>OY979768.1:26661496-27338222 GCA_963855975.1 Andrena chrysosceles | reverse complement strand
TTTCCTTTCGTTTCCTTTCGTTTCCTTTCGTTTCCTTTCGTTTCCTTTCGTTTCCTTTCGTTTCCTTTCGTTTCCTTTCGTTTCCTTTCGTTTCCTTTCGTTTCCTTCGTTTCCTTTCGTTTCCTTTCGTTTCCTTTCGTTTCCTTTCGTTTCCTTTCGTTTCCTTTCGTTTCCTTTCGTTTCCTTTCGTTTCCTTTCGTTTCCTTTCGTTTCCTTTCGTTTCCTTTCGTTTCCTTTCGTTTCCTTTCGTTTCCTTTCGTTTCCTTTCGTTTCCTTTCGTTTCCTTTCGTTTCCTTTCGTTTCCTTTCGTTTCCTTTCGTTTCCTTTCGTTTCCTTTCGTTTCCTTTCGTTTCCTTTCGTTTCCTTTCGTTTCCTTTCGTTTCCTTTCGTTTCCTTTCGTTTCCTTTCGTTTCCTTTCGTTTCCTTTCGTTTCCTTTCGTTTCCTTTCGTTTCCTTTCGTTTCCTTTCGTTTCCTTTCGTTTCCTTTCGTTTCCTTTCGTTTCCTTTCGTTTCCTTTCGTTTCCTTTCGTTTCCTTTCGTTTCCTTTCGTTTCCTTTCGTTCCTTTCGTTTCCTTTCGTTTCCTTTCGTTTCCTTTCGTTTCCTTTCGTTTCCTTTCGTTTCCTTTCGTTTCCTTTCGTTTCCTTTCGTTTCCTTTCGTTTCCTTTCGTTTCCTTTCGTTTCCTTTCGTTTCCTTTCGTTTCCTTTCGTTTCCTTTCGTTTCCTTTCGTTTCCTTTCGTTTCCTTTCGTTTCCTTTCGTTTCCTTTCGTTTCCTTTCGTTTCCTTTCGTTTCCTTTCGTTTCCTTTCGTTTCCTTTCGTTTCCTTTCGTTTCCTTTCGTTTCCTTTCGTTTCCTTTCGTTTCCTTTCGTTTCCTTTCGTTTCCTTTCGTTTCCTTTCGTTTCCTTTCGTTTCCTTTCGTTTCCTTTCGTTTCCTTTCGTTTCCTTTCGTTTCCTTTCGTTTCCTTTCGTTTCCTTTCGTTTCCTTTCGTTTCCTTTCGTTTCCTTTCGTTTCCTTTCGTTTCCTTTCGTTTCCTTTCGTTTCCTTTCGTTTCCTTTCGTTTCCTTTCGTTTCCTTTCGTTTCCTTTCGTTTCCTTTCGTTTCCTTTCGTTCTTCGTTTCGTTTCGTTCGTTTCGTTTCGTTCGTTTCGTTTCGTTTCGTTTCGTTTCGTTTCGTTTCGTTTCGTTTCGTTTCGTTTCGTTTCGTTTCGTTTCGTTTCGTTTCGTTTCGTTTCGTTTCGTTTCGTTTCGTTTCGTTTCGTTTCGTTTCGTTTCGTTTCGTTTCGTTTCGTTTCGTTTCGTTCGTTTCGTTTCGTTTCGTTTCGTTTCGTTTCGTTTCGTTTCGTTTCGTTTCGTTTCGTTTCGTTTCGTTTCGTTTCGTTTCGTTTCGTTTCGTTTCGTTTCGTTTCGTTTCGTTCGTTTCGTTTCGTTTCGTTTCGTTTCGTTTCGTTTCGTTTCGTTTCGTTTCGTTTCGTTTCGTTTCGTTTCGTTTCGTTTCGTTTCGTTTCGTTTCGTTTCGTTTCGTTTCGTTTCGTTTCGTTTCGTTTCGTTTCGTTTCGTTTCGTTTCGTTTCGTTTCGTTTCGTTTCGTTTCGTTTCGTTTCGTTTCGTTCGTTTCGTTTCGTTTCGTTTCGTTTCGTTTCGTTTCGTTTCGTTTCGTTTCGTTTCGTTTCGTTTCGTTCGTTTCGTTTCGTTTCGTTTCGTTTCGTTTCGTTTCGTTTCGTTTCGTTTCGTTTCGTTTCGTTTCGTTTCGTTTCGTTTCGTTTCGTTTCGTTTCGTTTCGTTTCGTTTCGTTTCGTTTCGTTTCGTTTCGTTTCGTTTCGTTTCGTTTCGTTTCGTTTCGTTTCGTTTCGTTTCGTTTCGTTTCGTTTCGTTTCGTTTCGTTTCGTTTCGTTTCGTTTCGTTTCGTTTCGTTTCGTTTCGTTTCGTTTCGTTTCGTTTCGTTTCGTTTCGTTTCGTTTCGTTTCGTTTCGTTTCGTTTCGTTTCGTTTCGTTTCGTTTCGTTTCGTTTCGTTTCGTTTCGTTTCGTTTCGTTTCGTTTCGTTTCGTTTCGTTTCGTTTCGTTTCGTTTCGTTTCGTTTCGTTTCGTTTCGTTTCGTTTCGTTTCGTTTCGTTTCGTTTCGTTTCGTTTCGTTTCGTTTCGTTTCGTTTCGTTTCGTTTCGTTTCGTTTCGTTTCGTTTCGTTTCGTTTCGTTTCGTTTCGTTTCGTTTCGTTTCGTTTCGTTTCGTTTCGTTTCGTTTCGTTTCGTTTCGTTTCGTTTCGTTTCGTTTCGTTTCGTTTCGTTTCGTTTCGTTTCGTTCGTTTCGTTTCGTTTCGTTTCGTTTCGTTTCGTTTCGTTTCGTTTCGTTTCGTTTCGTTTCGTTTCGTTTCGTTTCGTTCGTTTCGTTTCGTTTCGTTCGTTTCGTTTCGTTTCGTTTCGTTTCGTTTCGTTTCGTTTCGTTTCGTTTCGTTTCGTTTCGTTTCGTTTCGTTTCGTTTCGTTTCGTTTCGTTTCGTTTCGTTTCGTTTCGTTTCGTTTCGTTTCGTTTCGTTTCGTTTCGTTTCGTTTCGTTTCGTTTCGTTTCGTTTCGTTTCGTTTCGTTTCGTTTCGTTTCGTTTCGTTTCGTTTCGTTTCGTTTCGTTTCGTTTCGTTTCGTTTCGTTTCGTTTCGTTTCGTTTCGTTTCGTTTCGTTTCGTTTCGTTTCGTTCGTTTCGTTTCGTTTCGTTTCGTTTCGTTTCGTTTCGTTTCGTTTCGTTTCGTTTCGTTTCGTTTCGTTCGTTTCGTTTCGTTTCGTTTCGTTTCGTTTCGTTTCGTTTCGTTTCGTTCGTTTCGTTTCGTTTCGTTTCGTTTCGTTTCGTTTCGTTTCGTTTCGTTTCGTTTCGTTTCGTTTCGTTTCGTTTCGTTTCGTTTCGTTTCGTTTCGTTTCGTTTCGTTTCGTTTCGTTTCGTTTCGTTTCGTTTCGTTTCGTTTCGTTTCGTTCGTTTCGTTTCGTTTCGTTTCGTTTCGTTTCGTTTCGTTTCGTTTCGTTTCGTTTCGTTTCGTTTCGTTTCGTTTCGTTTCGTTTCGTTTCGTTCGTTTCGTTTCGTTTCGTTTCGTTTCGTTTCGTTTCGTTCGTTTCGTTTCGTTTCGTTTCGTTTCGTTTCGTTTCGTTTCGTTTCGTTTCGTTTCGTTTCGTTTCGTTTCGTTTCGTTTCGTTTCGTTTCGTTTCGTTTCGTTTCGTTTCGTTTCGTTTCGTTTCGTTTCGTTTCGTTTCGTTTCGTTTCGTTTCGTTTCGTTTCGTTTCGTTTCGTTTCGTTTCGTTTCGTTTCGTTCGTTTCGTTTCGTTTCGTTTCGTTTCGTTTCGTTTCGTTTCGTTCGTTTCGTTTCGTTTCGTTTCGTTTCGTTTCGTTTCGTTTCGTTTCGTTTCGTTTCGTTTCGTTTCGTTTCGTTTCGTTTCGTTTCGTTTCGTTCGTTTCGTTTCGTTTCGTTCGTTTCGTTTCGTTTCGTTTCGTTTCGTTTCGTTTCGTTTCGTTTCGTTTCGTTTCGTTTCGTTTCGTTTCGTTTCGTTTCGTTTCGTTTCGTTTCGTTTCGTTTCGTTTCGTTTCGTTTCGTTTCGTTTCGTTTCGTTTCGTTTCGTTTCGTTTCGTTTCGTTTCGTTTCGTTTCGTTTCGTTTCGTTTCGTTTCGTTTCGTTTCGTTTCGTTTCGTTTCGTTTCGTTTCGTTTCGTTTCGTTTCGTTCGTTTCGTTTCGTTTCGTTTCGTTTCGTTTCGTTTCGTTTCGTTTCGTTTCGTTTCGTTTCGTTTCGTTTCGTTTCGTTTCGTTTCGTTTCGTTTCGTTTCGTTTCGTTTCGTTTCGTTTCGTTTCGTTTCGTTTCGTTTCGTTTCGTTTCGTTTCGTTTCGTTTCGTTTCGTTTCGTTTCGTTTCGTTTCGTTTCGTTTCGTTTCGTTTCGTTTCGTTTCGTTTCGTTTCGTTTCGTTTCGTTTCGTTTCGTTTCGTTTCGTTTCGTTTCGTTTCGTTTCGTTTCGTTTCGTTTCGTTTCGTTTCGTTTCGTTTCGTTTCGTTTCGTTTCGTTTCGTTTCGTTTCGTTTCGTTTCGTTTCGTTTCGTTTCGTTTCGTTTCGTTTCGTTTCGTTTCGTTTCGTTTCGTTTCGTTTCGTTTCGTTTCGTTTCGTTTCGTTTCGTTTCGTTTCGTTTCGTTTCGTTTCGTTTCGTTTCGTTTCGTTTCGTTTCGTTTCGTTTCGTTTCGTTTCGTTTCGTTTCCTTTCGTTTCCTTTCGTTTCCTTTCGTTTCCTTTCGTTTCCTTTCGTTTCCTTTCGTTTCCTTTCGTTTCGTTTCGTTTCGTTTCGTTTCGTTTCGTTTCGTTTCGTTTCGTTTCGTTTCGTTTCGTTTCGTTTCGTTTCGTTTCGTTTCGTTTCGTTTCGTTTCGTTTCGTTTCGTTTCGTTTCGTTTCGTTTCGTTTCGTTTCGTTTCGTTTCGTTTCGTTTCGTTTCGTTTCGTTTCGTTTCGTTTCGTTTCGTTTCGTTTCGTTTCGTTTCGTTTCGTTTCGTTTCGTTTCGTTCGTTTCGTTTCCTTTCGTTTCCTTTCGTTTCCTTTCGTTTCCTTTCGTTTCCTTTCGTTTCCTTTCGTTTCCTTTCGTTTCCTTTCGTTTCCTTTCGTTTCCTTTCGTTTCCTTTCGTTTCCTTTCGTTTCCTTTCGTTTCCTTTCGTTTCCTTTCGTTTCCTTTCGTTTCCTTTCGTTTCCTTTCGTTTCCTTTCGTTTCCTTTCGTTTCCTTTCGTTTCCTTTCGTTTCCTTTCGTTTCCTTTCGTTTCCTTTCGTTTCCTTTCGTTTCCTTTCGTTTCCTTTCGTTTCCTTTCGTTTCCTTTCGTTTCCTTTCGTTTCCTTTCGTTTCCTTTCGTTTCCTTTCGTTTCCTTTCGTTTCCTTTCGTTTCCTTTCGTTTCCTTTCGTTTCCTTTCGTTTCCTTTCGTTTCCTTTCGTTTCCTTTCGTTTCCTTTCGTTTCCTTTCGTTTCCTTTCGTTTCCTTTCGTTTCCTTTCGTTTCCTTTCGTTTCCTTTCGTTTCCTTTCGTTTCCTTTCGTTTCCTTTCGTTTCCTTTCGTTTCCTTTCGTTTCCTTTCGTTTCCTTTCGTTTCCTTTCGTTTCCTTTCGTTTCCTTTCGTTTCCTTTCGTTTCCTTTCGTTTCCTTTCGTTTCCTTTCGTTTCCTTTCGTTTCCTTTCGTTTCCTTTCGTTTCCTTTCGTTTCCTTTCGTTTCCTTTCGTTTCCTTTCGTTTCCTTTCGTTTCCTTTCGTTTCCTTTCGTTTCCTTTCGTTTCCTTTCGTTTCCTTTCGTTTCCTTTCGTTTCCTTTCGTTTCCTTTCGTTTCCTTTCGTTTCCTTTCGTTTCCTTTCGTTTCCTTTCGTTTCCTTTCGTTTCCTTTCGTTTCCTTTCGTTTCCTTTCGTTTCCTTTCGTTTCCTTTCGTTTCCTTTCGTTTCCTTTCGTTTCCTTTCGTTTCCTTTCGTTTCCTTTCGTTTCCTTTCGTTTCCTTTCGTTTCCTTTCGTTTCCTTTCGTTTCCTTTCGTTTCCTTTCGTTTCCTTTCGTTTCCTTTCGTTTCCTTTCGTTTCCTTTCGTTTCCTTTCGTTTCCTTTCGTTTCCTTTCGTTTCCTTTCGTTTCCTTTCGTTTCCTTTCGTTTCCTTTCGTTTCCTTTCGTTTCCTTTCGTTTCCTTTCGTTTCCTTTCGTTTCCTTTCGTTTCCTTTCGTTTCCTTTCGTTTCCTTTCGTTTCCTTTCGTTTCCTTCCGTTTCCTTCCGTTTCCTTCCGTTTCCTTCCGTTTCCTTCCGTTTCCTTCCGTTTCCTTCGTTTCCTTTCGTTTCCTTTCGTTTCCTTTCGTTTCCTTTCGTTTCCTTTCGTTTCCTTTCGTTTCCTTTCGTTTCCTTTCGTTTCCTTTCGTTTCCTTTCGTTTCCTTTCGTTTCCTTTCGTTTCCTTTCGTTTCCTTTCGTTTCCTTTCGTTTCCTTTCGTTTCCTTTCGTTTCCTTTCGTTTCCTTTCGTTTCCTTTCGTTTCCTTTCGTTTCCTTTCGTTTCCTTTCGTTTCCTTTCGTTTCCTTTCGTTTCCTTTCGTTTCCTTTCGTTTCCTTTCGTTTCCTTTCGTTTCCTTTCGTTTCCTTTCGTTTCCTTTCGTTTCCTTTCGTTTCCTTTCGTTTCCTTTCGTTTCCTTTCGTTTCCTTTCGTTTCCTTTCGTTTCCTTTCGTTTCCTTTCGTTTCCTTTCGTTTCCTTTCGTTTCCTTTCGTTTCCTTTCGTTTCCTTTCGTTTCCTTTCGTTTCCTTTCGTTTCCTTTCGTTTCCTTTCGTTTCGTTTCGTTTCGTTTCGTTTCGTTCGTTTCGTTTCGTTTCGTTTCGTTTCGTTTCGTTTCGTTCGTTTCGTTTCGTTTCGTTTCGTTTCGTTTCGTTTCGTTTCGTTTCGTTTCGTTTCGTTTCGTTTCGTTTCGTTTCGTTTCGTTTCGTTTCGTTTCGTTTCGTTTCGTTTCGTTTCGTTTCGTTTCGTTTCGTTTCGTTTCGTTTCGTTTCGTTTCGTTTCGTTTCGTTTCGTTTCGTTTCGTTTCGTTTCGTTTCGTTTCGTTTCGTTTCGTTTCGTTTCGTTCGTTTCGTTTCGTTTCGTTTCGTTTCGTTTCGTTTCGTTTCGTTTCGTTTCGTTTCGTTCGTTTCGTTTCGTTTCGTTTCGTTTCGTTTCGTTTCGTTTCGTTTCGTTTCGTTTCGTTCGTTTCGTTTCGTTTCGTTTCGTTTCGTTTCGTTTCGTTTCGTTTCGTTTCGTTTCGTTTCGTTTCGTTTCGTTTCGTTTCGTTTCGTTTCGTTTCGTTTCGTTTCGTTTCGTTTCGTTTCGTTTCGTTTCGTTTCGTTTCGTTTCGTTTCGTTTCGTTTCGTTTCGTTTCGTTTCGTTTCGTTTCGTTTCGTTCGTTTCGTTTCGTTTCGTTTCGTTTCGTTTCGTTTCGTTTCGTTTCGTTTCGTTTCGTTTCGTTTCGTTTCGTTTCGTTTCGTTTCGTTTCGTTTCGTTTCGTTTCGTTTCGTTTCGTTTCGTTTCGTTTCGTTTCGTTTCGTTTCGTTTCGTTTCGTTTCGTTTCGTTTCGTTTCGTTTCGTTTCGTTTCGTTTCGTTTCGTTTCGTTTCGTTTCGTTTCGTTTCGTTCGTTTCGTTTCGTTTCGTTTCGTTTCGTTTCGTTTCGTTTCGTTTCGTTTCGTTTCGTTTCGTTTCGTTTCGTTTCGTTTCGTTTCGTTTCGTTTCGTTTCGTTTCGTTTCGTTTCGTTTCGTTTCGTTTCGTTTCGTTTCGTTCGTTTCGTTTCGTTTCGTTTCGTTTCGTTTCGTTTCGTTTCGTTTCGTTTCGTTTCGTTTCGTTTCGTTTCGTTTCGTTTCGTTTCGTTCGTTTCGTTTCGTTTCGTTTCGTTTCGTTTCGTTTCGTTTCGTTTCGTTTCGTTTCGTTTCGTTTCGTTTCGTTTCGTTTCGTTTCGTTTCGTTTCGTTTCGTTTCGTTTCGTTTCGTTTCGTTTCGTTTCGTTTCGTTTCGTTTCGTTTCGTTTCGTTTCGTTTCGTTTCGTTTCGTTTCGTTTCGTTTCGTTTCGTTTCGTTTCGTTTCGTTTCGTTTCGTTTCGTTTCGTTTCGTTTCGTTTCGTTTCGTTTCGTTTCGTTTCGTTTCGTTTCGTTTCGTTTCGTTTCGTTTCGTTTCGTTTCGTTTCGTTTCGTTTCGTTTCGTTTCGTTTCGTTTCGTTTCGTTTCGTTTCGTTTCGTTTCGTTTCGTTTCGTTTCGTTTCGTTCGTTTCGTTTCGTTTCGTTTCGTTTCGTTTCGTTTCGTTTCGTTTCGTTTCGTTTCGTTTCGTTTCGTTTCGTTTCGTTTCGTTTCGTTTCGTTTCGTTTCGTTTCGTTTCGTTTCGTTTCGTTTCGTTTCGTTTCGTTTCGTTTCGTTTCGTTTCGTTTCGTTTCGTTTCGTTTCGTTTCGTTTCGTTTCGTTTCGTTTCGTTTCGTTTCGTTTCGTTTCGTTTCGTTTCGTTTCGTTTCGTTTCGTTTCGTTTCGTTTCGTTTCGTTTCGTTTCGTTTCGTTTCGTTTCGTTTCGTTTCGTTTCGTTTCGTTTCGTTTCGTTTCGTTTCGTTTCGTTTCGTTTCGTTTCGTTTCGTTTCGTTTCGTTTCGTTTCGTTTCGTTTCGTTTCGTTTCGTTTCGTTCGTTTCGTTTCGTTTCGTTTCGTTTCGTTTCGTTTCGTTTCGTTTCGTTTCGTTTCGTTTCGTTTCGTTTCGTTTCGTTTCGTTTCGTTTCGTTTCGTTTCGTTTCGTTTCGTTTCGTTTCGTTCGTTTCGTTTCGTTTCGTTTCGTTTCGTTTCGTTTCGTTTCGTTTCGTTTCGTTTCGTTTCGTTTCGTTTCGTTTCGTTTCGTTTCGTTTCGTTTCGTTTCGTTTCGTTTCGTTTCGTTTCGTTTCGTTTCGTTTCGTTTCGTTTCGTTTCGTTTCGTTTCGTTTCGTTTCGTTTCGTTTCGTTTCGTTTCGTTTCGTTTCGTTTCGTTTCGTTTCGTTTCGTTTCGTTTCGTTTCGTTTCGTTTCGTTTCGTTTCGTTTCGTTTCGTTTCGTTTCGTTTCGTTTCGTTTCGTTTCGTTTCGTTTCGTTTCGTTTCGTTTCGTTTCGTTTCGTTTCGTTTCGTTTCGTTTCGTTTCGTTTCGTTTCGTTTCGTTTCGTTTCGTTTCGTTTCGTTTCGTTTCGTTTCGTTTCGTTTCGTTTCGTTTCGTTTCGTTTCGTTTCGTTTCGTTTCGTTTCGTTCGTTTCGTTTCGTTTCGTTTCGTTTCGTTTCGTTCGTTCGTTTCGTTTCGTTTCGTTTCGTTTCGTTTCGTTTCGTTTCGTTTCGTTTCGTTTCGTTTCGTTTCGTTTCGTTTCGTTTCGTTTCGTTTCGTTTCGTTTCGTTTCGTTTCGTTTCGTTTCGTTTCGTTTCGTTTCGTTCGTTTCGTTTCGTTTCGTTTCGTTTCGTTTCGTTTCGTTTCGTTTCGTTTCGTTTCGTTTCGTTTCGTTTCGTTTCGTTTCGTTTCGTTTCGTTTCGTTCGTTTCGTTTCGTTTCGTTTCGTTTCGTTTCGTTTCGTTTCGTTTCGTTTCGTTTCGTTTCGTTTCGTTTCGTTTCGTTTCGTTTCGTTTCGTTTCGTTTCGTTTCGTTTCGTTTCGTTTCGTTTCGTTTCGTTTCGTTTCGTTTCGTTTCGTTTCGTTTCGTTTCGTTTCGTTTCGTTTCGTTTCGTTTCGTTTCGTTTCGTTTCGTTTCGTTTCGTTTCGTTTCGTTTCGTTTCGTTTCGTTTCGTTTCGTTTCGTTTCGTTTCGTTTCGTTTCGTTTCGTTTCGTTTCGTTTCGTTTCGTTTCGTTTCGTTTCGTTTCGTTTCGTTTCGTTTCGTTTCGTTTCGTTTCGTTTCGTTTCGTTTCGTTTCGTTTCGTTTCGTTTCGTTTCGTTTCGTTTCGTTTCGTTTCGTTTCGTTTCGTTTCGTTCGTTTCCTTTCGTTTCCTTTCGTTTCCTTTCGTTTCCTTTCGTTTCCTTTCGTTTCCTTTCGTTTCCTTTCGTTTCCTTTCGTTTCCTTTCGTTTCCTTTCGTTTCCTTTCGTTTCCTTTCGTTTCCTTTCGTTTCCTTTCGTTTCCTTTCGTTTCCTTTCGTTTCCTTTCGTTTCCTTTCGTTTCCTTTCGTTTCCTTTCGTTTCCTTTCGTTTCCTTTCGTTTCCTTTCGTTTCCTTTCGTTTCCTTTCGTTTCCTTTCGTTTCCTTTCGTTTCCTTTCGTTTCCTTTCGTTTCCTTTCGTTTCCTTTCGTTTCCTTTCGTTTCCTTTCGTTTCCTTTCGTTTCCTTTCGTTTCCTTTCGTTTCCTTTCGTTTCCTTTCGTTTCCTTTCGTTTCCTTTCGTTTCCTTTCGTTTCCTTTCGTTTCCTTTCGTTTCCTTTCGTTTCCTTTCGTTTCCTTTCGTTTCCTTTCGTTTCCTTTCGTTTCCTTTCGTTTCCTTTCGTTTCCTTTCGTTTCCTTTCGTTTCCTTTCGTTTCCTTTCGTTTCCTTTCGTTTCCTTTCGTTTCCTTTCGTTTCCTTTCGTTTCCTTTCGTTTCCTTTCGTTTCCTTTCGTTTCCTTTCGTTTCCTTTCGTTTCCTTTCGTTTCCTTTCGTTTCCTTTCGTTTCCTTTCGTTTCCTTTCGTTTCCTTTCGTTTCCTTTCGTTTCCTTTCGTTTCCTTTCGTTTCCTTTCGTTTCCTTTCGTTTCCTTTCGTTTCCTTTCGTTTCCTTTCGTTTCCTTTCGTTTCCTTTCGTTTCCTTTCGTTTCCTTTCGTTTCCTTTCGTTTCCTTTCGTTTCCTTTCGTTTCCTTTCGTTTCCTTTCGTTTCCTTTCGTTTCCTTTCGTTTCCTTTCGTTTCCTTTCGTTTCCTTTCGTTTCCTTTCGTTTCCTTTCGTTTCCTTTCGTTTCCTTTCGTTTCCTTTCGTTTCCTTTCGTTTCCTTTCGTTTCCTTTCGTTTCCTTTCGTTTCCTTTCGTTTCCTTTCGTTTCCTTTCGTTTCCTTTCGTTTCCTTTCGTTTCCTTTCGTTTCCTTTCGTTTCCTTTCGTTTCCTTTCGTTTCCTTTCGTTTCCTTTCGTTTCCATTCGTTTCCTTTCGTTTCCTTTCGTTTCCTTTCGTTTCCTTTCGTTTCCTTCCGTTTCCTTCCGTTTCCTTTCGTTTCCTTTCGTTTCCTTTCGTTTCCTTTCGTTTCCTTTCGTTTCCTTTCGTTTCCTTTCGTTTCCTTTCGTTTCCTTTCGTTTCCTTTCGTTTCCTTTCGTTTCCTTTCGTTTCCTTTCGTTTCCTTTCGTTTCCTTTCGTTTCCTTTCGTTTCCTTTCGTTTCCTTTCGTTTCCTTTCGTTTCCTTTCGTTTCCTTTCGTTTCCTTTCGTTTCCTTTCGTTTCCTTTCGTTTCCTTTCGTTTCCTTTCGTTTCCTTTCGTTTCCTTTCGTTTCCTTTCGTTTCCTTTCGTTTCCTTTCGTTTCCTTTCGTTTCCTTTCGTTTCCTTTCGTTTCCTTTCGTTTCCTTTCGTTTCCTTTCGTTTCCTTTCGTTTCCTTTCGTTTCCTTTCGTTTCCTTTCGTTTCCTTTCGTTTCCTTTCGTTTCCTTTCGTTTCCTTTCGTTTCCTTTCGTTTCCTTTCGTTTCCTTTCGTTTCCTTTCGTTTCCTTTCGTTTCCTTTCGTTTCCTTTCGTTTCCTTTCGTTTCCTTTCGTTTCGTTTCGTTTCGTTTCGTTTCGTTTCGTTTCGTTTCGTTTCGTTTCGTTTCGTTTCGTTTCGTTTCGTTTCGTTTCGTTTCGTTTCGTTTCGTTTCGTTTCGTTTCGTTTCGTTTCGTTTCGTTTCGTTTCGTTTCGTTTCGTTTCGTTTCGTTTCGTTTCGTTTCGTTTCGTTTCGTTTCGTTTCGTTTCGTTTCGTTTCGTTTCGTTTCGTTTCGTTTCGTTTCGTTTCGTTTCGTTTCGTTTCGTTTCGTTTCGTTTCGTTTCGTTTCGTTTCGTTTCGTTTCGTTTCGTTTCGTTTCGTTTCGTTTCGTTTCGTTTCGTTTCGTTTCGTTTCGTTTCGTTTCGTTTCGTTTCGTTTCGTTTCGTTTCGTTTCGTTTCGTTTCGTTTCGTTTCGTTTCGTTTCGTTTCGTTTCGTTTCGTTTCGTTTCGTTTCGTTTCGTTTCGTTTCGTTTCGTTTCGTTTCGTTTCGTTTCGTTTCGTTTCGTTTCGTTTCGTTTCGTTTCGTTTCGTTTCGTTTCGTTTCGTTTCGTTTCCTTTCGTTTCCTTTCGTTTCCTTTCGTTTCCTTTCGTTTCCTTTCGTTTCCTTTCGTTTCCTTTCGTTTCCTTTCGTTTCCTTTCGTTTCCTTTCGTTTCCTTTCGTTTCCTTTCGTTTCCTTTCGTTTCCTTTCGTTTCCTTTCGTTTCCTTTCGTTTCCTTTCGTTTCCTTTCGTTTCCTTTCGTTTCCTTTCGTTTCCTTTCGTTTCCTTTCGTTTCCTTTCGTTTCCTTTCGTTTCCTTTCGTTTCCTTTCGTTTCCTTTCGTTTCCTTTCGTTTCCTTTCGTTTCCTTTCGTTTCCTTTCGTTTCCTTTCGTTTCCTTTCGTTTCCTTTCGTTTCCTTTCGTTTCCTTTCGTTTCCTTTCGTTTCCTTTCGTTTCCTTTCGTTTCCTTTCGTTTCCTTTCGTTTCCTTTCGTTTCCTTTCGTTTCCTTTCGTTTCCTTTCGTTTCCTTTCGTTTCCTTTCGTTTCCTTTCGTTTCCTTTCGTTTCCTTTCGTTTCCTTTCGTTTCCTTTCGTTTCCTTTCGTTTCCTTTCGTTTCCTTTCGTTTCCTTTCGTTTCCTTTCGTTTCCTTTCCTTTCGTTTCCTTTCGTTTCCTTTCGTTTCCTTTCCTTTCCTTTCCTTTCCTTTCCTTTCCTTTCCTTTCCTTTCCTTTCCTTTCCTTTCCTTTCCTTTCCTTTCCTTTCCTTTCCTTTCCTTTCCTTTCCTTTCCTTTCCTTTCCTTTCCTTTCCTTTCCTTTCCTTTCCTTTCCTTTCCTTTCCTTTCCTTTCCTTTCCTTTCCTTTCGTTTCCTTTCGTTTCCTTTCGTTTCCTTTCGTTTCCTTTCGTTTCCTTTCGTTTCCTTTCGTTTCCTTTCGTTTCCTTTCGTTTCCTTTCGTTTCCTTTCGTTTCCTTTCGTTTCCTTTCGTTTCCTTTCGTTTCCTTTCGTTTCCTTTCGTTTCCTTTCGTTTCCTTTCGTTTCCTTTCGTTTCCTTTCGTTTCCTTTCGTTTCCTTTCGTTTCCTTTCGTTTCCTTTCGTTTCCTTTCGTTTCCTTTCGTTTCCTTTCGTTTCCTTTCGTTTCCTTTCGTTTCCTTTCGTTTCCTTTCGTTTCCTTTCGTTTCCTTTCGTTTCCTTTCGTTTCCTTTCGTTTCCTTTCGTTTCCTTTCGTTTCCTTTCGTTTCCTTTCGTTTCCTTTCGTTTCCTTTCGTTTCCTTTCGTTTCCTTTCGTTTCCTTTCGTTTCCTTTCGTTTCCTTTCGTTTCCTTTCGTTTCCTTTCGTTTCCTTTCGTTTCCTTTCGTTTCCTTTCGTTTCCTTTCGTTTCCTTTCGTTTCCTTTCGTTTCCTTTCGTTTCCTTTCGTTTCCTTTCGTTTCCTTTCGTTTCCTTTCGTTTCCTTTCGTTTCCTTTCGTTTCCTTTCGTTTCCTTTCGTTTCCTTTCGTTTCCTTTCGTTTCCTTTCGTTTCCTTTCGTTTCCTTTCGTTTCCTTTCGTTTCCTTTCGTTTCCTTTCGTTTCCTTTCGTTTCCTTTCGTTTCCTTTCGTTTCCTTTCGTTTCCTTTCGTTTCCTTTCGTTTCCTTTCGTTTCCTTTCGTTTCCTTTCGTTTCCTTTCGTTTCCTTTCGTTTCCTTTCGTTTCCTTTCGTTTCCTTTCGTTTCCTTTCGTTTCCTTTCGTTTCCTTTCGTTTCCTTTCGTTTCCTTTCGTTTCCTTTCGTTTCCTTTCGTTTCCTTTCGTTTCCTTTCGTTTCCTTTCGTTTCCTTTCGTTTCCTTTCGTTTCCTTTCGTTTCCTTTCGTTTCCTTTCGTTTCCTTTCGTTTCCTTTCGTTTCCTTTCGTTTCCTTTCGTTTCCTTTCGTTTCCTTTCGTTTCCTTTCGTTTCCTTTCGTTTCCTTTCGTTTCCTTTCGTTTCCTTTCGTTTCCTTTCGTTTCCTTTCGTTTCCTTTCGTTTCCTTTCGTTTCCTTTCGTTTCCTTTCGTTTCCTTTCGTTTCCTTTCGTTTCCTTTCGTTTCCTTTCGTTTCCTTTCGTTTCCTTTCGTTTCCTTTCGTTTCCTTTCGTTTCCTTTCGTTTCCTTTCGTTTCCTTTCGTTTCCTTTCGTTTCCTTTCGTTTCCTTTCGTTTCCTTTCGTTTCCTTTCGTTTCCTTTCGTTTCCTTTCGTTTCCTTTCGTTTCCTTTCGTTTCCTTTCGTTTCCTTTCGTTTCCTTTCGTTTCCTTTCGTTTCCTTTCGTTTCCTTTCGTTTCCTTTCGTTTCCTTTCGTTTCCTTTCGTTTCCTTTCGTTTCCTTTCGTTTCCTTTCGTTTCCTTTCGTTTCCTTTCGTTTCCTTTCGTTTCCTTTCGTTTCCTTTCTTTTCCTTTCGTTTCCTTTCGTTTCCTTTCGTTTCCTTTCGTTTCCTTTCGTTTCCTTTCGTTTCCTTTCGTTTCCTTTCGTTTCCTTTCGTTTCCTTTCGTTTCCTTTCGTTTCCTTTCGTTTCCTTTCGTTTCCTTTCGTTTCCTTTCGTTTCCTTTCGTTTCCTTTCGTTTCCTTTCGTTTCCTTTCGTTTCCTTTCTTTTCCTTTCGTTTCCTTTCGTTTCCTTTCGTTTCCTTTCGTTTCCTTTCGTTTCCTTTCGTTTCGTTTCGTTTCGTTTCGTTTCGTTTCGTTTCGTTTCGTTTCGTTTCGTTTCGTTTCGTTTCGTTTCGTTTCGTTTCGTTTCGTTTCGTTTCGTTTCGTTTCGTTTCGTTTCGTTTCGTTTCGTTTCGTTTCGTTTCGTTTCGTTTCGTTTCGTTTCGTTTCGTTTCGTTTCGTTTCGTTTCGTTTCGTTTCGTTTCGTTTCGTTTCGTTTCGTTTCGTTTCGTTTCGTTTCGTTTCGTTTCGTTTCGTTTCGTTTCGTTTCGTTTCGTTTCGTTTCGTTTCGTTTCGTTTCGTTTCGTTTCGTTTTTTGAGGCGTGAAGTAACTTATCTAGGCCATATTATTTCGACAGAAGGAGTAAAACCTGACCCCGCTAAAATCGAAGCAGTGAAACTTTTCGCTGTCCCCAAAACTAAAAAGAATATACAACAATTCTTGGGACTCATTGGGTATTACCGTCGGTTCATTCCCCAAATGGCTAGAATTGCTAAACCGCTGACCCAGCTTCTGAAAGCAGACGATAATTTTGCCTGGGACCGCGACACACAAGCTGCTTCTGAAAACTTACGAGATACCATTAGTTCTAAACCTATCTTACAATTCCCTAACTCTCAACTGCCCTTTATTGTCACCACGGACGCTTCTAACTTTGCTGTTGGGGCCGTGCTAAACCAAGGTCCAATTGGTAAGGATCTCCCAATAGCGTTCGCTTCGAGAACTCTTTGCGCAGCTGAGGTCAATTATTCCACAATAGAGAAGGCGTTGTTGGCTGTTGTTTTTGCTGTTAAGCATTTTCGATCATATCTGTGTAGGATTTCTCCTAGTTCTTTCTGAATTCTTAGGCGAATGGGACGCGGATATGGAGGTCTTGTAAAGGATTGAGGCCCAGTTGATATTAAAATAAAACACAATTTAATATAACTAGGACTAATAGGTGGTAGAATAATGGTACACAAAAAAAGAATCGAGCCACAGGCACGCAACAGTCTCTCTCGACGACCTCTCGCCACGCTCTGCCATCCGCCTCACCGCCACGCGACTATGCCCGAGCGCCTTTCGGCTGTTTTTTCGTAACGCGTCACGCGCTACGCCTCGACCAGCGCTCATCGGCATCCCACATTCGGCCATCCTACAGGTCTTCGGTCCCCGAAGACGCTCCTAAATAAGGCTTCATATAATCTGCCGCGGTCGAGGTAATTCCTGGTCCTTCGCTTTCGCCAATTCGCACTACCTCGTATCGGTTATTTCGCTTCACCTTTACTACTTTGTATGGTCCAAGGAACTTCGGCTTAATTTTCAAACCCGCACCAAATTGCGTTCTTTGAATCGCTACTAAGTCGCCTTCTTTATATTTAGTTGCTACTTTGCAACTTTTGTCGTGAGTGCGACGATTTTCCGCTTGGATCTTAATAATATTTTCTTTAGCCGCCTGCCTTAAACTATCACGATCCGCATCAAACATCTCTATAGCTTCCTGTTCAACCAACGAGAGAATTCGTTCGTCCTCCTTCTGTTTCATTTTTACGCCAAAAAGTACTTCAAAAGGCGTCATGCCCACTGCGCGTTGAAAACTGCTATTTAAACATCGCTGCAATTGGTCGACATGTTTATACCAATGGTCCGGTTTTTCTATAGAAAGTTTCGTTAACACCGAGATAATTGTGCGGTTGATGCGTTCGACTTGGCCATTCGCGCGTGGTATACCGGTGGTTATCGTAAAATGTTCAATAGACTCTGACGCGCAATAATCTTTAAATTCTTTCGACGTAAAGGCCGCACCCTTATCCGAGATAATACGCTTTGGATTTCCGAAAGATTTTTGTTGGATAACTAACTTTTGTACTACTTCTGCTGTGTTCGTCGTCTTTGTCGGGTATATCCAAACAAATTTAGCAAACGCATCCACGACAACCAAAATATACTTGTACTGTTTACCTGTAGATGCCATTGGTCCCTGGTGATCTATATGGTACGTACAAAGCGGAGCATCTCCCTTCGGTATGGGTGAGAGAATGCCTTCCTTTTTTCCTTTCTTCTTTTCCGCGAGAATGCATGGAACGCAACAACTGATAACCCTCTCTACTCGTTCGCTTAAATTAGGTATATAAAACTCTTCCTTAATTCTATCCGTCACTCTTTTCACACCGAAATGTCCGTTCTCGTGCACTCTTCGAATGGTATCCACGAACATACTAACCGGTAGTACAATAACATTTTTTTCACCGCACCGCTTTAACAACAGATTATTTTCTACAAGGTAATCCTCATACGGATCCTTTTCTAATACCTGTTTTATTACTCTAATACGTTCGTCTTCGTCTTGTCTTTTCCGAATCATTCCGAGCAATTTATCTTCAACGGTCAGGACTGGATATCGACTCAGTGCATCTACGTGTTTTAAGCGCTCGCCCGCTCGGTGCTCTATTTCATAATCAAACTGCTTTAGAACCATCGCCCATCTTGCTACTCTCGGACGAAGATCCTTTTTGTACAATGTCTTTTGCACCGCTTCGCAATCGGTGATTATCTTAAAATGTAATCCTAAAAGGTAAACGCGAAATTTTTGTACCGCTCTTACTATCGCTAATAGTTCTAACTCGTATGAGCTATACTTCTCTTCCGCCTCGGCGGTCTTTCTACTCATGTAGTGAACGGGGTGAAACAATTTCTCGCCGCTATTTTTTTGCATTAGAACCGCCCCGAACCCCTTGGCACTGGCGTCGGTGTGTAATTCGGTGATCGCCTGACGCTGGAAGATACGTAGCACTGGTTCGCAAGATAGCGCGGCTTTCAGTGCACCAAACGATCGTCTTTGGTTTTCACCGAACTGAAATTTAACGCCGTCCTTCAACAGATCCGATAACGGGTACGCTATGCTGGCATAATTCTTTACAAATTTGCGGAAATATCCCGTAAGACCGAGAAAGCTCTGTACATCTTTTTTCTTAGCCGGTTCTGGGAACGCTTGTACCGCTTTGACTTTACTTGGCGACGGGCCGACTTGGCCGTTTCCAATTACGTGTCCTAAGAATTCTACTTGCGGTTGAAGGAATTTACATTTTTTCCAGTTTATGCACAAACTATGCTTTTCCGCGGTTTCTAACGTAGTCTTTAGATTTTCGAACGCGTTCTCCCCGTTAGTACCCGGCACGATCAGATCATCCATATAGGTGATAACTACTTTACTTCTAACTAACTCCCGGAAAACCTCGTCTATAAATCGCAAAAAACTCGTCGGACTATTACAGAGACCAAACGGCGTTTTGGTAAACTCGTACTGCCCGTCGGGCGTTACGAACGACGTGTATTTTCGACTCGACTCCGCAACGGGCACGTGGAAGAACCCGTTTTTCAAATCGAGGACCGAAAAAAATCGCGCACCTGTCAAAGCATCGATACAATCTTCTATCAGGGGCATCGGAAATCTATCTCTAATTATTTTCTTATTTAGACAGCGATAATCTATGCACACCCGCATGGTTCCATCTTTTTTCGGTACTATAACAATAGGACTCGCGTATTCGCTCATGCTCGTTGTGATTATACCCGCGTCAAGCCATTCTCGTATTTGTGCATCTAATATTTCCTTTTCTTTAAAAGCTAGACGCCTAGGTCGAAGTCGGACTGGGATTTCGTCGCTAACCGTGATTCGCGTTTCGACCGTCGTCTTAACATCTTTAACCGGATCATACCTTTGTATAACATTTTCCACCTTTTCCTTATACGGTCCATTAACAATGTTCAATTCGCTCTGCTCGATACAGTTGATACTCGCCAATCCACCCATCGGGACGTCTTCCGGTGCGTTGTCGGCGCGTTCCATCTCTTTGGCTTCCCCGTTCGCATCGCCACTCTTCGGTCTCACTTTTTTTATCACGATTTCGCCTTGGTTTATATGCACTTCTACACCTTTTAAAAAGTCTTGCCCTAATATTATTTCCGTAGACATTGCTTGGTTAGCTACCACGTATATTCCGATATCGAAATAATCACCGTCGACGCGCACTTTTGTCGTAAACTTTCCGATGGGTACAGTTTGTGCATTTCCGAAACCGGTAAAAACTCGCGACGTCGACTGTAGCGACGGGCTACCGATTTTACAATGCGCGTCCTTCCGAATCAAATTCACCTCACTTCCCGTGTCCACCAGAGCATAGCACGTTGTGCCATTTATATCGACGGCACTTAGTCTGTCCTTTATACTTTTTACGCAGCTGACGCTATTCGCGTTGGGTTTCAGTTTCGCCTGCGTTGGGCAGTCCGTCGATACGTGTCCAAACTCGTTGCATGCGAAACACTTGGGCCCCTTTGCTTTATTTACACAATTTTTCACATCATGCTCCGCTGACCCACAAGAGAAACAATGTAATTTCCTCTCCATCTTCGAGTCTCGGTTCGGCCGCTGTCGCGTCTTCTTGTTTTCTTCGTCGGATGGTTTCTTTTCTCCGTTGCGACTGCCCTCAGCTTCTTTTTCTTTTTCTTTTCTTCTATCGTATAATTCTAGCCTCCTTCTTAAATCGTACAGTGAGCTACCTTCGTATAGCGTGTTCTTATTTGCCTCTCTGTCCTGTATGCCATTTATGACATGTTCGATTAGCGCGTCATCTTCAAGGTATCCTTGACTCGCGATCTCTTGCATGGCGCATACGTATTGCCGCGCACTTTCCTTCGGACCGCGTTTGCGTTTTCTTAACTGTTCGTGAATTACTGCACTATTCGTCTCTATCTTGAATTCGCGCAGCAGCTTCTTTTTGAGAATACTCCACGACATGACTCCCTTCTCGTACGCGATGAACTGTTTCGCCGACCCTTGTAACATTCTCTTTCCATATAACAGCTTTTGGAGATCGTTCCAGTCAAGTAAGGTGCTTAACTCTTCGAAATCACTGATCCATTTTTTTATCGGCAGTTTGTCATCACCAGTAAAATACGGAATGCTGTTATCGACGTCTTTGATCGTGAATTTTATGATTTCTTTTCTCGCACTTGCGTGTCTCTTTAATCCACGTGGTTTTTCGTCATCCTCCGGTTCGCATTCGCTATCGACATCTTCGTTCGAACCGCCGTCGTCCGAATCGCCGTCGTCCGAATCGCCGTCGTCCGAATCGCCGTCGTCCGCTTCTTCTCCTTCATCGTCATCTTCTTCTTCGTTGTCGTCGACGTGCTCGGCCGCTTTCAACCTTTGTCTCAATTCGTTCTTATTTCCTGTGTTTGCCAAACGCAATTCTTTTAGCTTTTCCCTAAGCTCTTTCACTTTCATTGCGTCGATCATATCTTCTGATAGATTCCGGTTTCTTCTTGCTACTTCTTTCTGCTTCGAGTTGGTCTTGCCTCTTACTTTTTCGCTCGAGGCTGCTGCTTCGTTAGGTACGACGGTTCTGTCTAGACTTCCCTTATCGCTCTGTTCGTCCATGTCGTCTTCTTCAGACGTAGCTTGCCTACCTGCGTCGTTGCTCATCCTGCCACTTTATTGTCTACTGTCACAACTTATTATAACACACTTGCAACTTTAAACAACTTAATTACCGTTCCGCGATCGATTATTACAACTTCCGGCTAGCGGTCAACTTACGCACTGCCCGACAACTTCAAATCACTCGCCAACCGACAACTTCGTCTATATTTTGCCTTCCGTGGACCACTTTTCACCAGTGCTCAATCAAGACCATTCCATTCATTCGCCCTCGAGATATCCCGGACGAGCCCCCAATTGTAGGATTTCTCCTAGTTCTTTCTGAATTCTTAGGCGAATGGGACGCGGATATGGAGGTCTTGTAAAGGATTGAGGCCCAGTTGATATTAAAATAAAACACAATTTAATATAACTAGGACTAATAGGTGGTAGAATAATGGTACACAAAAAAAGAATCGAGCCACAGGCACGCAACAGTCTCTCTCGACGACCTCTCGCCACGCTCTGCCATCCGCCTCACCGCCACGCGACTATGCCCGAGCGCCTTTCGGCTGTTTTTTCGTAACGCGTCACGCGCTACGCCTCGACCAGCGCTCATCGGCATCCCACATCTGTAAGGAAATAAATTTACTTTAGTTTGTGACCATCGACCATTAATTTGACTTCACAACGTGAAGGATTATGAGGTGGCGAATTAAGTTAAATGAATATGATTATATCATCGTTTACAAGCCTGGGAAAGCAAATTCCAATGCTGACGCTCTATCTTTTAACCATTTCCAGTCTGTCAAGTCCGACCAAATCCTGCCCAATCAAAACACACCTATGAATAACCACATCCGCCTCCAGACCGACAAAACTGACACCTTCTCTTCTGAAGATCTGCGGGAGGTCGTCGTAGGGCCCAACGATTTGCCGCCCGTAGATGCCGTGGGAGACAAGGACGAGGACGAAAATTACCCTGTAACAAAAAGGAATGAGCAAATTATTGCCAAAGTTTTCTTAACGTGTGGAAAGTTATGCAACGTCGTTAATGAAGTCGAAACTGATTCTTTGGACACTGACCCTGATTCTACTGACAGTGACGAATACCTCACAGCAGACGAAGGGGAAGCAGAAGATGTAGTGAGAGGAGGATTGCTCCCAGGAGGCATTCGGGAAGTAATGCTTGGTGGGCTGACGGACTGCGGTGAAGGGCACCAAGTAGCCCCATGCCTGGAAAATGGGGACAGGCGTATCCTCTGCGAATCGGGTGCAGCAGGGGCTTCGCTTAGGCTGGTAGTCCCTGGACCTATGTTATGTATCAGTTCTCCGGTTGAATGTTCGGTTTCTCGGCGTAAGCTCGTGGGGCCCGCTCATCCGTCTGTGGAAAGGTCGTTACGTGCCTTGGGTGAAGTCGCACTGGTGGGTGATTGTGCGGTTTCCCGGCGTATGCTTGTGGGGCTGACCTCTAGACTGCCTGCGACGTTGGAAATGGAAAAAGGGACGCAATCCTCCGCGAAAGCGACTTCGGAAGAAATTGATCCACGGGTTAAAATTTTAATGTCAACAATTACGGATTCACCTTCACTCCATCTCCTTAAAATTCCCTGTTTAAATTTTTGTAAGGACTATCTTTATATGCGTAGAGATAATCTCGTTAACTTTCTCTCGAGCGATTTCCGTGTTACTTCCCAGACTAGTAGGGATTTATTAAGTCGTAATAAATTCTCTATTTCGCAAATGGAACCTTATCCAATCAATGCAGGAAATGCAATGGTTTTCCCTGGCGGTACCTATCTCACTTTTCATTTATTTCATAAAACCAATCCAACAGAAACGCAGGATCCTTACCATCTGTCTTCTTGTTTTGCATCACTCAAACATCTCATGCAATCGCTGAGCATCTCGACCTTTAGTATCTCAAAAATTGACAATAATTTGGAGCCAGTTACTTGGGACACTGTTGACAATCTTTTGAAACAAATTTTTAATGATTCACAATACGTCATTACAATCTGCACCGGGGAAATTACAATTCCTTATTCCTCTGAGACATCATCCATTATACGGGAGCACCATGAATCTGCGGTGGGAGGTCATCAGGGCATAACTAATGTGTTAAAACAAATTAGGGAAAATTTTTATTGGCCACAAATGGAAAGAGGAAATTACGGATTTTATACGTACTTGCTCTAGCTGTCAAAGAAATAAGATACTCGTCCCAAAAATTAAACAGCCCATGAGAATTACGGATACACCTAGGAGAGCGTTTGAGAAAGTTCAAATGGATATAGTTGGCCCACTTCCAGTTACTCAAAAAGGAAATCGTTATTTACTTACTCTCCCGGACAATCTAACCAAATATTCTGATGCAATTCCTCTCTCAAATTTTGATTATCCTCAGACCATTCACACTGATCAAGGTAGTAACTTTATAAGTAAGATAATGAACAACGTATATAAAATCTTCAAAATTCAGAAAATAACATCCACAACTTTCCACCCACAATCTCTAGGATCACATGAGAGAACGCACCGTGTTTTTGTAGATTACCTTAAACATTACAGTACGCAAAATAACTGGGATGATTGGATCCGATTTGGCCTCTTTTCTTATAATACCTTGAACCATGAAGCCACTGGGTTCACTCCGCATGAACTCGTATTCGGGTTCAAAGCCTTGATACCTTCGGAATTTGCTATTCAGGAAGTTCCGAGAACATTCATTAAATATCTGGACGATTTGTTTTTGAAAATTACCACCACTCAGGCTAAGGCAGCAGAGAATCTGGAAAAGGAAAAATGTAAAAGTAAATTGAATTTCGACAAAAATAAAAATCCTCATAAGTTCAATGTTGGGGATCATGTTTACTTTATGAAAGAACCAAGGTATCCAAGTTCGATCTCGCATGGGTAGGCCCTTACGAAATTACAAGGGTATTTAATGACCTTACTGCTGAAATAAAAATTGGCAATAAATTAAAAGTGGTTCATACCAATAAACTTAAGTTAGCTTTCATAAGACTGGATTCTCCATAATGTTGTCATTGAATAAATAAAATCTAATGTAAGATCTAAATGTAAAAAAAAATGTAAATTGCTTGTGACGTGCCAAGTAGTCTGCTGGGCCCTTTGACATACCTTTCCATGGGAATCCGGGTGGACCGAGTTGCTCGGCAACTGTGGGAAGGTAGGAAGAAGAAAACCCGGAAAATGACGCTTGGAACGATACGATAATCCATGTTGGAACTTTTATTTGCCTTTAACTTTAAGAAAGCTGTTCTCATAGAGAACACCTTTTGTATAAGGGGGGAGGTGTTGCGAGTTGCGCAAGCTCCTAACACACGAAGTTTAAGCAGGATAGAGTTAAGGATGAACTTTATTACATTAGAAATTTATCTTCGCCTCTTTCCTTGTCGCTCGAAAAACAATGTATTGAAACAGAAAAGAGGAACAAACGTAAGAAGAAGCCTGTTTCTTCTCCTCGCATTTGATTTTCGACGTTGTAACGCTCTAGACGTGTCGCAATAAATCAATCCGATCCTGTTCAATCTTAAAATATCCTCGTCTTGTTTCTTGTTCTTAAATAGTAGTTCTAAATCGTTTAAATCGTTTGACAATTTTATTCAGTTCTGTTCTATAAGTTTTATTGAGTTCTAAGTGTTTGTTAC
The DNA here is from genome assembly GCA_963855975.1 of Andrena chrysosceles. NCBI lineage: Eukaryota > Metazoa > Arthropoda > Insecta > Hymenoptera > Andrenidae > Andrena > Andrena chrysosceles. Next base: position 27,314,896 of record OY979768.1, on the reverse strand, counting down.
AAAACATTTCGTTATTTCGTTCATTTAACTTCACACGTTTGCGAGCAGAGTCCTTCAGTGGAAGTCGCAACAGTGTCATTTACGCTACAGCATCGCGAACAGAGCCGATCGTGCAGATTTATATAATTATGAATTATGACAATCGTAGGCAGCTGGTGCCACAGTGGTGTTTCAACTGGAGACACTGTAATAAGAGCCTGGACACGAGGAGGCCACTTTTTGATGGGTCCGCCATATTTGATCGAAATCCCACGAGAGAGAAAGAGATATTCACCATTTCACTCTTAACCACTCTTAACTCTTACGTTTATGGCGATATTTTACTAACTATTAATCTGAAAATGTTCATTTGGGTTTTTGATTGGCCCGCCATTTTTCATCTATTCCCGCTGATTTTTAAATCTGTCAATTATACCAAGATAATGAAGATATTAAGTAAAAAACCATATCTTGTGTTCTATTTGATATATGTTTTTTTAATATACTTATTTAACACTTGGCATGCGGGCAACGTATTTTTACGTTTTTCGCAGTCTGTCACTGGAGCGCGGGTCACGTAAAAATACGTATTTAGTAGATTTGTAGCGCGCTTCCCGAAAAAACGCCCGCTACAGGCGTAAGTCGGCGGCGAAGCATACCCGCATGCCAAGTGTTAAATGCGCAATGCATTGCCATAAACGTTTTGCCGTCATAAACGTAAGAGTTGTTAAGAGTGGTCAAGAGTGAAATGGTGAATATCTCTTTCTTTCTCGTGGGATTTCGAACAAACATGGCGGACTGTCACTCGTGTCCAAACTCTTATTACTGTTGCGTGGCCGGCTGGTTCCTCTCAGGATCCTTGCAGGGAATTTGGCGAGGGTCGATGCCCGTGGAACGCTAAGGCGTTCTGCTCCTTGGACGCGGATTTTTGTACGATAAATATAATGAGAACGATGCTAATTAAGTGAATAAAACAATTTAAACACAGTAACTAATTACAATAATCAATGCAAACAACGATTTTATCACAATATACATCTTTTGGAAATTTTATTCAGTTTGAACGTCCGTTCACTTGTGCTTTCGGGGCTCGAGTGACGCTTTCCAAGCGAACGCTCTTACAACCGTTTTTCATTTTTACAAAAATGTCCTTAACAACTAAGCCAAACAAACTAAATTCCTCTAGGTCGATTTTGAGAACCAAGCGTTTAACTACATAGCCCTGGAATTTCACCTAGGAGAAAGAATCAAAGTGTGGTTCATTTATTCAAATACCCGTTTCCAAGGGGGTATCGATTAATTTATAATCTTGGAGTCCTCTCATTAAAGGATCTCTAACTATTTTCAAACACCCGGGCCTTGTGCGAACTTCACTTTGTCTCCCTTTCCCATTACATTCAGGTGATTCAATCTGAACGCGGCGCTTCCGAAGCTTATACTACACGCTAGACGGGAGTCGCAACACTTCCCCACTTATACAAAAGGTGTTTTCCAATGGAAACAGCTTTTCCAAAAATACGCTTATAAATGTCAACTCACATTCTTAATTTAATCTATACATAAACGTCTCACAGTGAAGCTTTCCTGAGCCTCCCCTCCTCGCCTTCACCACGGTAGCCAAGCTACTCGGTCCACCCGGTTTCCCGCGAAGAAAGCGATTCGAAAGATGCTACAGAATGTTCACTGTGTTATAACTAATTACACTTTTGTCTCCAAGACACGACGTCTCCAGATTAATTCTGGGTAGTACATGATAACACAAGAATTTTTATTTAAGGGGGCCGTCTCAGCGGGCGTTGAATGTGTGCGTACGCTCACACAAGCCAACTTTCAAAATTACAACTTTCGTCCTGGAATCGGTCAGAAGGAAGTTTTTGCGGGTACAGTTGCCTTCAGTAGACATCTGTGCAGGGTGGTCTGGTGCGTTTGAACGCTAATAACCACCGTACGTTGAAATAATACTGAATTTGTGAATCGAAAACTTAACAGAATGAGGCTTCAGGCTTCTCCGTTGGTGGCGCTAGTGGTGTACCGCAGCCACGTAGCACCAGCGTGACGTATACGCAGGGCCGACGCGAGGTTAGTTGGCGGCCTTATGCAAGAAAATTTTTGGTGCTCCCCAATTTTTGCACCTGTTTTCTATTTAATATGATTTGTCTTTACGGGGTGTACATTTCGTTTATGTGGGGGTTGGATTCCTTTATTATTAAGCGTGCGATATAGTTTTTCAGCGTCCTATTCGACTGGCGCCCTTATGCAGCGCATAACTTGCATAATGGTTCCGCCGGCCCTGCGTATACGCGATGTAGTAAACACACCGTAAATTACAACTTTCTCCCTGGAATCGGCCAGAAGGAAGTTTTTGCGGGTCCAGTTGCCTGCAGTAGACATCCGTGCAGGGTGGTCTGGTGCGTTTGAGCGCTAATAACCACTGTACGTTGAAATAATACTGAATTTGTGAATCGTGTACTGAGACAGACTCGAGAAATGATAGAATGAAGCTTCAAGGATTCTCCGTCACCGGCGCTGATGGTATATTCGTGCCTTGTACCATCGAAACCGGTGGAAGACCAAACGAGCCGATAAATGTAGGAAAGACATAGTTGCCGAGACGTATCGAGGGTCGAATCGCGTTGTTGCCGCATTTCCCCTATCACTATTTTGCCATCAAGGAGGCTTGAATGAATCACGGCGAAGCGGTTGGAGAACAGAGATGGGCAAAGATAATATCTGGATAAACGCAAATAAAATATACTACAGTATTGTCTCGTTACGGGCTCGGTTTGGTGTACACGATGTGGACTTTTCGCTATTCCCACCAATCCTGTCTCACTCTTGTACGGCGAAGGCAAGAGCGAAATGGAACGAGAGCGAGCGAGGACGGTACGAGACAGACGACGCGTTAATGTTTTGTCTCGCTCCAACTCTCGGACGCCTGACACTCCGTCCTTTGCGTTCGTGCCCGTTGCGCACGTAAAGCGTTCTATCTCGCTCCCCCCTTCGGCCAGAAAGAAGCGAGAAACGAACACTGAGAATTAGGGCTCTGTTCGCGATACAGGCTCACGCGCCGGCCCCGACCAGCGAGGACTTGGTCTGTTCGGCGGCGGCTTGTAATCTCGGTTGGAGAGGCATACAGTGTTGGTAAAATGTAAAACGTCACGTTTTCAGTATTCAGTAACATACTGCTGAGAAGTGGTGGGGATAACAAAAAATCCACATCGTGTACACCTAACCGATCCGCTAACGAGACAATACTGTATTCTTCGAAAAATACAGTGACACGCAGCCATAATCGTACACTCTTGTCGCATAACTTTTTTTAGAATTGGTTCAAACGACTTGAGTTTTTTTGTTAAAAGCTAGAATGATTAGTTTGCCAACTGACGTGTTTCGTCGTTTTCAACAACAATGCAATTGGTCGGAATAGCGAAAAAAATAGTAAAGGTCGTTTTTTCAATTTTTTTTGTGAGCCTGTAATGAAAATTCAAAAATCCCGTTTGTAGATTGAAGTATATGCAGCATGTATTACTTCAATCTACAAGCGGGCTTTTCTAATTTTCATTACAGGCTCACAAAAAAAATTGAAAAAACGACCTTTACTATTTTTTTCGCTATTCCGACTAACTGCATTTTTGTTGAAAACGACGAAACACATCAGTTGGCAAACTAGGGTAGATGTCCCAATTACTGCCACATTAAGCTCATCGCGTAACTTTCGTTAATTATTTCAGAAGTTATTTAGCCTCAAAATCATTCCAAGTTGCAGCATACTAATGCTTAAGAACTCTTTTATCTAAGAAATTTTTTTTATAGTATAAACAGTATGTTTAAATTGCTAATTAATTGAAAAAGTATAAGGAAGTCCAATGTCCCTAAAACTGTCATTCACCTTTTAATATTAATTTATAAATATCAGTATGCAATGCTTCTCTATTATTATCTAACACGGAAACCTAATTTAACATTAAAATTTTTTTCCCTTACGATTTTGCACGCATTATTTCACTATTAAGTAAAATAATTAAAGTGACAGTAATAGGGACACTGTCAGTAATTGGGACATCTACCCTAATCCTTCTAGCTTTTAAAAAAAACTCAAGTCGTTTGAACCAATTCTAAAAAAGTTATGCGATTTTAAAGAGTGTACGATTATGGCTGCGAGTCACTGTACACACTTTTTTATCTGTAATTGTCCATTTCAAGGGGGCGAAAGCTGGAATGTCGAATTTAAATTCTCCAATGAAGTTGGATTGATTTATTGTGATGACTGTAACTTGATTAGAGACAAAAAAATATATAAAAAAATGTTCCGTTAAACGATTTTGTCAAAAAGGCACTGACAACTAAAAAATACTTCTATTCTTGTACTATAATTTCGATGGTGTTTTTTTAACTTTAAATAAAAACGTGGAGCAGAACATTTTGTAGCAGAATATGAATCAATTTAGTACAGCATCAAGTGTTGAAATGAATTTATTGCGAGATATCCTGCTCCATTTTATTTAAAATGAAAATACACCATCGAAATTGGAGTATAAGAAAATAATTATTTTTTAGTTCTTAATGCATTTTTAATAAAATCGTTTATTATAATTTTTTTTATTTTCTAGTTTTTAGTGTTCGTAGATTTACATTTCACAGCTCAAACTTCTTTACAAATATCTTTTATTGTTGTATGCAGTTTAACAGTTTGCTTGAACCCCACAGTGCTAAAAGTTCGTAAAGAACGCGAGTAGTTGATTGTTGATTGGATTTGATGTTATGGGTTCTAATTTATCGGTGACTGGGTAATTTTTTCACCCCCTTGGAGTTTTTTTTCATAATTTTGTATTGTCATCCAAACTACGCACCCCTGCAAAGGTTTCAGACAATTGGATGGTTGGAAGTGGATTAAAATTGAGTTTCCAGATTTCAATCAAACATACGAACGAACAGGGGATCGTAGCTAAATAAAATCGTTTAGTGACACATTCCAAAATATACGTATTGTTAGTACTGATCTCTAGTTTATATTGATAAATTTTTACAATCGTGGAATAACAATTACGAAGAAAAGCATGTACGAAAGTATTAAATTGAAATATACTTGTGTCCAAATTTATGTTTTAAAAAAATGATTCAGACAATTCTTGTTGATAAACAAGATAATTTGATGTATAATTAGATAAAAGATAAAGCGTCATATGTTTTTAAAAGAACTATAGCATTTATAGATACAGAAAATGTGGCAACTATGCGTAAAAAATTCGTCTACATAGAGTACCTGGAGATGTCACCTCTGTATAAGTTCTTTTTATCGACTTCAGTAGTTTCATTAGGATCCGTCTGTTTACTGAGGACGCTTCGATCGATTTGGACCATAACAAAAATGAGACGGCCCCCTTAAGAACTAATGTGGCATCGAATTCGCAAATAGATGGAACAAAGTAGTCCTAACTTATGCTAAAGTGGTATAGCCCATTCCGAAATAAGAAATACAAATAGGGGTAACAGCCTATGAGGAGTCTAAACTTATGCAGGCTAATTTTAATTTATTGACATGGACAATTTTGGTTTTGTTATGTCCTATGCCTACTTCTACATTTAGATCATTGAACATTTTCAGAATTTTGTACGGCCCTAACCAGCTAGAGTCGAATTTTGATGTTTTTGGTTCCCTGAGTAAGTACACATCGTCGCCAACAGAAAATTTAAAAGTATTTATTTTCGCATCATAAACGAGTTTGCTTCTTTGCTTTGCCTTTTCCAGATTAGTAGCTGCTAATGCCTGCGTTTTGGAAATTTTTGAAAATAGATTATCTAAATAATCGACAAATGTTCGCGGAGTCTGTTGCTTGATAAACTCCGAGGGAACAATAGCCTTTACGCCAAACACAAGCTCGTGAGGAGTGAAACCAGTAGCCTCATGGACAGACGTATTGTATGAAAATATTCCAAACCGAATCCAGTCGTCCCAGTCAGTCTTAGTGCAATAATGTTTCAGGTAGTCTATAAAAACACGATGTGCCCGTTCAAGAGATCCCAGAGATTGTGGATGGATAGCGGTTGAGGTAATTCGTTGTATTCTAAATATTCTACAGAAGGTTTTCATTATATTGCTAACAAAATTACTCCCCTGGTCGGTTTGTATAGTTCTAGGGCACCCAAATCTGCTGATAAATTGTTCAGCCAAAGCCATGGCAACTGTTACGGAGTCAATACTAAGGAGTGGAATTGCATCCGAATATTTTCTAAGGGTATCTTGGAGCGTTAATAAGTACCGATTACCTCCCTTTGTCACTGGTAAGGGTCCCACAATGTCCATCTGTACCTTTTCAAATGCTCTTTTAGGAGTGTCAGTTATCCGCATGGGTTGTTTGGTTTTAGCAGTAAGGATTTTATTTCTCTGACAGCTCGAACAAGAACGAACAAAATTTCCTATTTCTTTTCCCATGCGCGACCAGTAAAAGTTTTCTCTGATTCTATCGAAGAGTTTCCGGGCGCCTTGGTGACCACCTATAGCGAATTCATGGAACTCTTTCATGATAAGGGGCCTCCTAGATGGATGTGGAATAACAACTTCACCAGTACAAACAGTAATTGTATATTGCTGATTACTTAATTCTCGTTTTAAGAGGCCTTCTATGAGATCCCAACTAATCGGCTCGATATTATTATCTTTTCTAGAGATGCTAATAGTTTTGACGCCCAAAGAGTCCATGAGATGTTTAAGGGAAGCTATTGAGGATTCCAGATGGACATAATCTACTGATCCCGTTGACAGGGATTTAACATAAAGGTGAAAAATGTGGGGTTTCACATTAGGGAAGACCATAGTTTCTCCGACATTAAGTTTATATTGTTTAACCTGCTCAAGGGAAAATTTATTGTGAGTCAATAAATCTTTAGTGGTTTGAGATACGACTTCATTATCAAGGGAGAAAAAATGAATAACATTATCTCTGCGCATACAAAGATAATCCTTAGTATAAACGATATTTGGAGAAGAAGAGTAATGAATGATAGGCATTAATGAAATCGTCCTTGTCGTTAAAACTCTATTATTACTTTGTTTAACTAGGTCACCATTTCCTGAGGTCGTTTCAACGGAGGATCGTGTCTTATCATCTACGGACTTGGTCTCAAATAAAAGCCGGCATCTTTCAGCCTCTAAATTTGGCTCCTCAGCCCCTAACCAGACACAAGCCGTGGGTGCCAAGCCGTGGACCTGGGCGGGGTGCTTAACGCCTATCCGATGTCCCAGGTCAGACGTATCCTGTTCACCCTGAGGTACGTGGGCTGCCCCTAGCGGGTTCTGTGGCGGGTACCTTAAAAATCAGCCTTTCCGATGTCCAACAGACAGCCGGGTCGAAGCTCATCCACACGACCTCTCAAGAACGATCCTCCAACCACTACACCTTTAGTTGGGACTCCACCTCTTTTAGATATTTTTGTGATAAGAGAAGGTGACATCTCTTCGTCTGCAGTAAAGTAAGCGTCGCTGTCAACTGAACTGTCGTCAGAGTGTTCAGATTCAATAGAGACCTCAGGTGGACCATCAACATTTGTTTCATGGGCGAGAAAGATTGTAGCTATCAATTTCTCATTATTTTCCCATAATCTATTATAGTCCATGCCCTCTTCCTTTTCAGAATCCACAAGTGGTGCGTCGTTGGCGCCTACGACTACCCCTTGCAGACGCTTAGAGGGAGAGGTGTCAGTATAGTCTGTCTCTGTATGGTCGGCAGTGAGTTCTGTGATCGGAGAAGAAGAATTTTGATCGAGTTGGATAGAGTCGGAAGGGTTGCGGGACAGCGCATCAGCATTTGAATTTACTTTCCCAGGTTTATATACTATATTATAGTCATACTCATTTAATTTGATTCGCCACCTCATAATGCGAGAAATAGGATCTTTTACATTATGTAGCCATACCAATGGGCGATGGTCAGTTACTAATGTAAATTGTTGACCATGCAAGTAGGGTCGGAAGTGGTCAACTGCGAAGACAACGGCAAGTAACTCCTTCTCGATGGTGGAGTAGTTGGTCTCTGCACTATTAAGCGTTCTCGACGCGTATGCGATAGGAAGATTTTTACCAATTTGGCCCTGGCTCAACACAGCTCCCACAGCATAATTCGAGGCGTCAGTCGTTACAAGGAAAGGTCGGTTAAAATTCGGAAATTGCAGTAAAGGTTCAGAACAAATTGTATCACGTAGATTTTCAAAGGTGGATTGAGCATCATTGTTCCAAACAAAAGGGACATCTGCTTTTAATAATCGCGTTAAAGGTTTGGCGATTTTTGCCATATCGGGAATGAAACGTCTATAATAGCCGACCAGGTCTAAAAATTGTTTAATATTCTTTTTACTTTTAGGAATGGGGAAAGATTTTACGGCTCTGATTTTCTCGGGATCTGGTTTCACTCCTTCACTAGAGATATTATGCCCAAGGTAAGTAATTTTGTGTTGTAAGAATCGGCATTTCTCTGGTTGTATTGTTAAGCCTGCATTTTGTAACCTGGCTAAGAGGTTCCTTAATTTTTCAGAATGTTCTTCTATAGAATTGGCATACAAGACAATGTCATCCATGTAAACGAACAACTCAACCCCCTGTAGACCAGATAGGACCAAGTCCATGCACCGTTGGAAAGTGGCCGGGGCATTTTTTAGCCCAAAAGGCATTTTGTTAAATTCATAATGACCGTTGAGAGTCGAAAAGGCGGTTTTGGGTTTGGATTTGGGATCCATGGGGATTTGATGAAAGCCTGAGACCAAATCAAGAGTACTAAAGTATTTCGCTGCTCCGAGTTGATCTAATATTTCTGTTATATTAGGGAGTGGGTAGGCATCACTAACGGTTTTTTCGTTTAACAAGCGATAATCTATGACCATGCGCCAACGTTGTATCCCAGTGGAATCTACTTTCTTCGGGACCACCCAAACGGGTGAGTTATATGGAGAAGTCGACTGTTGAATAATACCCTTTTCTAACAATGCGCCGACCTGATTCCTTATTTCCTCTTTATGAATAGGGGGGAACCTGTACTGTTTGGTATTAATTGGAGTCTCATTTACCGTTTCGATTGAATGCTGGATGGTATTTGTGGAGTGCAATTTGTCGGATGGAAGGTAAAACTGATAAGGGAATTCCCTGATAATTTCCAAAATACTAATTTGCTCGTCTTCGTTTAAACCATCTAATTTCAATATTTTAGCTATCTGGACTAATCTGCTAGAATCGGCCCTCGATTTATCCACATTAGGATTGCCTGTGCGGGACAAACGCGGCGAAGGTGGACGTTCTGTGAATGTCTCCAATTCAACAGGTGGAATAGTTACGGTAACGGGATTAGGAGTAGTATTGATTGCGTATAACTTAGCAGACCCATCTTGTTGTCTAACTAATGCTTCCCCTATGAAAACGCCCGGTTCAGTGGTAAATTTCCTTATATAACCTTCTTTAATTCCAGGTTCCTTGACAGGCAGAGCTACGAGAGTCTTACTACGAGGAGGTAACCGAAATGAGGACGACGAGAGAAGGAAAAATTCTTCGTCACCGATACGAAGACTATTAGACTCATCGTTCCCGAATTTCATTATCGCGTTCTGGTTTTCTAAAAACGGTATTCCCAAGATCCCTGATTCGGGGATAGGAAGATCAGCACTAACAATTTGGAATTTCACGTCAATGTGATTGACTTTAATGACGACCTCGCCACAAGTACGTATACTTCCTGAATCGATACCCGTAATATTGTAAACGACGTTGGTATTTACAGTAGTGCTGGGAATTATACAGCTCCGCTTTACAATATTGAGTTGAGAACCGGTGTCAACAAGGAAGTGGCCGAACTTCTCCCGGAAGCAATGATGCTTTAGCTTCATTATTGACAGACTACCGGATCGATTTACTTTGACTTGGAAGCAGCCTCGTTGGTTTTGGTGCTGGCAATTAAGGGTTTGTTCCACGACGCACCCGCTCGTGGGACCCTTTGCGAGTTTAAAGTATTCTGTTGAGACGATTCACCGTGAGATCGACTAACACCCCGATTTTGTTTTTTGTAGCAACGAGCCTCAGGATGACCCGTTTTCTTGCAATAGCTACATCTAATCACTTCACGGTCTGGAGGATTCATTTGAGATTCCCTAGCCTTAGGACAATCACGGCGTAAGTGTCCCGTTTGATTACAAAAGTAGCAATTGCGATTCTCGAAGTCTGCTTTAAAAATTTTTGCGCTTGTAATAACAGATCGGGAGGATGAAAGAGCAGACGGTCCAGGACGATCGACCAATTCGGATTCGATTTTACTCGCGATGGAGATAGCGGTCTCGAGATCAGGTAATTGTCCGCTATCTTTCTGCCTGTTCAAGTAAAATCGTGTGGTTTGATTCAGGAGCCCCTTAATAAAACTAATAGTTGCCGTGTTTTTCAATAAATCGATGACGCCGACTAATTGTTCCGGGTTATACGCATCTCGGGCGGTCTCTAACCCACTATTTAAAATTTCGTTTATTCGGGCCCCGAATATCTCTACCGTTTCATCCATGTACTGGCGCGTATTCATCAGTCCCGCGTTCATGTCATGGACATTAAAAGACTGGGCAAAGATCTTTTTTCATAAATCTATTAGTTCGTCCAAAGTTGTAGCTCCGCGTCGGTTAGATAACGCTAAATTAGCGTGTCCTTCAATCCTTCCCCGAATAAGGAAGAGGAGGTTTTCACGGTCGCTAGGCTTTACCTTCGAGTTGAGTAGTCTACATTGTTTAATGAACTTGATCAAAGAGTCGGATTTTCCGTCAAATTTAGGAATTGAGTCTTTCACTAGTTTTAACGAAAGATAGGATTTAGGCGGATAATTCGAAGATTCCGACGGTTTTTGAGCAGGAGCTACACTCGAACAAGGTGACCCACAGTAGTAAGGCAAGGGGGATTCCAACCCAGGTCCTCTGAGGGGAGCGCGGGGCGGGGGGAAGTGAGGGCGCGCGGGGGAGCGCGGCGGAGGGAAACATGGGCGCGGGGCCTGCGGGGAGAGGAAGACCGGTTGCGCGCGCACGAGCCGCGGAGCGGGGGAAGCCGCGATGATGGAGGGGATCAGTCCAGGCCGAGCCGCCGCGGAGACCGGGCCCACCGCCGAAAACTTTTTAGAGGGAGGGAATGAACCCCGAGAACTTTTTCAAAACCCCGATTCACCACCGGAATGACCTTGACCCACCCCCAAATATTTTTTTATTAATTTATTTTTATTGAGAATTGTTTCGAGCAATGTCGACGTTTTACGAACCGCGTCTTCGGAGGGTGGGAAAGAGACAGAGCATTACATAGTGGTACAATCACATTTTATTCTCAAGCTAACAGTATTTCAAAGCGTTCCGATTTAACGTCGCGGCGTATCGCGCGATAACGCGTAATTTGAATCTTCTGGAGTAGTCGAGTAGGATGGCGACATTTGGCAGCGCGAATCATAGAAAGAATTATGCGGCGTCAGCAGAAACTTTTTTCCATACCAATATGTGATGGAAAGTTTTCCCCAACACAGAGAAATAATAATAATTTTTTAATCACCGATATAGCAAACTGTTATGTAGCAAACAGACATATTTTTCCGAACCATTATGTAGCAAGCATTCTAAAGCTAACAGTATTTCGAAGCGTTCCGATTTAACGTCGCGGCGTATCGCACGATTACGCGTAATTTGACTCCTCTGAGACACCTGCATGCGATGATGTCATTTTCACGGCGCGAAGAACGCTCGAACGAAATAAACGCCGAATCTTAGAATTAGGTGGCGAAACCCCCTAAAACTTTTTCAGACCCCGATCCACCACCGGAAATTTTTTCCGAGGGAGGGTACAACCTTGACCCACCCCCGCACCGATCTAGCAAACCAATATGCAACAGAAATTTTTTTCCCCAGCGCAGAGAAATAATAATAATTTATTAATCAACGATCCACCGAACCATTAAGTAGAAATATTATTTCAAACAGATATGTAGCAAGCATTCTAAAGATTTTAAAGCGAACAGTATTTCAAAGCTTTCCGATTTAACGTCGCGGCGTATCGCGAGATTTCGCGAAATCTGACTCTTCTGGAGCAGCCGCGCTAGATGACGTCATTTGGCAGCGTGAAGAACAAAATACAATACATGTAGAAACGTCGAATCTTAAAATTATGCGGCATCAGCAGAAAAAAATCTTTTCCATATCAACAGACATTTTTTTCCCAACGCAGAGAAATAATAAATTTAATCCCCTCCCTCATCGATCTACCGAACCAATATGTAGCAAACATACTCTCTAAAGCTAACAATTTTTTAAAATGTTTTTCAATCTTAACATCGCAGCGTATCGCGCGATCACGTGTAATTTGAATCCCCCGTGATGGGACCGCCGTGCAAGATTACATCATTTGGTGGCGTAACGAACGCACGAATCATAAAAAGAATTATGTGGTGTCAGCAGAAATTGGTGAGGTAAGAAGGAGGAAGACGGATAAGTAAATAGAGAAATAATATGTTTAAGAAATTTAATTACAATTAAAAGAATATAAAAATATAAACAGAAATGGAATATAATTTAACATTTTTTTCCTACGAGCATCCGCTAAAATATCATTGATGACAGATGCTACCAGTTCGCAATCTACAAGATAATCCTTGTCGTAGTATTCGCTATCACATATTATTTTAGCAGCACGACGCGTATATAATGTTTCGCAGGCAGCGTCGCTCTGTAAGTAACAAAAGTTTTAAAGTTTGTCCTCACATCTTCTGCAGTTTGATACAGCCGCGGATATACATAGCTTACACATGACTTAAGATTAAATAAAAATCATACTGTATGTAGTTTGAAATACAGCGACTTATTACGTAGTATCGTCTTTAGAATTCGAGGCGAGAATCATAGAAAGAATTATGCAGAGTCGATAGAATTTGACGACAAGTGAAGGAGGGAGACAGACAAGCAAATAGATTGCAATATTTGTAAAATGATTACATATTGTTCAATTAATTAAACAATAGAAATATAAAAATAGAATATAAATAGTGTATCGGCAGAACCATCTCTCTCTCTCTCTCTCTCTCTCTCTCTCCCTCTCACTCTATCTCTCTCAATCTCTCTTTCTTTCTCCTTCTCTTTTTCTCTTCTTCGCATCAATCGCAAGACAACTTGAACATTTTCGAACAGCTGATGGACTTCCTATTTACTTTTCACGACATCATACATACATACTCTTCCACACAACACCTCGTCTACATTCATACGCAATCACGCTCTCGTGACCGACTCGAGTGCTCAGTTACACAGAACAGTAATATCTCAACAACATTCGCCGAAAGTGTTACGTATCTATTGTATCGCCTCAATTCTTTATCTCTAAATAAACCGCACGATTCTCAACATCTTTGAGTTCTCTCCATACAAATAGAATATAAAAATACAATATAAAAAAGACAAAAATATAATAATAATAATAAAAATTATAATTTAATTTATTGCCCACTTTTGCGTTACAATTTAACGATGAAATAATCTTTCCATTTCATTCTCATGATTGTGTCAGTGTAAGTCCCACCCTTCTAATGTATCCTGCTGTGTCTTAACAATTTTTTCTATTTTACAAGTGTTTCCTAATCTATTCTATGTTGTATAATATTCTTTTATCACTTTCCTGTTCTTCCCATGTTTTCCTTCTCCCTATTATCTCCCATAGAATAGCCAAGTTTTTCCCTTCTCCCCTAATTACCTCTTTCCAATTCCTAAATACAACACAATATAAATATAAAAGAAAATACAATTAAATAAGAAATATAATAAAAAAGAATATTATAATAAAATAAAAGTAAATACAATTAAAGAAGAAATATAATAAAAAGAATATAATAATATAATAGAAGAAAATAAAATAATAAAAAAAGAAAATACAATTAAATATCTAATATAATATAAAATTGAAAAAATATAAAAATAGAATGTGATATCCCACTATTTTTCGCGCGGTACTATTTAAACATCTTCGTATAAACCTCCAAGTCACTCCACCAAAGTCCTTCCAAATCAACAAATACCCCTTTTCCCCAATCGCTGATCACCTCGATGATGTACCTTAGCGGTCCCCATCTCGAGATGGTCAGTACAAAACCTCCTTCGATTATTCGCCATACGAGGCACAAACTCTACCCATTTACTAATTCTAAACAAGTCCCTCGCCCCAAAAACTCCTTAAATCGAGACTACGTCTCACCCCTTCTCTAAGACCCTACAAGTCAAGACCACGATCACCCCTTTCCCATTAAAACTCCAGAAATCCATCCGATGGGTTGAGCATATAATTCCCTATTCATAAAAACCCCGGAAATGTAATTGCGAAGAATATTTGGTGTACGTGACAGAAACGCGTCTAATAATAGACGTACCAATGTAAAAACCCCGGAAGTCCTACTGCGACTTATTTATTAAATATGTCAAGGACTATACCGCGCGTACCCCCGCGACAATTATATAAATACGAGAGGACCGAGACAGAAGTCCTCTTTCAACGAAACCTATCCGCGAAAGGACCACCCAAAAGTATTTTTAAAACAGTGTAAATCAACGACGTTCATCAATTTTGTAAGCATTTATAATTACCATTTAACTGAATTGAACATCACCACCATCTATTTCATTCTTGACTTATTATTGCTTATTACTTTCATATTACTATGCATAGTTATTGCTTATTGCTTTCATAAAACTGTGCATAGTTATTGCTTATTGCGTTCATATATTTTGTATTCTTAAGCTTATTGTATTTCATATTATCTTATACTATCAACGCTTATTGCTTTTCACATTATTTTGCATTTTAACGCCTATTGCGTTCGTACTTTTGTCTTATTAACGCATATTGCCGATATCATTCTACTTTATTATTGTATATTGTATTTCATGTCCATACATATTTTGCTATTGCTTATTTTATATAAATGTCATGTGCTAATGCTTAATGTCCTACGCATAATTGTAAAGTGTAACTGCCATCACAAACCGTGTATAGCATAACCAAGTGTTTTAAATTGAATAAACACACTTTATTCTAAATCACGCCTCGAACTATCGTATCCATTCTTCGGTTGCGGGGATTCTCAAATCAAAACAAGCTGCAGCGACAGCTGATCTCGGTCCGCGAACGCGAAAGTGCCTACTGTGTTTACCAACGTTCTTTCGCATGGGCCGTGAATAGCCGTATTCCTAGACGGATTTCGTGGAAGTATTACGAGTAAATTCATATATAAATGCAACGGTGAATGCGATCGTCCAGTCAAAAACAAACAAAGTGTTCTAACGGGTGTCTTCCAAGTGCGTATTCGAGTTCAAACCTTCCCTGGTCAGTCAGAGTGTTGAATTTTAGATTCTCGCCAACCATCCCTCAAACCAAGAGTGTTGAATTTTAGATTCTCGCCAACCTTCCCTCAAACCAAGAGTGTTGAGTTTCAGATTCTCGCCACCCCTTTCCTAAAACGATCAGAGTGTTGAAACCTTGTATTCTCGCCTGATGATTGCCCCACCTGTCATTGTCCATGAAGACACCACCCAGGACGTGACATAATTTTGGTGACAGCGGTGGGATTTTCGTCCACCGTCGATAGAAACAAGTTCTTAAACACGGTACCCACAAAGTCCCGATAGTTCACATGTATATTACGCGCCCTCAACAGATCGCGGTAGCTTACAGGAGCCGCGAGGTAGAAAACATTAATGCATATATGCAATCACTAATTTGTGTAAAAGGGAGTCTAGCAGCAACAAACCAGGGCGACGATATTTGCCTTTACTGTTCCTGGTTGGAGCCTGCGAATACGGTGACTGTATACATCGTCCATTACTATCAAACACCTTATTCGTTTTCCCCTTGCCCTCGGTGCAATTACGAAATATACAAAATTCGCCCCATAAGTAGGTGCGCCGTATGCACGGAATTTTACAACCTCTCTAACGAGGATTACGGGCAATTCAATAACCAAGAGGACCCCGATATTTAAATAACGACTACCTGCCACGACATAAGTTGGTCACCAAAGGTGGGACGTTCGTTTGCCTCTAACAGGAATTAGAACCTCCAAAATTTTCCGTACCCGAAATACCCGATTAACTATTATGAACAACCAAAGTCAAATTCGAGACACGCCATATTACCCAAGCCGCAGACTGCGAGGCGTATTACCAGATTCAAATACACTATTCTGTGTATCTGGAAGCATAGCGACGACCACGGAAGGCGTAGATATTTGCTTAAACTGTTTTAATTCTAACCCGGTGGAAGTGGACGAGATTTACCAAGAATACTACCACCAACCTAACGATATATTTCCTGAGTGCCCTCGTTGCAGAAACTTTTTGCTTACAGTATGTTCTGTAAATAGTCGTGCCGAGTGCATCAAACGAAAACGTCTTTCAAACAAGTATTACCATAGATTCGATAGTAACTTCCCGGGTAGAGAATACGGTAGGATTTAAATAACGACTACTGTATGCCCTAATCAAGAAAATTAAAATCAGTACCCCGAAAGTAGAATCGAAGGGAATTAAAATGTCTGTGTACGGCGAAACCGAGGATTCTTGCGTAATGAACCAAGACGCGGGCCCTTCTAATGATTCAATAGAAGTCGAGACCGCCGAAATAATGGAACGACTACAAATATTACGCGAGAAACAAGCCGAAATCGACAGATTGCACGCGAAATTTGTAGTAAACCCAGAACCCAAAACGCACTCGGGCGTAGCCACCGGATCGTTCGACCCCTCGTTTAAAAATCTTTCTGATAAAATACTGAATATCGAGATGATGATGGAGAAGCTTCTTGCACCCCCGCCAGTTACAAATAATTTTGCCACGCCGGGCTCCTCCCGTTTCGATAGGAAGTCAATAATAAATCGTGGTAATATTCCGGAAGTACTAAATCGCAACAATATTCCGGACCAAGATCCATCACCCCAGATTACGTTAAAGGACGCCATAGAGACCGTCCCGATTTTTAAAGGGCACAACATACCCGTAGAGCAATTTGCGAGAGCCTGTAATAGGGCTAAGGCTCTGGTTCCCCCGCAAGCCGAACCCCAGCTAGCGAGTTTGTTACGAAATAAGCTACAAGACCATGCATGCTTGGCCGTTGAGGATAGGCTCTTTGACTCCGTGAACGAATTAATTAAACGACTTAAACGCATCTTCTCCCCGGCTAAAACGTCGGATCACTATCGCGGGGAATTAGCAAACGTCATCAAAGGACCCAACGAACACATATTGGAGTATATCTCGCGCGTTAAAGACCTACGATTCACTATTTTAGAAGAGGATACGGAATACTACCGCGACTACGCACGAAACCGTCCCGAAGACCTAGATCACTTAACGCTGGACTCATTCGTCGATGGCCTTCCGCCCCACATAAGGGCAAGATTACTCCAACACCAATTCGAAACCCTTGACGAGGCTTTCGATCTCGCCGTTCTCGTGGACAAAAAGATTGATAGGGATCGTCTCAGATTCTCCGAAACAAAGGCTCCGAAGTTAACATGTCAAGTTTGCAACAAGACAGGACATGACGCACTATCCTGCCGTGGTAATCAAAATGCCGCCTCGCGACCTTCCGAGAGGTATCCTCCAAATCGCGTAACGGGATATAGGAATCAGGCACCCGCTCCTCTGCTCCCCAACTGGGACAGAACTCGACCTCCTCCTTCTAGACCTACCGAAATACGCATCTGCTCGTACTGCAAAAACCCTGGACACCTGATTTCGGAATGTAGGAAACGAATATTTAATAGAAACGGAAGAAATCCCGGAACCTTCGAGGAACGCGGTTCGGGAAACGCTCCGCCCCTACGGTCAAACAGGGATGCGTACCGTGGAACGGGCCTAACGGGAGCGCGTCCAATAATAGCATTAATGAGGCCAAGAACGCCGGAACTAGGATCGCCACAGCATGGTTAAATACCAATGTCGAAGCACCGTCAGTAATGATTCCCTCCCCCGACTTCGAAACTACGCCAGAACTAATAATCGATACTGGGTCCGAAGTAAACCTATTAAAAATCCAAGCCGTAAAGCGATCCCAAGAGATAGACGCAAAACGCCAGCTACTACTCAAAGGCATCTCTCCGGACCCCGTTCCCACACTTGGCACGATCAGAATAACCCTTTTGGGAGATGACGTCACGTTCCACGTAGTTGAAAACGATTTCCCAATTAAGCCACAAGGAATATTAGGTACGGAATTCTTTATAAAACAGAATGTCTCAATACACTATTCCAAGAGGGAATTGGACTTCCACGGAAACTCCATCCCATTCGTGAACAGGAACCAAGTCGTGCTACCCGCAAGGTCAAAAACAGTTTCCTTCGTCCACGTATCTAACCCAGATATAGACGAAGGGTATTTACCTTTGTTAGACTTAGGCACTGGAATTCACGCCGGTAACGCTCTTGTCCGTAATCAAGACGGCAAGGCATACTTGCAGATGATAAATTCCAACGAAACAGACTTAACGATTTCAATACCCACTGTCGAATTGGAGGAATTCGAAGCGATAATTCCGGAACCCAAACGCAAACGACCGAAAGAGACTACGACGCCTATAGGCATCACTCCCATCCACCCCCTAATAAAAAACAAGTCCCTCTTAGCCCTGGATCCGTCGATCCACCATCTCGAGGCGTCCGCGACGATGCACTCACTCTTACCCCGAACGCTACACGCCAAATCAATCCTTCCCTTAAATTCCCTAGAGTCTCTTGCGGCTACGCCGGAACAGGAATTATCAACAATTTCCGAGGAAACCCCTTCAAGGGCAGAAAGAATACAAAGTTCAATTTCAGTGGAACATCTGAATCCAGAGGAAAAGCGCCATGTCCAAAACATTATAACAAAATATCAAGACCTTTTCCATTTATCAGACGAGAAGTTGGGTCATACGAACGCCATCCAACACGGGATCCAGACAACAGACCCAGTGGCTATCAATATAAAACAATACCGTTTCCCACCGGTACACAAGAAGGAAATCGACAAACAAGTACACAAGTTACTGGAAGACGAAATCATAAAACCGTCGTTATCGCCTTACAATTCGCCCGTCTGGATCGTGTCGAAGAAGCCAGGACCCAATGGAGAACCTTTGTGGCGAATGGTAATCGATTTTAGAGAACTAAACAAAAAGACCGTTCCCGACGCATACCCGCTTCCGAATATCAACGAGATATTGAACCAATTAGGAGGAGCCAAATATTTTTCCGTGTTCGATCTCGCCTCTGGTTTCCATCAAATACCCATGAAGCCTGAAGATGCACCGAAAACAGCATTCTCTACACCACATGGACACTATGAGTTCGTAAGAATGCCATTCGGGCTTTGTAATGCACCCGCGACTTTCCAACGCTTAATGGACCACACGCTTACGGGACTTCAGGGCACGGAAATGTTTGTCTACCTGGACGATATCGTCCTTTACGCGAGTTCTCTCACAGAACACTTAATAAAATTTAAGAAACTCGCTCACCGCCTACGAGAGGCAAATCTCAAACTCCAACCTTCCAAATGTAAATTCTTACACAAAGAAGTCGCATATTTAGGTAATTACTGAGGAAGGCGTGAAACCGGATCAACAGAAAATTCAAGCCGTTAAGAACTACCCAGCACCTCGTACACCAAAGGGTATTAAAGAATTCCTCGGACTGACCGGATATTATAGAAGATTTATCCCAGAATTTTCTAAGACCGCTCGTCCGTTAACTCAATTATTAAAGAAAGACACAAAATTTGACTGGGGACCGTCCCCACAAATAGCTTTCGATCATTTAAGATCTGCATTACAAAGGGAACCTATCCTGCAATACCCGAATTTTGAATTAGAATTCCACGTCACTACAGATGCTTCTGAATACGCGATAGGAGGAATATTAAGTCAAGCTGGCGATGAAAAGGAACTACCGATCGCGTACGCTTCTCGCCTTTTAAACAAAGCGGAAACAAATTACGCGACAATAGAAAAGGAACTATTAGCTATCGTATATTGTGTAAGACACTTCCGACCCTACCTATATGGAAGAAAGTTCATTTTATTTACTGACCATCGACCCTTGGTATGGTTGCATAAAGTAAAGGACCCAACCTCGCGCCTTGTCAGGTGGCGACTGAAATTAGCTGAATACGAATATGAAATTCACTACCAACCGGGAAAAAGCAATAAACTTGGCGACGCCTTATCTCGTAATCCCCCTACAGTGGAGGCATGCCCAATACGATCACGAGAGGAAGCCGACGACGATTGGGAGGAGCCGCCCCCGCCTAAACGAGGCCCAGGGAGGCCTCGGGCCTCCGAAGCACCCACCTCTGCTTCGGAACTCATAAGTAAAACCCGCCTAAGAACGGCACCTACGAGAACCCAGCCGCACCGAAAGGTACGCAAAACTCCGACGCCTATAATAAAGCCCGCACCAGAAACCCTGCCCGAACCGATGGACAGCGTAGTAGAAGAGGACCAAGGAGAGGAGGACCATGGAAAAGAAAAGGTACAGACCGATACCCCTTATGAAATTATTTCACCTCCGCAGTCCCCAACACCACCAGAACAGGAAGACCCCGATTCCGAGGTGGAGTCCAACGCGTCGGACGAATCGACAACCGATTCGGATTGCTCAATAATCGAGCTGGACGACTCCCCCGATAAAACGTACGAAGAAAGTCCTGATCGAGACATCAGGATAACGCCGTTAATTAGTCGCGACCCATTATCCCTACGAAAAGAAACACTTATTTTCTTTTTAAGCGCCGATGGAAAACCTTTCGACAACGGAGCTAAACAGTTGCAAGAATCGGGAGCGCTAATGATAACAAGCGAACTCACGTTAGGCCGGGCCCACGTAACTTATAATAAGGGACAAATTCTGGTCGGTCTGGTTATTAAAGAAACTCAAAATACACCCTTAACCACAATAACTTGGGACGAGACTATTTCCTCTTTTAAACACACAATGCGCGAGCTGATAATATATTCATTCAGCATAGCCAAAACGCCTAGTATTGATCACTTGAATTGGCAGGATATCATTATGGATATCCTCGAAGCCGTCAACGAAGAAGAAATTAGCGTCACCATATGTTTACAAATAGTCCGAATCCCAGAGGAATCGGAACGCCAAAACATTATTACGGAAAACCACGCGTCCGCTTTAGCTGGACACAAAGGAGTGACTAAGACATACAATCGAATCCGTCATTATTATTTTTGGAAGGGAATGAAGAAGGCCGTGGAAGATTACGTACGGAACTGCGCGGACTGTCGACGGAAGAAACTCGTTCGCGTTAAAACCAAACAACCGATGATCCTCACCGACACGCCTGGACGTGCCTTTGACAAAATCGCATTGGATACAGTAGGGCCGTTACCAACTACAAGGGAAGGAAATACCTACATCCTAACTATGCAAGATTTATTAACAAAATACTTCGTGTGCGAACCTCTTAAACAATCCACAGCGATAAAAATAGCTGATGCGTTTATAAAACGATTTATTTGTCAATTCGGAGCTCCCAGAGCCATTCTCACTGACCAAGGAGCAAATTTTACTGGTAAATTCATGAAGGCTATCGCGCAAAAGTTTAAAATCGAACAATTTCGAACCACAGCCTTTCACCCACAGACCAACGGCTCTCTAGAGCGATCGCATCTCGTTTTAACAGAATAATTAAAAATGTTTATCGGTAGATATAGTGACTGGGACGAATGGACCAATTTAGCCGCGTTTTCTTATAATACCAGCGTCCACGAGGGCACTGGTTACACCCCTCACGAGTTAGTATTCGGGAAAATAGCCCGAGTACCCAGTCGAAAACGGGTGCCTGAAGATTTTGAAAATGAAACGTACAACCATTATCTTTCAAAATTAAGTACGAGGGTGCAAGAACTGCAAACCGCTGCTGCAGAAAAGTTAAATAAATCAAAACTTCGGTACAAGAAATATTATGATCGTCACATAAACGAAGAAACCTTTAAACCGGGCGACTCTGTCTTCGTGCTAATAGAACCGAGGAAAGGGAAATTCGGAGACCAGTATTCTGGTCCACACACAATATTAGAAGTTATTCCTTCGCAAAATCTGCGAATTTCCTGGAAAGGAAAGACTAGAATCATACACGCTAATAAAGCGCGTCTTGGTCAAATACACGAGAACCCCGGTTGAAACTAATCATATATACATGCGAATATAATTTAATAAATGTGAATTCAACCATAGATTCCATCAAGCATGCCACACCGGAGGAAGAACCTCCAAAAACCCTGGCAACACGCGGGAGGCATCCAGAGAAGGCTGTCCCGCATGCGCTGGACGAGACGGGAAGCCCTCAGGGAGGGACGAAGCCTATCACCCCTCCTCCCAAGGATTGCCTCCTCCGTTGTTGTCAGGGAAGCAGATCCAGTCCCCGAGGTGATCACCCTGGGCGACTCACCGACACCAGCGGTGGACTGGGAGACGCTCCAGGAGGCCGTCACCCCGCCGGCCCTTCAACTCACCCATCAATCCCCACCTCCTGAAGTCCCTATCCCATCCACCATCCCTCCCTGTCCAGATGTGGTGGATATCCTGGACACGGGGTCAGCTACGAGGATCCGAGATCATAGGGAGCTGACGCCCGAGTTCCTGAGATGGTTCGATGACCTCTATCAAAGTGGTCAGGACCTCACCTTCATCCTGGACGACCTCATATACCAAGACCTCTCCTATTCCTATCCCCCTTCCTAATCCCACGTAATTTCCTTCCTTGTACATAGTTCCTCCTCCACCTCCTTCTTTTAATTTATTTTATTAAATATAATTTTCTTTCTTTTTTGTTTAGGCCCCTTGGCCAGAAAATTCTGTTTTATTTTAGTTCCTTTCCCCTTTCGGTAAAACTCACAAAAGAGAGAAAGGAAAGCACGTTTCATAATCAATCCATCCCAACTTACATTCAAATAAATCCACCAAACCTTATTGTTAAGAAATGTACACATTTCTTCGCATAAGGGGGGAGGTGTGATATCCCACTATTTTTCGCGCGGTACTATTTAAACATCTTCGTATAAACCTCCAAGACACTCCACCAAAGTCCTTCCAAATCAACAAATACCCCTTTTCCCCAATCGCTGATCACCTCGATGATGTACCTTAGCGGTCCCCATCTCGAGATGGTCAGTACAAAACCTCCTTCGATTATTCGCCATACGAGGCACAAACTCTCCCCTTTTACTAATTCTAATCAAGTCCCTCGCCCCAAAAACTCCTTAAATCGAGACCACGTCTCACCCCTTCTCTAAGACCCTACAAGTCAAGACCACGATCATTCTTTTCCCATTAATTCATTCTTCACCCCATTCACATTAAAACTCCAGAAATCCATCCGATGGGTTGAGCATATAATTCCCTATTCATAAAAACCCCGGAAATGTAATTGCGAAGAATATTTGGTGTACGTGACAGAAACGCGTCTAATAATAGACGTACCAATGTAAAAACCCCGGAAGTCCTACTGCGACTTATTTATTAAATATGTCAAGGACTATACCGCGCGTACCCCCGCGACAATTATATAAATACGAGAGGACCGAGACAGAAGTCCTCTTTCAACGAAACCTATCCGCGAAAGGACCACCCAAAAGTATTTTTAAAACAGTGTAAATCAACGACGTTCATCAATTTTGTAAGCATTTATAATTACCATTTAACTGAATTGAACATCACCACCATCTATTTCATTCTTGACTTATTATTGCTTATTACTTTCATATTACTATGCATAGTTATTGCTTATTGCTTTCATAAAACTGTGCATAGTTATTGCTTATTGCGTTCATATATTTTGTATTCTTAAGCTTATTGTATTTCATATTATCTTATACTATCAACGCTTATTGCTTTTCACATTATTTTGCATTTTAACGCCTATTGCGTTCGTACTTTTGTCTTATTAACGCATATTGCCGATATCATTCTACTTTATTATTGTATATTGTATTTCATGTCCATACATATTTTGCTATTGCTTATTTTATATAAATGTCATGTGCTAATGCTTAATGTCCTACGCATAATTGTAAAGTGTAACTGCCATCACAAACCGTGTATAGCATAACCAAGTGTTTTAAATTGAATAAACACACTTTATTCTAAATCACGCCTCGAACTATCGTATCCATTCTTCGGTTGCGGGGATTCTCAAATCAAAACAAGCTGCAGCGACAGCTGATCTCGGTCCGCGAACGCGAAAGTGCCTACTGTGTTTACCAACGTTCTTTCGCATGGGCCGTGAATAGCCGTATTCCTAGACGGATTTCGTGGAAGTATTACGAGTAAATTCATATATAAATGCAACGGTGAATGCGATCGTCCAGTCAAAAACAAACAAAGTGTTCTAACGGGTGTCTTCCAAGTGCGTATTCGAGTTCAAACCTTCCCTGGTCAGTCAGAGTGTTGAATTTTAGATTCTCGCCAACCTTCCCTCAAACCAAGAGTGTTGAATTTCAGATTCTCGCCACCCCTTTCCTAAAACGATCAGAGTGTTGAAACCTTGTAATCTCGCCTGATGATTGCCCCACCTGTCATTGTCCATGAAGACACCACCCAGGACGTGACAAGAATATAAATAGAATATAAAAATAAAAAATAAAAAAATAAAAATATAAAAACTCAATTCAATATAAAAATACAATATAAAAAAAATAATATAATAAAAGAAAATAAAATAATAAAAAAGAAAATACAATTAAATATTAAATATAATATAAAAAAGAAAAAAATATAAAAATAGAATACAAATAGAATATAAAAAATAAGAAATAAAAAAAATAAAAAATATAAAAATTCAATATAAAAGTGCATTATAAAAAAAATATAATAATAATAATAATTTAATTTATTGCCCACATTCGCGTTACAATTTAACGATCATATATTCTTTCCATTTCATTCCCGTGATTTTGTCAGTGTAAGTCCTACCCTTCTAATGTATTCTGCTGTGTCTTAACCAATTTTTCTATTTTACAAGTGTTTCCTAATCTATTTTATGTTGCATAATCATCTTTTATCACTTACAGTGCTGGATTTAGCCCTTAGGCTAACAAGGCTGAAGCCTAGGGCCCCGTTTAGCTGGGGGCCCCTCATTCTAAATATTTTCTTCGAAAAATTAGCATTTTTTTTATATTATCTTTATTAACTTGTATCTTTAATGTTTATTTATGTTAATGTTATGTTTAGTTTTAATTTTGAAATTAAATTCTTGTTTAGATTATACTAGTATTATGATAAAAAAAATCAAATCAGCGTCATTTTATTTTTTACATCTAACCGAGGGCCCAACAAGTATTCAGCCTAGGGCCCCCTGAAAGGTAAATCCGGCTCTGATCACTTACCTCTTCCTCCCATCTTTTCCTTCTCCCTATTATCTCCTGTAGAATAGCCAAGTTTATCCTTTCTCATCTAACTACCTCTTTCCAATTGCTGCCATTCTCTCCACTTACTTCACATGCTTCAATCGCGTGTTTCACTGTTTCTTCCTGTTACATATCCTTTCTTCTTTCATTACCCGATACTTGCATGCCCTTGTTTCACGTCCTTGTTTGTGTTGGAATTCTTTTATAGTGATATCTGTGTCGAGGGGTTGCTCCTTTCAAAGAAAAACATTTTCATATACATTAAAAATTGATTATATTTTATTTATGCATTTCTCTTGTGTTTGGACCACCATTTGAATATTTTAAATATTCAATAATTTAAATATAATCAATTTTTAATGTATATGAAAATGTTTTTCTTCACCCTCCCCAACTTCCTACATGTGATGTACGCTAGATTACGACGATACCCGATCAAAGCCGTTCAATACCCGTTCAAAGCCGTTCATTACACGTCCAATACACGTTCGAAGTGGTACCATACACGTTCGAAGAGGTACGATTGACGTTCGATACATGTTCGAAGTGGTTCATTACATGTCCAATACACGTTCTATACACGTTCGAAGTGGTACGATTGACGTTCGATACATGTTCGAAGTGGTACGATTCACGTTCAGAGTGGTACGATTCACGTTCAGAGTGGTACGATTCACGTTCAGAGTGGTACGATTCACGTTCGATTCACGTTCGATACCCGTTGGATACACGTTCAGAGGGGTACGATTCACGTGGTAGCCAACGGTCATAATGGGGTTTTATAAAAAAAAAGATATGGGAAATTTAGACCAGGAGATGTGGTGGAATAATCAGGAGGTATGTACATAACAATGTTTTGTACGTTTTTTTTACGTTTAACACGTGAATATTATATCAAGGTTTCTATGTTCTAGGATTTGCAGGGAGCAGTCGGTGGTGGTGGTGGTGGTGAGGACAGCATCGAGGACTCCTCATCCTCCGCCACCGATGACAGCGACAACATCGCTGCAGCCATTGATGGCTTGCTGGTAAGTGATATTGTGATAGGATATTGTGATAGGATATTGTGCGGAATGTATTAATATTATATTTGCGTTTACATGTTTTAGAGCCTGCTACCGCTGCCACCACCGCCTCAGATAGAGCGTTTGCGGGACATGCTCCCGGATCTTGCTCGCGCCACCGCCAACGCAGTGTGGAGAGATTAATTTATATAGATTTTAATTTGTTTAGTTAATTTCACTTGTATATATTTTTTCTATATTTCTATTTTTTCTATTTTTTCTATTTTTTCTATTTTTTCTATTTTTTCTATTTTTTCTATTTTTTCTATTTTTTCTATTTTTTCTATTTTTTCTATTTGTTCTATTTTATATTATTATTATTATTCATACTTATATTCATATTCTTCTTCATATTCTTATATTATATTATTTTTTTATTATATTTCTATTTAGTTGTATATTTATATTTTTTCTATAACAATATACAGGATGTCCCACGGTAGACTGGACAGCGCCGTAGCTCCTAAAGTATTGGAGATACAAATTTTTAAAAAATAGAGAATTGCATGGTTCGAAGGGGCTAATAAATTAGCCCGAACGAATTATTTTTTGATTATTATTTTAAAAAATACGATGGTCAAGTTCGGTTTTTCAAATGGAACTATTTTTTTTGAAGTCCTGAGTTGATAGTGCGTTCCAAGACAAATTCAATAAGCATCAATGTATACACTTTATTTCCACTGGTTTTTGAGATATTGCGTTTGCAAATTTACTGATTTTCACTGCAAGAAACTCCTCTGGAATAGCAAGGACCGGGGACGGTCTTACTGGCGCCACGGGTGGCACTGCCTGTTGAAATAGATACATACCTGCGAAAGGTCTACGTCAGGCCCAAAGGCTGGATAATTCTTTTCCGTCAGAAATGCTACTTAGGTAGGTACATCTGCGGTATCGAGAAGCGCATCGTTACTTTTATTTCGCACTTGCTTCTAGGCTCGGATAGCCGGTTCGTCTGGGAGGGATGCAAGTTGGATTGGTTAGGTTCGGAGGAGTGAAAGTTGCTAGACTAAATTTCAACTATAGGGAGCAGATTGTATCAGAACCAATCGGATTTCATCCCTCACAAACGGCTGCTAGAGAGCAAGAGGCCCTCTTCACAGCAATACCTTCTCCCCAATGCCCACCTTCTTTCGCACGGAATACGTCAACGCATGGTTTTGTTTTGATATCGAAGCTCATGTTTATACTCGAGAGGACCACGCGTCGACAGCGGGCTACCCCTTTTCTTACCGTGTCTCTCCACGAGGAGTATTGCCGATGGATTGTAGAAGCGCAGATGTCTGGATGCCAGTTGTTGAATTCAGGAGACGATAGAAATACTTTATTACAAAACACACATGTACTATAATTAAAGTAAATCGTATTCCTCTCGGGCAGGAGTCGCCCGACGTTCGTCAAGAAGATGCGGCTTGGTACCCCGTGGCGAGGACAACCCTTCGCAGGGTCTCGCCCGATTTTTATGGCTTTTTCCGGAAAAAGGTACGAATCCTGGGCCGAACGTAACGAATTGAGGTCGAGCCCCCGCAGTCGAGGGTGAAATATCCATTACAACTTATTAAGAAATACTTTTCTTCATCGTATGGAAAGGAAAGTGTCGCCGTTGGATTACTTGTGGTTTCCCGATGAAAATCATGCCAAATCTCGTGTAAATCGGACAACTTTTACATAGGGAATACAAATAGCTTGTATCAAAGTAGTCCGATTTGCATGATATTTGGTATGATTTTCGTCAGAAAAACATAAGGAATCCATTCGCGTCACTTCCCTCTCGATACGATGAAGAAAAGAATTTCTTAATACGCTGTAATGGATATTTCACCCTCGACTGCGGGGGCTCGACCTCAATTCGTTACGTTCGGCCCAGGATTTGTACCTTTTTCCGGTAAAAGTCATAAAAATCGAGCGAGACCCTGCGAAGGGTTGTCCTCGCCACGGGGTACCAGGCCGCATCTTCTTGACGAACGTCGGGCGACTCCTGCCCGAGAGGAATACGATTTACTTTAATTATAGTACATGTGTGTTTTGTAATAAAGTGCTTCTATCGTCTCCTGAATTCAACAACTGGCATCCAGACATCTGCGCTTCTACAATCCATCGGCAATACTCCTCGTGGAGAGACACGGTAAGAAAAGGGGTAGCCCGCTGTCGACGCGTGGTCCTCTCGAGTATAAACATGAGCTTCGATATCAAAACAAAACCATGCGTTGACGTATTCCGTGCGAAAGAAGGTGGGCATTGGGGAGAAGGTATTGCTGTGAAGAGGGCCTCTTGCTCTCTAGCAGCCGTTTGTGAGGGATGCAAATCCGATTGGTTCTGATACAATCTGCTCCCTATAGTTGAAATTTAGTCTAGCAACTTTCACTCCTCCGAACCTAACCAATCCAACTTGCATCCCTCACAGACGAACCGGCTATCCGAGCCTAGAAGCAAGTGCGAAATAAAAGTAACGATGCGCTTCTCGATACCGCAGATGTACCTACCTAAGTAGCATTTCTGGCGGAAAAGAATTGTCCAGCCTTTGGGCCTGGCGTAGACCTTTCGCAGGTAGGTATCTATTTCAACAGGCAGTGCCACCCGTAGCGCCAGTAAGGCCGTCCCCGGTCCTTGCTATTCCAGAGGAGTTTCTTGCAGTGAAAATCAGTAAATTTGCAAACGCAATATCTCAAAAACCAGTGGAAATAAAGTGTATACATTGATGCTTATTGAATTTGTCTTGGAACGCACTATCAACTCAGGACTTCAAAAAAAATAGTTCCATTTGAAAAACCGAACTTGACCATCGTATTTTTTAAAATAATAATCGAAAAAAAAATTCGTTCGGGCTAATTTATTAGCCCCTTCGAACCATGCAATTCCCTATTTTTTAAAAATTTTTATCTCCAAAACTTTAGTCTGCACTGTCCAGTCTACCGTGGGACACCCTGTATATTTCTTAAACTTATATTATTTCTACATTGTATTTACCCGTCTTCCTTCTCCTTTCGCCACATAATTCTAACATTTGCAGACACTGCATAATTCTATTTCGTTCGAGCCTTCTTCGCGCCGTTGAATGACGTCATCGCACGCGGCTGCTCCAGAGGAGTCAAATTACACACGATCGCGCGAGACGCTGTGACGCTAAGTATTGCTCTCTCTTTCCCTCCACGAATTTAGATTTTAATGTAATGCTCTCTCTTTCCCTCCTCGGAATACGTGGTTTGTAAAATGCCGATCTTTCCCGACATTGTCCGAAACATCATCCGATAAAAATAAATTATTATTTCTCTGTGTTGGGGGGAAAATTCGATCACATATTGGTTTGGAAAAAATTTTCGGGGTTGGGCCAAGGTCATTTCCTCACTCGGCTAGGTATAAAAAATTTTCCGGGCGTGGGCCAGGTCTGGAGAGGTCTCCGCGGCGTCATTCCCTCCCTCGGTTAGGTATAAAAAAAATTTCGGGGATGGGCCAGGTCTGGAGAGGTCTCCGTGGCTGGCTATCGAAAGAAGAAAGAAGAAAGGATATGTATGGTTTGTAAAAAAGAGGAAGAAACAGTGAAACACGTGATTGAAGCATGTGAAGTAAGTGGAGAGAGTGGCAGCAATTGGAAAGAGGTAATTAGAGGAGAAGGGACAAACTTGGTTATTCTATAGGAGATAATAGGGAGAAGGAAAAGATGGGAAGAACAGGAAAGTGATAAAAGAAGATTATGCAACATAAAATAGATTAGGAAACACTTGTAAAATAAAAAAATTTGTTAAGACACAGCAGGATACATTAGAAGGGTAGGACTTACACTGACGCAATCACGGGAATGAAATGGAAAGAGTATATGATCGTTAAATTGTAACACAAAAGTGGGTAACAAATTAAATTATTATTATTATTATTATTATTATTATATTTTTTCTTTTTATAATGTATTTTTTATATTGAATTTTTATATTTTTATTTTTTAATTCATATTTTTATATTCATATATATATATATATATTTTTATTTTCTTTTATATTTTTATTGAGTTTTATATTGTATTGTATTTTTTATCTATTTTAATTGTATTTTTATATTTTTTCTTTTTTATATTATATTCTTTTATATTCTATTTTTATGTTTTTTTTCTATTTATATTATATTTATTATTTTATTTTATTCTTTTTTATTATATTTCTTATTTAATTGTATTTTATTGTTTTTTATATTGTATTGTACTGTATTTTATTTTCGTATTATATTGTATTTTCTTTTATTTTATTTTATTTTATTTTTCAATTGTATTTTTATATTTTATTGGTGAAGAAGTGTGAACGAAAATAGAGCAGATAAGTATATACATCCAAAAACAAGAAAGAGAGACGAAAATAAAAGAGTCAAAGTTCCTAAGAGAATTAAGAGAGGTGGCAAGCAAACCAGGAGATAAGTCGAAATACTTATGAGGGAAGAAGAAAAAAAGGAGAGGAGAATTAGAATGGATAGGAAGATTCATACAGGGTTGTGAAACGAGGACATGTAAATATTGGATATCGAAAGATGAAAGGATATGTATGGTTTGTAAAAAAGAGGAAGAAACAGTGAAACACGTGATTGAAGCATGTGAAGTAAGTGGAGAGAGTGGCAGCAATTGGAAAGAGGTAATTAGAGGAGAAGGGACAAACTTGGTTATTCTATAGGAGATAATAGGGAGAAGGAAAAGATGGGAGGAAGAGGAAAGTGATAAAAGATGATTATGCAACATAAAATAGATTAGGAAACACTTGTAAAATAGAAAAATTGGTTAAGACACAGCAGAATACATTAGAAGGGTAGGACTTACACTGACACAATCACGGGAATGAAATGGAAAGAATATATCGACGTGCGTTACGAAAAGTAGCATATTTCATTTCTTTTTCAAAGAGCAGCACATTTCAATCTATCACGAGAAGAAGCACGTTTCAATGTTTCTGCCGATAACAAGCATGTTTCGAAATATACCACGAGAACAAGCACGATTCACATTTCGCCACGAGCAGTAGCACATTTCAAACGCTGCAGCGAAAAGTAGTACGTTTTTTTGTTTTCCGAAGAGCAGCATATTTCAGTTTCCAAACAGTTTACAGTCGACGTTGATCATCAGGTGGCTGCCAGTTGACTGTATTGGCTCATTTAGTGCTCATTTAGTGGGAAAGAAAGTGACAATGTCTAATAGCGTAGATAATGATTGTAAGTGCAACAGTACGTAGTAAATTCATAAAACTTGAAAATATCTTTGCTTCTTTAAACGAATTTAGCTAAATGAATGAAACAATTACAGATTCTAACAGTTGGTGGAACAATTGTAATATGCCTCGTCCAACTGTTATAAAAAATAATAATGAAAATTACGTAATGCAGGAGGAAGCTAATTTTGTAATGCTAGGTTCGGGTGGTGAGTAACAGATAAATATTGTAAGGACCACGGGGGAAAAACGTGGTCGCAAATAAGGTGGACGCCGTGACACATGTGCGACTATGGCCGATTATCTGCACAGCGAAATGCCGTGAAGTTATCTCGCTCGCTTCGTTAATCATTTCTTTATGCCCTGCGATCCTAGGCCCATGTGACCGTCGGCCTTCATAACAGTCCTCGGCGGCTCGAATGCTTGCCAAAAAATTATTCGACCTCGAATAAAATTAAAGACGAAAAATTTATTCGACGCTGCAATTGAAACGGTCGACGAATAAAAAAGATAACTTTATTCTTCAAGGAAGTTCTCGTCGAATAAATTTTTGTCGGAAAAAAGAAATTAACTTTATTCGGCGAATAATCTAAATTTAATCTTTATTCGATCTATTATTTAAATAATTTTTTATTTAATTAATGCCCAACTCTGCATTCAGTTCGAGAGTACACCGATGTTCTAGCTCAAAGAGAAAATTATTTTTGATACAGCAATTCCAAATAACGATGAAAACTATGGGCAAAACGGTCTTAATCGTGACAATTCTTCTGAGAGTGTGGGTAGCTCCGTCTCTCAAATACGTAAGAGACAAAATCAAATAAAACCTGTTGATAGAAAAAGAACTCGAAATAAGGATTCGTGGATTGACGTGAAGGCAAAAAATGCACGCAGTTTGGGTATCGAAGGCATTGGAAGAAAAGGATTACCGATACAAAGTAGAAAAATGCGTGATGGATATAATGAAAACTGTCGTTTTCACTGTTCCCAAAACATATGTCTTGGTGCTAGAAAAACAGCTTTTTCCCAATTCTGGCAACTTGGCGATCGAAGTAAACAATGGCAATGTATAACTAATTGGGTACATTCTAAAAGAGTTCGAAATAATGAAACAAATGATAACGATTCAGAGCTCGAGAAAAAACCGAAGAAAAAAAGTATTAGTCATTGTTTTGCTTTGCCAGATGGAGACAAACTAATTAAAGTTTGTAAAAAAACATTTCTTGATACATTAGGTAAGTAAAAATATTTGTAAAGATCTTAAATATAAATAAAATTATAAATACTAATAAATATAATTGAAATTATATTAATTTCTCTATAAATGTTAAAAAAAGGCATTTCCTACCAATGGATTAGAACAGCTGATAAAAAGAAAAAATATATGAACAGCACTTTCGTAATCAATAGTGATGAAAGAGGAAAGCATAAAATTAGACCTCATAAAATACCAGAACAATTTAAACAAGTTTCTCGTAATCATCTCGCGTCTTTTCCCGTAATGGACTCCCATTACTGCAGGGAAAATACGTCCAGAAAATATTTAGAAGAAGGCCTTAGCATTAATAAAATGTATTTGTTGTTTCAAGAAGAAATGAGAAAAAACAATGAAACGATATATATTACGCAACAAATGTATCGGAAAATTTTCAATGAGGAATTTAATTATGGATTTTTTGTACCGAAAAAAGACAGGTGAGATTGAGATATGATACTGATGTTAAAAATAAAAAAATACTGTACAGTCGTACAATATTATTGATTTTAGGTGTGAACAATGTGAAGCTTTCCAAAATCTCTCAGAAAACGAAAAAGCATTACGACAGGAAAAACAGAATTTGCACTTAAGCAATAAAAAAAAAATGAGGGAACACATGAAACTTGATAAACAGAGATCAATTCAAGATGCATCAGTCTGCACAATAAATTTTGATCTTCAAAAGATATTAACCACTCCTCGGGCAAATATAAGTCCTTTGTATTATATGTCTAAACTTTGCGTGTGGAATTTTACTATTTTTGAAATGGCTGGTCATGTGGGTCATTGTAATGTTTGGAATGAAACAGTCGGATGCAGAGGCTCAAATGAAATAGCATCATTCCTATGGCAATTTATTAATGAAAAATGTAAAAATGGAGTCAAAGAATTCATGTTATATAGCGATAACTGCGGTGGACAAAACCGTAAAAAATGGTTTTTACCATGTTTATTAAAGCTGCTGTAGATTTAAACGTTACTATAACTCATAGGTAAATTCGAATATTTTACGTTACTATAAAAGGTTTTAGTTCCTTATCATGAACTTGGTACGATTGATAGAGAAATATTATATACATTATTTCATTACTTTAACATTAATTTTTTTAGATTTTTAGAGATAGGTCATACGCAGAATGATGGTGATTCCATGCATGCGCGTATTGAACAGCATTGTAAAAACAAGTCAATATATACACAAGACGAGTGGTGCAGATTGATGAGAGAATGCAAAATACAAAATTCATATATTGTTAAAAAAAAATCGCAAACAGACATATTTGACTTCAGGGACTTATCAAAAAATTTTAACTGGTCTCTTGTTAAAATTGCTTCAGTTCGAGAGATATGTGTGCGGCCAGACATTAATACTATTCGCGTTAAATATGATTTAAGTGAAAACAGCTTCAACATAAAAATTTTAAAACGATATGATTCAAACCAGGATATTAAAAAATATGTATTACAACATACATATAATGGTAAAATTCAATTATCATTGAGAAAAAAAGAAGATTTGTCGGCAATGGTGTCTAAAGGTCTTGTACCGAAAGAATGTCTTAAATTTTATACTGACATTTTAACCGAATAATGTTCAACTGTTTAAATAAAGACGTTTTTCTTTCCCTTGAAAACCTTTATCTTTTTATTTGTACAGTAGAATCTAGGCAATCTATGAAACGTGATATTTTTCGCGGCTAACGGCAAATCGTGCTATTTTTCGCGGCTAACGGCAAATCGTGCTATTTTTCGCGGCTAACGTCAAACCATGCTATTTTTCGCGGCTAACGGCAAACCGCGCTATTTTTCGCAGCAAAGTATCGAAATGTACTACCCTTCGTCGCGAAAGAGCATAAAGTGTTATTCTTCGTGGCGATGAATGAAAACATACTACTTTTCGAGAACAAAATCGAAACATTCTGTTTTTTTGTGGACAGAATGAGCGGCGTGCTACTCTTCAAAACACAAATGAAATGTGCTATTTTTCGTAACGCACGTCGATATGATCGTTAAATTGTAACGCGAATGTGGGCAATAAATTAAATTATTATTATTATTATATTTTTTTTATAATGCACTTTTATATTGAATTTTTATATTTTTTATTTTTTTTATTTCTTATTTTTTATATTCTATTTATATTCTATTTTTATATTTTTTCTTTTTTATATTATATTTAATATTTAATTATATTTTCTTTTTTTATTATTTTATTTTCTTTTATTATATTATTTTTTTTATATTGTATTTTTATATTGAATTGAGTTTTTATATTTTTATTTTTTTATTTCTTATTTTTATATTCTATTTATATTCTATTTTTATATTTTTTCTTTTTTATATTATATTTGATATTTAATTGTATTTTCTTTTTTTATTATTTTATTTTCTTCTATTATATTATTATATTCTTTTTATTATATTTCTTCTTTAATTGTATTTACTTTTATTTTATTATTATATTCTTTTTTATTATATTTCTTATTTAATTGTATTTTCTTTTATATTTATATTGTGTTGTATTTAGGAATTGGAAAGAGGTAATTAGAGGAGAAGGGAAAAACTTGGCTATTCTATGGGAGATAATAGGGAGAAGGAAAACATGGGAAGAACAGGAAAGTGATAAAAGAATATTATACAACATAGAATAGATTAGGAAACACTTGTAAAATAGAAAAAATTGTTAAGACACAGCAGGATACATTAGAAGGGTGGGACTTACACTGACACAATCATGAGAATGAAATGGAAAGATTATTTCATCGTTAAATTGTAACGCAAAAGTGGGCAATAAATTAAATTATTATTTTTTTTATTATTATTATATTTTTGGGATATACTACGGTATGACCCAACCAACGGAATGAATTGAAATTTTGAGGGATTGGGTGGGAAGGGGAGAAAACCTCTAATATAAAATTTCAGCTGCGGGTATTTGTTAGTTTCTGAGATATTAATAAAAAACTTTCGGCAAAATACATTCAAATCTATCTATACAGACGTTACTAACACAACTATCTTCTCGTCGCCGTCGATTGTTTCGCAGTCAACGATACAATGTACGATATTGACCTCATCGTGCGATGCTTGTAACTGCATCAGTTTTTAGTATTCCCAAACTCACATCGGTTCGGTACCATGGTTTACGCGCCCGCGAGCCCCCCCCCCCCCCCCCGTCCCATCTAGCCAAACCAACACTAATTCCCGGGAGAAGTTGGAAAGTGGAATGCGTTGTGTCGAAATAAGTCATCAGCAGTAAGATCTGAGATGGTACGCAAAACCTCACTGAAAAGAAAATCTGACAGATGTTGGAAATGATCGACACGTTTTGATTAACATACATTTGTTTATTCAAACAAACCAAAATGTGTTTATCTAAAATATATTTTCAACAACATAGTTTAAAACCATGGAATAGCAAATGTTCACCCTTGCTTTCACTTTTAAAATCCAATGCCAGGATAAACAATCCGGATTGCCTTAATAATTTCTGCGAATGGGTCAAGCTCCCGTAAACGAATCATCCTCCGCCACAAATACTCACAAAGGTGATAATCGAGAACTGCACTTTTCACGCCTCCTCGTTGCAATCTCAGCCGTAAAGGACGCCATTGAGATTCAATTGCCTGAGTATTAGCTCCTGTTTCATTGTTTATAAATTCAATTGAGTGGTTACACGTCAGGTGCTCATATCCTTCATCACCAAGAACATCATAAGCTTTCCAACAATCTGAAAAAATCTTGCTTCCAGATGCTATATGCTTTTTAATAATAGGAATTAAGGTCTCCTTATCACGTTTATTGAGAGGGCAAATCTCAAGACGAAGCTCATTTGTCTCGATATCAAGAGCACCGAAAATCCATGTGCCCTCAATGACACGACCACGCTCGTATTTGCGACGGCCGAATTTCATTTCGTCAATTTCAATG
This sequence comes from Andrena chrysosceles, assembly GCA_963855975.1. Taxonomy (NCBI): domain Eukaryota; kingdom Metazoa; phylum Arthropoda; class Insecta; order Hymenoptera; family Andrenidae; genus Andrena; species Andrena chrysosceles. Next base: position 27,278,060 of record OY979768.1, on the reverse strand, counting down.
ATTTTTCCAGGGCCTCCAATTTGACCTGATTCCTCAAAATACGAATCAAGCCGGATCATGCAAACCTCCCGACAGTAGGACCAAATACCCATTATAGTACTTTCGGATATAATTTCCCGACCGGGAACCATAATTTCATTAAGGATATCAACAGCCTTGAAGCCTCGACTGAAATAATAAGTTAAGCGAAGAACATCTTCCATAGAAATGTTGTGTCGCTCAAACCAACTATTCTCTGCAAGCGTACGCTCAATGCGATGCTTGCGACACATCCATCGCATGCCGATACAAACTGAGGACCCGCGATAAACTCGAGAAGACGCCTCCAAAATCATTTGTTCTTTCCCATTCTTTGGGCATTTTCTACTTTTGGGCAATAGCCCAACAGATTTGCACCATTCGATGCAAGTCTCTCGAGAGAACAGCACTTCGCTTACTAATCTTTCAATATTCCAACGCCCTTCAAGGGCAATATCGTAAGTTGATGATGAAGCCATAGTAATAAATATCGAAACTAAGTACCTGGCAAAAGAGCAAAGGCCTCAACAACAATCCCACTTGGCTTACGTCCAGTTTCTGTTACCGTATCCCTATACATTGTATCGTCGGCTGCGAAACAATCGACGGCGACGAGCAGATGGTTGTGTTAGTAACGTCTGTATAGATAGATTTGAATGTATTTTGCCGAAAGTTTTTTATTAATATCTCAGAAACTAACGAATACCCGCAGCTGAAATTTTATATTAGAGGTTCTTTCCCCCTCCCGCCCAACCCCTCAAAATTTCAGTTCATTCCGTTGGTTGGGTCATACCGTAGTACAGCCTATTTTTGTCTTTTTTATATTGTATTTTTATATTCTATTTGTATGGAGAGAACTCAAAGATGTTGAGAATCGTGCGGTTTATTTAGAGATAAAGAATTGTGGCGATACAATAGATACGTAACACTTTCGGCGAATGTTGTTGAGATATTACTGTTCTGTGTAACTGAGCACTCGAGTCGGTCACGAGAGCGTGAGTGCGTATGAATGTAGACGAGGTGTTGTGTGGAAGAGTATGTATGTATGATGTCGTGAAAAGTAAATAGGAAGTCCATCAGCTGTTCGAAAATGTTCAAGTTGTCTTGCGATTGATGCGAAGAAGAGAAAAAGAGAAGGAGAAAGAAAGAGAGATTGAGAGAGATAGAGAGAGAGGGAGAGAGAGAGAGATAGAGAGAGAGAGAGATGGTTCTGCCGATACACTATTTATATTCTATTTTTATATTTCTATTGTTTAATTAATTGAACAATATGTAATCATTTTACAAATATTGCAATCTATTTGCTTGTCTGTCTCCCTCCTTCACTTGTCATCAATTTCTATCGACTCTGCATAATTCTTTCTATGATTCTCGCCTCGAATTCTAAAGACGATACTACGTAATAAGTCGCTGTATTTCAAACTGCATACAGTATCATTTTTATTTAATCTTAAGTCATGTGTAAGCTATGTGTATCCGCGGCTGTATCAAACTGCAGAAGATGTGAGGACAAACTTTAAAACTTTTGTTACTTACAGAGCGACGCTGCCTGCGAAACATTATATACGCGTCGTGCTGCTAAAATAATATGTGATAGCGAATACTACGACGAGGATTATCTTGTAGATTGCGAACTGGTAGCATCTGTCATCAATGATATTTTAGCGGATGCTCGTAGGAAAAAAATGTTAAATTATATTCCATTTCTGTTTATATTTTTATATTCTTTTAATTGTAATTAAATTTCTTAAACATATTATTTCTCTATTTACTTATCCGTCTTCCTCCTTCTCACCTCACCAATTTCTGCTGACACCACATAATTCTTTTTATGATTCGTGCGTTCGTTACGCCACCAAATGATGTAATCTTGCACGGCGGTCCCATCACGGGGGATTCAAATTACACGTGATCGCGCGATACGCTGCGATGTTAAGATTGAAAAACATTTTTAAAAATTGTTAGCTCTAGAGTGTATGTTTGCTACATATTGGTTCGGTAGATCGGTGAGGGAGGGGATTAAATTTATTATTTCTCTGCGATGGGAAAAAAATGTCTGTTGATATGGAAAAGATTTTTTCTGCTGATGCCGCATAATTTTAAGATTCGACGTTTCTACATGTACTGTATTTTGTTCTTCACGCTGCCAAATGACGTCATCTAGCGCGGCTGCTCCAGAAGAGTCAGATTTCGCGAAATCTCGCGATACGCCGCGACGTTAAATCGGAACGCTTTGAAATACTGTTCGCTTTAAAATCTTTAGAATGCTTGCTACATATCTGTTTGAAATAATATTTCTACATAATGGTTCGGTGGATCGTTGATTAAAAAATTATTATTATTTCTCTGCGCTGGGGAAAAAAATTTCTGCTGCATATTGGTTTGCTAGATCGGTGCGGGGGTGGGTCAAGGTTGTCCCCTCCCTCGGAAAAAATTTCCGGTGGTGGATCGGGGTCTGAAAATGTTTTAGGGGGTTTCGCCACCTAATTCTAAGATTCGGCGTTTATTTCGTTCGAGCGTTCTTCGCGCCGTGAAAATGACATCATCGCATGCAGGTGTCTCAGAGGAGTCAAATTACGCGTAATCGCGCGATACGCCGCGACGTTAAATCGGAACGCTTCGAAATACTGTTAGCTTTAGAATGCTGGCTACATAATGGTTCGGAAAAATATGTCTGTTTGCTACATAACAGTTTGCTATATCGGTGATAAAAAAATTATTATTATTTCTCTGTGTTGGGGAAAACTTTCCATCACATATTGGTATGGAAAAAAGTTTCTGCTGACGCCGCATAATTCTTTCTATGATTCGCGCTGCCAAATGTCGCCATCCTACACGACTACTCCAGAAGATTCAAATTACGCGTAATCGCGCGATACGCCGCGACGTTAAATCGGAATGCTTTGAAATACTGTTAGCTTCAGAATAAAATGTGATTGTACCACTATGTAATGCCGTCTCTTTCCCTCTCCCAGATTTTAGCTTTAAAATAATGCTCTGTCTCTTTCCCACCCTCCGAAGACGCGGTTCGTAAAACGTCGACATTGCTCGAAACAATTCTCAATAAAAATAAATTAATAAAAAAATATTTGGGGGTGGGTCAAGGTCATTCCGGTGGTGAATCGGGGTTTTGAAAAAGTTCTCGGGGGTCATTCCCTCCCTCTAAAAAGTTTTCGGCGGTGGGCCCGGTCTCCGCGGCGGCTCGGCCTGGACTGATCCCCTCCATCATCGCAGCTTCCCCCCCTCCGCGGCTCGTGCGCGCGCAACCGGTCTTCCTCTCCCCGCAGGCCCCGCGCCCATGTTTCCCTCCGCCGCGCTCCCCCGCGCGCCATCACTTCCCCCCGCCCCCGCGCTCCCCTCAGAGGACCTGGGTTGGAATCCCCCTTGTCTTACTACTACCCACCAGTGATGCCAGAATAGAGGACGGGTCCTCTCGAGAATTTCCCCCACCACGCATGCACACTACGCCGGAGCGGCGTGTCCGTGAGCTCGGCGCTTCGGACAACGTCGGGAAGACGAGAGAGAAAACGAATGTGCGTCTTTCTCTCTCGCTCTTGAAACGCTGTGATCCATGGTGGGGTGCAAGCGACACGCGGCCGTGCGCGATCTTCTTGGGTGCCTCGAGATTCACTTTTCCCTTTCTGACATATGTATAATACTCTTGTAATGAAAAAAAATTTGGAAAAAATTTTATTACGGAAATCACATTTTAAGACCTCCGGATCACGTTTTGGCTATTTAGAAAAGAGCTTTTTTTTTAAATATCTCATATATTTGTTAACACGATTACGTTTAAACGGCAAAATGGATTTCAATGAAACTTTATATTTAAATTTTATATTGTCTTAAGATCCGATTAGATCACGAAAAACCATAATTACCCGTTGTGGTTCTTCGATTTTTCAGATGTACGAACTAAATTCTACATAAAAAAAGGTTAGATAAAGTTCTTCTGTAACTTCTTTAACAAAGAAAAATGTATATTCATAATTTCTTGTTTTCATTTTAAATTTCCGTACTTTTTATTCGAGCTATTTCTATTTTTCAAACCTTAAAATGAATTTTTTTATTAAAAGATGAATATTTTGATACTATAATTTGGTGAACTTTGTTAAAATTAGAATCCACTCTTGGCCAGTAGCATGGACGCTGTAGCGCCTTCGATAAAAAATATTTTTTCAGAGTATGATCTAAAATCTAAACGTAATCACATTTCTCGCTAGATTTTTCGATAATTATATCAAGTTGCGACAAAGAATCACGCACTATTTACAAATTTATTACGCGCAGCGTCCACGCTACCGCTCGATGGAAACTACGGGAAAGTGGTGGTCTCTTCCATCGGGAGGGAAATATAAACGATTCGTTATGCAAAGCTAACATCGCGATATACGGTACATTAAAATGTGTAAATCGGTATGAAGGAATATTCCTTATGTCAGAAAGGGAAAAGTGAATCTCGAGGCATTCAAGAAGATCGCGCACGGCCGCGTGTCGCTTGCACCCCACCATGGATCACAGCGTTTCAAGAGGGAGAGAGAAAGACGCACATTCGTTTTCTCTCTCGTCTTCCCGACGTTGTCCGAAGCGCCGAGCTCACGGACACGCCGCTCCGGCGTAGTGTGCATGCGTGGTGGGGGAAATTCTCGAGAGGACCCGTCCTCTTTCTGGCATCACTGCTACCCACTATTAATTTCTGACAAATTAACGACAGGCGGATTCATTCGCGACGATACAGGACTTAGCTCCTGAGCTGGTGGTACATCGGCCGAAGTTTGAGAGCTAGCAACGACGACCGTGTTCCGGCAGGCCAAACTACTCCTTAGCTCGGGCGAATATTCAACGGGATCTCTAATTTGCGTAGACGGAATAACTGGTGCCCGAGGCAGAGACATAGCAAATGGAGGCTCTACTCGCGCAGGCTGGACAGATATATCCTGGGCCTCAAAATTTTGTAAACCTCCCGGCCGAGATTGCCGTTCCCTCCTCCATTTTAATTCATTTCTGTTAAAACGCCACATTTTCGTAACGCGAATATTAGCTAACTTAGCGGAGACAGTAACTATCTTAAAAACTACGGTGAATTACAGAACAGGGAACGATGAACAATAAACGCAATAAGTAAATTTAAATTAACTAATATGTCTCACAGCAACGGTGATCGACGTCAGCTACGCCGTCGTGGAGGAAAATCGTCTGATGCCTTGGGAAGAGGTACCGCATGGATTTACAGATGGCTTCTCTTCAAATCTTCGTCTAGGAGCCGGCGAACCTGCAGCAATCCCACCGCTGTCACCAATTCTGTTGCGTGGCCGGCTGGTTCCTCTCAGGAGAATTGCAGGGAATTTGGCGAGGGTCGATGCCTGTGGAACGCTAAAGCGTTCTGCTCCTTGGACGCGGATTATTCAAGAAATAAATGTAATGAAAACGAATAATAAATAAAAGGATAACGCAATAAAAGAACAATTAGAACTCAAAACTAGAAACTTTAATTAACAAAATAGCTATAGCTATCTATTTTCAAACACCCCGGCCTTGTGCGAACTTCACTTTGTCTCCCTTTCCCATTACATTCAGGTGATTCAATCTGAACGCGGCGCTTCCGAAGCTTATACTACACGCCGCTAGATGGGAGTCGCAACAACGGCAATATGGAGCACATGGTTTCTAGTCGTAGTTGTTAAACTTACATAGAATTTATCCTTAATTCTGTCCCGTGATAATTTGTAATTTATAACTAAAAACAATTTGTAATTTATAATTAAAAATAATTTGTAATTGATAATTAGAAATTATCTGAAGTCATTTCCTGTGCAAATTATCTTTGTTTGAAGAAATGAGGTCCCCATAAAAAACTTCAAAAAAGTAAAAAAATTACGCTAAGTACATACCCTAACAAAATAATAAAACAATTTATTTACCAAATACATTACTGCTCAAATAACATTATATCAGATAAAGTAATAGAGCAAATAACAAATAAAATAAGAATTTTATTTGAATAATTATTCGAATAATAATTTACTTTGATAACGCCCGGCCCTGGTTTACTGCATATTTCGTGTATGCACTTTGCATATTTACAGCTTATCATACTTGCAAAAATTTCTTAAAGACGTATCAATTGATTAACTACATCGACGTCTTTAGAGCTTTAACAGATTTACCTACGATGTTACTGATTATGTAGAAGTTTTAAAGTACATATAATAATTTACAAGATGTTTGTGTGATGTCTGAACTATATTGCAGTTTGGTAAACATTTTTTCTTCATATAGATGTTATGCGAAAGATCTGCATTAATGTAAATACTTTACAGCATGCTAAATTTAATTGTCTTTATAAGTTGGTTTTTCTACCTATAAAATATCTCCGAATTATGAATAGTATTTCATAGCCTCCTGTGATTCTGGTATACTCTGTTTACGACGTTGCTTTTTTGTAATATCAGTTTCTATCTTTTTGAATGTGTCACTAATGTTTATATTTTTTTATGGTTGACAGCGTCGCTGCAAATTTTACTTCTGCACGTTTGCGCAATAAAATTGTTTTTGGATACGAAAACGGGTGCCATCATGCAGATTTGTTCACCTGATCCGTTAGTTATCACAGATATTTACATTTTAATTGTAGCGTCATGTGACGAGACCTACACTTATTTTAATTTTCCTTGTGTAATTTATAATCAAATCTAATATTACTACATGTTATAGGTATCCACGCCCGCAACAACGTTCAATTATTGAAGCGAAGAATAAAATTCGAGTAAGTTAAATTATATTTCAATATGTTTATCTAGCCTGTCATTTAAAGCGATTTAAATACTTTTCACGTAACTGAACCAATATAAAATCCCACTTATTGACAACAATAAAATATTCTATTATTATTACATAGAAGCTAATGGAACGCCAAAAAGGGGCCACAAACGTAACGAATTTTCGTATAAATCGTAAAATATATTACAGACATATTTATACATATATTGTACATACATATATCGTCGTGTTGTACGACGATGTTATTAAGTAGGTTGCGGATGGAATTCCACTAGGAATTTCATTCCGACATTTCACCGGCATTGGAGCTAGCTTTGAAATGGGTCAAATCACACATTGATACTGTCGTGTGCCTCGTAGTTCGGAACTATATGTATTGACTGCGCTCACATCACATCTCGTTGAGTATCAATCACAGATCTTTTAATTGGTCAGCTGAACAATTAAACAATTGGGAGGAGTGTGTTCCAGATTGCGTTGACTTGATACTCAGCATCTCAATTTATGTTGTTTGGATGCATCATTATATCCAGGGATTCCCTGTATTTTACGGGGAAGTATCTGTTTGGCTTGGTTATAAGTTTGGTTTCGTCGAAAAGTATTTTATGACCTGTAGTGTTTTGTTACAGCGGATTATAGGTAGCCTAGTCTGGCGCACCGTTCGTGTTTTTTAGTCTTGTGCTCACACTCCTACTTTCCCACAGAAGCAGGTTATCTTGTAGATTCCTGCTGATGCAAATTGTGGATGTGGATCCATGGGGTGATGAAAACTTGTCCGGATTTTTCTTAAATACTGTCGTGATGTAGTAGGGGTGAGGTGGGATGTTTAGGACCACATAGTAAAAGAACTAAAGAACCATTTGAGTTGTAATTGGTAAGATTAGAAAGGCCAGTTATCTGGCTATAACAATACATGGTCCTATTGGCTCCATATCAAAACTACACAGTACAAAACTACACATGCAATTTAGGACACATCAGAATAGTGCACAGAAAGTAGTGCACATGCAATTTAAAGCACATTCAAATTATAGTGCACATACAATTTAGGACACATGCGATTTAGGATACATACAATTTAGGATACATGCGATTTAGGACACATGTGACTTAGGACACATGCAATTTAGGACACATGCGATTTAAAACACATTGCATTTGTAGTGCACATACAATTTAGGACACATGCGATTTAGAACACATACAATTTAGGACACATGCGATTTAGGACACATACATTTTAGGACACATTCGATTTGTAGTGCACATACAATTTAGGACACATGCGATTTAGGATACATACAATTTAGGACACATCCGATTTAAAACACATTCGATTTGTAGTGCACATACAATTTAGGACACATGCCATTTAAAACACATGCGATTTATAGTGCACATACAATTTAGGACACATGCGATTTAGGACACATACAATTTAGGACACATGCGATTTAGGACACATACAATTTAGAACACATGCGATTTAGGACACATACATTTTAGGACACATTCGATTTGTAGTGCACATATAATTTAGGACACATGCGATTTAGGACACATACAATTTAGGACACATACAATTTAGGACACATCCGACTTAAAACACATTCGATTTGTAGTGCACATACAATTTAGGACACATGCGATTTAAAACACATGCGATTTATAGTGCACATACAATTTAGGACACATGCGACTTAGGACACATGCGATTTAGGACACATACAATTTAGGACACATGCGATTTAGGACACATACAATTTAGAACACATGCGATTTAGAACACATACAATTTAGAACACATGCGATTTATCATGGGCATAGCTGGGACTTCATTCGGGGGCGGGGGGCCTAAAGCCCCCCTCATTTCGGAGGGGGGGCAATAAAAGACTCCTCTGGCTTCCAATTCGGCCATTTGTGCACTGAATTTTGAATTTATGTACATATGTAGGAACCAATATAACCGGGGTCGTGTAATGCGGAATTAGTTTACAATTTAATTAATTTCTATTTTATAATAAACTAATTTAATTTTGGATGAACGTTTAATTAATTTTTTTTCCAGTCAGGGGGGCTAGTGCCCCCCCCCCCCCGACTACGCCAATGCGATTTATAGTGCACATACAATTTAGGACACATGCGATTTAGGACCAGGTCCGGCGGAACCCATTATGCAAGTAATGTGTTGCACAAGGGCGCCAGCCGAAGGGGGCGCTAAAAACTATATCGCAGACTTAATAATAAAGGAATCCAACTCCCATATAAACAAAATGTAAATGTAATTCTTTTTTTATTACACCTCGTAAAGGCAAAACATATTAAATAGAAAACAGGAGCAAAAATGTGGGGGCACCTAAAATTGTCTTGCATGAAGATGCCAACCATCCTCGTGCCGGTCCTGTTTAGGACACATACAATTTATAACACATGCGATTTAGGACACATACAATTTGGAACACATGAAATATTTTAAATAATTGTAGTTGTAATTTGAATAAGGTTTCGTACAGTAGTGTGGCATGCAAGATGGCGCGTATGCAATTAAACCCACAGTATATTTAAAATTCAGCGCGCGGACACATTGGCTGCGTTCAGCGGACTCAACTGTTGAGTAGCCGCTCACTGATTCAGGGATTGGTGGACTGTAGTTACCACTGATGGAGAGGGAAACACCTACAGGAGCGGTGGTTATGTGTGCGTGAATGCGCCTGCGTCCCTCTCCATCAGTGGTAACTGCAGTCCACCAATCCCTGAATCACTGAGCGGCAACTCAACGGTTGAGTCCGCTGAACGCAGCCATTGACAGACAGCAAAACAGCATACACACAAAATTCGAAACACATTTAAATGTTACAAACGATGATCACAGTTTGGTAATAAACAATTCAGAAAGTAGCAACATGGAAAAGGAGCAAAATGAATTAAACGCATTTATTTAATAAATTATGACTTACGACGAGCGTGTGAACAGTTTCAACTTTCCGCTATAGATTCGCAAGCATAGTCTAGCGCTGTTCCTGACCGTGGTGGCCATAGGGTGGTCATAGATTTGTTAGTCGCATTTTTACATTGATTGGTTTTGCACGCAATACCATGGAATAATCCACCTTAAAGAATAATCATTTATTAACTAATATTCGTCACTTTTGCTTTGTAGCAACAGTTTATTATTAATATTGTTGCTATATATATATAACTAGCCTGAAGCGATGGCTGAGTGGTCACGAATGTACCCTGCTCACGGTGGCGGAAGAAGCTTGAAGTTCTGGGACGTGTAAATAGAAATTATATGGGCAAAAACAAACGGGCAGTGTGTATTACACATGAATAAAATAGATTTCCACATCACCCTAGAGGTACTATCGTCGATGCGTTTTTTTAAAGTGGTGTCCCCCGTAGACCTATTCCACTAGAATTCGAAGTCCTATATGGTTTAAAAAATTTTCCTTAAACGATGTTATACCATATTATGGTAACTATTCAGTTCTGGACATACGCATGAGAAAGTATTGTAAACGGCATACCTCAAATTAAGTTGAGATCGTTTTCACAACCATATCGTAGCGCGCACGACAAACGGGGCACCTTTAATTTTGTTAGGCATTTTGCGCATACGCATAAATGCCCGCATGGAATAAATACGTGTGTCGCCTGTAGACAAAGGCCCACGCAACACACACCCCCGTCTTTTGGTCGGTTGCCGTCATCTGCGAAACAAATGGTAAGTATTACATTTGAATTGAAATCAAAGAAATTAGGGAAGCTAGTAAATATAAAGCGAAAGGTACGCCTTCGAAGGAATTTGTCTCTATAAGTACAGTATAAAAAGATGAACAAAACGAGTTTTCTAAAGTTTTCGGCAGCTTGTGATAGAGATGACGCGATGGGCGCAGGGAGCTCATTTTTTACAACGTATTCTCATTTCCACTAATATTTCAGTTAGAAGGTGTAACAAGATATGTATGTTAAACAATTTTGGTGGGAAATACGCCAATTAAATTTTACGACGCATGCGTTTATATTAATGATAAAATGTAATTATTCAAATTTTTCTTATGTTCGTAGCCTTTAAAATGCTATGGTTATTATTCTTATTCAGGTAGACAAGTGAGATTCTGTGCGTGTTTTATGTACTTCCAACTGCATCAGGAATAAGATGCAATACAATCAACGATAATTGCAATTACATACTTTCCATAACGCCGGTCGAGGTGCTGGGCACCGGATCAGAGCTGGTCCGATGATCCGCAGCAACACCGCCGTCGCTATCGCCAATGCCGCGATGGACTGTAGTCCTTCCTGCGGACGCATCACCTAATTGTGGTAAGTTTAAAATTTAATAAGAATCTTTTCAATTGTATCGCGATATACATTTTGCACTTGCCGGACTAATGTAAAATATGCTGGCAGGCGAAAAAGAAATGTGATACTTTACAATATCCGTAACGTGAGTGGAGTAAGCGCTGGTATTATGACGATGCGCGAGTAGTTTCAGTATTCGTTGGAATCATTTGAAATTTGCATAAACAATTTTACGCAATCCAATTTGTGTTTTTCAATACATCTCAAATAAGCCGGAATCGATTGCTGCTAATTGTCTGTATGAAACACTTTCATACCAACCTCGACTGTTGCGATCTCCTCGCTCAACTCTATAATTTTATCGGCGCTCTGTCGTACCATCAGGTGAAGACCGCGACATCTTCGACGACCTCGTCGCAGCGGCTGTGCAGCTCGTCGTTCTTGGCCGCTTACAGGGGAGCGTGTCTGAACAGATATTTCTTCTGCCGGTTCAGGAATTACATCTGCCGGTTCAGGGTTTGCATCTGTCGGTTCAGGGTTTGCATCTGTCGGTTCAGGGTTTACATATGCCGGTTCAGGATTTACGTCTGCACATAGAATACCGGAACAGAGAAAAGCTTATAGTATGCATGAAATACATAAAACGACAATGCCTACATATCTACTGCGCGTTGATGAGAAGAAGGCTAACGTGGCGGCACAGGGGTTGTGAAGTACTTGGCTCTCTTCTATCTGATTGATGCATCGGATAGAAGCATTCCTTTGCTTAGCCATTTGCTCGTGAACGCACGGTACATTGAGAAATTTTTTTTGCAGCAGTCGATCCGATCGAATTTTAATCGTGCAGTTACCGGTAATGTGATATCGTGTGTGTCTTTCAAGTAATACGCTGCAGCTGATATATGATTACTAAAGTTCCTTTTGCCGAATTTTCTATCCCGTCTGATAAGGAAAAACAAATCGTACATCTCGGTGCTTGTGCAATAAGGTGATTCTTGGGAATTTTTTTCTAAGAAACTGTTAAGCAGATCTTTTCCAAATGTTTAGACCACATTCAAACAATAAAAATTAATTTTTACGTTACAAAGCGTTCCGTAGAAATAAAACAAGCAACTGCAGAATATTTACGTATAGAAAATGTACATTCTAAATAAGAATCGACAGCGTTTAATATTTTATATATTACTAGCTGTAATTAATGATACCGTGATATACATATCGTACCTGACTGATTATCTGACGGATCTTCCAGGTCGGCCGTTTGAGGGTCAGAATCATTATCGTGGACTGAAACATATATGAATGTTGAAATTACACGTAGATAAATTTGATGATACTTGTATTGCTAAAGAATGATTCACCTTCGCAATTTCTGGCCAATTCCTGGAATGTGTATTCCTCATGGAAGCGGTTAAAGGTCTGCAAGAATTCGCGCAGTGATAATCTATAAATTTAAAATGAAAAATCACACTTCGTTTATATTTAATAGAGAAGATAATAGTAGGATAGATTTATATTTAAAGATAATACTGGAAGTGACAATCTTATCAAGTGACGCGATCTTATAACAAAGATGTCAGTCACCTTCCGGTAGTTAAGGCGTTTTGCGCCTTCAAAATTGCCTTATCTCGGTTGATATATTCACTCCTCCGACCCTCTTGACCGACGATGTCATGCTGCAGTCGGGAAAAGTTAATTTCCTCGTCCTTTATTAGGTCGTGCAGCTTATCTACGGTTATAAAGTATTAAAATTTGAGCTTATCCACAAATTTGACGACACATTCAATCTGGTTAATCGTTAATTAATAATACTTACATAAAAAAATCCATATGTTTGGATGCGTGCCGCCTAATTTTTTCCATGCTATGGCATGGAAGGCCTCAACGAAGCTGTTCGTGCGAAGAGGGCACGTATGGACGCTCACTAAAGAAGCCCGCGATATCCAGGTCCGTTGCACATAAGACGTAAATGATAAAACGGCAGGATAAGCCTCCGCTATATTCTCGGCCAGGTCATTTATGATGGCCAGGCCATCATCGAAACGATCCGTCGGGGCCAATGGCAAACTCATTGTCATTGACAATATATCGCGGGGAGCATGGGTTAAGCCCAAACTCCGCCACTTGCGTAACACGGCCTACAAAGACATATATAACATATGTAGTGTCCTCAATATATATGCGTGCCAACATGAACTAGATATTATGTATGTAATAAAATACTAAAAATGTTCAAGCACAAAATATCTATGTTATAAAGTTTGTTTATAGCCAAAGAAAAGTGGACTTCAACTTTTTCTTTGGCATTTCACGTTGACACTTTTCCCATGAAGATGATGTATATTTTGTTAGAATGCATAATACCTGCTTAAAATGAAACCAGCAACCATGAACTTCTCCATTTGGGAAAGTTTCCTGCAGGGTTCTTAGTGTCGCCTGCTCAAAGTCACTCATGGTGTGACGCACTGTTTCCCGCAACACAGGACAAAGTTCCAATAGCTTTTCCCATAAAGCACGATATGTTGCCCTTGTCCGCGCTTCACACAGAGCAAAGATCGTGGCGATGCCCTGCATTACACAACATTTTCAGTTACTTACTTTTCTTAGTACAAAGTACATGATAATTAAAGGATTCACGACCGCGTTAGGCTACGGTTACAGTGGATGCGTATTCATACGAATGATGTTCTGACGAATACGTTTCAACTGTTTTATCGCATACGATGAAACAATTCAGACGTACAGGTATGTATGTATTCGTCAGAATATCAATCGTACGAAAACGTATCCACTGTAACCGTAGCCTAATGTTGCAGTTGGGACGCGTCCGTGCCTTAAAGGGATGGTCTGGCGATAATATACCTACTGATTTAATATACTAATATAGATTTCGGTATGTGAATTGAAACTTAGCTCTACGAAATTAGTAACTATATTATCACCGAAAGTGCTGTTTGTGAGATACATACTGCTTCAGTAACGGCATATCTATCGAAACTTGCACGGGGGGCGTGTCTGTCATTACATTCGTTAATATTTTTATTTTTCGAGTGGGATGTAAAAATTACGAATCTGTTTGAACATGCTACCATCTACATCTTTTCAAAATCACAAGAAATATGAATGACAAAACTTTAGTAAACGTAGTATTATTCATGTGTATCTTACCGTATCCAAGCACCGTACATGAACGGTGTACAATTGTGCAATAGATGGCACTTAAATTTAGAAGAATTTATATCGGTAAGAGTTAACGTGTAACCTACGACACCTCTCAACCTCGGGCGTATATATGTTGATAGTTTAAAATAGGGCTGTGTGCAACACGACTTATGTTATAATGTTAATAACATTAACGACTTACGGAAAATGTACCATCCATGTACAATTCTTGGGATTGCTGCAACGCACCCAGTAATGCATCCGACGTAAATAACAAAATCCTGGTTCCGTCTTCCGTGTCGATCATGCAGCGAAACGTTTCTCGTAAAGGCGCATACTCATATAGCGCGAGACCAAGCTCGTGGAACGATCGCGGTAGAGTTGGCCATTGTTTTGCCCTTTCTCTATCAAGAGATGGCTTCATGCTCCTGCAGTACAGTTTTTGTCCTACAGTAGGATTTCTAAAGAAAAACAATAATATATGAGTCTCAAATTTAACCAGTTAAAAACAATAAGTGCGAGGACCCCTAAGTACGGGGACCGGGGCAAGTGTCTCGTTTGGTTGGTGCTAATAGCGGTTCTCAATTCTACATAAAAAAGAATACGTCCAATACATGAAATAAAATTTTTTGAAATTATACTTTGTTTTCGAGAAAATTGGCTTTGAACTTTATGGTAGAGATGGATATTATTTAAGTAACGAATCGATTCGAATAATTTGGATTATCTTCATGCGACGAGAAACGAAATTTTACCCGACAGATGAAGATCTTTTCTTCATTCACGTCTTTAATCGATAAATTATTTGAGGCTTGAATAACTTTCGTCTGCACGACTGCTCAATTGAGCCGCTGCGTCCGTGCAATGTTCTTAACGTATGTTACGTATGTGGAATTTTTCCCATACGCTGCTCTCAACCGTTTTTCGAGCTCGCGTCTACGAAGGGAAAACGCCCTAAAATCCTTTTTGTTTATCACATACCACTAATGGGGGTCGTGATCTCGGCCATCTGGATCACGACCATGGGAACTGGAATGACACGACGACGACCCCGAAAGATCTCCTTATATGGAAACTTCTAACGAACCCCCACTCATTTTCGGTACTATGTAAACCCTTTGGTTTCAACCCTCGTGGGTTCAAAGCTATAGAATCACGCGTAAAGTCACGTCGTGTCACGCTCGTACAGAGTCGGTTATATCCAGCAAGATCGGGCTAAAGTCTCCATCGGAATCATAGTTAACCTAATAGAATCCGCGAGTTCGGTTTATATTCTATTCGGCACTTTGAAATAGCCACTCGTACGCCCCGCATCGCCAGTGCGTCAACACCGTGCAATTAGTGGTAACACACACATTTTATTTAATATTTAATCGCGACACTTACATTTGTACAATAACTAATTATTGAATATACGAATGGTGTTCACGTGTAAATCGAGTCGATTAAGTTAAACCCCTGTTTTACCCAGCGATCCTTATAATATTAGTAGCACTCACCCACTGATATAACTTTACCGCTCGAGTTGTATCAAATATTAATTAAGAGTTACGAGGCATTACTAACATTTCCCGCGACTCCCTGATTTCGCATCAGGTTCGTTCGCAACCCTTTACCAAAGCAAGCCATCTTCTCCAACCCAGTGGCTCCCCGATTTCGCATCGGGTTCGTCCACGAAAACTCACCCTTCCTACGGCTCCCTGATTTCGCATCAGGTTCGTCCGTATCCTACAGCTCCCTGATTTCGCATCAGGTTCGTCCGTATCCTACAGCTCCCTGATTTCGCATCAGGTTCGTCTGTAAGTCTACCAACTTCCGAACAGCTCCCTGGTTTCGCACCAGGTTCGTCTGTGAATAATCCAACCTCCTAACAGCTCCCTGGTTTCGCACCAGGTTCGTCTGTGAACTTCATCCTAGTGACTCCCCGATTTCGCATCGGGTTCGTTCACGACGTTTCACCCTCCTGCGGCTCCCTGATTTCGAATCAGGTTCGTCCGCGTTTGACTCCATTCCTAGAGGCTCCCTGATTTCGCATCAGGTTCGTCCTCGCTGTCAATATTCCTAGCGGATCCCTGATTTCGCATCAGGTTCGTCCGCGCACCTAACTAACAAATTCATAAACCGTATTCCTTGGGAAATACCCTTCTCGCCGGCCTCTCGCGTTGCCGCAGCCCCGGCTCGTAACAGAACTGGTGACAGCGGTGGGATGCTACTGCATTAGAATCGCCGTAAAATTTGTGTTTTTAAATACGTTAAAATCACTCGTAATTTATTATTGACAATATACTAGTTTTCGCTAGTCAAGTCACTTAGTAATTTTCAAAATGACAAGCGCACAGGCGAACGTCTCTTCTAATGACATTATGAACCTGACAGTTTCAATTGCAAACTCAATGTCACTCTTGACGCAACGGACATGTATACAGAACATTACTATGTCAATTCCAACCTTCGACGGTGAAAGTCCACCCTTGACGCGCTTTGCACAAAATGTGGAAGACGGGTTAACTTTGATTCCTGACGGTACGGAAGTTGAATATCTTGCGATAGTATTAACGAAACTGATCGGTCCGGCACGCAGGTGCATGTTAGAGCATAAATTCGATTCTATTAAGAAATTAGTCCAACATTTGAAAAAGAGATTCGCGCCGGGAAGAAGTTTGTCATATTTTCAAGTCGAAATCGCGAAACTAAGCATTCGCGAAGGAGAAAGTCTGCGACAGTACGTCGACAGGTCTAGCCATCTCGTTTATTGTGCGCGCGGAGCTATTCGGGAAAGGTATCTGGATCACGCTGAAGATTTCGTCAAAGAAATGGAAAAGGACGTTAAAGAAAACTTCATCGATGGTTTACCGCATCGAATTTCCTGGAAAGTGTCGGCTCAGACTCAAGACATCAAAACACTTGAAGAAGCTTACGACGCCGTGCTACAGATAGATAGAAAATTAAGTAATCGGCGACAGTCGCCCCGTAATGAATCACCCTCCAGGTGGTCTCGCCGAGACCATTACGCCGAAGATACTCGTCGTCACGACCGTGAAGTGTCGTACCCACTTTCTCCTAGTAGATACGACCAAAACAGGGATCGGTATACAAGAACATCTGGTTTTGAAGAGGAACGAGAAGGACGGACACGCACGACGGCCTGGACCTTGCGTCACCAGAGCCCCTCGAAATCCCCTTCTTATCGCTCCGACTCATCGTACGCAGATGATAGAGAAAAACAATATTCTATTTTAAAAAATCCCGATAAAGATCGCAAGCCGAGTTTATATTGCTGGCATTGCGGTACCGCCGGACATGACGGAAAATCCTGTAGGAAACAACCGCGTAGTCCGAGATATCAACGAGACTCGAGAGATTCGTCCGTCGAATCAAACAGGTCTTTAAACTTCGATCGCGCTCAACGTATAGGCGACACGATGAGCGGAAACAAAGAAGCTCGCCAAAGGACAGTCCGCTTCGAAGAGGAACCCTCATCAAGGAAGCACCTGCCCCACGCATCAACATCAAGGTTCCAGAATTGGAGTCAGGAACGGGAGAATTCCTAATCGATGGTGGAGCATCCGTTAATTTGGTAGTAATTAACGCCCTGGGAGAAAAAGCCGCGATAAACTCTCGGGAAGAAATCGAGTTAACCGGAATTACTACTAATCCAATTCATACTTTAGGAACAACAATTCTTCATATTGTTACGATTTTGGTTGGGCATAGTATAAGTTTACTGAACAGCAATGATAGCAGAACATGAACAAGGGGGGATAACAAGGAAAGTAAGAACGGTAACGAATACAATCAGTAATTAGCGTAATAGGAAATCGAGACGTCTGCTGGCAATGGCGGCTGACTATCGAATGACAGCTTGACAGGCGATCGTCCCGATCGCCTTCTTCTCGCTGTCTCTTGTCTTCGTCGCGAGCACCAGCGGGCCATGAATCTTCTACATAGGGTGCTCGCAACACTGCTCCCCCCCTCGGGAAGCGGTCGTCCCGACCGCTGCAGGTTCCCCGTCGACTGCAGCTGCACCCTGGCCCGGAAGAGTGGGAAGGACTCTACGTGGCCTCTTCCGTCCGTCGCCTCGGCATTCACCTTCACGCCCAGGGGAAAAACCACCCCAAAAACCCTGGGCAAGGCGTGGGTACGTGGTCCTTCACGTCTCTACCCTCCACTTGCGTCTTCGGACTTGTGCACTTCTTACTTGAGGGGATTTTATCTTCTGCGACGACGCATCTTCTTCTTGGGCAGAGACGGGCGGAGGGACCTAGTCTTTCTTGGTCGGGACTCTTTGCGCCTTCGGTACCCCTGTTCCAGTCCCTCGCTGTCCTACGGCGGAGTTCCGGCGTGTATCCCTCGATGCCTCCGGAACGTCCCTCGGCGACTGCGTTGCTCCTAGGCTGCTCCCTTCCTTGATCCAGCCCCTCCTTCAGGGAAACGTCTGGAATGTCCTCTGACTCCGCTCAGAACCCCAGTTCCGTCTTGTCACCAGTCCCCTTTGCAAAAGGACAGAGAAACATTTTATTTCCTTCCTATTTGCCGGCATCCGGTGGAGCGGCCGGAACGGGGGACGGAAAGGCGAGGCAAGCACCAAAGCAGGGGGTCACACATATGAGCATTGCTATCGGCCCGCTCCCCGATCAATCCACCCCGATCCGTCCGCCCGTCTTCTCTCTTCTAACTGCTCCAGTTTTCCAATCCTTGTCTTCTAGATGACCCCAATCCTCTTCGTGGCATCTGGTGCTGAACCAGGGAACCGACCTGTGCGTCCCGGCAGCGCTCCCGCCTTCGCGACATTCCCTCCAGCCGATCCAAGCACCGCTTGTCCGCCTGGTGGTTGGGAATGCCATTTCCCTTCTGCTGTCCACCCATCCTCCTATTCCTTCCTGGGTCCCCCGCGAGAACCTCCATCCCGGCCGTGCCGGGGGCACGTAGGGGAACCTCCAGGGGCTAGCGGGGCGCTTTCACGTATGTCCGCACCCCGCTGCGGACTGCCACGCTATTATGGCACAGTTGGGGAACCCGGGAGCGCGCATCCAGGCTGCGGTGGCGGTCCCCTGACACCTTGTCCCTCGTGGTGGGGTCTCGTGAACCTGAAACAGACTCAAGAGCGGGGGCTGGGCTACGCAGGCAGCCCAGTCCACCAAATTAGCTTCGTCCAATCTTCTTTCCTGAGTCCAGCGTAAGTCCCGCGACGTCTTCACTCCTCTCGCAGTTGTCCCGATTTCTTTTTCCCAACGAGCGCCACTGCTGTACTCAGACTCTTCATCCTGGGCCTTCACTTAAGGGTCGCCGACTCCGTGACGGTATTCGCCCTCGAACTCCCTCCGTCACGACGCGTCGCGGATCTCTCGACGGTATTCGCCCTCGAACTCCCTCCGTCGCAACTTCGTACACAGCTATCCCGCGACGGTATTCGCCCTCGAACTCCCTCCGTCCGGTCTTTGTACTCAGCTATACTGTGACGATATTCGCCCTCGAACTCCCTTCGTCACAGCTCGGCAACTCCGCGCACTCCAGGCGCCTCCACGTTGCAACAGATCCGCACGCCCTCACGGCAGCACTATCCTGGCTCCGAGTGTTGTCGACCGGTGTTCTCCCAAATCGGTCGAGCCCAGGTACCATCGTCTCCGACGGCCTCCCTTCACTCCTTTTCCTGACGCTGTTCCTCTCAATTTCTCGATTCGACGCAGTTCCTCTGGAGATGTCCGGCCTTTCCACACTGCCAGCAGTTTTTCTCCGTATAGTCCGTTCGATCCTCGGGTTTGTGGAACCTTCGCTTCTTGGCCGGGTACCTTTCAGATGTGTCGGAGAGTATAGCCTTGCGTTTTTCCGAGTATCGTTCTCGCGATTCAGCTGCGGAGCTGCGAGACATTGCCTCGACGGCCTCGATTTCTAAAGCTCTAGTCACTGCAGCTCTTAGGGTCGTGAACCCGCCGAGACGCAGTTCCCGCTGCATGTCAGAGCTCGACAATGCCACCACAAACTGGGACGCGGCAAGCTTGTCGCGGGTCTCCAACGGGCAGTCCGCGAAGGCGGACTGCGCTAATCGCTCGATTTTACTGGCAAACGAGGAGATACTCTCATCTCTCCGCTGCCTATGGTTCTGGAAGAGTACATAGTTCAGGTTTGACAAATTCTTCGCCCCATAACGGAACTCGAGCGCGGAAACCAATTCCGCAAAACTTTCGCATTGGGCTGAGGAGAGCGTCGTAAGGACCCAACGGAAGCGATCAAGGCAGTCGCCTTCTTTTGGTCGTCCCAACCATTTGCACGCGCGATCGTGTCAAACTGCACCCTGTACTCCTCCCACGAGCTTTTCCCGTCAAACATTGCCGGTTTCACAGCGTATCCCAAACTGAGAACGCGCGATTCCGACGCTGGGGCAGCGGCGGGCGCACCGACGGGTACGGGGACATGTGCCGGGGAAACACTATTCACAACGCTATTAACAACACTATTTACAACAGGCACATACTCCCCTCCCGGAGGGACCGTGCCGCCCCCAACCGAACTATGGCCGTACTGTAACAAAGCGGTTATGACCTGTATTCGCTCCTCCATGTTCGACAAGCGCGCCTCAAGAGCCGCTTGCGTCCGTCGGTCGGCGGCCTCCTTTTCCTCCCTGCGACGGTCCTCCCTCTGCCACCGGGCCTCGTTGTCCCTCCGCAGTTCCCGCAACTGTCCCGCGATGCCCAGTTGGAGGCTGGTAAACAGCTCCTGCAGGGAGGGGTCGCCCATCGCTCCGGGGGAAAGTTCCGCAGGGATCGCGGAAACCGCGGAAGCGCGAGTGGGCATGCCGCTCCGGGCGGGCATCCCACTTCTGACACCAATGTTACGATTTTGGTTGGGCATAGTATAAGTTTACTGAACAGCAATGATAGCAGAACATGAACAAGGGGGGATAACGCCTTCGAGAACATGGATTAACCCTCCAGACCAACAAGTGCCAATTCCTGCGAAAGGAAGTTGCATACCTTGGACACATTATTTCAAAGGAAGGAATAAGACCTGACCCCCGGAAATTAAAAGCTGTTCAAGATTTTCCAACACCCACAACGCAGAAGAACATTCAACAATTCTTGGGACTTGTTCGATATTACCGAAGATTCGTACCTAATTTCACCACAAAAGCAAAACCATTAATTAACTTATTAGGAAAAGGCATCAAATTTAAATGGACAGAAGAACAAGACCAGAGTTTTAAGCAATTACGCAAGGAACTTTGTCAACAGCCCATATTACAATACCCTGATTTCAGTAAACCTTTCATTGTAACAACAGATGCTTCTGATTTCGCAATTGGAGCTGTACTTAGCCAAGGGGAGATAGGAAACGACCTGCCGATTGCTTACGCCTCCCGCAGCCTAAATAAATCTGAGAAGAATTATTCGGCTACGGAAAAGGAATGTTTGGCCATGGTTCACGCCGTAAGATACTTCAGGCCCTACATCTACGGAACCCCATTTACCCTCGTTACAGATCACAGACCACTTGTCTGGTTACATTCTGTCAAGGACCCAACTTCTAGACTTATGAAGTGGAAGCTCCGTCTTTTAGAATACGAGTACCAGGTTGTCCATAAATCCGGAAAGACGAATAAGAACGCAGACGCATTATCGCGCAACCCCACGTCTGCCTGCCTACCACTTATTCCACGAGAGCTCCAGGATCCCGACTTCAAAGTCCAGGTACCGAAAACTGACGCCAACATCGAAACAATCGGACACCGCATACGACAGTTACGACGAGATAGAGAAAACCGACCCAAGTACCGAGAGACAAGCAGCAGCTCAGATGAAATAGAAGAAACCGCACGTGGGAACGTTCAACATTCTCCAATAATACACAAGAACCGATCTTTTCCCAGCTTATCTCAAGAGGTAACCATGCCAGATGAACGTCAGGAAACTATAAACAGTTTTTCGCCCGCAGCAAACTCCACTCAAATCGTCCCTCTAGATAAGGACCAGACCGTCTTTGACAATCTGATATCCTTTGAGGAGCCGCTCGAAAATACTGTAATAGAAAATGCAAGAAACATTCAACTAGATTTACTCAGTACCCCGCAATTATCATCGGAAGTCATGGAGGAACCTTTACAACCTTCAATAAACCAGCTACCTGCAGGAGCTACGACCGAAGCAAGTGTGGGACAACCACATGACAGCAGGTCAACCGAACCTAGGGTCCCTGACCGCACACTTGACCCTTACCCATTCTTCACTACTGAAATCGAGGATTCAAACGACCTTGACGATCTTGAAGAGATTCCATTAGACCAACCGCATAAAATTATCGTTTCTCCAAATACTTTTACCGCTGAAGAAGGACATTACGTACACTTCATTTCCGCCGACTGCAATTTAGTAAACCCCGTCGGAAAATTACTTCTGGATACTGAAATAATTAGTAAATTAAATCTTCTAGCAACACAACCAAAAAAGGGACAGGTGATAACTACAGACAATGGATTATTTAAAACTTTCAGTATAATAATCTCAGATAACTTCTTTGATAATATTAAAAGAGTAGACGTGCTTAACGGCCTGCAAAATCTTCGACACACGTTGGATCAGAATCAGATTAAATCATTTCGGATCTCTGCCACGGGGGACCTTCACAAAATACCATCTAACGAATTCGTCAAGATTTTAGAAGAGGTTTTCATAGGAACAGGCCTGCAGATTATTCTATGCAACTGTATCATCACCACACCATCCGAAGAAGACAAACGGCACATCATCAGCGAAGCTCATGACAGTTTAATCGGAGGACATAAAGGAGTAACGAAGACATACAAACGCATTCGATCAAAATTCCATTGGCCACAAATGCGCAACGACATTCAAGACTATATCCGAAAATGCCAGAGTTGTCAAGAACAGAAATTAGTCCGAGCAAAAACTCGTCAACCAATGTTAATCACCGACACACCTATAGGAGCCTTTGACAAAATTTCCTTGGATACAGTAGGACCTTTACCAATTACACCCAGTGGGAACAGGCATATTCTCACCATTCAAGATAACTTAACGAAATATTGTGTAGCCGTAGCAATACCTAACATTCGAGCTGCTACAATTGCAGATGCTTTCGCTAGACATTTCATCGCGATTTACGGTACACCTCGCGCAATACTAACATACAAAGGAACAAGCTTCATCGGAACACTTATGACCAATCTATCTGAAATATTTAAAATCAAGCAAATCACAACCTCGGGATATAGACCACAAACCAACGGATCTCTGGAACGAAGTCACATCGTCCTCACTGAATACCTCAAGCATTACATGGATAATTATGAAGACTGGGATTTATTAATACCGTTCGCAATGTTCTCTTACAATACATCTGTTCACGAAGCAACAAATTTCACCCCATACGAATTAATCTTTGGAAAACTAGCTCGAGAACCAACCTCTTTTCCAACCGGTGAAAAACTAAACTCATTTGGAGACTACATAATAGAATTAATAACGCACATGACTAATATTCGTAATATAAGAACACGCCAATTTTCCGCCCACGGTAAAACGATAAGCTGACCGTCCGACCTAATATGGTCCTGATCACCCTGCTTCTGAGACATACCCTGCCAAGTAGCGAGAGTCTACCTGAGGGGCACTCAATCCTTTCCAATCGCCGCCCCTGCCAACAACAACCAGCACGGAGATGCTGATTGGGGAACAGAAGGATGGCCTCACGGCCACGCTGACGCTCGACCGGCTACCCGGGCAACCACCACTGGACGTCATCGAGCACTGGCTACAGATCGGCTATGTAGTGCCCAGCGACGAATAAAACTTCCACACCCTACAACACCTAGCGATAAGTACACTACACTACACTACACCCGACAATTCTCTTTTAGACTTTTCTCATAAAATGATTTTGGAGCGTTTTTCCTTCTTTTGAGAAAGCATCACGTGAATCGCGATGTTTCGTCTTGGGGAGGGAGATGTTACGTATGTGGAATTTCTCCCATGGAAGGCATGGAAGGCCTCAACGAAGTTGTTCGTGCGAAGAGGGCACGTATGGACGCTCACTAAAGAAGCCCGCGATATCCAGGTCCGTTGCACATAAGACGTAAATGATAAAACGGCAGGATAAGCCTCCGCTATATTCTCGGCCAGGTCATTTATGATGGCCAGGCCATCATCGAAACGATCCGTCGGGGCCAATGGCAAACTCATTGTCATTGACAATATATCGCGGGGAGCATGGGTTAAGCCCAAACTCCGCCACTTGCGTAACACGGCCTACAAAGACATGTATAACATATGTAGTGTCCTCAATATATATGCGTGCCAACATGAACTAGATATTATGTATGTAATAAAATACTAAAAATGTTCAAGCACAAAATATCTATGTTATAAAGTTTGTTTATAGCCAAAGAAAAGTGGACTTCAACTTTTTCTTTGGCATTTCACGTTGACACTTTTCCCATGAAGATGATGTATATTTTGTTAGAATGCATAATACCTGCTTAAAATGAAACCAGCAACCATGAACTTCTCCATTTGGGAAAGTTTCCTGCAGGGTTCTTAGTGTCGCCTGCTCAAAGTCACTCATGGTGTGACGCACTGTTTCCCGCAACACAGGACAAAGTTCCAATAGCTTTTCCCATAAAGCACGATATGTTGCCCTTGTCCGCGCTTCACACAGAGCAAAGATCGTGGCGATGCCCTGCATTACACAACATTTTCAGTTACTTACTTTTCTTAGTACAAAGTACATGATAATTAAAGGATTCACGACCGCGTTAGGCTACGGTTACAGTGGATGCGTATTCATACGAATGATGTTCTGACGAATACGTTTCAACTGTTTTATCGCATACGATGAAACAATTCAGACGTACAGGTATGTATGTATTCGTCAGAATATCAATCGTACGAAAACGTATCCACTGTAACCGTAGCCTAATGTTGCAGTTGGGACGCGTCCGTGCCTTAAAGGGATGGTCTGGCGATAATATACCTACTGATTTAATATACTAATATAGATTTCGGTATGTGAATTGAAACTTAGCTCTACGAAATTAGTAACTATATTATCACCGAAAAACGGTTGAGAGCAGCGTATGGGAAAAATTCCACATACGTAACATACGTTAAGAACATTGCACGGACGCAGCGGCTCAATTGAGCAGTCGTGCAGACGAAAGTTGTTCAAGCCTCAAATAATTTATCGATTAAAGACGTGAATGAAGAAAAGATCTTCATCTGTCGGGTAAAATTTCGTTTCTCGTCGCATGAAGATAATCCAAATTATTCGAATCGATTCGTTACTTAAATAATATCCATCTCTACCATAAAGTTCAAAGCCAATTTTCTCGAAAACAAAGTATAATTTCAAAAAATTTTATTTCATGTATTGGACGTATTCTTTTTTTATGTAGAATTCAGAACCGCTATTAGCACCAACCAAACGAGACACTTGCCCCGGTCACCGTACTTAGGGGTCCTCGCACTTATTGTTTTTAACTGGTTAAATTTGAGACTCATATATTATTGTTTTTTCTTTAGAAATCCTACTGTAGGACAAAAACTGTCCTGCAGGAGCATTGTTACGTGAGGGCGTTAATTTTTATTCGACCGAGCGGTTGAGTCTTATTTCCTCGGTAACGCTTAACGAATTTTAAAGAGATTTTATAATTTTGACATAATCTGGTTATTACGCAAAAATCAGGATTGTTTTG
Source organism: Andrena chrysosceles (assembly GCA_963855975.1). Taxonomy (NCBI): domain Eukaryota; kingdom Metazoa; phylum Arthropoda; class Insecta; order Hymenoptera; family Andrenidae; genus Andrena; species Andrena chrysosceles. The sequence goes on along the minus strand of OY979768.1, from coordinate 27,252,091 downwards.
GGGCGCGGCTTTCGTCTACAACCCATACAGGTTGTCCAATCAGGATGTGGTACTTTAGAGGAGACTGGTTCGAAACAAAATTAGACAAGTTAAGGAATAATATACCATGTATTACAAATATATATATATATAAAGGAGTTTTTGAAAGGTGGTACAAAATGGGGAAAATTACATGGATTTATGTTACGCCAAATCATATATAATAAGTCCAATTACAATGTGTAAAATCCTAGACTTGTTTATGAGGTTTGGATTTAGTCAGAATTGAATGTGAACGGGAACGACGGACGGTGAACAAACAACAAGTCAACAATAATTGATCGAGGGAAAACCCACAACCCACTAAGTGGTAGGATCAATAATCGCGTTTGTTCTTAATTTTGTACATTCACTCGAGTTAGTTGAATGGTTAATTTGGTCGCAATTTATATTACTCGAAACAAGACAATTTTTAAAGCGCCTCACACGCCGGAGGGAAGGTAACAGCTAATTGAGGGAAAACCCATAACCCACTAGGTGGTTGAATCAGCTGCTGCTTCCGTACAATATCATGGATAGATGGAATCACTCACCAACTCTGTACAAGAGATTGTTAATTTGTACTACGGCTCTATCTCTCTCTCTCTCTCTCTCTCGCTCTCTCGCTCTCTCTCTCTGAATGACCTGAGGGTCCCGCGTACTGGATGGTGAATCGCAGGAGCGTCGCACAACACACAATGTCAAAACTTGGTTCGCAATATGTTTTTAATTATTAAACGGTAGGGGTTAAATGATTTAATTAACGATTAAGGTTGATTATAGTTTAAACAGTGAAAAACGCGAAAATATATATAATGTTTGAGTCTCTACGGGGACTGAGTCCTTCCACGTTTACTAAGATGCGATAGAACTCCGGCTCAAAGACTATTTAACAAATAGTTATGTCCCTCGGACAGCACGACCACGCACCAAGCGATTTGACGGTAGACTGCCCCGAGCGTTCGCAGGGTAGGCCCGAGCACTCGGGCCTTTGCACAATTGCTGACTCTGCACCTCGTGCACAGGGGCCTAACCGTCGTCGCCTCGAACCGTTCCCAGCCTCACAGTGTTTAGGTTTTCAGAATGTTATCGCATCCGGCGTTCCAAGAACGTCGATGCTGATGAAAGATTTTCTCATGGAAGAAACGCAGTGGCGTAACAGTTCATATAAAATTATTATTATAAAGCGGTTAGTATACCATATCGGTTTATTGACAATTGATCGAGGGAAACTCCCATAACACGCTAAGCGGTTGGATCAATAGACAACATCTGCAAAATGATTGTAGCGAATGTAAAAAAAATTGTAAAAATTTAGAAATGAATTTGGAAAAATAACAGGCACGTAACAGCATGAAGCCATCTCTTGATAGAGAGAGAGCAAAACAATGGCCAACTCTACCGCGATCGTTCCACGAGCTTGGTCTCGCGCTATATGAGTATGCGCCTTTACGAGAAACGTTTCGCTGCATGATCGACGCGGAAGACGGAACCAGGATTTTGTTATTTACGTCGGATGCATTACTGGGTGCGTTGCAGCAATCCCAAGAATTGTACATGGATGGTACATTTTCCGTAAGTCGTTAATGTTATTAACATTATAACATAAGTCGTGTTGCACACAGCCCTATTTTAAACTATCAACATATATACGCCCGAAGTTGAGAGGTGTCGTAGGTTACACGTTAACTCTTACCGATATAAATTCTTCTAAATTTAAGTGCCATCTATTGCACAATTGTACACCGTTCATGTACGGTGCTTGGATACGGTAAGATGCACATGAATAATACTACGTTTACTAAAGTTTTGTCATTCATATTTCTTGTGATTTTGAAAAGATGTAGATGGTAGCATGTTCAAACAGATTCGTAATTTTTACATCCCACTCGAAAAATAAAAATATTAACGAATGTAATGACAGACACGCCCCCCCCCCCCCCCCCGTGCAAGTTTCGATAGATATGCCGTTACTGAAGCAGTATGTATCTCACAAACACCACTTTCAGTGATAATATAGTTACTAATTTCGTAGAGCTAAGTTTCAATTCACATACCGAAATCTATATTAGTATATTAAATCAGTAGGTATATTATCGCCAGACCATCCCTTTAAGGCACGGACGCGTCCCAACTGCAACATTAGGCTACGGTTACAGTGGATACGTTTTCGTACGATTGATATTCTGACGAATACATACATACCTGTACGTCTGAATTGTTTCATCGTATGCGATAAAACAGTTGAAACGTATTCGTCAGAACATCATTCGTATGAATACGCATCCACTGTAACCGTAGCCTAACGCGGTCGTGAATCCTTTAATTATCATGTACTTTGTACTAAGAAAAGTAAGTAACTGAAAATGTTGTGTAATGCAGGGCATCGCCACGATCTTTGCTCTGTGTGAAGCGCGGACAAGGGCAACATATCGTGCTTTATGGGAAAAGCTATTGGAACTTTGTCCTGTGTTGCGGGAAACAGTGCGTCACACCATGAGTGACTTTGAGCAGGCGACACTAAGAACCCTGCAGGAAACTTTCCCAAATGGAGAAGTTCATGGTTGCTGGTTTCATTTTAAGCAGGTATTATGCATTCTAACAAAATATACATCATCTTCATGGGAAAAGTGTCAACGTGAAATGCCAAAGAAAAAGTTGAAGTCCACTTTTCTTTGGCTATAAACAAACTTTATAACATAGATATTTTGTGCTTGAACATTTTTAGTATTTTATTACATACATAATATCTAGTTCATGTTGGCACGCATATATATTGAGGACACTACATATGTTATACATGTCTTTGTAGGCCGTGTTACGCAAGTGGCGGAGTTTGGGCTTAACCCATGCTCCCCGCGATATATTGTCAATGACAATGAGTTTGCCATTGGCCCCGACGGATCGTTTCGATGATGGCCTGGCCATCATAAATGACCTGGCCGAGAATATAGCGGAGGCTTATCCTGCCGTTTTATCATTTACGTCTTATGTGCAACGGACCTGGATATCGCGGGCTTCTTTAGTGAGCGTCCATACGTGCCCTCTTCGCACGAACAGCTTCGTTGAGGCCTTCCATGCCATAGCATGGAAAAAATTAGGCGGCACGCATCCAAACATATGGATTTTTTTATGTAAGTATTATTAATTAACGATTAACCAGATTGAATGTGTCGTCAAATTTGTGGATAAGCTCAAATTTTAATACTTTATAACCGTAGATAAGCTGCACGACCTAATAAAGGACGAGGAAATTAACTTTTCCCGACTGCAGCATGACATCGTCGGTCAAGAGGGTCGGAGGAGTGAATATATCAACCGAGATAAGGCAATTTTGAAGGCGCAAAACGCCTTAACTACCGGAAGGTGACTGACATCTTTGTTATAAGATCGCGTATTGTCACTTCCAGTATTATCTTTAAATATAAATCTATCCTACTATTATCTTCTCTATTAAATATAAACGAAGTGTGATTTTTCATTTTAAATTTATAGATTATCACTGCGCGAATTCTTGCAGACCTTTAACCGCTTCCATGAGGAATACACATTCCAGGAATTGGCCAGAAATTGCGAAGGTGAATCATTCTTTAGCAATACAAGTATCATCAAATTTATCTACGTGTAATTTCAACATTCATATATGTTTCAGTCCACGATAATGATTCTGACCCTCAAACGGCCGACCTGGAAGATCCGTCAGATAATCAGTCAGGTACGATATGTATATCACGGTATCATTAATTACAGCTAGTAATATATAAAATATTAAACGCTGTCGATTCTTATTTAGAATGTACATTTTCTATACGTAAATATTCTGCAGTTGCTTGTTTTATTTCTACGGAACGCTTTGTAACGTAAAAATTAATTTTTATTGTTTGAATGTGGTCTAAACATTTGGAAAAGATCTGCTTAACAGTTTCTTAGAAAAAAATTCCCAAGAATCACCTTATTGCACAAGCACCGAGATGTACGATTTGTTTTTCCTTATCAGACGGGATAGAAAATTCGGCAAAAGGAACTTTAGTAATCATATATCATCAGCAGCGTATTACTTGAAAGACACACACGATATCACATTACCGGTAACTGCACGATTAAAATTCGATCGGATCGACTGCTGCAAAAAAATTTCTCGATGTACCGTGCGTTCACGAGCAAATGGCTAAGCAAAGGAATGCTTCTATCCGATGCATCAATCAGATAGAAGAGAGCCGAGTACTTCACAACCCCTGTGCCGCCACGTTAGCCTTCTTCTCATCAACGCGCAGTAGATATGTAGGCATTGTCGTTTTATGTATTTCATGCTCACTATAAGCTTTTCTCTGTTCCGGTATTCTATGTGCAGACGTAAATCCTGAACCGGCATATGTAAACCCTGAACCGACAGATGCAAACCCTGAACCGACAGATGCAAACCCTGAACCGGCAGATGTAATTCCTGAACCGGCAGAAGAAATATCTGTTCAGACACGCTCCCCTGTAAGCGGCCAAGAACGACGAGCTGCACAGCCGCTGCGACGAGGTCGTCGAAGATGTCGCGGTCTTCACCTGATGGTACGACAGAGCGCCGATAAAATTATAGAGTTGAGCGAGGAGATCGCAACAGTCGAGGTTGGTATGAAAGTGTTTCATACAGACAATTAGCAGCAATCGATTCCGGCTTATTTGAGATGTATTGAAAAACACAAATTGGATTGCGTAAAATTGTTTATGCAAATTTCAAATGATTCCAACGAATACTGAAACTACTCGCGCATCGTCATAATACCAGCGCTTACTCCACTCACGTTACGGATATTGTAAAGTATCACATTTCTTTTTCGCCTGCCAGCATATTTTACATTAGTCCGGCAAGTGCAAAATGTATATCGCGATACAATTGAAAAGATTCTTATTAAATTTTAAACTTACCACAATTAGGTGATGCGTCCGCAGGAAGGACTACAGTCCATCGCGGCATTGGCGATAGCGACGGCGGTGTTGCTGCGGATCATCGGACCAGCTCTGATCCGGTGCCCAGCACCTCGACCGGCGTTATGGAAAGTATGTAATTGCAATTATCGTTGATTGTATTGCATCTTATTCCTGATGCAGTTGGAAGTACATAAAACACGCACAGAATCTCACTTGTCTACCTGAATAAGAATAATAACCATAGCATTTTAAAGGCTACGAACATAAGAAAAATTTGAATAATTACATTTTATCATTAATATAAACGCATGCGTCGTAAAATTTAATTGGCGTATTTCCCACCAAAATTGTTTAACATACATATCTTGTTACACCTTCTAACTGAAATATTAGTGGAAATGAGAATACGTTGTAAAAAATGAGCTCCCTGCGCCCATCGCGTCATCTCTATCACAAGCTGCCGAAAACTTTAGAAAACTCGTTTTGTTCATCTTTTTATACTGTACTTATAGAGACAAATTCCTTCGAAGGCGTACCTTTCGCTTTATATTTACTAGCTTCCCTAATTTCTTTGATTTCAATTCAAATGTAATACTTACCATTTGTTTCGCAGATGACGGCAACCGACCAAAAGACGGGGGTGTGTGTTGCGTGGGCCTTTGTCTACAGGCGACACACGTATTTATTCCATGCGGGCATTTATGCGTATGCGCAAAATGCCTAACAAAATTAAAGGTGCCCCGTTTGTCGTGCGCGCTACGATATGGTTGTGAAAACGATCTCAACTTAATTTGAGGTATGCCGTTTTTACAATACTTTCTCATGCGTATGTCCAGAACTGAATAGTTACCATAATATGGTATAACATCGTTTAAGGAAAATTTTTTAAACCATATAGGACTTCGAATTCTAGTGGAATAGGTCTACGGGGGACACCACTTTAAAAAAACGCATCGACGATAGTACCTCTAGGGTGATGTGGAAATCTATTTTATTCATGTGTAATACACACTGCCCGTTTGTTTTTGCCCATATAATTTCTATTTACACGTCCCAGAACTTCAAGCTTCTTCCGCCACCGTGAGCAGGGTACATTCGTGACCACTCAGCCATCGCTTCAGGCTAGTTATATATATATAGCAACAATATTAATAATAAACTGTTGCTACAAAGCAAAAGTGACGAATATTAGTTAATAAATGATTATTCTTTAAGGTGGATTATTCCATGGTATTGCGTGCAAAACCAATCAATGTAAAAATGCGACTAACAAATCTATGACCACCCTATGGCCACCACGGTCAGGAACAGCGCTAGACTATGCTTGCGAATCTATAGCGGAAAGTTGAAACTGTTCACACGCTCGTCGTAAGTCATAATTTATTAAATAAATGCGTTTAATTCATTTTGCTCCTTTTCCATGTTGCTACTTTCTGAATTGTTTATTACCAAACTGTGATCATCGTTTGTAACATTTAAATGTGTTTCGAATTTTGTGTGTATGCTGTTTTGCTGTCTGTCAATGGCTGCGTTCAGCGGACTCAACCGTTGAGTTGCCGCTCAGTGATTCAGGGATTGGTGGACTGCAGTTACCACTGATGGAGAGGGATACACCTACAGGAGCGGTGGTTATGTGTGCATGACTGCGCCTGCGTCGTGCACTGATTTTTCACACGCGTTAGTGAGCGGTCGCCATTTTTTCGAACAGAAAATATCTACGCTCGAAAAAATGGCGACCGCTTACTAAACGCGTGTGAAAAATCAGTGCACGACGCAGGCGCATTCACGCACACATAACCACCGCTCCTGTAGGTGTTTCCCTCTCCATCAGTGGTAACTACAGTCCACCAATCCCTGAATCAGTGAGCGGCTACTCAACAGTTGAGTCCGCTGAACGCAGCCAATGTGTCCGCGCGCTGAATTTTAAATATACTGTGGGTTTAATTGCATACGCGCCATCTTGCATGCCACACTACTGTACGAAACCTTATTCAAATTACAACTACAATTATTTAAAATATTTCATGTGTTCCAAATTGTATGTGTCCTAAATCGCATGTGTTATAAATTGTATGTGTCCTAAACAGGACCGGCACGAGGATGGTTGGCGTCTTCATGCAAGACAATTTTAGGTGCCCCCACATTTTTGCTCCTGTTTTCTATTTAATATGTTTTGCCTTTACGAGGTATAATAAAAAAAGAATTACATTTACATTTTGTTTATATGGGAGTTGGATTCCTTTATTATTAAGTCTGCGATATAGTTTTTAGCGCCCCCTTCGGCTGGCGCCCTTATGCAACGCATTACTTGCATAATGGGTTCCGCCGGACCTGGTCCTAAATCGCATGTGTCCTAAATTGTATGTGCACTATAAATCGCATTGGCGTAGTCGGGGGGGTGGGGGCACTAGCCCCCCTGACTGGAAAAAAATAAATTAAACGTTCATCCAAAATTAAATTAGTTTTTTATAAAATAGAAATAAATTCAATTGTAAACTAATTCCGCATTACACGACCCCGGTTATATTGGTTCCTACATATGTACATAAATTCAAAATTCAGTGCACAAATGGCCGAATTGGAAGCCGGAGGAGTCTTTTATTGCCCCCCCCCCCCGAAATGAGGGGGGCTTTAGGCCCCCCCCGCCCCCGAATGAAGTCCCAGCTATGCCCATGATAAGTCGCATGTGTCCTAAATTGTATGTGTCCTAAATCGCATGTGTCCTAAATTGTATGTGCACTATAATTTGAATGTGCTTTAAATTGCATGTGCACTACTTTCTGTGCACTATTCTGATGTGTCCTAAATTGCATGTGTAGTTTTGTACTATGTAGTTTTGATATGGAGCCGTCCTATTAAGCTTCTCTCGATATTTACATGTCATATTTTTCGTTTTCGAAAAAAGTGTGTTTTGTCCCTTTCATAAATTGGCGGTATTGAAAGGGACATGGGTGTTTATGAATGGGGCAGTGTAATAAAGCCAAGTAATATTAGTATCATTTTTTTTAATTATTATTTATAATTATTATTATAGGTACCGAAATCACAGTAGCTATTTTAATTCGTAATAGGAACTAAAAACTCAACAGTTAAGCTTATACAACTAAATGATCTTAATAGGTATAAATAATGAATTGTCTACTGGCATCCAACCTGTTTTTTAGGTGGCGTATTTTCGCTGAAAGAAGTGAAGAATAGTAGGATTTTGAAGAGGACAGGTATGAAAGGGACGTCGCCTTCATAAATTTTTGTTGTGTCCCTTTCATAAATCAGGCACCAAAATTGGAAATCTAATTCCCACAATTATAATATGAAACAAAAAGGATCGGACATTATACGATATCGTTCTTATATAAATACCTGTTTAGATGCAGTAATAGAGAAATCAGTCGCTGATAACAGCACTTCACAAAACAGTTCAAAGAAATAGGAAAAATTTTACTTTGAACCTCAAAAAAATTCAATCGTGTATTTCTGTCGTCGTAGATACGATAGCGTCTTGAAATTTGGCTTCATTACACATGAATGAATGTGGCTACAAAATAAAAACGCTTTTGACCTGGGCAGATCCTTTATCTTTGAGATAATGACCATGTCCCCTTCAATACGTGTCCCTTTCATCCCTCTTCTCCCCTACTTCTTCAGGATTCCTCCAACTCCTATCTGTTATTCCTTATATGTAAGGCAGGAAGATTAATATGTTCTTACTGGTTGCCCCGTCATCTATCTTTTTCAGTTGTGTTGGTTGTGTAGTCCTTTGTAATGTCCGGTTTATTTTTTCTTTGTGAAACCGTTCTGAATGAATGTATTCCTAAGATACTTGAGTATCAGGGTCAGGTGTTCCTTCTTACTTATTTTTATGGCTCTATTTATTAGAAAGCTGATTATTGAGTTCTTCTGTGTGGAGTGATGATCTGAGAATGAACGAAGGTTGTACACCGCTTTCTCCAGTTAGGTAACACGCTTGGCACAGTCCACTCTAAAAGGATCCTGGACCGGACACGGATTTGTACACAGATTTTATGGAAATGCTAGGCTACCATTCAATACGATCGCGTTGTATGCCTATACAGTCTATACGGAGTACGATTATCGTTCAAATAATCGTGTCAGACCTAGTCGTACGCGAAATCGTGACGTCTGTGGGGCCCGAAAGTCCGGGTTATTACTGTTTTAAACTTCTGAGTGTTCTTTCCACAATTAATAACATGGAATTTCGTCATTCAGGATTTTCGTTTTATTTTAGCATGTAAAATCACCTCTTAAGTTAACGTTTATGATACCAGTTGCCAACTACCCTGTATCTAACGACGTGGTACCGTCTCGACGCCAAGTACATGTTTCGACACCCTGTATATGTCGACTGTCACTGCCACGTATCTTTTACTCGAAACACGGCTATTCCAACCTCGCCTGAAACTTATTTCATTAATATCTCATCACGCCTGCAATATTTTCTAAATTTAAAGGCATTTTTCTTATGTAAACCGCATATAAGCTTTCGTATAAGACCAAATTCAATAAAATCGGTTCACGCATGACAGAGATATCATAATATCGTCTCATGGATCAGTCGGAAACGGTAAGATTTTTCTTCTGATTCTCCTTTTTCTTCTAAAACCAAATTTTGTCCACATAATACGTATACGCGTTACACGCACACCTACAACAAAAAGAAACTAACACATGTTTCGTTCGTCGACTCTCGGTACATACGCGTTACACGCACACCTACAACAAAAAGAAACTAACACATGTTTCGTTCGTCGACTCTCGGTACATACGCGTTACACGCACACCTTCAGCCAAAAGAAACTAACACATGTTTCGTTTGTCAATCGCTATGTTCACTATGCAATCCACTCCAAATTTCGACAGCTTACCGTTAAGATATAACCAAGTTATAAACGTGTTTTTACAAATAGGTATCGTTGTACCATTGAATTGAAACCAAAATGCAATCTCAAATACAAGGTAAGTTTCCGAAATTTGAATTGCGACATGATTGTATATCATCAAACTGTTTTTTATTTGTTACTAAACTGTGGATTTTATGTATATGTAGATAATCGAAGCGTAACATGATGCTGTGATCTACACCAGGCTATGTATGTAGGCATAATTTTGCAGAAAAGATTTCGTATACATACTTATTAAGTTATTTTGATACATGGACAGCTTCGATAATGCATGAATTTAATCAGTGTTTCTTGTACTATACATAAAGTATTATACATATAATACATATAGATCGGAAATGCGGTGCACATGCTTTGGCAATACTTGGCGTGGCCAGGCAAGGCCAAGGTGTCGATGAATAAGAATTTTTTAAAAACGCAAAATAATGAAAGTGTACTCATATTTGTCTGAGTTTTAAATTGACATATTATCTGAAAGCTTGTGAGAGGAAAGGTATCGGTGTTGATGAATGATCTTGGAATTATTTTAAAACTCAATATAATGAAAATGTACTTATATTGTCAGATCTATAAATTGGCAAATTATCTGAAAGGCTGTGAGAGGGAAGGTACGGGTATTAATGTCTGAGAATACCTTGCCTGGCCACGCCAAGTATTTGACCGAATCTTACATTGTGTTACACAGTGTCGCCTTAGCATGTTGCTGGGAAGCACCTTTAAGTACTTGCAGCTTATTTTGATTTCCCACCTTTTTTTATATTGTATTTATTATTATCTTCTATTTTTTTGTGATTTATTTCATAATACTCTTTTCCGTCTTCGACTTTTTCATGTACTTGGCGTAATTTTTTTACTTTTTTGAATAGTACCTACATTTGTTACATATGCATATGATGTTCTTTCACAAATATCAGATAAGTATTTATTAAATCTGCTACATAAACATTATGTACTTACTACTCTCTACATCATGTGTATAGATACTCTTTATGACATATTTTTGTATTCATAGTGCAGTAGATATCTGTTTAACCCGGCGTTGGTCCGGTGGGGTCTCACAGACCATAGATTTTAAATTAAGTATAAGTTTTTAACAACGCGTGGTAGTGTTATTTAGTTTGTTCACTATATAAGCTATTTAGGAAGTATATTTTTGTTGAAAGTTAAAGATGTTAAATTAGTTAAGTATTATTGGGTAATAAAAATTTAATTAAACATATGAATTTCTATAATACACTAAATTAATTGCGGGGTCTGTGCGATCCCACCTAACTAATCCTATTACATTTCCCCACGACACTAACGCCGGGTTAAAACATTTTTGAAGCGTTATACCTCTACAGGAACTTACATGCAGAGCACAAGTTTCTCAATTTTATTTGATAATAGTGTGCTGTTAAGTCAAACCCATCACTCCTTGCTCAATATACTATCATCGTTCCATTTTATCGCTACTTCCGACAACCCTTTCGACTTGTTTAGGACTGTATATATATTGTGAATATTAGATCTAAGTTGTACATTGTCTTAGCGGTAAGAAAAGTCTATCGCGCACGGAACCACCTTAGCTGACACTGCCGCAATCATAAAAAGCGTCATGGTGTCACCATCTCGATAATTACTGCCGAAACCGCTGTTGTCTCCCCACTCTTCTCAGCGAGCTCCGTTTCCGCGATCGCGGAATCCTCGGGTCAGTCGGTCTCCTGGAGTTGTTTATTTGACACACATTCCACTTCAACAGCAAAACTCTCTCTTCTCGAAACTTCGAAGCTCGGTTTCTTTGTGCGGTTCATTATAACATTCGCAGCAACTAAAGGTTTCTCTGTGTTAGTTTTACAGTGAAAATATCTGTTAATAACCAAAATACCGGTTACAATACTAGTGCTGGTGAAAACTGGAATTCCATTTACTTTTAATTAAAACTACTTAGTCTAAACCTAGAACTACTTAAAGTTAACTAATCTAAAATTAAAACTAAACCTAATTTAACTAAGAACAAATTGGTCCTTCGAGCCGGATATTAACGCGGTGATTGAAAAATCACTCTTCGAAAACCAGTGAGCAAAGAAATCGTTGCGTAACCGTTGATCCACGAGGCTGCTAACGTTCTCGACCCCGTTCGAATTCGTAAACAGCGAAACCGTTTTTATTCTCTACCGGACGTTCTTGAACCTGGAACAATGGATAAAATCATAAACGACCAAAGTACGTTGTTCAAGCGAATTTCAAATCTGAAGGAGAATATGATGAAACTTGGAAAAAAGAAAATAACGCGAGGTGTAATCATCTCTGGATTGGACCTACTGGAAAGCTACTGGACTACGTTTTGCAAGTGTAACGTCCGGTTGCCCGGGGACGACTAAACGTTAGCAGGTTCTCGAGAAGAGAGCGGCGTCCCTCGAGAATCGGATAGGTGGGGGTTCGTTGGTAGAGTAAAGGAGTAAAATCCAACTTAAACTTAACAATGACTTTATTTGAACAACACTTATTCCTAATAACGAATATAATATTACTTACGACTACGAGTATATATTTTATGTTTTTGTATTTTTATGTTTTTTTATCTTATATTTAAATGCTACTTGGCTACGTATTTATTGCAGAGCACGGCCGCTACCGCTTCCGGAGCGAGCTCGTAGACTCTTGGCAATGTCTGTAGTAAGAACAGCCGCTACCGTTTCCGGAGCGAGCTTGTACTTTTGAGTTTTGGTTCTATGCTCAAATTGACCTCGCTTTTACCAAGTGCTTCGGCCGCTACCGTTTCCGGGGCGAGCTCGATGCCTTTGCAAGAGCAAGGTACTATAGTTTTCAAGTGAAATAGTCCAAAGAGGTGTACCACTGACTTTTATACACTGGAGATCCGCCGCTACCGTTTCCCGGGCGAGCTGAATCTCACTGGTTGAAACTTAAGCTTCCTCTAGGTCTAAACATTCGTCAACTAAAGAGCGTGGTTTTTGAATGTAGCTTGACTGTTGCGTTGCGCTGCGTGCGCCTCCTTTTATACTGGAAAATTGGCGGGCTGGCGCATGCGCAGTGAGTCGGTATTCGTTATTTTACATTTTCCTCGCTTTATACATATTATTTTGTTTTGTATTTTTGTCAGTAATTATAATTAATTATTCCTAATATTTCTACAATATTTGTTTCTCTAATATCTGCTTAGTTTAATATTAATGTATAAAAGTATGTACAGTGGGTCTGCGCGGTATTGTAGTACAGATTGTGTGGTAACGTAGTACGGTTCTACTTTATCGACGGTCGGTAACGCTGGGTTTGAATCCCCGTGGGACGTTACACCTCCCCCCTGGAGAATCTCTCGTCCTCGGGAGATTTATATGAGGTGGTAACGGAACGCATGTTTATTTGTATATATGGTTATTTATTTATATATATATATTATAAACTTGGTTTATAAGGGCTGGCTGCGCCTGTTCCAAATAACGCGAGTAATCGCCATACTCTCTTTCTGGGATCTTCTTTCGGAAGTGTCCTATATGCTTCCCAGTCTGGGGCTGGGATGTGGATTCTGATTAGTTTTGGCCATCTTGGTGGAGGTGTTTCTGGGATCTTAAAACTGAAGTCCGGTCCCTTTGGAATTTTAATATCCGGAGTTTTGGGAAATTCCGGCGTCGTGGGAAGGGTATCCGGTGGACTATTTGGAGGAGTACGAAGCTGTGTCTTAAGTTGGAAAGAGTTTGTTAATTTTTGGAAGAAATGAAAGGTTTTTAGGTACTCTACCATTCCTTCTGGTGATCCAGGGAATGGAGTAATTATTGGAGGACATGATGTCATCTCCTTAAATATCCTATCTAATTCTTCGGCTTGTTTTTTTGATCGATTGTGTCGATTGCCTGATCGTTTCGGCATCTTAACGATGAATGTGAATATGGTATGCGCAAGCGTGGATTTGAATGGTACGTTGGGCCCTGGCGTAGTGGTGCCCTCTAGCGGATTTTTTTTTTAAATTTTTTTTTCGTCTGCAACTTTATAACTACGCAACAATGTTTTACTTATGCTATTTAGGTTATTTTACTAATAGGTTAATTGGATAGGTTATTGGTGGATTATAGGTTATTTATTGATAGGTTATAGGTTTTTTAAAAGGTTATTTATGATTTTTACGTCATTTTAATTAGAAAAATATATTTATTATAAAAGAAACCTTAAAATTATGTGTTGGTGTTTAATACATTCTGTTCGCGTCTGTAATGTGTATCTGTAAGGTGTAATGTAAAAAATAGATATAAAAATGACTTAAAAATATGTGTGTGTGTTAATTACATTTTGTTCGTGTATGTAGTGTGTATTTGTGATGTGTGGTGTGTAAATAGATATGTTAAAAAAAAAATAAGTGTATATAAAAATGTTTAAAAATAAATGTATTGTTGCGAGCACCCTATGGATGGAATCCATGGCCCGCTGGTGCTCGCAGCAGAAGACAAAAGAGACAGCGAGAAGAAGGCGATCTGAATGATCGCCTGTCAAGCTGTCACTTGAGATACGGACGCCATTGCGAGCAGACGCATCGAAACTTATATTGCTACATTAGAGATTGTATTCGTTATCGTTGTTCTTGTACCTGTTGATGTTCTGTTACTGTTATACATTAAATCTTTATTATGTCGAGCGGAAAACGTAACAGTATATTATAGTTTATTGAATAAAATTGCGGCATACGTTGCATTCTTCTGCCGGTCGCCTGACAAAAAGTGTGCGGCGGCACATTCGACACCTTTTCCACATCCGCCTGTTTTCCCCTAACAGGTGGGCTTCCAGCGGTTCCTCCTCCTGCACTTCAACTCTCTGTGTACATGTGACACACATATTTGCAATAAAAAACATTATTGTCGTATATTTTTTTCAGGCACGTGTTCATTTTGCACTTTATATTTCAATGATACGTGTTGGAATGATGAAATCCTTTGTCTGCTACTCTCCTACTTCATATGTTTGAGGTTGTATCTTCCAGTCATAATAATGCTTCTGTCGAACTTTTGATTCTTCCAAATTGTTTCGCGCCATTTGTCGAATGTGATGCAGTTTATGTATTAATTCATCAACATAGTCTGGATATGTCTTGATATTGTCTGTTGGAGGCATACTTGAAGGAAGACGTGCTTTTCTACCGTAAACAAGTTCGTGAGGTGTAAATTTCGTGCCTTCATGAGTGCTTGTATTATACGAGAACATTGCTCGAGGTAACCACTGGTCCCATTGTCTTTCCTTTAATACATAATGTCGTAAATATTCTATAAGAACGTAATGACTTATTTCTAGTGTTCCATTAGATTGAGGATGATATGCAGAGGTTCGATATTGTTTAATCTGGAATGTTCTGGCTAATTTCTTCATAAGGGAACTCATAAAATTTGGCCCTTGATCAGTAAGAATTGCTTTAGGACTTCCAAATTTGCAGATAAAGTGTTCTGTGAATGCTTTAGCTATATCTTTTGCAGTGATATTTACTAATGGAGTTGCAAGAGAATATTTGGTTAGATTGTCTTGAATAGTAAGTATGTATGTCACGTCCTGGGTGGCGGGCGATTTAGGACAGTGACGTTGTGGGGAATTACAGGAGTCAAACGCGAAATCTTGTTCGCTGCTCTAAGCGGTTGCAAAAGTTTGGGCACGGAACCCTGTTTCGCAGTCCCAAACGGTTGCAAAAGTTAGGCACGGAACCTTGTTTCGTTGCACCAAAGGGTTGGAAGGGTTTAGGCACGGAAGTTTGTTCGCTGCTCTAAGCGGTTACAAAGGCTTGGGCACGGAACCCTGTTTCGCAGTCCCAAGCGGTTGCAAAAGTAAGGCACGGAACCTTGTTTCGTTGCACCAAAGGGTTGGAAGGGTTTAGGCACGGAAGTTTGTTCGCTGCTCTAAGCAGTTACAAAGGCTTGGGCACGGAACCCTGTTTCGCAGTCCCAAGCGGTTGCAAAAGTAAGGCACGGAACTTTATTTCGCAGCTCTAATCGACCAGGGAATGTTGGGGAATAATCGCGCACCCGAGTGACACCCGTTAGAGTGTTTGCGGTTAGTTCTTCTAACTAGATAATTGGTTTAACTACTGCAATGGGGAAAGAAAGGCGCGGATGGCAGTTCTTCAAAATAGACGTACTAATGGCCATACGGGACCCTGGGCGAAAGAAAAGTTGTAAACACAGATAAGAACTCCCGAGGTTCGCGAAGGAAGAACAGCTGTGGCAAGGCCGTAAGGATTCTGAGTATTCGATGAATAATTCCGAGAATTCAAACGTTTAAGTAACAGGACCGCTATTTATTGGGCAGCGAGTGATTAAACAATGCACTTCTGGTGCTATAGCAATTTACAATAATGCATGGACATAAAGCGTTGGCACAAACATTTATATAACGCAGATTAGTAATATAATATAACCATAAGATGAATTAGTAATAATAATAAACAAATTAATATAGGCAATAGAATTAAACAATGGTATAATTAAGGCGGTTAGCATAAGCAATTGAAACTATATAAAGTAAGCGAATAAGCAAGGATAAATGATATAAATGCGGTTGAACGATATGCATATAAAGTAGTAAGCGAAATCACAGAAAGTAATGTAAAGCAATAAGCACAACAATACAAAGCGATATAAGTTGAAAATATAAAGATCGAACCAAATAGGTAAAAGAAAATAATATAAACTAAATTAGAATAATAAGCGCTTACAGTGATGCCGAAGATTTGAGGTCCTTTTATGGAAAATTGATGCACTGACGCTGATTAATACTACTTAACACTAAGAAATAGAAGATGAGGATTTAGTAAATTTAATAAAGACTGTTTCCGAACTGGTGCCGAACTGGTACTGAGTGTCGCGGTCCACGCGGCGCCGGTATTTATTCAAAACAATGGAATGTCAGGTATGCGGGGAATTTGCGGTATGCGTGATGACTCATGCTTTAAATATGTGTTATATAATCGGAATGTCGAGATGAGTCCTGCGTGAAATATGTGTCGTTATTGCGTATTTCGGCGGTTCCTTCGGGGTTTTGAAAAGGGGGTACTCCACCCGTTGGATGGGTTTGGAGGGTTTGATTGGGGTTTGAAAGTGGTGGCTTGAATACGTTTTTCGTAAGGGGAGGGGAGGGGGAGTGAGATATGGTCTCGAGATGAGCGAGTTTTAATGAGGGACTTGTCTAAGGTTTAAAGTGGAAGGAGTTCGCGCCTCTAAGGCCGAAGAGGGAAAAGGGTTTGAAATTTGGTCATCTGGAGATGGGGACCACTAAGGTACATCGTCCAAACAACCCGGAGGTTGGGAAAGGGTTAAGCATTGAGGTTTCTTAAATGGTTGTGTAGTTGTAGGGGAAATTTATATGGAGGATGCTACTTAGGACCGGCGAAAAATAATGGGACGTCACATGTAACTATTTCCATTTTTTGTAAAAGGTAATGGTCCTACTATGTCCATAGAAATTTTATCAAAGGCATCCAATGGTGTGTCTGTCAATATCATAGGCTCCTTATTTTTTACTCGTACTAATTTAGTTTTCTGACATTCTAGACATGTCTTAACGAATTGTGCTATTTCATACTTCATGTTTTTCCAATAATATATGCTTCTTATCCGATGGTACGTTTTTGTAATCCCTTTATGTCCTCTTATAGGTGTTTGATGATTTTCCTGGATAATTTGTTGTCTTTCTGAGTGAAATTTTATTTTCTTCTGCTGATATGTATGCTTTCTTGGCTTTTTTAGATACCAGGTATGTGTGGAGTGTTTTCAGTGAGTTATACAGATTTCCTTCTGTTGGGTAATTTGGTATGACAAGTCCGAGGACTGTATTTTTTCCTTCTCTTATTGTTACGTATTCTCCAACTCTTAATGGAAATGGTATTGTGTGAGTTTTAATTTTTTTCTCTTTATATAATTTTTCTCCTGCTGGTCCTATTGGTTTGCCTTCTGTATTAATAAATGTTACTATGTAATCCTTTCCCATCCATAAATGATCTTCTACTTCAATATTTTGTTTTTTGATAGGGATATTGGATACTATTCTTGGCTTGCCTGTGGTATGTTGTGGAGGTGGTGTGGGTGGAATAGATAATGGCAGGGGAGTCAATGGTGGGAGAGATAATGGTGGGAGTGATAATAACGGGGACGGAGGTGGTGAAGGAGGAGTAAGTTTTTTCCCTTGTTTGATTTTAATGGGAGTTATGGGAGCTGTATCTTTACTGGAGTTTAATTTTTGTTTCTTCTTTTTAGGTGCATGGTGAGTACTTTGGTCTGTGCTTGACTCTGCACTGATTTTGGGAGGGTCTTTGTAATTATGTTTTGGTATTATGGTTGTTTCATCTATTTCTTCTATTAAGTCCTCTTGAAGTGTCTTGGTGTTAGATTTTGTCTTTCTTATATCTTGAGGGGGTATTACCGCTTGAGGGGTTACATGTACTTCTACAGGTACTGAGTTCTGAAGGGGTGCATGTACTGCTACTGGTACTGTGATTCGAGGGGGTGTACGTACTTCTACTGGTACTGAAATTTGAGGTGGTGCATGTACTTCTATGCCTTGTTTTTTAACTTCTGGTTGAGACGAAGAGGTGTTTCTTTTTATTTTTCGTTTTAGCTGTTGTCGTTTAGTTCCTATTGCATCACTCTCGTCGTATGAAGAGTCGGAATCTGACGAACTAAGTTTAGGTTGTTTGTGTGGAGCTGGGTTTCCCGAAGTTGAGGCGGTTGTTTCTCTTTGTCGCATATTAGGTTGATGATATTGTTTCTGTTTTTTGTTCTCATGAGAATTTGTTTCTGAATATGCTCTCTTCGCGTTTAATGGTAGTGCTATTGGATTTCTAGATAAAGCATCCGCGTTCGTATTATATTTTCCCGGTTTGTACAAAATTTTATAATCGTATTCCGCAAGTTTAAGTTTCCATCGCATTAGTCGTGACGTTGGATTTGATAGATTTTGTAGCCATTCTAAAGGTTTATGATCTGTTATAAGATAAAATTTTCTACCATAGATATAAGGTCTGAAATGAAATACTGCGTATAATATTGCTAAAAGTTCTCATTCTGTCGGTGAGTAACGAGTTTCTGCGTCATTTAGAACACGAGATGCGTAAGCTACTGGTAAATCTTTTCCTATTTCTCCCTGACTAAGAACTGCACCTATAGCAATACCTGAGGCGTCTGTCGTTATGTTGAATGTCTTCTCAAAGTCCGGAAATTGTAGTATGGGTTCCTTGCAGAGAGCTTCCCTTAAAGTTTTGAATGCTTTTTGGTGCTTATATGTCCATTCAAATTGATAATCTTTTTTAGTAAGATTAGAAAGTGGTCTTGCAATTTTTGAAAAATCCTTTATAAATCTTCTGTAATATCCACTCAGTCCTAAGAACTGTTTTACATTTTTAATGTTTTACGGTTTTTGGCGTTGGGAATTCTTTGACTGCTACTATTTTCCGTGGATCTGGCTTGACTCCTTCCTCTCCTATTATATGCCCTAAGTATGAAACTTCTTTCTTCAAGAATTCACATTTGTCTGGTTGAAGGTGAAGATCTGCTTCTCTTAGTCTATTCATTAATCGTTTGAATTTGGTTGCATGTTCCTTGAGTGAGCTGGCATATATGACGATATCATCTAAGTATACAAAGAGTTCTACCCCTTGAAGCCCGGTTAAGACTTGGTCCATGAGCCTTTGAAATGTTGCTGGTGCGTTTTTAAGTCCAAACGGCATTCTATTGAATTCATAATGCCCGTAAATTGTAGAAAAAGCTGTTTTATGGCGATCGTCTGGATGCATGGGAATTTGATGAAACCCAGATGCAAAATCAAATACAGAAAAATATTTTGCGCTTCCTAACTGATCTAATATGTCAGTTATATTTGGTAAAGGATAAGCGTCTCCAATTGTTTTTTCATTTAATTTCCTGAAGTCAATTACCATTCTAGATTTTCTTACGCCTTCTGAATCTTCTTTTTTTAGTACGATCCATATAGGCGAGTTATAGGGAGATAAAGATGGTTGTATTATTCCTTTTTCCAGTAATTCCTTAGTTTGTTTTTTTACTTCTTCTTTAAATGTTTGAGGGTAACGATACTGCTTTGTAAAGACAGGTACGTCATTTTCTGTTATAATTTTGTGGTAAGCTTTATTTGTTGCCTCTAACTTTTCTCCTGGGATGTGGAATCTATCCGCATGTTCCTTTATTAGGTCTTCGACACTGGTTCGTTCCTCTGAATTTAAATGGTCTAGCCTTAATAACTGTAATAACTGGTGAGTTCTATTGGTTTTTATGTATTTATCTGCTTCTTCTTCTCCTATAGGTACTTCTATAAATGGTTCTAATTCAACTGATGGTATAGGAATTTTAATGTCTTGTGTGGATGTATTTATTCCAAAAAGACATGCCATGCCGTTGTCATTTGATACTATTGCGTTTCCCATATGTAAATTAGGGTGAATATTAATCTTAGGAATATATCCTGTGCTGGTCTGTGTATTAAGGACTCGTACGTATATTTGACTTCTTGTTCTGGCTGGTATCGTGACCATTTCAGGGTCGATGAATGGAATAGTTTCTGGCCCAATGGTTATCGCTGATCTTGTGTAATCAATAGTTGCTCCGTTGGTTTGAAAGAAATCTGTTCCCAATATTCCATCCTGTCTATAACTTCTGTGTTTAAAGTTCTTATTTTGATGTATCCTATGGTGCTAAGTAAACCGTCCGTGATGCCATTCAGATCAAATAGGGTATCCATGAAGATTGGAATATCGGAAGAAACAGCACATCTTTTGATTACATTCAGGTCTGATCCTGTGTCGATCATTAGTGTTGCTTGTCCTCCGCTAAATCCTATATCAGAAAGAAGGATGCTAGGTGGTTTCCTTATTTGTTCTGTTTTGAGTCTGAGTATGGCCTGTCTACGTACCATACGGGGTTGTGCCTTCTTTTTCTTTCCTATCAAAATACATCTTTTTTCTGCATTGGTCTATTGTGTGGCCTCGGAATTTGCAATATTCGCAAGATATGCTATCATAAGCTCGGTTTCTGCATTCTTGTACCATATGACCTGGTCTCCGACAATAATCACAATATGTGTTAGATAGAGGAGTTCTGTTCGTGTAACTTTGACTTCTACAATCTTGCGTCATGTGACCTGGCCTTCGGCAGAAGTCACAGAATGTATCCCTTTGGTTTTTATTAAGATTTCTACACTTTTGTATTGTGTGTCCTGTTCTCTTACAATGTTGACACGTTTTTTGTTGCCAGTCGGCGCGTGAAACTGGCCAATCGGGTAAAAGCCACCACAGCCGGACTCTCTTCAAGAATTCGGAGGAGTCGGGCAGTCGGGCCAATTAAAGTTAGTCATAGAAAAGGGCCTTAACCAACAGGTCATACGAAAAAATAAGACGATACGCGTTCGTACGTGACTCACACGAACAACATTCAAAAACTTACAACTCATTGTTTCATCTGTTCATATTTTTACTAGTTTCGGAATTTTATTAAATACAGTTTTTTCTTTGTTATTTGTCAAAACATGGTTCTGATTTACTAACCCTACCACGGTAACGCGTCTAGGGTATCCGCGCAATTACGGTGTTGAAACAATCAAGACGGAGCCTTACAACCTCAGTCGACTCGAAAAATAAAACTCGGGTCGCATCGAAGTTGCGTGTGAACATTGAGGATACCTCGATGGCTTGCCGTTAGAACGGAATCCGGGTTCTATGAATTGCACGGCTTCGCCGACGCGTCGATTGCAGCGTACGCCGCCGTAATTTATCTCCGTTCCTTGTCCGACGATGAGCCCCCTCGTATTAATCTGGTGGCGGCCAAAACACGAGTCGCTCCACTTAAACAAATATCTTTGCCACGGCTCGAATTGTGTGCCGCCACACTGCTTGCTCGACTGACAATATGCGTTGTACAAGCTCTTAACTTACCTCGGAGCGAAGTACATTTATGGTCAGATTCTACGATCGTTTTGAGCTGACTGCAGAATCCCCGATATGGGAAGTCATAATCAAATATTCCTCGTTTAAAAAGCTGAATCGCATCACTGCGTGGTGCATTCGCTTCACTTCAAAGCTTCAACGTAAGTCTTCGCTCGAAATGCGATGCGATTACTTGACCGTTCCCGAATTGGAGCTAGCCAGACTCACCTTAGTCAGAGTTCTGCAGCGCCAAGCCTTTGCTCGAGAAATCTCGAAGTTAGAATATTCCGCTTCGATCTCCCGAGGCCCTCTCGCTCGTCTCGTTCCCTTCTTGGATGCTCAAGGCATCCTTCGTGTCGGCGGTCGACTAAAACACTCCACGTTAGACTTCGACGAAAGCATCCGATAATCCTACCGGAGAAAGGATATTTTACTATTTTAATCGTACGCGACCACCATGAGAAAGCGCTTCATGGCGGTACGCAACTTACCTTAAGTATGCTGCGGCAAAATTACTGGATTTTTCGAGGACGTTGCGTTGTCCGCACACACATTCACTCTTGTGTAACTTGCTGGCGATGGCGAGCCAAGGCGTCGCAGCAACAAATGGGGAATCTACCCCCATCCCGCGTGACTGCTACGCGACCTTTCCTTAACTCGGGAGTCGACTATGCCGGTCTCATTCTTACGAAAACGTCTCCGGGACGCGGTCACCGCACGCGAAAATCTTACGTAGCTGTATTTATATGTCTATCCACGAGATCGCTACACTTAGAACTCGTGTCGGATTATACTACTGCCGCTTTCTAAGCCGCGCACAGTGGGCGAAACGGCCGACCTAGCTGGAAAAAATTCGAAATGAAGGATTTTGTTATGTCTATCTGTTGTTATAGTTAAATTTGCATGAAATATGAATAGTACCTAATTGATTTTTTTTTCTAAAAATTAGCCTTTTTTTAAATATAAATCATATATTAATGATTAAAGTAAAAGAGTAAAATAAGAATTCGCACGGGAAATGTAAATTTTTAAACATACATATTTGTATACATAATAATTTATTAAAAAAGTAAAATTGTAAAATGTTCACCATTATGACTTATTCACTGTCAGAACTGTCACACAATTCATCTTCTGTTGACGAACTACTGCATTCTTGGGGATGGTCTTTTAAAAGATGTTGAATTGAACAGATGTTATTTTCTTCTTTTTAGTCGGATATTTTGTTTTGAAGTGTGTTATGTAGGGATATATAAAAATTTCCGGTACATCAAAATATAGCATCAGAAACCTTAGGGATATCTGGTTATAAGGTATGCTCCGTACAAATACTTTACCTGACTTAATCCGTCCCAAGGCCTTCAGTATTCTATTATGATGTATGGAAATTCCGAATTATAGTACATAGGCAATAATGATCTATCGTTCAAATTAACACACAATTATAAGAAACGCTAGACGTAAAGAATACAATACGTAGTAGGGGTTTGAGTATAATATATATGTGTGATAGGTAATGGTGCTTCTGAGTTCTAAACCAAAGAAAAACAAGTAATAACTTTTCTGAAATCATGGAACACCATATCTATGATTATATAATACACAAAAGAGCTAATTTAAACCATTTAGCACCATCAGAGACCATTCCGAGATGTTGGAACGTTCAACCCATGCACGGGAAAGTACGCTAGGCGCTTCATAAAAAGCGAAATATTTTCCAAATCGGCGCCTATCGGCACAAAATTTTAATCAGGACTTGTAGGCGATGAATCACAGAATACAATGATATAAGGAAGAAAGCGGACACTCGTGGACAAATCTTTGTAGGTCTAGATAAAGTTGAAATGCTTTGCCATGGTTCCCACATTTCTTCTGTTAGTTTCAGGTATTAAAACAAAGTATTTCCAATAAAGTAACGAAATATTTGTTTATCACATCTTAAAATACATACATTACGGAACAGTATCTTAAATAGAATATAGAAAAATACTAATAAGCGTCTATGAAATACAATTTTGTTCATGGTGCTGTATTCGAGGCTAGCTAAGTTTGTAAACCATACCCGCGGAACGGGCATCTTTGCAGAGGTACCACGGCCATTAAGCATTACTAAATGAATTTATTGAAGTCTTTTCGGTCGCTCCAAACCTTTTCTAACAATTTGGGATAAAAATGAAAACATTTTATGATGGTCGTCAAAATGACTTTTGTCCAGCTAGTTCGGCCGTTTGGCACACTGTGCCGCGTTTAGGCGATTTGTTTCCCGCCGCGGCCATTGTGCGTCCATGCGGAACGAACTTTGTAGGCGCCGACAAGGAGCTTCAGCAGTGGT
This sequence comes from Andrena chrysosceles, assembly GCA_963855975.1. Lineage (NCBI taxonomy): Eukaryota > Metazoa > Arthropoda > Insecta > Hymenoptera > Andrenidae > Andrena > Andrena chrysosceles. The sequence continues at coordinate 27,228,006 of OY979768.1, read as the reverse complement.
TCGCCGCTACAGCCTCCGAACTGGGCGAGTTGGCGCCCCTGCTAGCTGGCATGGGTACTACGTGGATCTTCAATCCGCCAGCCACTCCTCACTTCGGCGGAATCTAGGAGGCCGCGGTGAAATCCATGAAATTTCACTTACGTAGAGTCATCGGTGATACCCCGATGACGTTCGAAGAGATGTCTACATAAAGGTCGAGTTTCCTAGCAGCGGCCGGCGGCGGCGGCCAATGAATTCCTTATGTTTTTTCCGGTGAAAATCATACGAATCATTAAATCAAGCAATACCGTGATAATTATTGCCGATTCTGATGAGGTTCGCATAGATTATAGTCTTCGAAAAGTATTTGACCCGTATTTCTTTTATTGGCAATCATCCGTATCTGGGGGTGAAAAACACGTTTGCCCTAATATTTCAGAAAGTATGCACCATAGAGTATAATCTGTTATACAAAACTGATGTATCTATTTAAAACGAATTCAGCAACGCAATTCGTAATACGTCAATTTGTTTAAACAATTTATTTAAAAGTAGTAATTTTTTACTCCGTCTTCTTATAAATTGTTGATCCATTATGGCGTAAATTTGTCAACGTAAACTACAGACCAAACTGTGAAATAAGGGTACAGTATTGTCTCCATATGTACCCGATTTGGTGTACACGATGTAGGCCTGTCGCTATCCCCACCACTTCTGTCTCACTCTTGTCCGGCGAAGGCGAGAACAAGATGGAACGAGAGCGAGCGAGAGCCCCTAAAAGCGAGCGAGGACAGTACGAGACAGACGACAGCGTTCATGTTTTGTCTCCCTCCGTCTTTCGGGCGCCGTGACACTCCGTCCTTTGCGTGCGCGACGGGCGTGCGCGATGGTCGCAGGCACATACGGAAGCACGAAACCGCAACGCAAAAAATTGACGCAGGCCCGGCTCAAGTTTTTTTTGCGCCCAAGGCTAACTTTTCAAATTACGCCCTTTATTATAATACATTTATTTGAGATTATTAATAACCTTACTTTGAATTTTTAATCGTAGTTTAATCCACTTATAGTACAACTTGTAATATTTAATTCTAAAGTTTATTTTCAGCAATAGCAGCAATGAAAATACATACCATTTTGCACCACTTGTCGACTTTCTGCCCTAGACAGACGTCCAATTTTGCTTATAGGGACGAGCCAAGCTTACAGGCAGCGAACAGTATGTACACACGGCTCAAACGATTGTGGCCGATCGAGTTTCGATCGCATTCGAGCTCACTAGGGCTGGCTTTTTTACATCGCTACGATTCTACAGTATTTCGTGAATATGATGGGGGCACTGCCAAGCCACAGGTTCCCGTCTAGAACACTTCCAATTCATGTTGAAACACCACTGTGGCACCATCTGCCTATGATTGTCATAATTATATAAATCCGCGCGATCGGTTCTGTTCGCGATGCTGTAGCGAAAATGACACAAAGGATAAATGTCAAATGACTTTTATTGCAATGAACCTAAAAAAAATCATAATAATTTTGCCACTATAAACGATAAACTTGTAATGCCCAAAGTTAATAAATCAACGGATTTATATATAAATCCATTGATTATTATAATGGAAAACACAAATAAATAAAGCGGGGAAACTAGAGTAGTAATGATAAGAATGGAAACGAATGTTTTGTATTTCGTAAAGCTGGCAAGGGTTAGGAAACCAGAATACTCAGATGAAAGTCTTGTCCAAAGTAAATAAATCAACGGATTTATATATAAATCCATTGATTATTATAATGGAAAACACAAATAAATAAAGCGGGACACTAGAGTAGTAATGAAAAGAATGGAAACGAATGTTATGTATTTCGTAGAGATGGCAAGGGTTAAGAAACCAGAATACACAGATGAAAGTCTTGTCCAAAGTAAATAGGTCAACGAATTTATAATGGAAGACACAAATAAATAAAGCGGGATGGTGTAGACCAAAGAAATACGCATTTATTTCAAAATCTACTATCTGTTATTTTATGTTAACAACGGGAAAATAAACATAACCGAAAATTAAATTTTGTGACAGGACTGCGCGAACGTGTCTCGCATTAAACGTCATCCGTTTACTTCACGCTATATCTGTCACTCTGTTCATGCGAGTAACCAAAATAAGTAAGAAATTTGTCCGGTTGAGAATTTATGAAAAATAAAAAATATTCTTATTTTTCATTTATTGTTATTACATATTATTATATTTTTTTTGACGTCGTGGTTGAGTCCTGTCACAAAATTTAATTTTCGGTTATGTTTATTTTCCCGTTGTTAACATAAAATAACAGATAGTAGATTTTGAAATAAATGCGTATTTCTTTGGTCTACACCATCCCGCTTTATTTATTTGTGTCTTCCATTATAAATCCGTTGATCTATTTACTTTGGACAAGACTTTCATCTGAGTATTCAGATTTCTTAACCCTTGCCATCTCTACGAAATACATAACATTCGTTTCCATTCTTTTCATTACTACTCTAGTTTCCCGCTTTATTTATTTGTGTTTTCCATTATAATAATCAATGGATTTATATATAAATCCGTTGATCTATTTACTTTGGACAAGACTTTCATCTGAGTATTCAGATTTCTTAACCCCTGCCATCTCTACGAAATACATAACATTCGTTTCCATTCTTTTCATTACTACTCTAGTTTCCCGCTTTATTTATTTGTGTTTTCCATTATAATAATCAATGGATTTATATATAAATCCGTTAATTTATTTACTTTGGACAAGACTTTCATCTGAGTATTCAGATTTCTTAACCCTTGCCATCTCTACGAAATACATAACATTCGTTTCCATTCTTTTCATTACTACTCTAGTTTCCCGCTTTATTTATTTGTGTTTTCCATTATAATAATCAATGGATTTATATATAAATCCGTTGATTTATTTACTTTGGACATTACAAGTTTATCGTTTATAGTGGCAAAATTATTGTGATTTTTTTTAGGTTCATTGCAATAAAAGTCATTTGACATTTATCCTTTGTGTCATTTTCGCTACAGCATCGCGAACAGAACCGATCGCGCGGATTTATATAATTATGACAATCATAGGCAGATGGTGCCACAGTGGTGTTTCAACATGAATTGGAAGTGTTCTAGACGGGAACCTGTGGCTTGGCAGTGCCCCCACCATATTTACGAAATACTGTAGAATCGTAGCGATGTAAAAAAGCCAGCCCTAGTGAGCTCGAATGCAATCGAAACTCGATCGGCCACAATCGTTTGAGCCGTGTGTACATACTGTTCGCTGCCTGTAAGCTTGGCTTGTCCCTATAAGCAAAATTGGACGTCTGCCTAGGGCAGAAAGTCGACAAGAGGTGCAAAATGGTATGTATTTTCATTGCTGCTATTGCTGAAAATAAACTTTAGAATTAAATATTACAAGTTGTACTATAAGTGGATTAAACTACGAATAAAAATTCAAAGTAAGGTTATTAATAATCTCAAATAAATGTATTATAATATAGGGCGTAATTTGAAAAGTTTGTCATGGGCGCAAAAAAGACTTGTGCCGTGCCTGGCTATCTGACCGTCGCGCGCATGCGTTGGGCAGTCACGATTCCATCTGAGTGCCCGCACGCCCGCGCGCAAGAAAACCGGTCCATCTCGCTCACTCCTTCGGCCAGAAAGAAGCGAGAAACGCACACTCGGAATTAGGGATCTGCGCATTCTGAGTGCCCAACGCCAGTCCCGACCACCGGGCACACACGGAGACAATACTGTACGTAGAATTCTTCAATTTCGTTTTTAGTGAAAACTACAAACGTTATATTGAACTCGCCACGCGTAGGGAACAGGAACCTCAGGTATAAACTTTTAGTATATTTCGGGCTTAATTGAACCAGTTGCTTCCGAAAAACTAGCCAGGTTGATCGGCTAGTGGCTAGGCGCTGAAAAAGGCTCGCTGTGCAGGCCTGGGCTAGAGTGTCTCATCGGAGTCGCGGTTTATGATCGTATATTCGTATTGTCCCGCCCTTCGACGGCGGTCACGTACCCTATACGTACCACCCGCTGACACAGCAATATACGGATTAACGAAACGGCCGCTTTTATTATATTTTAAAATTTTATTATGTTTTGGGCCTCTATATTGTGTTCTGTATTTTGCCTTCATGTTGTGTCCTTAATCATCCTAAACGAAGGGGGCTCTTGGAGGTAACAACTAAGAGCGGTGCGAAAATTCATTTACCTATCGTTAATGGTCGGCAATTCCGCATTTTCGAAGACCGCTTCGACAACATCTGGTTGCCAGATTTCCATAGGGCAATCAAGAACGTACCTCACCGTCTTTAAGAATTTAGAGATTATTCGCTGTGAATAAAAGCGCGACTTTTCATTAATCCGCAGGTGTCCGGGGGAACAGTAAACAGCTGGATATTTCCTAACGTATTGGAGATAAAAAAATTGTTTATATGCAATTGAATGGTTCGAGGGGGCAAATTAATTAGTGCAGACCAATTTTTCGTCAATTATTATTTTAACAGATACGATGGTCAAGTTCGGTTTTCTGAATGGAACTATCTTTTTTTAGAGATCACTTGATAGTACGTTCCAAGACAAATTCAATAACATGTAATGTATACACCTTATTTCAACTGGTTTTCGAGATATTGCGCTTGCAAATTTACTGACTTTTACTGGAAGAAAACCCGCTCGAATAGGAAGCACATATGTAGGTATGTACATGTACCGATACCAGGAGTTCATACAGTACAATGTTCCTTCCTTCAACTATTTTATATTTTTCATTTTAATATACGTATAAAGAAGAGAAATTAATATGAAGATAATTATTGTTGTAATTTAATTATGATACACACATTGGAAACATCCTTCCTCAAAGAGCAGGGACTAGCCCCCTGTGAATTCGGCAGCGGAGGAGGAATCTTCTTCCTCTTGACGAAATCGAGGGGGAAAACCTCACATCTGGTTGCTAAAACTTATTGTGGCTGATCGGCCAGAGTGCCTCGCCAGGGTCCGGTTTATAGCCGTACTGTCCCGCGAGTCGGCGGTTAACAACGGTCTTGATTGCCCTTTAGAAATCTGGCAAACAGATGTTGTCGAAACGTTCTTGGGTAAATATGAAATTATCGGTCGAAAACAACGAATTAATTCTCGCTTGGCTCTGATCCGGTTGGCTCAATCTCAGACAGCGGTGGATCCTTCACCTGTGCTGCTCTCTGTTTATAAGACTTTGAAATCGGAGACGCCTATTTATCTGAGTGAAATTCTACAAAGTAACTCTTCTATGCACTTTGTTTTTGCGCCAACTACTAGGCGTGGTGATGAACTGGCTGTGCCTGCTCATCGGACGGTCAAATTTATGGGATCTTTCTCCTACTTATCCTGCTTCTATTATAATTCTCTTCCTTTGGAAATTCGTTCTTTGTCTTCTTTTCCTGCTTTTAAATGTGCTGCCCGCTCCTTTATCCTTGTCCACTATGCGTAGCTCTCCTTGTCTCTTGTCCTTCCCATGTTTGTTTTTTCCTTGTTTCTCTCGCTATTCTGTTTTATATAGCTAACTTTATTTCTAATATTTCTTGCTTTGGGGTTAGGTTGCAAAACAGCAGGTATGCTGAACCTCGCCCTTTTATCCCTTAATTCATGTGAATTTGTGATAAATAAAGACGAATTATTATTATTATTATTATTATTATCCCGGTTTTGTCCAAACGCCCAATGGGCGTCAATCTCAAGAATAGAGAAAAAAATTCAACATGCCACTTTTTCCAATCAGCATGTCGAATCTTATGAAGCTGCTTTACAAAACATCATTAGTGTATCTAAAGAAATCGATAAGAAGTTTAAAAAATCTTCGTTTGAATCACACTGAGAATATTTTGAGCGTACAATCTTTTCTTTACTTTTTAAAACCTTTATTTCTAGCATCTTTGATCCCTTCATCCAATTAGCCGATTGGACGGTTGCCCAAATATTGTATAATTTCGTAGGAATGTATTAACCCTTTCTGAACAGTATTTGGTACCTATGTAGGATAACATGCATACAGGTTTGCAAATATCTGTCATGGACGCTATGTAGCACACGCGCGTTTACCTCGCTCTGTCAGATTTCTGTTATTTTGCCTACTTATTCTCTTTGTATCAGCTCGGTCTCGGTTTCTTCGTCGACCCTGTGTCGATTGTTGCCGGTGTGTGACAAGTGTGACGGTCTTCTGCTCTTTCGTAGCAGGCTACTTAGCATTAAAGTGTGTGTCTACCTGTCTCTTGGCAGGTCCGTGTTCCTGTGACTTATCCGTGCGGAATTAGTGACTCTGAATCTACGCATCTCTCATTTTATCGTTCAGTTGCGTTACTCTTTTGGCTATTCTCCACGCCAGTTGTCCTCAACAATCATAAGTGACAGTGAACTCTTACTGATAATTTCTCAAGTATATTGCGTGTACCAACGGTTATATTCGAACGATCTTTGCTGTACGCGGTATATCTGTGTGTATGTGCGGTCGTTTCAGTTTCTGGCTCTGTTTTGTTTTGCTCTCTGGAATCACTCGTCTTTTGGCGGGACGGCAAGCTGTTGATTGCTAATTAACGCGCAAGATGGCATCTACGAAGAAGACCGTATGTAAAGGATGTACTACAGGTGTCGCTAAACCTGTGACCTGTATTACCTGTGGTATCGCCTCGCACCCGGGCCCGTCCTGTTTACAGCGCTGCGGGCATCCTTGGTATGCTGGTGGATTGATTGATTGCGGCGCCTCATCTGTCAGTACCTCTGCGTCCCAGTCTCTTGCCAGCGATGGTACTCTCTCATCCTCATCGGATTTATTGAGGGGCATACAAAATCTAAGTGACGTGGTGGGTCGATTGGAAAATCGTATCGAGTCCTTCCAGAGTAAATTAGAGCAAATCATGGGCAACATGTCGAATTTCTCGGAACGACTATCCAGGCTGGAATCCGCGCCCATATCGCCTCCAGCAGAAGAAGACATCATTGAAGAGTTCAACGAGAGGCAACGCCGGTCTAAGAACTTAATAGTGTTTGACGCTCCCGAATCCACGAGCACTCAGGATGCTTCAATTGTAAAGGGCATTCTTTTGCAAATTCTACCGGACGCTGACTTAAGCTGCCTGTCCTTGAAGCATCTCGGCAAAAGCGTTGGGGTCAAACCAAGGCCTATCTGCGTTTCCTTTCCGTCTGCTGAACTACCAGTGCGGTTTTTAAAAAATAAGAATAAATACGCTGACCCTATTCACTTATCGCAGGATAGAACACCGAAGCAGCGTCAGCACTTATTGGATCTCCGACGTGAACTGAGTGAACTAAATGATGACACAAAAACAATTAGATACGTACGCGGTGTGCCTAGGATAGTTTCGCACGGACCAGCGCGGTCTCAGAATCCGAATCCAAAAAACGCTTAAATGGTCCCCTAGTGTACTATCAAAATGTTCGTGGGCTTAGAACTAAACAAACGACCCTTCACACTGCGCTAGTTTCATCCAGCGTCCGCTATGATGTGATTATTTTGGTGGAGACCTGGCTCAATGATCGAATCTCGGATGCTGAACTGTCTCTTAGCGGTTACATTATATATCGTTGTGACAGAAATATCAATACTAGTTCTTTTTCTCGCGGCGGTGGGGTACTAATTGCAGTAAATGATAAAATCCATAGCGAACATATTGATATCAAAGAGAAAGTCATTGAACAACTCTTCGTAAAAGTGCATCTTGGGGGCTCATTTTATATTTTTGGGGCGGTATATCTGCCTCCTCTTTCTGATGTCGTTTTGTATGAGAAGCACTGCTCGACTGTCATCGATGTGTGTACGTCAACACCGTTTACAAACGCTTATATCCTTGGCGATTATAACCTTCGTCACACCAGCTGGTATACTGACGTCACAAACTCTTTAAACTATACGTCAACGGTCGCATTCGTACACGCTCCTGCCAGCACTCTGTGTGAATCTTTTAATGTTCTACACTTTTCTCAGATGAACAATATCTGTAATGCGTATGGTTCTTGCCTCGATCTATTATTTACCAGTGACAGCTCATGTATAGTCAGTCTCCCGCTGGAGAACTTTCTTCAATGCGATCCGTATCATCCAGCACTAGCTCTTTGTATTTCTGCGCCGATCGTGCATGTGTCTGAGACAACTTCCACAATCAAACTGGACTTCAATAACGCCGACTATAACTCGATTGTTGGTTATCTGAACCTTATAAACTGGGACCTGGTTTTCGATGGCCTGTCCGTGGATCAGGCCGTTGATATCTTGTACTCGCATCTGTATAATGTTATTGATCTCTATGTTCCCAAACTCCGAATTGGCACCTCTACCTATCCGAGGTGGTTTACGCCATACGTTAAGAAATTAGTTCAGAGGAAGAAAATTGCACATGTAAGATATAAACGTAGTAACCTATATGCTGACTACCTAGCTTTTTCCAATCTCAGGGCTGAATGTAAAATGGCATGCCGCGTTAGTTTATATGATTACACACGAAGGGTGGAAGCCATGATACCACGGAATACCAAATGTTTTTGGAAATTCATTAACTCAAAAAGGAGACATAATTCCTTTCCGTCTGTAATGCGTTACAATGGTCGCGTCATGCATGACAGCGAGGAGATTGCAAATTGTTTCGCTGATTACTTTGAATCGGTATTTGTACGGGACAACGCATGTGTTCCATCCTTCTACTCGACGTCTAGTATAGATGTCTCCATGCTGGATATAAGTGTCAGCGAAGTTTTCCATAAATTAGCCACACTTGACACAAATAAGGGTCCGGGCGACGATTTAGTTCCTCCTGCTTTTTTTAAGCCTTGTAAATATATTATGTCCTATATCTTAAGTTATATTTTTAATCTATCATTAAAGTCTGGTATCTTTCCATCGAGGTGGAAATCCAGTATTGTGTCACCCATTTTTAAAGCCAAAGACAAGTCAAATATTATTAACTACAGACCCATCAGTATTCTCAATGTCATGTCCCAAATCTTTGAAAGCATTGTTACTGAAAAACTTGGTTCGCTAACCAAGGGCTATTTGATCAATGAGCAACACGGTTTTACCTCTGGTTGCTCTACCACCACCAATCTCTTATTGTATCATCATCATATACTAGGCGAAATGGAACGTGGTCATCAGGTGGACGCCGTGTACACTGATTTCCAAAAAGCTTTTGATACTGTCAAACACGCCGTCCTAATCAAAAAGCTAAACGCCATCGGTATCTATGGCGATCTGCTGTCGTGGTTATCGTGCTACCTATCAAATCGTTCTCAGTCTGTTAAATTTAATCGTTGTCTATCCAGGGCATATCCTGTTACTTCAGGTGTACCCCAAGGTTCCCATCTTGGACCTCTTCTATTCAATCTCTTTGTAAATGACATTGCGAGCGTTTTCCACCATTGCAAGTTCCTTCTATACGCGGACGACCTGAAAATTTTTCGCAAAATTTCTGATGTGAGCGATGCCGACTTTGTACAGGATGATCTAAACAGGCTTGCGGATTGGTGTAAAACCAATCAAATGTCTTTAAACATATCTAAGTGTCACGTCATGCGTTTCACGCGCAAAAAGCGGGTTTGCGTAACTTCTTATAGTTTAAATGGCTGCGCGCTTAGCTCTGTCGGTACTATCCGTGATCTAGGAGTAATTTTTTACCCGTCTTTATCCTTTCACGAACATTTCCGCTCTGTGAAGAACATAGCATCCAGAATGTTGGGCTTTGTCATGCGGGTATCATCCGACTTTATTAATCCTGGCACTTTTACTACTTTATATAATGCTCTTGTGGTCCCACATTTACTATATGCATCGCCGGTCTGGAATCCTTTCCATAAGAAATATTCGACGTCACTTGAATCTGTACAACATAGATTTCTGCGGCTGCTTGCACCCAAAATTGGGGTTCCTATGGCTAGATTCTCGCATGACTACACACAAGTTTTAAAGGCATGCGGGTTTCTGACGCTGGAGGATCGGAGATCATTGTCTGACCTTGCTATCATTTTCAACTTACTGAACGGTTTAATTGACTCTCCGGATCTTCTTGCTTTTCTGAATTTTCGTGTGCCATACTCGGCACTAAGATCGTCGCAGCTTTTCTTTTTACCATGCCATAGCACCGCGTTCGTGATGCACGGTTCCCTAAATAGAATGTGTGGGCTAGCAAACGCTTATAATGATCGGGTTGATTTCTTTTGCGGCACTCTAGATACTTTTAAAAATCGCCTGCGAGGTCTGATGCGAGAAAATTCTGTTCTCTATGGCCAATAAAGTAGTGTTGCTTTGCGTCCGCTTTTTGTCCGCTTGATCTTTCGCTTCTCCTAGTTTTTAGTTTTTAGTTTTTTATTTAACCTCTGCGTCTTTTTCCGTCCCCTCTTTCTCTTTTTCTTTCTCTTTCTCCTTCTCTTTCTCTTTTCTCCTTCCCTTTTCTTTTCTCTCTCTCTTCCTCGGCTCTGTTGCCTACTATACCTTCTTCTTCATTGGAATATTGTATTACGCTTTCTTTCTTTAGTTTCCGCTTTCTTTAAGTTAGGTTTAAAGTTTAAGTTTTTAGTTTTAGTCTATTTGTAATCCTCTTTTGTAAACTAAAGGGCGTCATGCCCGTAAATCATAATAATAATAATAATAATAATAATATTTCTTCACTTACCACAGTATGCAGGTATATTTATCAAATTGTACTAGTTTTATTGGAAGTATTGACATTATTTTTTTAAATAACGCTAATCCACCGTATGAGTGGTATATTAATACCTTTTTTATGAACTTGATTATATTCGGCAGTTTCAGTGCGAAAAATGTAATGTTATTGAATTTTCCCCCATTTCTTGGCATTCAGCCTCACTGTGCCTCATAGAATACAGGTGATTACTCCATTATTGGTAAATATTGCCAAATCTTCTTTTCGCAGTTGCAAAGCCAAATATATGTTGATTATAAAACAAAAAAGAAATTCGCTCGGAACTTCCCGGAGGGTAACTAAAAAGCCGATAATTGCTGATATTTCTTCAATGGGCTTGTTATGAAAAATAACTGTATGTAACTAATTATTTGCTATTGCTTACCAAAAAAGATACTACTCATTTCGGTCCCCAAAATATTTGTGTATCTTTTATATTATCAAAATTCAAAAGACTCGATTCAAAATTTTCCACAAGAAAAATATACAAACTTTGACACGTGTTTACACACAGATCAGAATTAACCGCCACGATATTTTTCCCTTTTTTAGGAACTCATATTATTAGTTTACAAGAAATATATTAAAAAAATATAATCCCATAACTTTTGAATTCTGACTTGTTTCCTTATTTTTGGGATTCTGTTCCACTGTGGCGCTGAATCGCCGCAGCGCGGCCGCGGCTACGACTCAGTTTGGAGGATTCGAGCTAAAATCCGCCGCGGCTGGCCGCGCGGCTAGTAGATTACGCCATCATGGCGGAAAACAGACACTCATCCCATTGTGTTGCGTCTTGAGTAGCCTAGGTTGCTGCTGTTGCAGACGGGCGGCCGCCGCCGCTCGAAAACGCGGCTAGGAAAACGGTTACATGCTTCTCCATAAGAGCAGTGTTTAGGATTTGGCCGCCAGCCGCGTCCGCCGGCCGCCTCCGCGTCCGCCGGCCGCTGCTAGGAAACTCGATCTTTATTGACACAAAATCGAAGCCTGCCTCAACTCTAGGCCACTCTTCCCGTTGAGTGACGAACTTGACGATTTTAATTTTCTAACTCCTGCGCATTTTCTTGTAGGCTCTCCTTTGATAGCAGTGTCGGAGCCGTCTCTGGCAGTTGGTTCAGCATCTTTCCCTCGGCGTCTAGTGACAGTGATCCGAGGCGCTCGATGCCATCACAAACCTGACCATTCCCCTGCACTGCGTTCGAGCGACTAACATTCGTCTCGTACCCGCGACGAAGGCGGGCGGAATGTTTAGGACTGTATATATATTATAAATATTAGATTTAAGTTGTACATTGTCTTAGCGGTAAGAAAAGTCTATCGCGCACGGAACCACCTTAGCTGACACTGCCGCAATCATAAAAAGCGTCATGGTGTCACCATCTCGATAATTACTGCCGAAACCGCTGTTGTCTCCCCACTCTTCTCAGCGAGCTCCGTTTCCGCGATCGCGGAATCCTCGGGTCAGTCGGTCTCCTGGAGTTGTTTATTTGACACACATTCCACTTCGAAAGCAAAACTCTCTCTTCTCGAAACTTCGAAGCTCGGTTTCTTTGTGCGGTTCATTATAACATTCGCAGCGACTAAAGGTTTCTTTGTGCTAGTTTTACAGTGAAAATCACTGTTAATAAACAAAATACCGGTTATTATACTAGTGCGGGTGAAAACTGGAATTCCATTTACTCTTAATTAAAACTACTTAGTCTAAACCTAGAACTACTTAAAATTAACTAATCTAAAATTAAAACTAAACCTAATTTAACTAAGAACACGACTCATTCCGCTAAACAACGATAAGCCAAATTATTTGCACTGTTGTGTTAACCCCTGAGACGCTAGCCTGGAATAAATACAAGACATTTGTTTTGAGTGAATAACGAATTGATCATTTTCCTTACGCTGCGACGTAACACTGATATACTTTGTGTGCCCACTTAAACCAACATTTACTTACTAATAATATGTATACAAATGAAATCTGTACGAAGTAGTGTGTATTTTACATATTTGGTACACTAGAAATTTCTTAAAATTCATAATCATTGTGATAGTTTCTCAAGATATTCTGAATAAGTTTTTTAATACACTGCTGAAGAAAATTAAAGGATCACTATAATTTCCCGAAAATTTTACTAATTTTCAAATGGCCTGTATCTCTACGAAAAATGGTCGCAAAAATATTTAAGAAAAAGTATTTTAATGCTTGAAGTTTCTATTTTTTGAATCTATGTTTGAATGTCCTAGATGGCGAAACATGCGATATGGTGCTGACAAATTGAAGGATCACCTGTCTTACGTTACGTATTCTCTTCAAAACGTTTTTTCTTGTTCTCGTAGCTTTTTAACGATAGTTGCGTGTTTCTCTTGTTAGATCAATATCGTTGTAGTAAAAAGAAACGATTTCAAAAATTTAAGAAAACGATTTTTATCCAATCTCTTTGAAATGACAAAATGGACGATACTAATGCCGGAAGTATGGTACCGTTTTCATCAATTACGGAGAGATTGGATAAAACTGTTTATCCTACATTTTTTAAATGTTTTCTTTTTACTAAAATGATGTTAAACTAACTAGAGAAATATCCAACAATCGTTAAAAAGCTATGAGAACAAAAAATGTGTTTTGAAGAGAATACGTAACGTAAAACAGGTGGTCTTTCAATTTTTCAGAAGATACAGCATTTTTGACTATGTGGATCCTAGGACATACGGAGAAAGAATCTGATCGATGCGACCTTTTTCACAGTACTTTTAACTGAAAAAACGTGGGCACTGGAATGATTCCATGATTTTCTTTGAAGTGACATCATGTTTTGCAAAAAAAAAGATGAATATGCAATTTTGGGGGTCATTTTAAAATTGATTTTTGATGATGAACAAAAATCTCATTAAATTGGCAACCAAAAGACTCTCTAAAGATATTTTCTTACCTTTCCATTTCTACGATCATGCGTTCGCAAATTATAGGCGACCAAAGTGAAAAATGACTCGTTTGTTTTGTTCGCGAATAACACGTTCAATTAAACTCATACAACAAAACAGTACAAACGAAATTAAAGAAAAATGTTTGCTTCACATGAGGTCCCTATCGCATTTACTTAAAAATTTTTTGGCCCGTGCATACGTTTAAGGGGTAACACCACTCTAGAGGCAGAAAAAAATACCTAAATTTGACAATTTATTTTGGGAGTGTGACAAACGGAATAGAATTTCTTTTGAGAGGGTTTATTTAACACATATTGAAGTACGAAAAATAATTTTTTTAGTGTCATTTTCATACAAAATGGCGACGACAGAGCCCGTCGTCGAAAACAGCTTTTGTGAAAACACCGCCACGGGAGGACGGATTTCTCGGCATGTATGAGTCGTGGAACAAAAAATAAAAAAAATTTATAATCTATATACAATTGGCTTCGGAAGTACGTAGGGTTTTTTTTTAATCAATTTTTGTGGAAGTGGTGCAGTTGTTAAGAAATAAATCGATTTTTTGCCCTAAAAATGAGCATTAATAAATTGGTTATAAAAAAGAAAGTTTACATTCAATCAAAAAACGGCTACGTACTTCCAAAGAGAATATTGTTGTAAAGCTACTGTAAAAAATTCAAATCGATTCATGCGATAGTTTCCGAGAAATTCGTCCTCCCAGTTTGAAAAGAGTGGTTTCGAGAAAAACGCGTTTAATGTTTTATGAACATTTTAATCCTTTAAATTTTTGTTTATCTTTAATCTGCGATGCCTGCACCATATATTTGGCCATCTAGGTCGATGTTCGTCTCCTCCTTCCTTTCTAAAGTATGGTTTAAGCAAAAAAAAAAAACATCGATCCTAGAGTGGTGTTACCCCTTAAATTAGACAGAAGTTTTTGAAACTTCGGTTTCTGCATTTCATCTTATTGGAACAGTATAATTATAGATGGAAAAAATCTTGAGTCCTTGATTAATGAAATAACAACTTCAAGCGTTAAACTGCTGTTTTTAAATATTTTTTACCACCATTTATCGCGGAAATAAACATTTGAAAATAACCAAAAGTGTCGGAAAATTATATTGCTCCCTTAATTTGGTCCAGCAATGTAGATAAACTGCTGACAGACGTGTTTTGTTAGAATAAACATAAAAAAATACATTTTTTATACAGAAAGTAAATAAACGCCTCTTTTTCAGTTAGATCATGATGAAAGTTGTAATTGTTGCTGCTGTTGCCTACCTCAACACACATGTTTGGTGAGTATTTCTTTTCGGTTGTATACCACATAAGGTCCATCACCATTTCATATGTTACAATTTTCATTTCAAACATCTCGATTTTTCAGAAATATGCACAACCAAAAGTACCAGAGTCTTTCGCTCCTATTCGTGTAAGTAAAACTGACACAAATTAGTAGAATTAATTTCTTCCTTTTCTGTTGCACATACACTTATTCTTCCCTATTCTTAAAATGCACAGACGCGGCCCTTAGAATTGCATAATGATTTTAAGTTTTGGCGTCTTTTTGTTGTAATGATTTGACATGCGTGTTAAAATTTCCCAAGAGATTAAAATTTCGTAGAACAACACTAATGTACCAACATTCAGCGGTAAGTTTCGTATGGTTCGTGATTGTCTTCTTACCAGAAGGCACCCTCGCCTTCCCTACTCCGTGATCAGATCCTCCAGAAACAGAATCCCTATTCTTTAGCAATATAGCATCGGGCTGTTTACCATTCCCAAACCCTCTCTCCCTCTCTCCTTCTCTCCCTCTCTAACATACGGTAGTAGCCTCCAAAAAAGGTCGGGGTTACTGGCTGGATATAAGGCGATCGTTATTCTTTCCATTCCTTCAGTTGCTGTCGCGAGGAATGCGACAGACTCTTATTCTTCGCGATAAGGCAATAAAAGCAAGCCGTCAAAATTCCGTGTCCCCAACTGTCGTTCTCGATCGTCGCACAGTGTTCGATGTAATGTACAAAAGTCAAGAATCTGAAGTGTTCGATCCACACATTCTAATATCTTAAAATGTTAATATAGGAACGTAGGTTTTAATGCTACTCATAATTTTTGCTGAATTTACAAATTTGTTGTAAAAAATGGCACCAAAAATTTATTCTAAATCTCGGCGAATTTTTTCAAATACGTACCATTGGTGAAATGTTTATGCTTTTCATTTGATTTTTAGAAGTCCTGTTTAATGCTGCCATACCTTCAAAACTTCCAAGACAATTTTTTATAATACTAACAATTTGGACAAATTTTTTATGTTAAATGTTTATCAACTTCAAGGGGACTTGTAAAAACAGTATCAAAAAGTTCCTCCGTGATTTTTTGTATATTAATTTAGGGAATATTAAAGGGCAATGTTAAGTCTTAGAGGGGATTATTGGCCCAAGAGCCTACAGCATAAGCTATACACCGTTGGAAAGATCTCGCCAAGGCGAATCCATTGATACCATTTTTAATTTCGAAATCAGATGGGACAACCTCGAAAAATGGCCTCAAAGTTCGAGATTTTGTAGTTTTGAACAAAAGAAACCAATCGTAAAATCCCATCTGGCCCGAGAGATCTCCGGTAGACACATGAGGAAACCCGAGGAATGTAAGTGATACTGTGTAGCAGGAGGGGACGACAAATATGCCTCATGACATTCATTTCAGGGCCGTATTAGTCCGGAATTTGCCGCATGTTTATTCAATTAAAACAAAAATTTATTCTTTTTTTGTTCAATCAATGTATTATTAATTAAAAGAAAAATCCCATTTCTGTCTATTATACCTGCACCACAATCCATAAAACAACACTTATTTTTTAAGTCATCATACTGTTGGTAACAGTGGACTACCTGTAACATCTGTATCGGTAGGAATTTCGTTCTAAAATTTTACCTAGTCATTCCTATGATGTTGTGGGATGAAAATATGGAAAAGAACATTTTGTATGGTTTGAGCGGGAAGTGCCCCTTAAGGAGTCAGGCTACTGTGACAGACCGAAAATGTAGGTAATCTTCTGATGCAAATTGTGGAGAAACTAATCATGCGATTAAATTGCAGTATAATAATTAATGTTAGCACATTGTAAAGCATTGAAAACAATTGTAAAAATTAAGAAAATATATATAGATATATGCGACTTCTGTTTCGGTGAGAAAGGGGTGAGAAGGAGTGAGAGTCAGTGGAAAGTTAAGAGTGCACAGTGAGTGCAGTAGCAATGCAAGAGAGAGTGTGGTGTGGTGGAAAGGTACGTGTGAGGTGGTAGTGAGAGGGCAAAGGGTGGGAAGAGGGATAAGTGCAGGAGTTAAGGAGGAAATAGGAGGGAAGGAGAGGCAGGGAAAGTGAGGTTAGGCGAATTAATAAGGCTGGGATTAAGGCGGAAAGGATAAGGATAAGAAGTATATCGAGAGAGACATCTAGGAGGCGAGGTGGACGCATAGGAAGGACGGTGGATAAGGTAGGGAGTAAACAGACGTAGAAGGAAAGTGAAAAGAGGCAGAGAAAGGGAGGTTCAAGGCAGGCAAAGGGAGGAAGAGAAGTGGGAAATGGGGGATGAGTTAAAAGCAGTGTCGTAAATTAATAGCTTTACAAAACTAATGATATACATAAATTGCGCCAATTATCACAACGACTATTTATATAAAGAAAAAATGTATTAAATAATATTAAGCAGATATATTTTTATACAAATAAATATTTTCATGTCAAGTCCTGAACTGCCGGAACGTTCAGGACGAGAAGGGAGTTCTTGCCCCGTCTCCTCCGACGCACCGTAAACCCTAAGGCCGGCCCGGTAACGCCACCATAGAGTAACTATGCGGGCGGGTGGATCGGCGTTGGAGGATCGAGGAGGAAAAGAAGAGGTGTGTATCGTCTTGGGACCGCCAGCCAGACTCATCAGTAGGGCTATAGCTGACGGCCCCTGCCCTAGACACACACGGGGACACAGAGGATACGATTTGTAACTTGTATATATACGAATGATATTGAGAGTTAGGACTAGCGGGAAAGATTAGAGACCTCTGGTGGCGCTCGTCGACACTAAGTCGCGATACCGTGGTGGGGCCAGGACGTCACATTCATACGAATAAATATTTTATTCAAAATACTTGGCGCGGCGAAACCAAAAAATCTTAATTGTCTTAGTTAATAAAAAAAACAAGACGAAGCACCACTGAGACAAGAAAGAAAGAAAAAGATTTTAATGCAATTTATGCATATTTATTCAGTTTAGTAACACCAATTCGGAGAGCAGCGCCAATTTTTTTGAATAAAATATTTATTCGTATGAAAATATTTATTTGTATAAAAATATATCTGCTTAATATTATTTAATACATTTTTTCTTTCTATAAATAGCCGTTGTGATAATTGGCGCAATTTATGTATATCATTAGTTTTGTAAAGCTATTAATTTACGACACTGCTTTTAACTGGGATTCATTTTTGATGAGATATTATTTTACGACAATGTTTTTAAATGGGATTATTTTTTATGGGATTATATACTTGGCGCACTTTTTGTACCTTTTTTTAAAAAAGGTAATTTTGTTGAGATTTCACACATTTTGTAGTATTTATTTATGACTGGATAATTTTATCATAATATAGACACTGGTGTGTCTCTTGATTCGATAATCGAAGAGTTCTCGATAGCAGGTCGTGGCGTTATACAGGGTGTCCCAAAAATTCTGCGGTTCCTTGATGGGGGTGATTCAGGGGGTGATTGCAAACAAGTTTTTCCTTTGCGAAAATTCTCTCCGAGGTTTCGCTAACGAGATATTAACAAAAAGCTCCGATCAATCAGAGCGCGAGTCTGACGGCCGAGTTCCCGCGCTAGCGTGGCTACGCGCCGCGCCGCGACTGCGGACAAGCAACTCGGCATGCATCGAAGAAAATTTCGTAGAATGGCAAATGAAAAAGACGTAACAAATAAAATCGAACATGTTGTCATGGTTTGTTTGTAATTTAAAATGAATAATGAATAAAGGATAAATGGATGAAAATCACGTGTAACGTAAATAGACGAATACACAGTTTTTTTTTTAGAAGATTCGAAAATAATAATTATTTGAAGTGGGAGGATAAGGAATACGTAAATTTTCTTGCGTTAACAACTTAGCCACGAAAAGGTAATGTAACAGGAAATTAACGAAAAGTTATCGTAGTTCGTTATTGTGATAAAAATCCGTAATTCAAAAACGGCCAGCACTGTTGCTGGCCAGACTTATTCGTTATCAAACGAATAAGTCTGTTTAAAAAGCCCGAATAAATATTTTCGTACGGGAATTTGGAGAATTATCGCCGGAAATAAGCCATAGCTTGCGTTAAATTTAAAAATGAATGATCACCAATTAAGTAACTAAAACTCACCCGTGTCGGAAATTCACCTGCAGCTTAAAAACCTGTGTCACTGGGTCACTGAACCGATCCCGGTCATCGATGGACGAGCCCCGTGCACAGCTGGTCCCAGGTATACGACACTACCCAAAGTTAAGGGTCGCAATGTCAGGTGCGTCCAGGTTAATGTACCGAATATTCACTTCACTACACGGCTACTAACACTGATCACTTAATTTATTTTCCATGGAACGTGTTGTTCCTACGTTTTAAAAATTGGTGGCCCCGAAAGGGGCCGATTGTAATCAATTAAAAAATTGCTCCATGTGGCCACCGCCATTTTCAATGCAGGCTTCAGCGCGGAGAATTAGTTGTCTCTGCACGCCCTGCAATGTTTCCGGCGTTATGTTGGCCACCGCCGCGTGAATGAGCGCAACTGCTTCCTCAGGGATAGCCACTGGCTGACGATACACCTCATTCTGAAATGATTGTTGTATAAGAAATACGAAACGTAAGTAAAAAATGAATACCTACCACAAGAATAAGTAAAGAGTGACAGCAATAATGAAATTACCTTCAGGTAGCCCCAGAAGAAAAAATCCAGCGGATTCATATCCGGTGACCGTGGGGGCCACGCAACGTGAGCCTCCTCTTCACTGCCGCGGCCGATCCACCTGTCCTGAAAGGTTTCACCTAAATAGGCGCGGACATTCAACGTGTAATGTGGCACAGTACCGTGCTGGTAGTACATGTTCTGTCGGATCTCATATGGAATATGGTGCATAAGATCCGGCAGAACATGTTCTAGAAAATATTTATACTTTGGGCCGTCCAGCCTGTCTGGCAGAATGTACGGCCCAACGATAAATTCGCCACAAATGCCGGCCCATAGGTTGATCGACCTGCGGACTTGTGCTGCACGTGTACGAAGCGCTAGGAGATTTTCGTCGCTCCACACATGCATATTGTGGGAATTGAAGCATCCTTCCCTGTTGAAAAGTGCTTCATCCGTCCACAATATGTATTTGGGGAACGACGGATTCCTTTGCACTTCTCCCAACAGCCACCTGGAATATTGAATCCGCTGGATGTAATCCCCGGCGTGCAAATGTTGCACCCGTACATATTTGTGTTTATACTCGAGAGATGAGGGATCTGTTTCGAATTTGTAGGGAGGACGACGCAGGCGGGACTACGCGCAGTCAGCGGACTACCCATTTTCTTTCTGTGTCTCTCCGCGAGGCGTATTGATGTTGAATAATACTTTTTAAATTCTAGTTCCCCAAAATTAATCAGGCTGATCGGCCAAAGCATTTTGCCGGGGTCGCGGTTTATGACCTTATTGTCCCGCTAGTCGGCGGTAGAGAACGGTTTCCTACAGTTTTGGATAATTTATGACTTAATTGGTTCCGCCTCGTAGCAGACGTGAACTCAGGGTATCGGAAAGGGGAAACAGGAATGTTATGCATTTTCTTCTTTATACCAACTCGAAGAGTTTCTGTTTCTTTTCCCTTCGGAACCTTTCGAACCGATACACGTGGTGTGTGTCTGCTTTCTATCTCGAAGCAATGGGTACATTGGCAGTAAAAGGACGGAGAGCGGGCTTTTGTAAAAGTGTACGATGGTTCGTTCGTTGCACTTCTGCAAAACACGTGTGTTTCGAAAATGTGATGGCTTCTAAAAAGACCTAAAACCCCTTGCCCTGGTGGGGGTTAACTCATAATGGAACGAGTGAAGCTACTTGGGGGTAGTGGAAGTTGTTTGGGAAAAAATCTTGTCAGTCAGCTAGCAATCACGTCTCAGAAATGTTCACGGCACAAGAATACTACAGGATGTTCTGGGTGCACGCCCGAAACGACGGGAACTTAAGTGCTGCTGCGCGAGCATTTGCGCTGGAATATCCTGAGATCCAAACGCCAAGCGAGTATACATTTCGTCGGCTAGCGTCGAGGCTATTCGCGACTGGGTCCATGATGACGCGAGGCAGCGAGGTGGGTAGACCCGCAGCAGCGCGAAATCTGGGCACCGTCGAGAGAATCCTCGACGCCGTTGAAGCCGAACCAACTATCAGTGTGCGCGTCTTGAGCCGCCACCTAAAGTAAGTCACAGTTCAAGAGAACTGCAGCAATTATTAATTAAGAAAAAAAATGTTATCTAATAGTGGATGTTTTTGCATTTTGTTCTAGTGTCACCCGATCGACGGTGCACCGAATTCTCAGGGATCGCAGGTTGCATCCGTACAATTATGTACGGGTGCAACATTTGCACGCCGGGGATTACATCCAGCGGATTCAATATTATTCCAGGTGGCTGTTGGGAGAAGTGCAAAGGAATCCGTCGTTCCCCAAATACATATTGTGGACGGATGAAGCACTTTTCAACAGGGAAGGATGCTTCAATTCCCACAATATGCATGTGTGGAGCGACGAAAATCTCCTAGCGCTTCGTACACGTGCAGCACAAGTCCGTTGGTCGATCAACCTATGGGCCGGCATTTGTGGCGAATTTATGGTTGGGCCGTACATTCTGCCAGACAGGCTGGACGGCCCAACGTATAAATATTTTCTAGAACATGTTCTGCCGGATCTTATGGACCATATTCGATATGAGATCCGACAGAACATGTACTACCAGCATGACGGTACTGTGCCACATTACACGTTGAATGTCCGCGCCTATTTAGGTGAAACCTTTCAGGACAGGTGGATCGGCCGCGGCAGTGAAGAGGAGGCTCACGTTGCGTGGCCCCCACGGTCACCGGATATGAATCCGCTGGATTTTTTCTTCTGGGGCTACCTGAAGGTAATTTCATTATTGCTGTCACTCTTTACTTATTCTTGTGGTAGGTATTCATTTTTTACTTACGTTTCGTATTTCTTATACAACAATCATTTCAGAATGAGGTGTATCGTCAGCCAGTGGCTATCCCTGAGGAAGCAGTTGCGCTCATTCACGCGGCGGTGGCCAACATAACGCCGGAAACATTGCAGGGCGTGCAGAGACAACTAATTCTCCGCGCTGAAGCCTGCATTGAAAATGGCGGTGGCCACATGGAGCAATTTTTTAATTGATTACAATCGGCCCCTTTCGGGGCCACCAATTTTTAAAACGTAGGAACAACACGTTCCATGGAAAATAAATTAAGTGATCAGTGTTAGTAGCCGTGTAGTGAAGTGAATATTCGGTACATTAACCTGGACGCACCTGACATTGCGACCCTTAACTTTGGGTAGTGTCGTATACCTGGGACCAGCTGTGCACGGGGCTCGTCCATCGATGACCGGGATCGGTTCAGTGACCCAGTGACACAGGTTTTTAAGCTGCAGGTGAATTTCCGACACGGGTGAGTTTTAGTTACTTAATTGGTGATCATTCATTTTTAAATTTAACGCAAGCTATGGCTTATTTCCGGCGATAATTCTCCAAATTCCCGTACGAAAATATTTATTCGGGCTTTTTAAACAGACTTATTCGTTTGATAACGAATAAGTCTGGCCAGCAACAGTGCTGGCCGTTTTTGAATTACGGATTTTTATCACAATAACGAACTACGATAACTTTTCGTTAATTTCCTGTTACATTACCTTTTCGTGGCTAAGTTGTTAACGCAAGAAAATTTACGTATTCCTTATCCTCCCACTTCAAATAATTATTATTTTCGAATCTTCTAAAAAAAAACTGTGTATTCGTCTATTTACGTTACACGTGATTTTCATCCATTTATCCTTTATTCATTATTCATTTTAAATTACAAACAAACCATGACAACATGTTCGATTTTATTTGTTACGTCTTTTTCATTTGCCATTCTACGAAATTTTCTTCGATGCATGCCGAGTTGCTTGTCCGCAGTCGCGGCGCGGCGCGTAGCCACGCTAGCGCGGGAACTCGGCCGTCAGACTCGCGCTCTGATTGATCGGAGCTTTTTGTTAATATCTCGTTAGCGAAACCTCGGAGAGAATTTTCGCAAAGGAAAAACTTGTTTGCAATCACCCCCTGAATCACCCCCATCAAGGAACCGCAGCATATTTGGGACACCCTGTAGAGCACTCCATGTCTCTTGATAAAATATTTATACGTATTGAAATTGTTGAGGTATGTTGGTGTATGCAACAGTTAAGCATTAAATTTAGTATGGATGGGATATATGTAGGCAATCAATTATACTTGAATCGAGTATATGAAATTTCACGTATTCAGCCAACTTCACTTCACATTCATTCTCTCAAGTGCGTTGTATCGAAGGAACATAAAGTCATTAAAGATTATTATAAATTCTAAATTATATTGTGTCTGTGTATACAGTTATTTCAATTCCACTAAAATTTAATCATAACAACAAGGTATATTCAGGAACGAAATAAAGCGTGCGCAGTTATTTAACGTTTCTTGAAAAATAATATAAAGAAAATATATTCTACTATATAACGAATTTGGTACACTGATATTGCACTTGATATCTGCAATAATTATACACGATGTTCTTGGATACAGAATCGGTTCTCAGACCACGTTTTTACAGTTTTTTTACTCTTAACAAAATATACGTCCGATCGCTCTGACATTCATACAAGATCTGAAGCGGATACTTTCACACTCACACGCATTCTTTCTCTCAGTGTTGCCACCTATGCTAACTGAAGCAGCACCAACTTATGAAATTATTTCTCCAACACTCTCTCTTAATTTCAGAAGTTTGATTACTATTTAACAACTTAATTGTTTAGAGAAGAATTTATACCGGTTTTATTAGCATAAAATACGCAGTACTTCGTAACGGTTCGGTCGTTAATTCTCAAGTGCCTCGTCCACGTTCGACGACACGCAGCTTGCCGTTGCGCTTTTGTTCTTCAGCCCACTTTTCCGTCTTATGGGGCTTTTGCAACGACAGAGTTCGGCATAGGATGGCCCCACACATAACGATTCCCTTCATTCGGCCTTCCTGATGTTTAAGTCGTCCTCGATCTTATATCTCCTCGGTTTTCCTGGACTATAATCTGCACGAATAACATCAAGAGTTAGTGCATCCTCTCCTTTTCACACTTATAGGTAGATAACTGTGTAGCTCGAATTCTCGCCCCGACGGAGTGATGAGTTCCATCGTTAATAGCAAGAACTCGTGATACAGTCGTCACCCGATTGAAGTCTTAAGACTATATAAAGAATTATGTAGACCACAATAACACCGGTCTTGTCGAATTTCCCCTTTTTCCATGGACGTCTACATGATAATAACCCCAGCGTACCCTTAATTCGAAATCAACCCGGTCGCCAGCCTCGCCAGGGGCTACATACAACTGAGCGGGCGACCGTCGCCAACTCAGCCAGAAGCTTGCCTGACTCCACGACTGCCTTCATCCCAGCCTCACGCGTCAAGGTCTCTACCCATACAGGTTGACCAAATCTGTACCAGAGCACCTCGGAATACGGCCACGTTGATGACAATAATTGTCATCCCTGAGGTCCCAGCCTTGCCGTCGGATCTCTATCCCCATGATTTCGACCAAGAATCATGCCAGAGCATCCAGGACTACGCGACTGAACAAAAAGAGAAGCCCAGGACCCTCAGTCATCGATCCCGTCCGGCTGGTCTCCACTATCAGCCCTTGGCATTGGCTGGCGTCACTCGGATTTCTGATCCAGGCCCATCCGGTCATTCTCGAATTCGCTCATAATCGAGGCCTGAACTTCCTTAACCGGTCTGTCATTTGTAACGAGCCCCTTAGCTCCCGGGCCAGCTATTCCTGAAACGACTAGTCAATGCACAACAGTACCAACTCACCTGCATAGTTCTATTCCATGGCATTAAAAGTGATCCACTTTCGGATACTATCCACCGCCACGACGCTTTTTTGTCTTCGGGCCTTCTTCATTTCCCGATGATCCTCCACCTCGTAGCGGTCGTTAGGCAACTTTGCAGTCACCTTAAATGGCCCTTTCGCCTTGGCTAACAGTTTCCTGCTCTGACCCGTTACCGCCGGATTTGTAGCCACCATGACTACATCCCCCACCTGGTAGACTGGCACCTTGAATCTTCGAACATCGAAGCGAGCCTTTTGGATTTCTTGTTCAGCATCCGTCGCCTTTTTGGCCTCCTTACGTAACTTTGTCAAATCTATCTCGTCTAAAGTTTTTTGAATACTCTCCAGCAGCACATCATCAGCAGTACTCCTAGGTATATAGCCCAAAAGCAATTGCGCTGGACTTCGACGCGTTGTGCGATTTACGGTACAATTTATAGCGGTTTGCACCTTTTTTACATTCAGATCCCATTGATCTTCAGGATCACCTGCAGACGTGGCAGCTAGTGAACTGATCACCACACGATTTACTCGTTCACACTGTCCATTTGCTCTTGGTGTTGCCACGGCATTTAATACGTGTTTGATGCCATAATTCCGGCAGAAAGTTTCAAATCGATGAGAGGTAAAAGCAGTACCCCTGTCGCTGATTATCCTCGATGGAACACCAAAGATAGTAAATAGTTGATCGAGAGCCCTTAAAACCCATTTCGTCTTGGTATCTCGCACAGGCTCGAGGACGCAGAACTTGGTAAAACCATCTACTATCGCCAAAATCTGGGTGTTCTTATGTTTACTCTTTATATACGGACCTTGGTGGTCCAAATGCACCGTATGAAAGGGAATCGCGACCTTTTCGATCAGATGCAAATAGCCAGGTTTACGATTTGAGGGAGCCTTGTAATACAGACACCTTAAATATGCCTTGACATATATTGATATGAATTTCCTCATTCCTTTAAACCAATAACTCTGCTTAACCCTTGCTAATGTTTTCTCTAAGGCAAAGTGCCCTTGGTAACAGTTGACCCAACTGTTACCCCCTTCCGTTCAACGAAACAGCACCCCGCTTCTCAAGTCATATTTATCGAAATACTGTTTGACATCAGGCCTAACTTCCCCAGACTCTATAATTTCTCTTATAAGAACAATGGCTTCGTCTTGAAGCTGTGCCCCCTTGATCCACTCAGACTCCGTAATGTCCACCGCCAGGCACTCGATTATCTCAACAGGGTTTCGACTCAAATAGTCGACAAGTTTAACTCGAACACCTGGACGATAGACAACCTCAAAGTCATAATCTTGGAGATACACCCACCATCTCGCAACTCTCGGTAGTATATCCTTCTTTGCTGCGGTTGCACGGATCGCACTGCAATCAGTAATCACTGTAAATTTTATACCTAGCAAATACACGCGATAAACCCTTAACGTGGTAACGACAGCAAGTGTTTTTAAGTAATATGTGTGATATTTTTCTTCCTCAGCTGTTGTTTTCCGGCTATAATACGATACTACTCGTTTTACATTATTTTCCATTTGAATTAACATTGCTCCTAATCCAACTGAGCTTGTATCCGTATGCACCTCATTTGGTAAATCAGGATTATAAATTGCCAACACAGGTCGAGTACATAAAACGTCTTTTATTTCCTTCACGGCTTTGGTATGCTGAGGACCTCAAATCCAAGACACATTGTTTTTTAGTAAATTAGTAAGCGGCGCTACCTTTTGGGCATAATTGTTAACGAATTTTCGGAAATAACCGGCAAGTCCTAAAAGTTGACGTACCTCCGTAACATTTCTTGGTTCTATTGCCTTTTGAATTGCCTCGGTTTTGTACTGCCCTGGTCGAACTCCTTCCGCGGATATTTCTCTACCAAGATATTCGATCTTTTCCGCGAAAAACTTGCATTTAGTTAAATTTAGTGTCAAATTATATTTGTCCATCTGTAATAGAACTGCTTCTAGCTGTCTAAAACCTTCTTCAACATCGTCAGTAGCAATAAGTATATCGTCAATGTAAACGTGCGCTAAATCGCGAAAGATCCTGTCCATTTCTCTTTGATAGACCGCGGGCGCGTTCATCAACCCGAACGGCATCCTTAAAAACTCATACTACCCGTCAGGCGTTATAAACGCCGTCTTCTCAACAGATTCCCTACTCATTGGGATTTGATAAAATCCTATGACGTATAAAACCTTTTACCTTTTAATTGGTCTATCTGATCGTCGATCAATGGTAAGGGATATTTTTGGCGTTTTGTAATTTTATTGAGTGCCCGATAATCCACGCACAAGCGTACCTCTCCATTCTTTTTATTTACTAACAAAATAGGACTTGAAAACGACGACCTACTCTCTTGAATGATACCGCTGAATATGAGTTCTGCTATGATTCTTTTTATTTTCTGACGTTCCGACAAGGATAACCTATACGGCCGATGGTAAACCGGTTCCTCGCTAATCAATTCAATTTCCATCTCGACATCTTTCATTTTCCCTAACTCATCTATTTTAAGGGCTATACATTTACGATATTTGTTCAATAATTTAACTAGCCTTGCACGATTTTCCTTACTTAACGTAGAGCAACGAATATCTGTATCCTCTATGGGTTTTACGCCCTCCGATTTTGATTTCGCCGACAATGTTACTAAGTTGGCTGAGTCCACTTTTTGTATGCCGCGTTTCAAGGTAGGATTTAATTCCGTTGATTTCTGTGTAAGTTGCACTCCGGAAGCGTCCACAATTGCTATCGCACCTGCATCAACTAATACATTACGGCCTACTAGTATTTCGCGCGATAGCTGTTCATCTGCGACTACAAGGAAGTTCGTACTAAAAGCTATGTTGTCAATAGTGATCGACACTTTGGTCGAAGCTATCGGGGCAACAGACGAGTTATTGAAGCCTGCCAGGATCGTGTTTGTTGGAGAAAACTTTAGCGCTAGTGATCTTGCAACGCCCTCCCGAATTAGAGAACTATCACTGCCCAAATCCACTGTACGTTTCTTATTTACACCGTTAATAGTACATGTTTTGAGTGGTCTTTTAATGCTTTTATCATCGTTTTCGTCCTCTAAAGATTGAAGCGACTCATCAATCATTAGACAGGACCTTTTCACTGTCTCCTTCTCCTTTCTTTTCGAATAACAGCGTTCCTCTGTATGCCCTGTTTTATGACAATACCCGCAAGTTATCCTATTTCCGTCTTTCTTTTCGTCTCTATTTTCCTGCATCTTCCCATACTTCGACCATTCTGGACAGTTTCGCCTAATATGACCCAATTTTCCACAGCTATAACAACTATTGGTTTTGTCATGATCGCTATGCTTATTATTTGTAGTTTCACGCCGCGTAAACCGCTTTACATTTTTTGAATCTTTAGTTTTACTGTCCGACGTATCAAATATACCTAACAAGTTATTTAGGTCTGCCAATGATTTACACCGAGATGCCAAGATGGTGGCGCGTATGCGATGATCGTGAATCCCCTCTGCGACAAATTCCACTAATTTGTCTTCCGATAGGTCTAATTTTAGTCTATTCAATTTCCCCACCTTCAGAAAACAATACGTCTTAAGATCTTGACCGGGGGTACTGGTATATAGAACGGCTTCTTTCAGCAATTTACCGAACCCTAATTCCCCTGTAAATTGTCTAGCAATCATTCGCGAAAAGACTCCCCAAGTTAAGGGGGGGTTTGGTAACTCATCATACCATGTTTTAGCATTTCCACGCAGTTTGCAGACCGCAAAAAAAAGCTTAGTCTTGTCTTCCCAATTATACACAGTTACACAGTTATTGACCTTTTCTAACCAGTCGTCTACATCGAATTTACTTGCTTCTGAATCAAATTCTGGCAAAAATTTATCGCTTAAAAAATGATTTGAAGTCCTCGAACCTGACTGCATGATACTCGACAAGGTCTCCGCCAATTGGGCGAAACCAGCACTCAAAACAGTTGCGGTACTGGAAGTGGACGCACCGCAACGATCCGTCCCTGGTGTTGAATGGCGTGATCGCGACGAGCTCTCGGGATGTCGAGATGAGGAACGCCGACGCATCGAGGGACGCTCTCTTGATTCCCGATGTCGTTTACGCGACCTCCTATGCGTTCTGGACGATGTTTCGCCTTCCATCTTGCTCACAATCCACCAACCAAAGTTTCCTTTTTCGATTCTTATATAAGGTTGATGTAGCAGTATAAGACCACTATAGAGAGAATTCTTGTTCTACTTTCGCACTACACTCGCGAATTTCGATAGCGCACACACTCATACAGAGAAGCAAGCATTATACGTATTGTATTTTACACAACATCTAATAACAAATGCTCTATCCAGTACTTCAAATTTAACGCTTACTCTTTCAATGAAATACTCTAATCCCGATGGTAGAAGGAGCTTAATTTTCTCTACATAATCGGTAGACATATCTTGTACAACTGAAATTACCTTAGCTATGGTACCATTCACAAGACCCAAAGTAGCATCAATGTTACGCCTTATCATAACGTTTGCTCCAATCTTAATTACAATTTCTTTTGAGAGTCCAGCAGTTTTAGAATTATCGTCATCAGTATTGGACAATACTTTTGATACTTTCTTTCTCACATACGGAATACAGTTGATCGTATCTTCGGCAATTAATAAAATCTCTTTTGCTGTAATGCGATTTAACATTGCAGCATTAAGAACGTCACACATATTACGTGTAGGCAATAAACAAACAATGTCCAACGGAAAATCATTAATAAACTGGCATAATTTGTTTAATCTGAGTTCAAACGAATCCACAGTAAAAGATATTTTTCTATTCCCAAGAATCTCGCAATCAGATTTTGTCACTAGACCAATACGAATTCTTGACAACAACTGTCGATAAGAATCATCCCCTTGCTGACGCATATTGATCGTTAACTTATCATAATCAAATAATGTAGTCCATAAATTAACAGCAATTAAAGAACCGACATATTTGTTAATTTTGTCATTTGATAATTGTACAAAAATTGGGTCTTCGTGTACAGGGGGTAATTGAAGCAGATCACCAAATAAAAGAATGTGCTTTTGACCAAACCAACCGTCTTCACAATCATTGGTATCAAATATTTCAGACAATCGGAAATGTATATACATAAAAGTTAAATTTGATATTATTGACACTTCATCAATTACAAAAAGAACAACATCTTTGAAATTTGTTCGTAAAACTTTTAATACATGATCAGATAATTGCTTATACTCTGGCGTTAGACCATGTTCAACGGGTAATTGAAGCAATCTGTGAACTGTCAAACCGTCTATATTAAATCATCTATATTATACCAGTAGGTGCCGCTACAGCGGTATCTTTATTGAGATATTGTTTTATCCAACACTTGATGGTTTTAATTAAAAAACTCTTTCCCGTTCCACCTTCTCCGCTAACAAACAATCGTAATATCGAATTATCTGACCTTACAGTATCAATGACTCTGTGGAATACTCTCTTTTGGTCGGCATTTAATTTTGCTATCATTTCAGACACATCAATTTTTTCATCCATTTTATTACCAAAATCCCTAAAATCTTGCATTGCTTCACCAGCTTCTACATTTTGAGCGCCTATCGGATTATCAGGGTCATCCTGAGACACGTTTTTTTGTAATTCTTCATCTAATTGCCGAACTAACTATTGTGCAGTTTCAAACGCTTTTTCAATTCTTCTAGTTTTTCGTGATATTGTAATGCTTTCGTAAGATGTAGTTGTACTTTATGAAATGCTTCCATATACGTATCACAACTATTTTTAAGATCCTTTAATTCACGCCATGGTTTAAACATAAGCAATAAAGAAAAGAAATAATCTTCTGGTCGATTATTAACATTATGTCTATAATGATTAATAAGACATCCACGTTGTCGCCGTTTAAGATAATGAATATTATCTAATATATAATATTCAATATTATTATTTCTCGGTTTGATTGTCGTGATATCATACCATTGTGCGAATTCATAAAGAGACACAGATTCTAATTCTCCAGATCTATATGGATAATAATTATCTATTAAAGATGGACAAAATATATCTGTAGATTCACCATCAAGAGCTTCAATTTCTTTACGACTTTTTAATTTCCTCTGCCGTATAGAATTAACATCTAACCATTTAATAATTGTATTTCGATCAGTTCCATATAAAGGCATACCTAGCAATGTATCAGCAGCCTCAAGAGCTCCACATTCTCTATTGCTTATCGACCGTAAAGCAAAATTCCAAAGAACACTTGCCAATGACTTACTTTTATTATTTATACTATTTGCAAAATCAGAATCAGACAGTTCACTTTTCCCTGCTTTATTCAAATATTTAGTAACGTACCAAGTGAGCAATGTCGATTTTTCACCAATAAACTATATATCCATATTGCCTTCCCACGCAGCAAGTATAACAGGATTATAATCATTAATATCAACTTCATTCTTTGTTCGAGGAAGGTCGTATAATCTACTTTTATGTTTTAATTGTTTTCTACCTGCTATCGCAGTTGCCACGTCTCTAATATTTAGTGTGTCAGTAACAGGACGAGGAAACCCAAAACGACACCTACGAATAACTTTAGATCCTATTTTCTTAGCACGAAGACAATAATCATTATGTTTGTGTCGTTGGTGCGTATTAACACGTCTGTGCAATAATGGCGAACTATTTTTATGTGGTATTTTGCAGCTTATACATTGTAAAATAAATTTAGAAACTTCTTCAGTAAATGATTCGCCGAAAATTGGTGCACCTTCAATCCAGATTAATAAATGAAAATGTTGTATACCTCTACCTTGATATTCTCGTCGCCAGATATAGTGTGTTACTTTACCAATCGGAGAATCTTCTGAACAAATAAAAGCAAGCATTGCTCGAAATTTATTATCAAGAAATTTCGATGTTGATACAGGATCTATAGCAACAAGTAAACTAGTGGTTAACGAAGAGTCTTGCCACCCATTTGCGTCACGAATATATTCACCTAAATCGTCCCATAACCATTCACTAGGACTTAACGTTAGAAACCATGTCGCAGGTCCGTCATGTTGTGCCATACAAGTTAAATCACTTCTCGGTCTACGCCAATATTGTTCCGTATTTCGAAGTGAAGAAAACATTGAATTTAAGGGGGTAGACACGGGTAATGCAGCGCTCTGTATACCGACATAATCTGGCCCAAAACATGGGTTTGGGAAATTACGTTGTTTGTCCTTATATGAGCAGATTTTGGGCTGGGCGAGGTCTCTATCGAAAGAGGAAGGTTCAATGCAGCCCGCTCTGGTCATGGCTCAACGAGATTGTGTTGATATCTGATAATATGAGTGTCCAAAGTAGAGAAAAAATCGACAAAATACACTCGCAGATTCCAAGTATTTGTAAGTCGCTAAAAGTGTTTTATGACTCAAACGATGACCAGAGCGGGCTCCATTAAATTAAAGCTTCTTCTTTCGAATGAGACCTCGCCCAGCCCAAAATCTGGTCATATAAGGACAAACAACGTAATTTCGTGACTGCATTCCCAAATCAGAGTTCCGCCATATTGGCGATAATACAGAGCAAGTCACGTGTCAAATTTAGTTGAGCTAGTGCACACGAGATGTCGCCTATTCGGGAGGACTGCCAACGTGGAATTATAGCAAATTGAAGTGTTAGCTGGCAAGGGGGCTAACTACCACTGCGGGGGGGGGGGGCGTTGCGGGGCGGGTACGAGGTAAATAAAAGGGTGCCTCCTTTTCATTGGCCGCTGTCCGGCGCAAGCGCAGTACTACCATATGTACCGTTGCCATAGCGTCCATAGCCCCATAGCGTTGCATAGCGTCACACTTAGCGTCACTTAGCGTCCAGCGTCACATAGCGTCACATCACATTCATGAAATTTTCTTAAGCAAACAATTCAATTGTATCTATCAAATGCAGTATTAGACAAATTTATTAACACTAATATATTTCAAAATTTAAAAGAACATACACGTGACCAAGGATTTATGGAAAACCATGTAGTGCACTTAACACGTGCCATAATAAAAAAATATATTAAAATAAGATTACATTACATTGGTTTAAGTAAAATAGATACGTCGAAAAGTCAACGACATTTTTTTAACAAAATGACACTTTTTAGGGGCGAGTAATATAAATATTTCGGATTTCATGTAATTAATAAGTATGTATTGTATATTTAATTTTAATATAAGTAATAAATTATTTTCAATCAGTATTACTGTTTTAATTCATTTTATATATTCTAATAATTGAAAATGCATATTTCCCTTAAATTTTCATTATATTCAAAATTCAAATTCATAAATAATCACTTTTTAGTATTAACGTAGGTATTTGCAGTAACCCCTTAACGCACAGTTTTTTTTAAAAAAAACCGGCCAAAAAAATCCATTTTTTTTTATGTAAAAAACACAATTTAGAACATTGTCTTGGCAAAAAAATTAAAAAAATACAAAAATAATCAAAATTTTTATTTTAATTTTGCCGCTCGAATTATCTCGAGTGTGCACAGTTTGGCCTGTTTAGCGCGCTCGAATTAACTCGAGCGTACAAGTTAAGGGGTTAATCTGTGGTTAATAGTTTTTCATAATTAGCGGTACAGAGCATGCGCAGCAATGCAACCAATCAACTAGGCTTCGCGTCCCTCGTCCACAAGCTAGCCTCACCCTCTGTCCCTATATTCCTATGTCCATGTTAGCTGGATACACGAGCCACAGTAAAAGCGTGATGCAGTCAATGCATGCATTTTCGGACGATTTTAGGTTAGGTTATATGCATTTTAGGCATATATTTACTACGATAGAAACTGCTGAGAACTGTGTACATTTACTAAATTAACGCTTTTATTGTAACACATACATCACATGAAATCACTTTCGAATTTATGCTATAATTATATGGCCACATTATTTAAAATAAAAAGGAGAGATTAGAACTTTTTTACTAATACTTGAAATATTGATTTACTGATCATATTTTCACAATGTGGAAGTTACAGCAATTATTTGCAATTATTGCTCTTATTATTATTCTTCCGTCTATTGTATATAACATATAACAAGGAAAAGTCTCCAAATCGGTCAACAGTTAACACCCCGATTTTTTTTATTATTCTTTACGGTTCTATGCAGAGATGAACATTATTTAAATAAAATAATATACTTCCGAATGGCCCCAGTGGCCGATCGACACGAGGCATAGGGGAGGGTGTGTATACCCTAAATCTAAAATTCTATTTAGATTCGGGTATTTATTAGTTTTCATTGTTTATTAGAAGACCGTTCATCTTGGGCTTCGAATAATTTTTCATCTTTCATTCTATCTTTATCCTAAAATCCTATTTAGATATATTGGCCGGTCGATTCGTTTTCGCGAACAGCGATCAAGAAGAAATCAGCCACCACCATCTGACGATCGTGGATTTGTCAGTTGGAGTTCCTCGGCTATCGAAGGGTATGGTGAGGTAACGGGAATGCTGCTCGACTCCGTCTGAACGTAGTCGTGCGGCTGTTATTTATTCTTACTGTTAGCGTAGTAGTTGTGTTTGTTACGAAGCTATGCATAGACCAATACGAGATGAAGCTATGGAGAAAGAATCAATGTTCTGGCCAATAAAGCTCCTGAATTTTTTCGGAGCTAAGTCACACCTATTCTGATGTGTGTATTTCTACGCGGACAGATTGGTTTGGCCTGTCAGGCCAGAAGCTTGCCGCTATCCCCACCACTTTTGGCTCACTCTTGTTCTGCGAAGGTGAGAACGAGTCAGAAAACGTTGAGAAAAGGAGCGCCGAGGCAGGCAAGCGGTATAGTGGGAGAATACGCGTTACGAAACTCACCGGCCAATATATCTGAATACGATCTTAGAAGCTCGAATAACCGACGAGAACCTTTGTGACCCGAGCCGCGCGAGATCTCGCCCCTGTTTGGCGATGTGTCATCGATTATATAGAAACAGAATTTGTTTATTTTTCATTGTATCAATATGAAAATGACACAAATGGTTTCCTGGCATTCTCCCGATTAAATTGACAGAAAATAATTTAAATCAGTCTATTTTTAACAAAGCGGGCTTCCATTCTACAAACAAATTTTCACGTAATTTCCTTAATTATGGTCCAAATAATATCATTTTTGGGGTCAATTTGATCGAGAAAACATGAGGCATCGATTGACGTTTCGCAAATATCTGATTAGAAATGCAGAACTGCAGATTTGTCACTGCTTAGTGCGCAACATTGTATGGCCCCGCTGGTTCCGAGCGTCGAAACCCACGAAACTCAGCGAATCGCATGATTGTCAGCGTGGAGGACAAGAGGGGACTAACTACGGCGAAGGAAAATCAGCCTTCTATCCAGAACGACTTTACTGACAAACTTTATCTTCATGGCAAATAAATACTTCAATTATAAAATTTAGACGTCGAACTATTGTTGAATTTCGCCAGTTCTTACATATGTATGCATCACTTGGTTGGGAATTCCTGATCCCAGAGTTTCATGCATTTACCTATTAAAATGTTGCTTCAAGACATCGGGAAATTGCATTGCTTCTTCCCGTACATACATATATCTGTTCGCCAGTGGGTATCACGAATGGCGCGACTTTGGTTTCCCAAATAAATTCAGGTGTATCGGGGCCCTCGCCTGAACCGCTTGACAAGAAGACTGAACGATGTAAACCGAGTGCGAGCGAAATAGCGCACCAGCGAGAGACCCTCAATCGACGGCGACTTGAGTCATCCAGTACTGAATATGAAAATGTTCATATTTCTCATTACACCTTGATAAGAGTGTTACCACCGATGGATTCGGTTTATTTTTTCTTATGAATGCATGATTACATGTGTCTCGCTGAGTTTCGTGGGCTTCGATGCTCGAAACCAGCGGGGCTATACAATGTTGCGCACTAAACAGTGACAAATCTGAAGTTCTGCAATTTTTAATCAGATCTTTGCGAAAGTGACGTCAATCGATTCCTTATGTTTTCTCGATCAAACTGGCCCCCAAAATGATATTCGGACCATAATTAAAGAAATTACGTGAAAAGATTGACAGAAAATAATTTAAATCAGACTATTTTTAACGAAACGGGCTTTCAATTCTACAAACAGTCAATTTAATCGGGAGAATGCCAGAAACCCATCTACCACGAATGCAGGGTGGAGGAGGTACCCGTTCCATGACGCCGAGCGGGCTAGGGAAAATGCGCAGGCTGGATGGACGTGATTATTATGGCCCCCTCCTCAAAGTGACAGAAAATATAACCTATGTATATGCTATATGAAAATAAATGTTTAGCGTCTATTTCGTTCTTTTCCTTTACATTCGTGAATTTTGTATCATCCTTCCGAAACATTATTATTACGCCGCAACAGTGTCTTTAGGAAATCGGGTATTGAGTATAGGTTATGTTTTCTGTCACTTCGAGGAGCGGATTTTCTGTCTCTTGGAGGACCAGATTTTCTGTCCACAAAGTGACAGAAAACATATCCTATGCGCTATACCCGATTTCCTAAAGATACTGTTGCGGCGTAATAATAATGTTTTGGAAGGATGATAAAAAGTTCACAAATGTAGCGTAATTGAACGAAATAGGCGCTAAACATTTATTGCCATATAGCATATATATAGGTTATATTTTCTGTCACTTCAAGAAGGGAAACACATAACAATCACGCGCATCCAGCCTGCGCGTTTTCAGTACCGGATTTCACGAACGGATTTTCTGTCCTCGAAGTGACAGAAAATATAACCTAATTGCTATACAGTATTGTCTCCATACGGACTCGTTTTCGTGCACCCGATACGGGCTCGTCGCTCTCCCCACCACTTCTGTCTCACTCTTGTCCGGCGAAGGCGAGAGTGAGATGGAACGAGAGCGAGCGAGAGCCATTGAAAGCGAGCGAGGACGGTACGAGACAGACGACGCGTGGATGTTTTGTCTCACTCCGTCTTTCGAGCGCCGTGACACTCCGTCCTTTGCGTGCGCGATGGTTGCAAGCGCTTAGGGAAGCACGGGAACCACTTCGCAAAATCTTGACGCAGGCCCGGCTCAAGTCTTTTTTGTCTATCGCGCGATCGTATGTAATATGAGTCCTCCCCGGGACACCTGCATGTGATGACGTCGTTCAACGACGCGAAGAACGAAATAAACGTCGAATCTTAAAATTATGTGGCGAGGAGGAGGACGGGTAAATAAAATGGAGACAGAATATAAGTTTAAGAATATACATATTGTTACATAGAATATAAAACTAGAATAGAAAATAAAAAAATAGAAAAATATAAAAAAATATAAACTATTCTAAGGACGAAGGTGGCGAGGGGGTAGGTGGCGAGTGGGTTTGGCTTAATTATCCCACTCGATAACATCATCAGCAAATAGCTTATTTAATGATAAATCTACAGGAACTTGCGCAGGGTCAGTTTGAACTGCAACAACGCTAACCCAAAGCCCGGATATTTTATTCGCGAAAATGATATCATCATCAATCTCTGTTTTCACGTTTCGCCAAACCATGCTCTTTGGAACACCCTCACGATTCCGTCGAGCTATATTCCTACGTATATAATAATCATCATCATCATCATCATCATCATCGTTGTAATTGTTTATAAACATTTGGTCTGCGTATCGGCGCAACCAATATTGCTCATCATCGAGGTACTCATACGCATGGCCATTCGTTAGGTTGCGAAATACTTTTAAATAAATGTCACCATCCTGATTAGCTTCCGCCTCATAAAGTTCTGCGCATCGAATTTCTTCGGTTTGAACCGCAACATTTCGACACGCCACATACACTTTCGGACTGGATGAATGAATAATGGTAGCAGCAGCGGTGATCGTAGCGGTAGCTGGACGTTCCAAATTTATAGGCAATGACATAATCTGAAACCGATTTTTCTTATAATTCTCAAAGTTACTAACACAGCGATTCGCCAAAAGAAAAAATATGATAATGGAAACTCACGGTATTATTCGATTGTATTTTCTAAGCGTTGAACGACTGACGATATCCTTGGAAAGCAATCTTCTTCAAAGCAATTTCACTTAAAATGAAAAAAGTGTTACACAAAAACTTTTCACAGAAATCAGACTTCTGAATGTCCTTAAAGATTGATGAGCAACTGGTCTCGCTACATCTCCGGGCTCGCATATGTATAAAAAAAACCCACCCATCATGAAACTGAGAAGTGCCTAGCTTTGCAAAGTAAGATGCCTTTGTTCTTCGCCATCTTCATCACAGGCCACCTGCATTTTCGCTGACCATCCTCCTCCATGTACTTATCTTCTTCTTCGCTGACCGTCCTCTCCTTATTCATACATATCTTCTTCCCCTTCTTCTTTGGACATATCATTCGACTAGATCACACCACTTTCAACGTGAATCGAACGTGTAATGAACCACTTTGATTATGTATCGAACATGCATCGAACGTGTATGGTACCACTTCGAACATGTATCGAACGTCAATCGTACCTCTTCGAACGTGCATGGTACCACTTTCAACGTGAATCGAACGTGTAACGAACCACTTCGAACATGTATCGAATGTCAATCGTACCTCTTCGAACGTGTATGGTACCACTTTCAACGTGAATCGAACGTGTAATGAACCACTTCGAACATGTATCGAGCGTCGATCATACCTCTTCGAACGTGTATGATACTACTTCGAACATGTATTGGACTTGTAATGAACCACTTCTAAATAATTACAACTATTGTCTTAATCTAGCATACCGCAAGCCAGTCGCGTTTCTGCAGCCCTTTAACGTATACGATATGGGATGTGTCATCTTCTTCGTCGATCGCATCAGCTACAGCTTTCGAAATTAGCCGTTTAGCCATACTGTATGGAACGTCTCCATCGACCCAACGTAGTCCATGATGTTTTGCAATCAACCATCGGATGTTTGATTTGTCGGATTTTGTAAGAAGATAATGCGGCATCGAACTCCCAAAAATATAGTGCGAGAGAATTGTCTCCTTTCGTAGGGCAGCCACTTCATTGACGACAAATCTTCCATCGACGATGAACCCTTGCAGGTCAACAAATGTTGGCATGACCATTATCGATACAATTTAGAGGTCCGTTCGCTTTCAAGACAGACGGGAGAATGCAGTTTTTCTCGCAAAGCATCTCGATTTTCATGATGAAATTTTTTTGCGAATTTAACACAGGAGAGGGCGGGCAAGTAGCGTGGCAATTTAATTGATTTTGCGCACCACGTTTGTCAACGGATTGTATTCAACCACTCGATCGTGCAGATTCAGACAGTAGGCCGTAGTA
Organism: Andrena chrysosceles; assembly: GCA_963855975.1. Lineage (NCBI taxonomy): Eukaryota > Metazoa > Arthropoda > Insecta > Hymenoptera > Andrenidae > Andrena > Andrena chrysosceles. Next base: position 27,188,878 of record OY979768.1, on the reverse strand, counting down.
TTTACCGGCACATTCTCTTTACACTCGAATTCTATGCGCACATCCACTGTACCATTCTTGATCGACTCATTTTGTCGCGAGCAATCAATTACCACGAGGGGGCCAAATTGTAAAAATTCAGCCACGGTGAATAATGCCTCGTTGCAACTATGTCCATAATACGTTTTACCGAATTGCGTATACATATGACACAAGATGGCATGCTTATTCTTGTCAAAGTCCAAGTTCATGTCATCGTATGGGTAAAATTCTGAGTTGAGAAATGGTTTTACATTGGTCAATTTACAGTTGTTGAACTTACAAGGGGAGTCCACAGTGAGGTAGTCATCGATTTTGATGAGCCTTGGCACGATGAAACTATATCGAAAATAAGTAAATACGTGTCCGAGCGTTTCTGCCATTGGGCTTTAATAACAAAGATAATTGGATGTAAATTATTAAACATTCCATAGCGCCGATGGAAAACATAAAAGCAATAATCTCAGTTTAAGAATATGCCGTGGAGCGTTCGGTAAGACGTCGGCGTGGTGTTTTTGCGGTTGTGAGTTCGATTCCGCCTGTGTCTGTATATTTTTTTCATACTTTATTTTTTATACTTTATTTTTTCCACACTGTATGAATAGTGAGATGGTGGCCGTGGGGTTTTAATGGGTAAAAATCCCACACTACCCTGGCGCCCTCGGTGGATTCCCCTCTGGAGGTGTCGGGGTGTATTTTGAAGATTTCCCCACGTTAAAAAAAAATTGTATTTATACATTTAAAAGAATTAATGGGACAAGAAACGTTTCGCAGTCATTTCGGTCCGCTGGGGCAAAAATACATGAGCACAATCATAAGTGGTGATAGGGATGGAGCAATGGACTATGTGTACGGCGTATACTTTAGCAATAGTAGAACGATGCTTGGGGATAAGACTTTCGATATAGACAAGGATGATAATATAATCATAGATGGTGTAAAATACAGAGGAACACCCGGCCTTTACGAACTGATTTTCAAGAGAATTCCCGATGATGCTGTATACACCGATGCCGATAAACAAAAATACAAAAGTATACTGCTGGCAACGAATGCCCACAGACGCGATCATGGTGCTAAAAATCCCATATTGGGCAACAAGGGATACAAGTACAAACATGTAATTGCACCGCTAGTCCCCCGCGCATCAGCTAGTAGGGCAGGGAAAGGTATAACGGTGCCACGAGCCATGGTTGTAAACGATAACAAGATCGATTACGTACACTGGGACGATCCCAACGAGCTGGTGGATCGATTGCGTTTTCTTGAGGTGTCGCGTCAGGCGGGTAACAACTCTCACGATCCCGAAAATCTATCGATTTTCGAGGAACTCCGCGAGGTAGGCCTCATTATATAAATGAAACCGCACACCGATGATGTGCACTGTATGCATCGAGATGCCGATCAATAAATTTGGAGTAACGCTCGAGAAGAGTGGAGCAGCTAGAATGGACTATTACAAATGGAGTGGTTTGCTTCGAAATTACATGCGAGATAACGCTCTTTGCGTGGTTGGTGCCGACTTTGATGCAAAATCATGCAAGATACGACGCGTAGCTCAACCGGTGGCCGACACCGATGCCGTCAATAAACTATACATGGAAAAGAACATTAAACTTTTGAGAGAGCAGCAGGAAGAATTAGAGAGGAAACTGATCGCGTTTCAAAGAGATATGCTGACGCTGCAAAACAACGTTCAAAAGATGTCGCAGGCGTCGAATTCTATACCACAGCATCAGCGCTGCGAAGGAGAAGCGTGCGAGACGATTGAACTTGTCCAGAATTTTCTCGGGCCGATGGGGAGCACTTAATGCACGTGCCCGATAATTATCGCATCATTCGTGTTCAAGACACCTCTGCGATCAAACATGCAGCCATTATCGAAATCCAAGAGTAAAGAAAACCACGGTCGCAAGAAGCTACAACTCGTTGAGGAATTGCATGCTCCAGCTCGAAGACATTTTCCGCGGAGGCGTGTCATAGTGCATGGATACGATGATCTGTGGCAAGCTGACATTGTAGAAATGCGTCCATACTCACGATTCAACCAGGGTCACCACTACATACTCACCGTCATCGATGTGTTGAGCAAGTAGGCATGGGCGTTGCCGCTCAAGACTTTTTTTTTGTTTGGAAATATATAAATTCAGACCATTTTTAACGATAAAAACAAAACGGGATATTTTTCCTTCAACGGGATCTAGGTGCGGGCGCTAAAGGGTTAATCATTATTCGGCGTATTCTGTGATGAAGGCCTAAGTCGTAGAACGTTTCAATCAAACTTTGAAAAACAATATGTGGAAACTGTTTACGCTCAATGGAACCTATAGATGGACCGATGCTCTACCAAGTCTACTTGCAGTGTACAACGCACGAAAACATAGAACCATCGGAATACGTCCTTGCGATGTTACCCCTGCGATCCCGGATAAGCTGCTAGCCACCGTATACAGCAACATAAAGATTGCTGCTCCCGCGAGATTCAAGTTGGGCGAGTTTGTGCGCGTGAGCAAATTTAAAACCATATTCGATAAAGGCTATACGCCGAATTGGACAACGGAGGTGTTCAAGATAGCCAAAGTACAAGCAACTAATCCCGCAACGTATCTGCTGGTCGATTCCTGTGGAAAACCTGTTGCCGGAGGATTCTATGAACTCGAGCTGCAACGCGTCACCGATCCTGATGTGTATCTAGTGGAAAAAGTCTTACGTAGGAAGGGGGATAAGGTGTACGTCAAGTGGTTGGGATTTGATAAATCACACAATTCTTGGATAAATAAAAATAATGTATTGTAGCATAATAATACATGGTTCAATAAATACAATGATACATATATATGTGTGAACAATTTTTTATACATTAATTCCACCATTTATATTTTACACAATAAATAGAATAAACACAATAATAATTTTTTATACATTCTCAAATAATTTTATATTATACAATAAATACAATTTCTATTTTACAATGGGATATTATAATGACCCCAGGGCAGAGTGTCGATCGAATCGGGTACGATATGCCGCTTGTCGTCGTATGGGCTTAGAGCGATTTTAGATTCCGAAATGGTGTACACTTTATGAAATTTAGACCGAATGCATGATTGTCTGCGAACCATTTCGATCTCCCTATGCAAACATTGCGCGTAGTCATCGAAAGTTATCGTTCTGGCTATGACGTTGGTCTTGACGCCTTTCGCCTTTTTCGTATCTTTTTTGCCGTCTACGCGAAGTACATACATTTTCGCTCTAAGACCTACGAATTCGGTCATTATCGCACCGTTATTTTCATCCTTCATCAGCCCCGGAACCTTCTTATTTACGCGCGGCATATTATATGGATTGTCGGTAGGATAATCGCTCGTGTCGAATCTATCGATATTGTGTTTCATGGACTCGTAGATATCATCGCATTGAATGTGATAAATGAGACTATCTGTGTCGGTATATAGAATTTTACAATTTTTTCCATGCTTGGGCGACATGTACTCGTGGTGAAATTCGTACAAACAAATTTTTTATATGTCCAGAATGCACATACCCACATATATCGGCTTGTCGAATTTCACCTCCAGTTTTCGCAATACAACAGCTATTAAATTTTCCGAAAAAACACTTCTGCTGTGGAAATTCGGTTTCGCGATCATTGCCTCCGCACCATATCGCCCTTCCCAATGTGTCAAAAGTTTTACATCCACGTGATTTCGTACATTTTCCATAGTTTTACCGAATACCGCGTTGTTCATCAATTTGTACAAATTTTTTTCCAAGTCGTTTGTCACGCTTGTTCTAAACCGTGTATTGAGTTCGATATAATCGCGGAGCCAGGGAGATTGAGCGAATTGAAGCACGCGGTGTATCTTTGTAATACGAAGACCGTGTCGCGTGCACTGTTGCAGGTTGCGATAATGGATAACGTAACGCTGCTTATCGTATACCGTCGCGAGTAATTTGTCCTGCCTGCTACCAGGTGGTTTGGCACGCGTCGGGCAGAACGGTAGATCGGCATGAGCGTCGTGCAGACGTTGCGGATATTCCAGATCTACCTCAAGAATGTATCCCGTGGGCGAATCGATCGGGATTGAAGACACGTCAAAATTCGCAACATCTTCGACCCATCGAAATTTAGCGTATGGTAGGGGCTGACACATTGCCCATCCATACAAATTGTTCACGTCAAAGTACATCAAGTATGATGACTTTTCCGATTCGTCGTAAGATGACATGTACTTGTTATTGGCATGTGCGTATCTTCCGGAACATTGACTTAAACCCCCCGTATACCGCGTTCGATAAACATGACCATATCGATGTTTGTGAGCAATTCGAATGTAATTTTAGTATGTTTTAGCATTGCATCCCATGTGAAACCAGGTAGAGTATAATAATGTGCTGAATCTAATCCGTAACTCTTGATACAACTTTCGTGGAAATTTTAAAAAATATCTGCCAATAACAAGACATCTGTTTTCAAATACAAGTCGCTGTATTCACCCAAGGTTCTAATCTCGAAACGCTGCCAGACAGTTTCGGCGTGCGCGTAATCGCTCTCGGATACAGTCTCACCCGTTAACGAACTGTAGAATGACTCGCGCGGCGGTAAGCATGGGTCCTGCAGTTTGTCCTCGCAATCAAGGTATTCGTACGGAAAGACACCCTTTCGTGTCAATAAATTGAAATCCTCGGTGGATAATGTTTCAAATTGTGATTGTAAAATTTTTAATTGATCTGTGCTAAGAAAGGATGCTAATTTGTCGAGACTGGTGTTGAGAAATTTGTACGAATCGATGAACCGCAATTTAATACAATTTCGCGAGTCTGAATCAGCCGTATCTTCGACATTTTTTGTGAAAGAAATATACTTTTCTTTAGTTATGGGTAATACGTCAACGTGACCTTCGAAAGTGGTAGCTATTTCCTCGATAATAAAATGTGAATCATAGCCGGATAAATTGTGGAAAACTATGGGGATGTAAAACGCGTTTTTATAATTTAAATTGCACTCCGTATGTGCTGGGCCTCTAAACCGTCCGGACAGATGGCAATGATCGTGGACTCGTACATCGCTAGCCTCGAATGGTTCTTCGCAAATATGACAGTGTGTTGCATTGTGAAATGTCGTCAACTGTTCAGGAGTTAAATCCAGCAGTGGAACATTACTGGACAAGATGGGTTTGACAAAATTCGCAAAATTTTTCAATTCGTCTACGAACCACGAAACACAATCCGCGTCGCGGCGACATCGATACACTGATAACGATGTATCGTACGAACAATGCATATAATGCTATGCTATGAACTTTGTGGTGTTGATACGCGCATAATTTATTACCCACTCGGTTGTCCTCTGTTTTTGCGATGATGCACTACAGATCTGCGTACTCCACGAAGGGGAGTCGCCCCTTCCGGCAGTGGTTGTCGAAGTTGAGCAAATTTTTGCCTTCGCTGTTCAGCAGGATGGCGCAGTCATTCATCTTGCCACAGTCCAGCGAATGAAGCTGCAACTTCGCGGCAGATCTGAAATAGTGCATGCATCTCTAAACCCAAAAATTTTTTTTTTTATTTAATTTGTTTCGTGAGATATTTCAGCATTTCATATGTTTTTTATACATACCAATCGCAGATGAATTTCTTTGCCTTGTGTCTGCTCAGCTGCATACCCACCAGCCGGGACAAATTCTTGATCAGCACAAAGTGCCCTACATCGCCGTGCTCTTGATTCGGCGTGTAGAGCAGATTGACGTGTTGATCCTTCTTTTGGCTGGTGAGGCGCAGCGGAAAGACCGTCTTCGTCTTCTCCATCTCGAAGGTGTAGATGTTGACGGAGATGTTGTTGAGCCGCTCAAATTTTCCAATTTGCCCCAGGGACAATGGGAACTCAATGCACTGGAGATTTAATATGGAAGTATAGTGCGGGTACGAACTTGGGCGATCGGCATTTCTTTCCACAGGATGGAGAGCGGCGACCACTGCCCACGCGAAACACGCATTGTCCGGGGATCGCTCATTGATCGTTGCCTTCTTCAATGACAATTCCTGCGGCAACTAGATGTGACACCCCGCGCGCAGCGGATTGTACTTGTTGACATTGACGGTCAGATTCATGATTCTCGTCAATGCCCATCCGCTGTCGCGTTCCTGGAAATCTTCCAGCGATGTTAGGGTGGGTTCGATGACGCATCTCTGATACCACTCCTGCAGATCGGATGTGCGGAAGAGTTCACAGCTTCGGGTGTTGATGCTTTTACAAGCATGCTTGTCATCCGCCATAAATTCACCGTTGAATACAGTGTTCACTTTGAGGTTTCGATGTTTCCTCAAAGTGTTCCGCACATGCTCTAGCACAATGGTCGCCGCATCCTGAAGGAAGTTGCGCGGCTCGATGTTATTCGAATTTAACACGACACCAGTTAACACGCGGCTATCGAAAGCTGTGTCTATTTCGCGCCACAAAAGTCCCGTACTCGAATGTCCAGCACCTTCATGCACAAAACGGCCGCGCAACGAATATTTTAGTCCTTCGAGCTGCGCGATTCGAGCAACCAGCGATTGCCGAACTCCGATCGATAATCGAGGACGTTTTACGCGGCTGTGTTCTTCCAACGATTCGATGCACTCGTTGCACCGTTCTTCCCACGCGAGGTATTCTTCTCGCGAAATCAATCGTGTATATTGATCCAATAATTGGCGGATTACTTGCGCGAATTCTTCCATGGTTGTAAAAAGGAATGTAAATGAGTAGTATAGTAAGGCCGATTCCAACGCAGGTCCTCTGAGGGGAGCGCGGGGGCGGGGGGAAGTGAGGGCGCGCGGGGGAGCGCGGCGGAGGGAAACATGGGCGCGGGGCCTGCGGGGATAGGAAAACCGATTGCGCGCGCACGAGCCGCGGAGTGGGGGAAGCCGCGATGATGGAGGGGATCACTCCAGGCCGAGCCGCCGCGTAGACCGGACCCACCGCCGAAAACTTTTAGACCTAACCGGAGGGAGTGAATGACCCCCGAGAACTTTTTTAAACCCCGATCCACCACCGGAAATTTTTTCCGAGCGAGAGAATGACCTTGGCCCACCCCCAAATATTTTTCCAAACCATTATGTGACATGCGGCGCGAAGAACGAAATAGATTTATGCAGTGTCTATAAATCTTAGAATTAGGAGGCGAGGAGGAAGATGAGTAAATAAAATGGAGACAGAATATACGTTTAAGATATATATATTGTTACATAAAAGTAAATAGAAATTAATATAAAATAGAATAGAAAATATAAAAAATATAAACTATTCTAAGGACGCAGGTGGCGAGTGGTTTTGGCTTAATTATCCCACTCGATAACATCATCAGCAAATAGCATATTTAATGATAAATCTACAGGAACTTGCGCAGGATCAGTTTGAACTGCAACAATGCTAGCCCTAAGCCCCGATATTTTATTCGCGAAAATGGAATCATCATCAATCTCTGTTTTCACGTTTCGCCAAACCACGCTCTTTGGAACACCCTCACGATTCCGCCGAGCTATATTCCCACGTATATAATAATCATCATCATCATCATCATCGTTGTAATTGTTTATAAACATTTGGTCTGCGTATCGGCGCAACCAATATTGCTCATCATCGAGGTACTCATACGCATAACCATTCGTTAGGTTGCGAAATACTTTTAAATAAATGTCACCATCCTGATTAGCTTCCGCCTCATAAAGTTCTGCGCATCGAATTTCTTCGGTTTGAACCGCAACATTTCGACACGCCACATACACTTTCGGACTGGATGCATGAATAATGGTCGCAGCAGCGGTGATCGTAGCGGTAGCTGGACGTTCCAAATTTATGGGCAATGACATAATCTGAAACCGATTTTTTTTCTTATAATTCTCAAAGTTACTAACATAGCGATTCGCTAAAAGAAAAAATATGATAATGGAAACTCACGGTATTATTCGATTGTATTTTCTATGCGTTGAACGACTGACGATATCCTTGGAAAGCAATCGTCTTCAAAGCAATTTCACTTAAAATGAAAAAAGTGTTACACAAAAACTTTTCACAGAAATCAGACTGTTCGCCTTCCACAATTAACAGACGACTGGTCTCGCTGCATCTCCTAGCTCTCACATGTAAAAACCCCGTCCTATCATGAAATCGAGAAGTGCGTAGCTTTGCAAAAGTACGATGCTGTTGTTCTCCGCATTCATTTTCACAAACTGCACATTTTTTCGTAGACCATCCTCTCCTTATTCCCACACATCTTTTTCCCTTCTTCTTTGGACACATCATGCGACAAGACCACATCACTTTGAATACGTATCGAACGGGTATTGAATGTTTTTGAACATATATCAAACGGATATTGAACGGCTTCGAACGTGCATTGAACGGGTATTGAACGGCTTTGATCGTGCATCGAATGGCTTTGATCGGGTATCGAACGTGTATCGAACGACTTCTGCATAAGTATCGTCTTAATCTAGCGGACATCAAACGCATGAGGTTGGGTTGGGTGAGGGTGAAGAAAATTATACGCATTAAAAAATTGATTATATTTTATTTATGAATTTCCCTGGTGTTTAGACCACCAGTTGAATATTTTAAATACATTTTGCATGGCACAGTGTTTCGCGTGTCTACCACATCGCAGAGTATTAACTACATTTAGCTTATTTAGAGATTTGATATCCTCGTAGTCAATGTCCAGCGTCTCGATGACCGCGTCTGCTCTCGTACTTTCATCGAGGAAATCCGCAAGCCAGTCGCGTTTCTGCAGCCCTTTAACATATACGACATTGCACGTGTCATCCTCTTCTTCATCGATCGCATCAGCTACAGCTTTCGAAATTAGCCGTTTAGCCATACTGTATGGAACATCTCCATCATCCCAGCGTAACCCATGATGTTTCGCCGTTAACCAGCGGATGCTTGATTTGTCAGATTTCGAAAGAAGATAATGCGGCATCGAACTCCCAAAAATATAGTGCGAGAGAATTGTTCCCATTCGTAGGACAGCCACTTCCTTGACGACAAATCTTCCATCAACGATGAACCCTTGCATGTCAACGAACGTTGGTACAGCCATTATCGATACAATTTGGAGGTCCACTCGCTTCCAAGACAGACGAGAGAATGCAGTCTTTCTCGTAAAACATCTCGATTTTCACGATGAAATTTTTTTTGCGAATTTCGTACAGGAGAGGGCGGGCAAGTAGCGTGGTAATTTAATTTACTTTGCGCACCATGTTTGTCAATGGATTGTATTCAACCACTCTATCGTGTAGAATCAGACAGTAGGCTGTAGTATTTGCAGGCACATTCTCTTTACACTCGAATTCTATGCGCACGTCCACGGTGCCATTCTTGATCGACTCATTTTGTCGCGAACAATCAATTACCACGAGGGGGCCAAATTGTAAAAATTCAGCCACGGTGAATAATGCCTCGTTGCAACTATACCCATAATATGATTTACGGAATTGCGTATACATGTGATATAAGATGGCGTGCTTATTCTTGTCAAAGTCCAAGTTCAGATCATCATATGGGTAAAATTCCGAGTTGAGAAAAAGTTTTACATTGGCCAATTTGCAGTTGTTGAACATAGTAACGTCTTCACTCATCACATTTCTTCGACCAGTCTGTAGAGCAAGGATCACGCATCGCGGCTTCTCCAGCTGTGCAGATGCCTTCACGGCCCACGAATGCTTGGTCGTGCTCTGTAAGAGAGGATACTCGTACAGATCCCACGATTGAAAACAAATGCTCAGGTTTTGTCCACGTTCCAAAGTATGTAGCAACGATAGCTTATTAACGTCATTTAACGTCACATGGGGCATCCGCCATTGTAGTTTAACCAATTCAATTTCTGGTTCCAACATCGGCGATCCTATCAGAGCATTGTTGTCGTTGCGCGAGCGTATTAAAATCAATTCGTGACGCGCATTAATAATCATGCGTTTGTAGTCCTCACAAAATCCCAGCAAATATTTGAGTGGGATGCAAAAATTGAAATGACTTTTCACTATTGGCCCATCCCGCCGTTTCAAGCCCCATCCAACATTCTCCATATTTTTGTCTTCGCCAGATGTCAGCGATACATAGTTTTTAAGCGTGCTAGTTATTCCAACGTTTCTGCTGCGATCAATCTCCACGCCATTCAGCTCGTATCGAATCTCATCGAATAAGAACGCCATGCAATTATTTCCCAACGTCACCGTTAATGCATCTTTTGGCTTATTTATCTTCAATTTCCCCTCCACATAGAGAAAACTTTCACACGGCAATGTGTATAAATCCTGCTGTTGTATCGGTATTCTTATCTCATCGCTGTATCCAAACGTTGTGTTGACGTATGGGTTGTATGTGTGAGTCTGAAGCTTGACGATGCGGTCATCAAACGTCGGCTTCCCTCCAATACTTAGAATGTCAACCATTTTTCAACCTACATGCGCACAATGAATCCCAATGATTTCAAAAATGCAATGTTCGCAGCATTGAACCTCTTCTTTTTAGCGTGATCGGAGCTGTTGCAGTTGTTGTTGCAGTTGTAAACAATTTCACTTGGAAGAAACGGGTTTCTAGAGTCGTTCAATACAAGCATCTCTTTCGTTCGCACTACATGTATTATCGTCGTCGCCGTCGTACGTGCAATCTGATGGTAATCTCTTCACCTCGAAAATCGAGCAACCGTCCGTTTTGATCCACAACGCGTATCGTTAGATCCGTAATGATCCGTGCGGTGATTGGAAGGTAAATGATCTGCGCGGGCGTTTCCGATATCTTATATCCTGGTGGAATTCTCGGAGAAAATTCATGTATCGTATGGACACGCCTCCCACTGTTGTACGCACCAGCGGTCACGCTACATTCTATACGAACAATGTTCACGTTCATGATATTAATTGGATCGTCCGATTCGTGCCACCGTCCTGGTTCTAATACCCGATTCGTCGAGAATCCCAATAGCGATCCAATGTTATTAGGCTTTGTAAAATCTACGGTGAACCGACAGTACAGTTCGCTTTTCATGGTGTTGTTGTTAGGACGCAACACTATTGGATACGCATCGTTGTCACCACCATCGGTACCGTCGAGATTTTGAGGATACCGTTCGAGTAATCGCAGCTTCAAATACTTGGCAATGGCGTCTAGTTCGTAGGAGCCATGGGGAATCGTAATGTATTCAGGAGTGGTGTCGACGCTGTTGCTGATGTCATAGTTTACGATGAAGTAGAATTTATCATTGCTCGAGTCGATGTTTGGTATGGTGTGATAAGTTTCAAAGGTTGTTAGACCAAGCTCGTAATCATCGTCACTCAAATCTATGGGTGGAAAGTAGCTCACCGCGAGGGTGCTACTCTTGCCGGTTAAAGTGAATGTTAACGACATATTCCGAACTGTACGGCTCGATTAGTACTGAATCAGAGTGGCGGGAAGTCAATCCTTAAATTTGGTACCGATCGTTTGTAGAAAGCGTACACATAGTTGTCCACAATTGCTCTGATTGTACTTTTGATAAGACGTTCGATTGTATTCAATTTTCACAGCATCCTTATCCAGATATTTTACCAATTCCTTGGGCGGTCGAAGATTTCCAAAGCTGTCGAAATATATAGCTCGACACCCTCTCTTCGCATATGCCACCCAATGAGTCCCCGACCCCTCGACATTGTCCAAATTTACAATACCGCTCTCGTTTCGACGTACTCCTCCGACTGGTAGCGCGTTTCGCATAAAAACACCTCTAAAGAATGGAATACGCATACGTTTTGCCAACTCCTCCAATTGTGCATCAGTAGTTACACCCGCGGGCATTTTTATTTTTTTTTCGACTTTTTTTTTTTCGTTTCGATATTCCCTGTCCACGCTTGTATGGCGCGAGATAAAGTCCGCGGCCTTCCATGGAGCGATTATGACGTTGCATTTCCTGCAGCTGATGTTGCGCCGCCTTATTATCGTTTACCGCCTTGGCGATCCCCGCCGCTCCACCAGCTAATGATCCGAGAACACCTAGCAGCGGGAGAAGTGGTAATATACCACCCCGTTTTGCCACCGGAAGAATCCGCTTTTTCGGCGCTCTCTTTGGAGTACTTTTGCGGGGTTTTGTTTTCATCCCCATTCCGATTTTCGTCTTGGCTTTCATAGCTGCCCAAACAGCTGTAGCAGCACCTCTTTCACCCAGTGTCGAGTCTCGCGCAACGATGCGTTTTCGCGCTTTGTCAGCGAGAACTTTATCTGCCGCGTGCCTTTCGCCGAGGTCGTTGCTGCGCGAATACGCAATATCGTGTTCGCGACACGCCGCGTCCAACGGATTGATGCCTTGATCCCCTCTAGCCAATCGTTTTGCCAGATGTGTTCCTGGACCGCAAAACTGGTATCCCGGAATATGTAATTCGATAGGTAGCGCGTTTATCGCTCGATTTAACAAACCACAGCCTTTCTTTACTCTCGTCGGCGACATTCGCTACAGTTTTTAATCAATGGTGCTGGACCGTCGATATGCGTTCGCTGCCAAGGACGATTATAATGCTCCAGACACCGACGATACTGCCGAACCTCAGAATCGGCTTTTATGTGCTCGGGGAGTCTGTCCCACAACTGATCAATGTGTCTCCCAAACTCTCGGAGTAGAATAATCTTTGGTATATATTTCAACTGCTCAGAGGTTAGGTCTCGAATATCACAATTATCCGACAGGATCAGAAGCATTTTGAATACTGAGCTGTTTTGTGTCAATGCGGACCTATAAATAGGGCGCTTCGACGTATCAAAATCATTTTTCACAGTTTGCGGAGAGGATGCGATTCGTGCGACAACCTGTAACGATACGCGTGACAAATTTTGACGATAAATCACGAGTTATGTCTTCGAAAACCAGACGCAGACATGGTAGCATGCTACCAAACACTATACGCTGCCTCGTTTGTGGCCCATCAAATTGCGGAAAGACAAACGTGTTGGTGAGCTTGTTGGAAAGTCCTCACGGCGTCCGCTTCGAGAACGTGTACGTGTACTCCAAGTCGTTGCAACAGCCGAAATATCAGTATTTGGAGAATTTATTGACTCCGATAGATGAAATTGGCTACTTTACGTTTCCGAATAACAGTGACGTCATCCCACCGTGCGAATCGCTTCCGAATTCTATTTTCATCTTTGATGACGTGGCATGCGACAAGCAAGATACGATAAGGGAATACTTTGCAATGGGGCGCCACTCGAACGTTGACTGCTTCTATCTCTGTCAGACGTATGCAAAGATACCCAAACATCTTATCCGCGACAATGCCAATCTGTTGATTCTGTTTATGCAGGATGGTACCAACTTGAAACATGTGTACAACGATCACGTAAACACTGACATGTCTTACGAGGATTTCTGCGCTTTGTGTCGTAATTGTTGGCAACGGGAGTATGGTTTCGTGGTAATAGACAAGGATAGCGCGATGTCCAATGGACGTTACAGAAAGGGATTTAACGAGTTTGCCATACCATGACACGGTCAATTGTCATCAACACGTCGGTGGGAAAGCAACGTCAGCGGTACAACGATGATTGATATCGATACTCTGGAGATTAAGTATCGCGAGAGAATAGCGAAGGAAATTGCAAAAACTAGCGAATCCATTCGCAAGAAACATCAGGCTTTGAAGACAGGCAAGATGGAGGAAGATGTCGCGTTGGAGAGATACTTCAAACCCATCGTCGAACCCTTAAAACATATTGTGGAAAATACCTCAGCGACAGAAGCTAGCACATCACCACCGATGAGCATAGACGTTGAAGGGAATGAAACATTAACGCCTAAAAAAATCCATCCGAAAGGGAACACATCGCGCAAGACAAAGAGGAAACGGCACATGTCGTCTGAATATTCACCCATAACCTCAACACCAGTTCAATCGAAGCATAAACGACGGAATGCTACATCAAACGAGTCTCCCGTTCCTCACACACCAATAAGTACATTTCCCAGTGTACAATCGCTTGCAACCATTGATGACGACGTTTTTGAAACTAGTCCCAATGAGTCGTTTGTAACATCTATCAGACAGCAACTTCAAACATCCGAGGGACAAGAAACGTTTCGCAGTCATTTCGGTCCGCTGGGGCAAAAATACATGAGCGCGATCCTAAGTGGTGATAAGGATACAACAATGGACTATGTGTACGGTGTATACTTTGGCAATAGTGGAACGATGCTTGGGGATAAGGCTTTCGATATAGACAAGGATGATAATATAATCATAGATGGTGTAAGATACGGAGGAACATCCGGTCTTTACGAACTGATTTTCAAGAGAATTCCCAATGATGCTATATACACCGATGCTGATAAACAAAAATACAAAAGTATACTGCTGGCGACGAATGCCCACAGACGCGGTCATGGTGCTAAAAATCCCATATTGAGCAACAAGGGATACAAGTACAGACATGTAATTGCACCGCTAATCCCACGCACATCAGTCAATAAAGCAGGGAAAGGTCTTAGGACACCACGAGCCATGGTGGTAAACGATAACAAGATCGATTACGTACACTGGGACGATCCCAACGAGCTGGTGGATCGATTGCGTTTGTTGGAAGCGTCACGTCAGGCGGGTAACAACTCTCATGATCCCGAAATTCTATCGATTGTCGAGGAACTACGCGAGGTAGGCCTCATTATATAAATTAAGCCGCATGCCAATGATGTGCACTGTATGCATCGAGATGCCGATCAACAAATTTGGGGTATCGCTCGAGAAGAGTGGAGCAGCTAGAATGGACTATTACAAATGGAGTGGTTTGCTTCGAAATTACATGCGAGATAACGCTCTTTGCGTGGTTGGTGCCGACTTTGATGCAAAATCATGCAAGATACGACGCGTAGCTCAACCGGTGGCTGACACCGATGCTGTCAATAAACTATACATGGAAAAGAACATTAAACTTTTGAGAGAGCGGCAGGAAGAATTAGAGAGGAAACTGATCGCGTTTCAAAGAGATATGCTGACGCTGCAAAACAGCGTTCAAAAGATATCGCAGGCGTCGAATTCTATCCCGCAGCAGCGCTGCGAAGGAGAATCATGCGAGGCGGATGAACTTGCCCCTGGACCGATTGGGAGCACTTAATGAACGTGCCCGATAATTATCGCATCATTCGTGTCAAAGACACCTCTGCGATCAAACATGCAGCCATTATCGAAATCCAAGAGTAAAGAAAACCACGGCCGCAAGAAGCTACAACTCGTTGAGGAATTGCATGCTCCAGCTCGAAGACATTTTCCGCGGAGGCGTGTCATAGTGCATGGTTACGATGATCTGTGGCAAGCTGACATTGTAGAAATGCGTCCATACTCACGATTCAACCAGGGACACCACTACATACTCACCGTCATCGATGTGTTGAGCAAGTATGCATGGGCGTTGCCGCTCAAGACTAAAAGTGGCGCTGAGGTGACTAAAGCGTTTGCAAAGATATTTAGAGATCGATATCCGAAAAATTTGCAAACCGATCAAGGAAAAGTATTTTACAACGCTGATGTGCAGAAACTCTTGGCAAAGCATAACGTTAATCATTATTCGACGTATTCTGTGATGAAGGCCTCCGTCGTAGAACGTTTCAATCGAACTTTGAAAAACAATATGTGGAAACTGTTTACGCGCAATGGAACCTATAGATGGACCGATGCGCTACCAAGTCTACTTGCAGAGTATAACGCACGAAAACATAGAACCATCGGAATGCGTCCTTGCGATGTTACCCCTGCGATCGCCGATAAGTTGCTAGCCAGCGTATACAGCAACATAAAGATCGCTGCTCCAGCGAGATTCAAGTTGGGCGAGTTTGTGCGCGTGAGCAAATTTAAAACCATATTCGATAAAGGCTATACGCCGAATTGGAAAACGGAGGTGTTCAAGATAGCCAAAGTACAAGCAACTAATCCTGCAACGTATCTGCTGGTCGATTCCTGTGGAAAACCTGTTGCCGGAGGATTCTATGAACACGAGCTGCAACGCGTCACCGATCCTGATGTGTATCTAGTGGAAAAAGTCTTACGTAGGAAGGGGGATAAGGTGTACGTCAAGTGGTTGGGATTTGATAAATCACACAATTCTTGGATAAATAAAAATAATGTATTGTAGCATAATAATAGATGGTTCAATAAATACAATGATATATATATATATATATATATGTGTGAACAATTTTTTATACATTAATTCCACCATTTATATTTTTACACAATACATAGAATAAACACAATAATAATTTTTTTATACATTCTCAAATAATTTTATATTATACAATAAATACAATTTCTATTTTACAATGGGATATTATAATGACCCCAAGGCAGAGTGTCGATCGAATTGGGTACGATATGCCGCTTGTCATCGTGTGGGCTTAGAGCGATTTTAGATTCCGAAATGGTGTACACTTTATGCAATTTAGACCGTATGCATGATTGTCTGCGAATCATTTCGATCTCCCTATGCAAACATTGCGCGTAGTCGTCGAAAGTTATCGTTCTGGCTATGACGTTGGTCTTGACGCCTTTCGCCTTTTTCGTATCTTTTTTGCCGTCTACGCGAAGTGCATACATTTTCGCTCTAAGACCTACGAATTCAGTCATTATCGCACCGTTATTTTCATCCTTCATCAGCCTCGGAACCTTCTTATTTACGCGCGGCATATTATATGGATTGTCGGTAGGATAATCGCTCGTGTCGAATCTATCGATATTGTGTTTCATGGACTCGTAGATATCATCGCATTGAATGTGATAAATGAGACTATCTGTGTCGGTATATAGAATTTTACAATTTTTTCCATGCTTGGGCGACATGTACTCGTGGTGAAATTCGTACAAACAAATTTTTGATATGTCCAGAATGCACATACCCACATATATCGGCTTGTTGAATTTCACCTCGAGTTTTCGCAATTCAACAGCTATTAAATTTTCCGAAAAAACACTTCTGCTGTGGAAATTCGGTTTCGCGATCATTGCCTCCGCACCATATCGCCCTTCCCAATGTGTTAAAAGTTTTACATCCACGTGATTTCGTACATTTTCCATAGTTTTACCAAATACCGCGTTGTTCATCAATTTGTACAAATTTTTTTCAAAGTCGTTTGTCGCGCTTGTTCTAAACCGTGTATTGAGTTCGATATAATCGCGGAGCCAGGGAGATTAAGCGAATTGAAGCACGCGGTGTATCTTTGTAATACGAAGACCGTGTCGCGTGCACTGTTGCAGGTTGCGATAATGGATAACGTAACGCTGCTTATCGTATACCGTCGCGAGTAATTTGTCCTGCTTGCAACCAGGTGGTTTGGCACGCGTCGGGCAGAACGGTAGATCGGCATGAGCGTCGTGCAGACGTTGCGGATATTCCAGATCTACCTCAAGAATGTATCCCGTAGGTGAATCGATCGGGATTGAAGACACGTCAAAATTCGCAACATCTTCGACCCATTGAAATTTAGCGTATGGCAGGGGCTGACACATTGCCCATCCATACAAATTGTTCACGTCACAGTACATAAAGTACGATGACTTTTCCGATGCGTCGTAAGATGACATGTACTTGTTATTGGCATGTGCGTATCTTCCGGAACAGTGGCTTAAACCCCCACGTATACCACGTTCGATAAACATAACCATATCGATGTCTGTGAGCAATTCGAATGTAATTTTAGTATGTTTTACCATTGCATCCCATGTGAAACCAGGTAGAGTATAATAATGTGCTGAATCTAATCCGTAACTCTTGATACAACTTTCGCGAAAATTTTCAAAAATATCTGCCAATAACAAGACATCTGTTTTCAAATACAAGTCACTGTATTCACCCAAGGTTCTAATCTCGAAACGCTGCCAGACAGTTTCGGCGTGCGCGTAATCGCTCTCGGATACAGTCTCACCCGTTAACGAACTGTAGAATGACTCGCGCGGCGGTAAGCATGGGTCCTGCAGCTTGTCCTCGCAATCGAGGTATTCGTACGGAAAAACACCCTTTCGTGTCAATAAAATGAAATCCTCGGTGGATAATGTTTCAAATTGGGATTGTAAAATTTTTAATTTATCTGTGCTAAGAAAGGATGCTAATTTGTCGAGACTGGCGTTGAGAAATTTGTACGAATCGATGAACCGCAATTTAATACAATTTCGCGAGTCTGAATCACCCGTATCTTCGACATTTTTTGTGAAAGAAATATACTTTTCTTTAGTTATGGGTAATACGTCAACGTGACCTTCGAAAGCGATAGCTATTTCCTCGATAATGAAATGTGAATCATAGCCGGATAAATTGTGGAAAACTATGGGGATGTAAAACGCGTTTTTATAATTTAAATTGCACTCCGTATGTGCTGGGCCTCTAAACCGTCCGGACAGATGGCAATGATCGTGGACTCGTACATCGCTAGCCTCGAATGGTTTTTCGCAAATATGACAGTGTGTTGCATTGTGAAATGTCGACAACTGTTCGGGAGTTAAATCCAGCATTGGAACATTACTGGCCAGAATGGGTTTGACAAAATTCGCGAAATTTTTCAATTCGTCTACGAACCATGAAACGCAATCTGCGTCGCGGCGACATCGATACGTCGACAGCGATGTATCGTACGAACAATGCATATAATAGGCAATACTGTGTACTTTATGGTGCTGATACGCGCATAATTTATCACCCATTCGGTGACTGTCCTCCGTTTTTGCGATGATGCACTCGAGATCTGCGTACACCACGAAAGGGAGCCGCTCCTTCCTGCAATGGTTGTCGAAGTTGAGGAGATTTTTGCCTTCGCTGGGCAGCAGGATGGCGCAGTCATTCATCTTGCCACAGTCCAGCGAATGAAGCTCCAACTTCGCGGCAGATCCGAAATAGTGCATGCATCTGTAAACCCAAATTTTTTTTATTTAATTTGTTTCGCGAGACATTTCATAAGTTTATATACGTACCGATCGCAGATGAATTTCTTTTTTTGGTGCCTGCTCAGCTGTGCGCTCACCAGCCGGGACAAATTCTTGATCCACACAAAGTGTCCTACATCGCCGTGCTCTTGATTCGGTGTGTAGAGCAGGTTGACGTGTCGATCCCTCTTTTGACTAGTGAGGCGCAACGGAAAGACTGTCGACCCTTTCTTCGTCTCGAAGGTGTAGATGTTGATGGAGATTTCATTCAACCGCTCAAATTTTCCAATTTGCCTCAGGGACATTGGGAACTCAATGCCCTGGAGATTTAGCACAGACGTATAGTGTGGGTATGAACTTGGACGCGCGGTGTTTCGTTCCGCAGGATGGAGAGCGGCGACCACTGCCCATGCGAAACATGCATTGTCCGGGGATTGCACATTGATCGTTGCATTCTTCAACAATAAATCCTGTGGCAACTTGAAGTGGCACCCTGCGCGCAGCGGATTGTACTTGTTGACATTGACGGTCAGGTTGAGGATTCTCATCAATGCCCATCCGCTGTCGCGTTCCTGGAACTCTTCCAACGATGTCAGGGTGGGTTCGACGACGCTTCGTTGGTACCACTCCTGTAGATCGGATGTGCGGAAGAGTTCGCAGTTCCGGGTGTTGATGCTCTTACTTGCACGTTTATCGCCCGCCACAAATTCGCCGTTGAACACTGTGTTCACTTTGAGGTTCCGCTGTTTCCTCAAAGCACCCCGCACATGTTCCAACACAATGGTTCCTGCATCCTGGAGGAAGTTGCGCGGTTCGATATAGTTCGAATTTAACACGGCACCGGTTAATACGCGACTATCGAACGCAGCGTCTATTTCGCGCCACAAAAGTCCTGTGCTCGAATGTCCTGCACCATCATGCACAAAACGGCCGCGCAACGAATATTTTAGTCCTTCGAGCTGCGCGATTCGAGCAACCAACGATTGCCGAACACCGATCGATAATCGAGGACGTTTCACTCGGCTCTGTTCTTCCAACGATTCGATGCACTCGTTGCACCGTTCTTCCCACGCGAGGTATTCTTCCCGTGAAATCAATCGCGCAGATTGATCTAATAATTGCACGAATTCTCCCATGGTCGTAAATGGAATGTAAATGTAATGTCTTTTCCTCGCAACACGTTGCAACGATTTGAAGTTTTGTGCAGTTTGGAGCGCGCTTTTATGACTGGTGTCATGATTTGCGATCTCTGTCTTACTCTTTTGACGATCCAACCCAACATGGTTCTATGCAGTTTCTGCTGATACAGCAAAATTCTTTCTATGATTCACACATATGGCGCGCAAAAGTATTATATTACATTCAGCACGTGTTGAGACTTTTATCCTTGAGGATTGGGGCTCAAGTTACATACGATCTTTCGCTATGCTGCGACGTTAAGATTGAAATGCATTATGGAAAAATCAGATGCTTTAAAATAAAATGCTGTGGTGGGGGAAGCAATTGCGCCTCTATTCAAGCCAGTCTCCCGAACGCCATTCAATCAATCGCTCAGTAGCCTCAGTGACTTTCGACGAAACAATTTGTGCTCTGAAAAAATGTGTAGTACCAGTGCCGAAGGAAACGCCGGACACATGAATTATTACGTTCCGATCGTGCAAGATGATGGCATAGCTCAATGCGGGGAGGATACAGTTGCTTGGTAAGGCTTAATTTTTCACATCTTCTCAAAATTTTTTATGTTTATTCCAGCACTTTCATAGCTTTGATTGTTCTCTTAGCCCGCGCCGAACATCGCGGATCATGGTCCGAAGATACGCATTAACATCTATGGGCAGCAAATATTTGGAAATTGGAATCAGAGTACGACCTACGATCGATGTAGAAATTATTCTCGGCGACAATCGTGGGATGTATCTCACGTTACCATATAATACATGGGGTCTACTATGCAACAATCGTGATGCTATCGAAGAACGTTCACGATTACCTGGATCACCTTCGATGCAGATGGATCAATTAACGATAGATTTTTGTGATATCTATAATTCTCCAATTGTAAGGATGATGCTACATAATAAGCCGCTGTATTTCAAACCGGATACAGTATCATTTTTACTAAATCTTGAATCATGTATAGACTATGTGTATCCACGGCTGCATCGAATTAGCAGAGATGTGGAGGCGAAATTTAAAACTTTTGTTAACGTCCTACAACAAAGCGATGTTGCTTGTGAAACATTAGATGCGCGTCGTGCTGCTAAAATCATATGTGATAGTGAACATTACTGTGAGGATTATCATGTAGATTGCGAACTGGCAGCATGCGCCATCAATGATATTCTAGCTGATGCTCGTGGGAAAAAATGTTAAATTATATTCTTTTTAAATAAATTTCTTAAACGTATATTCTGTCTCCATTTTATTTACTCATCTTCCTCCTCGCCTCCTAATTCTAAGATTTATAGACACTGCATAAATCTATTTCATTCTTCGCGCCGCATGTCACATAATGGTTTGGAAAAATATTTGGGGGTGGGCCAAGGTCATTCTCTCGCTCGGAAAAAATTTCCGGTGGTAGATCGGGGTTTAAAAAAGTTCTCGGGGGTCATTCACTCCCTCCGGTTAGGTCTAAAAGTTTTCGGCGGTGGGTCCGGTCTACGGGGCGGCTCGGCCTGGAGTGATCCCCTCCATCATCGCGGCTTCCCCCACTCCGCGGCTCGTGCGCGCGCAATCGGTTTTCCTCTCCCCGCAGGCCCCGCGCCCATGTTTCCCTCCGCCGCGCTCCCCCGCGCGCCATCACTTCCCCCCGCCCCCGCGCTCCCCTCAGAGGACCTGCGTTGGAATCGGCCTTACTATACTACTTAAATGTAATGTCTTTTCCTCGCAACACGTTGCAACGATTTGAGGCTTTGTGCAGTTTTGGAGCGCGCTTTTATGACCGGTGTCATGATTTGCGATCTCTATCTTACTCTTTTGACGATCCAACCCAACATGGTTCTATGCAGTTTCTGCTGATACAGCAAAATTCTTTCTAAGATTTACGCGTATGACGAATTAGCGCGCAAAAATCATCCGACACAGTTTCTGCTGATTCCGCATAATTCTAAGATTCTACGTTCCCAAAAGTATTATATTACATTCAACACGTGTCGAGACTTTTATCCTTGAGGATGGGGCTCAAGTTATATGCAACCGTGCGATATGCTGCGACGTTAAGATTGAAATACATTATGGAAAAATTGGGTGCTTTAAAATAAAATAAAATAAAATGCTGTGGTGGGGAAGTAATTTAAGTCAGTCTGCCGAACGCTATTCCATCAATCGCTCAGTATCCACAGTGACTTTCGACGGAACAAATAGTGCTCTGAAAAAATGTACAGTACCAGTGCCGAAGGAAACGCCGGACACATGAATTATTACGTTCCCATCATGCGAGATGATGGCGTAGCTCAATGCGGGGAGAATACATTTGACAGGTAAGACTTAATTTTCACATCTTCTTGAAATTTTTTTTTATGTTTATTCCTAATACGAGTGGACAATTTCATAGCTGTGATTGTTCTCTTAGTTCTCTCCAAAGTTGACTTAAGGGGTCATATACGTTTCTCGGCGCTAAAACGTGGTCAATGTTTGGGAGTAATTCAGGGATAAACTATTAGTCCGATTGGTTTATTTCATTTTGTGTTTTATAGGTATGCGTTTATAGATTGTAAAACAGGTATGAGAATTCCAAAATTTTTAAAAATATGGCGTCCGCGAGCATTGGCGTAGAACAGGTTTTCTGACGCCACCCAAGACGGTGGGCATGATTTAACTCGTACAAGTAATTTGAAACAAAAATGTGCGATTTATTTACACTTATTGAGATCATAGTTATCGGTTGACGAGGGTTTTTTTTTTGAAAAACACGATATTGTAGCAGTAGTAACGATTAGAAGACGGAGATCATGATTTTCGTAAAAAGAACCGCACATTTTTGTTTGTTATTAAGAAATGGTTTATTTTATCGGAAAAAGCCGTCGTTGACCGATAAAGGATCTTATTTAGAATATGTATGTAAAAGATAAAGTTAATCGGATAAACAGTGGGGCAGATATTGTGCACATCGTCATGAGAAATGTTGTTTCGAGAAAAACGCGTTTAAAATTTTAGAAGAGCTTTAAAGTTCGATAAAATAGAAATTTTGTAACTTACTCTTAATCTGCTATACCGGCACCGTAGAGCTTTCCTTACCTTGCAATGTAAGCCTCCTCTGCATGCAATTTGCTTTGTCTTTTACGAATCCTTCCTTCTTTTGTCGCTTGCTGAGCTCTGAGTTCACCAGTCGAAACACGCTGCGCATCGACCTCCTGGCACATCCGGTACGCTGTTACGTGCCGGTCACTTTTTAAATTCATCTCTAAATTTTTGCTACATTCACATCATATTTTTCGCTACACAGATGTCGACCATTGATTCAACCATCACGTGTTATGGGAACTTCCCTCAATCAGTAGTCGATTATCTGTGAATATTCTTAATAGTTGTAATTTAATTCTGCTTGAAGCCTGTCACGCCACGGCATATTCTCATGGAAGATTACTGTCAGCGATCTCCTAACGCCGTCGACGTTCTTAGAATGCGCGCTGTGATAAGCCTCCTGAGACATTGTAGTAGACTACTTTATATTTTTCTTCCCTGTTAAAATTTGGTTACACCATCATTGACATCTGATCCTACCATTGAGTGTTGTGGGAGTTTCCCTCGATCAATTGTCAATAATCTATAAACCATATTATGATAATAATTTTATATGAGCCGTTACGCCACTGCGTTCTTCCATGCGAAAATCTTCCAACACCGTCGACGTTCTTAGAACGCCGGGTGCGATAACAACTTGGATGCTGGGAACGTACCGAGCGACGACGGTTGGGTCCGTGTGCATGAGGTGCAGTGTCAGCAAATTTGGTGCTCTTTGTGCAAAGGCCTGAGTGCTCGGGCCTACCCTGCGGACGCTCGTGGCAGTCAACTGACAAGTCGCATAGTGCGTGGTTGCTCTGTCCGAGGGACATTAACTATTTATTAAAATAGTTGTTGAGCGAGAGTTCTATCGAGTACTAGTGACCATAGAAAAGACTCAGTTCCCCCGTAGAGACTGTATATAATTATATATCATCTAATTCAATATTCCCTTTTATTCATTATTTAAGGCAGTCAACTGACAAGTCGCATAGTGCGTGGTTGCTCTGTCCGAGGGACATTAACTATTCGTTGAAATAGTCTTTGAGCCGGAGTTCCCGTGTTGTCTTGTAGTGCGTGGAAGGACTCAGTCCCCGTAGAGACTATATATATTTTTGCGTTTTCACCTCTTTTAAATTCTACCGTTAAATCCTTATTTATACAGGGTTATCCACCGAAGACTGGCGACGCTCGCGTGAGTACAAATGAGAATGGCAACAGCGTCACACGCATACTTACTACTACAATCATATGTCAATACATCCGCAATCTATGGGCTGTTGATAAAAGTATAGGTTCGTGTAGATGCCAATAGAGAGCACAAGGCGCTTTTGGCTGTCTGCCCAGATTACTTTACATTTGACGTAACCGACGGGGAAAAAAACGGCAGCCTTTTCCCTCAGAAACTGATTCAGAATGTTAAAATGCTTGTTGATCACCCACAGTTTCGTCGTTCAACAAGCATTCTAACGTTCTGAATCAGTTTCTGAGGGAAAAGGCTGTCGTTTTTTCCCCGTCGGTTACGTCAAATGTAAAGTAATCTGGGCAGACAGCCAAAAGCGCCTTGTGCTCTCTACTGGCATCTACACGAATCTATACTTTTAGCAACAGCCCATAGATGGCGGATGTATTGACATATGATTGTGGTAGTAAGTATGCGTGTGACGCTGTTGCCATTCTCATTTGTACTCGCGCGAGCGCCGCCAGTCTTCGGTGGATAACCCTGTATTCCCGTGCTTAATATTTAAAAACAACATATTGTGAATCACATCGACATTGGTGTATTGTGCGGAGTTCCTGCGTTCCACCATCAACCGCAGGCCTCTCCAGGTCACACGGAGAGTGAGGGACAAACAGAGAATGAGAGAAAGCGAAAAATCTAAGTCCTCTTGTCTCGAACCGGTGAGTGATCTAAAGTATATTTAATATTGTACGGAACCAGCAGTTAATTCAACCACCTAGTGGGTTGTGGGATTTTCCCTCGATTGACTGCTAGCTTCCTTTCAGCGTGTACCGCGTTTATTAAATTCTTTAATTTGTGTAATAATATTGCGATCGCATGACTTTTCCTAAATTGTTCGTTTTGAAAAATTAGAACTAAATACTTGCGCAAACATTGATCCAACTCACATAATGAGTTGCGGGGTTTCCCTCGATCAATTGTCGTCCATAAAATATTTGCGTCAAATAATTAATTGCGACCTCTGAAACCGAATCGAATCCTTTGTAATCGGTTGTAAAATTTTACATATCGCGTTTGAGCTTTTATATTTTGTTTATCGCAGAACGTTCATATTTGTTGGTCATCTACGACTTCGTATAAATCCATGTAAATTCCCATTTTTGTACCACCTTTCAAAATCTTTCCTTTGCACATTTTTGTAATACATGGTAATTTTCACATACATCTTGTCACATTCTTCTCAAACCAGTCTCCTTTAAAGTACCACATCCCGATGGAGCAACCTGTATGGGTTGTAGACAAAAGCCGTACCCAAAATAATCCTGATTTTTGCGTAATAATCTGATTATGTCAAAATTATAAAATCTCTTTAAAATTCGATAAGCGTTGCGTGAGGAAATTAGACTCAACCGTTCGGTCATTTAAAAATTAACACCCTCACGTAACACGTTGCAGTGCCAATGGTAACATCTAATGTCTCTAAAATTTTTATTAAAGACATCTGGCCTTCATTGAACATTACTGTTGCAATGTATGCGGCGATTTCAGTGATTATGGAACCGCCATATGTCTCTTTTGGAGCAACTTTCCATATGAGGGCATTCAGACTCTCATTAGAAATTTGAGTGTAACCACCGACACACCTAACAAGCAAATCATTATTGCTTAGGTCTTCGCACACAGGACGAATAGCTGGTCGCGTACGCTCGTTGCCACGAACACCACGATTGTTCTCCGGTTGGGCAGTAATGGTGCTGCGGTTTGTCATCACTTGAAATTTTGTGATAATATGTCGACCAAATAGCATTTCTCATTTCTTCGACGGAATTGCTGTGTCTCCTGATGGCTAGACCGTAGTAAATCTGTAATTCGTCGATCACTTTGCCTGTAAGCATTCCCTTTCCTCCGAGACGTTTCGCCGGAGGTCGTCTTTTTACCGGTCGCGAAGGTCGTCTCGAATCAGTTCTTGACCCTTTTCGGTCTACGCATGAACGCCGTTTTATCATTTTCTTGACAGCTGAGCACAAGTTGCTGGTCAGAAACAAACTGAACGCGCTAAATTAGCCGCGTAAAGATCGAGTTTCCAAGCCACGATCCGGCGGCGCAAGCGGCCGCGGCCGGCGGCCCATCCCAGGCACCGCTGTTATGGAGAAGCATGCAACCGTTTTCCTAGCAGCGTTTTCGAGCGGCTGCGGCCGCGCGTCTGCTGCAGCAGCAACCTAGGCTACTCGAGACACAACACAATGCGATGAGTGTCTGTTTTCCGTCATGATGGCGGAATCTACTAGCCGCGCGGCTAGCCACGGCGGCAAATCGCTTGACTCCTCCAAACTGAGTCATAGCCGCGGCCGCGCTGCGATCCTACGCCACAGTGGGACAGAATCCCAAAAAAAAGGAAACAAGGCAGAATTCGAAAGTTACGGGATTATGTTTTTTATATATTTCTTGTAAACTAATAATATGAGCTCCTAAAAAAAGGGAAAAATATCGTGGCGGCTATGTCTGATCTGTGTGTAAACACATATCAAAGCTTGTATGTTTTTTCTGGTTGAAAATTTTGAATCGAGTCTTTTTAATTTTGACGATATAAATTTTTTGGGAACGATAAATATGAAAAATATGAAATAGTTGAAAGAAGGAACATTGTACTATATGAATTCCTGGTATCGGTACATGTACATACCTACATACATATGTGCTTCCTATTCGAGTAGGTTTTCTTTCAGTAAACATCCAAAATATTACTCCGATAAGTGTCCGATTTCGCGTGGAATGTCCCTATAATCAATTTGTTTTATCTCCAATACGTTAGGAAATATCCAGCTGTTTACTGATCTCGCGGACACCTGCGGGGTAATGAAACGTTGTGCTTTTGTTCACAGCGAATAATCTCTAAAATCTTAAAGACGGCGAAGGTACGTTCTTGATTGCCTTATGGCAGGCCTGCCCCATCCGGTGCAAATACCTCCTGAATTTCTGGGACCCGGGTAACAGCCGAGCGCGGGACCGTTTACGTTGCTAACCACAACATGGGTTGCGGGAGAACTGCATGAGTGTGGGGCCGTCCTAACATTCGCACACTCATGCAGTTCTCTCACAAATCTCGCAACGGGTAGCAATGGAACAGTCCCGCGCTCGGCTGTTGCCCGGGTCCCAGAAATTCAGGAAGTATTTGCACCCGATGGGGCAGGCCTGCCTTATGGAAATCTGACAACCAGATGTTGCGAAGCCGTCTTCGAAAATACGGAATTGCCGACCATAAACGATAGGTAAATGAATTTTCGCAACGCTCCCAACTGTTACCTTCCAGAGCCCCCTTCGTTTGGGATAATTAAGGACACAGCATAAAGGCAAAATACAGAACACAATATAAAGGCCCAAAACATAATAAAATTTGAAAATATAATAAAAAGCTGCTGTTTCGTTAATCCATATATTGCTGTGAGTGGGTGGTAGGGATAGGTGCATGGTGATTTTGTACCCGTACGCACTGTTGGCCGCCGTCGAAGTGCGGGACAATACGATCATAAACAGCCATTCCGATGAGACGCTCTGGCCCAGGCCTGCACGGGGTGCCATTTTCAGCGCCTAGCAGCAAGCAACCAGCCGTACGCCGTTTCTAAGGGTAGAATCGGTGAGGAGAACTGCAGCAGTGTAGGTTGGGGCTCGCAGTGGCTCACCGAATTTTATGGCTTTCGACCCTCGAAAGAGTTCGAATATCATTAAAAAGTCAGAAATGCCCAGGATTTCCGCATTTTCCATCAGATCTTTATGAAAACGACGTCAATGAATTCCTTATGTTTCGCCCATGAAACTGACACCACGAACGACGTAATTCGGAAAATAAGGAAGGAAATTGCATGAAAAACTAATTTATACCATTTCAAGTTGTCTTCGTTAATAATAGTCCGACTTACATGAAATTTCATATGATTTTGAACGGAAAAACACAAGGAATCCATTGGTGTCACCATATCGAAACGATAAAGAATAAAAAATTATTTTATAAAGTGGTATCGGCGCACTGATTCGGTCACTATACAACGATTATTTTATTTATTTAAAAATAAAATAAATTATCACAGCTATTTGTCAATTAATTATAAAGCAATCCGACGTTTCGGTTCTTGATTTGAACCCTCCTCAAGGAAAGTGAGATTAAATGTATAATATTGTGTTTGCTGATGAAAAATCTGTCGCAGCGTTCAAGCGAGCAAGCGACACGCGAGTCGGTTGGAAGAAGACTGAAAGTAAACAGCAGACAACACAGACGTAACTAGAGGTGAAACGAACTGTGGACAAAGAAGCCGTTGACAATTTCAAAATATCCAAACCCCGAAATTTTAAATCTGTACTATCGGGGCAAAAACCAAATTCCAGCTCATGTGGTCAAAATTTTTTTAATATCCACTCATAGGTGTAATAGAGCCAATAAAAATACATACCATTCATAAGATATGTAAATAATAAAGTGATCATACGGAGTTTAATAGACAAACACATCATAACCCATTACTTCTTTAGTAATGTTGCGTAATATTCTTGTATTTTAGGTGTTTCATACCTAAGATTCACGCTAGGTTGTTTAATCATATGTAGTGTCTCTAAAAGAATCCTCCGGTTCAAATTAGTTTCTTTATCAACAATTTTAGCATTATTAAAGTCAAACCTATGATCAAACTCTAAAGAATGTTTGGTTAAAGCCGTATGTTGTAGGGGGGATAATAAAATATTTCTTTTATGTTCGTATATACGTCTCTCCAGAAGTCTGGAAGTTTGTCCGATGTATTAATTGAATATACGATGTTAGAATTTTTGGACAAGGGTATTTTATCTTTAATCAAAGGAAATAGATGTTTGGTATAAAACGGTAATTTAAAAATTGTGTGTATACCGGATTTTCTAAAAATTCTTCTAATATCGTTTGAAATATTGTTAACAAAAGGTAAAACAACCGTATTTCTCCAACTAATTGGTCCTAATATATTATTTCTTTTATCTTTTCGTTTTTCAACTAATAATGGATGGTAGAGTTCAAAAATCCTTTCTTTGATAATCTCCGAAACCATATCTAGAGGATATCCATTACGTTTTAACGTGTTTTTAACCAGAAGTAAATTAGCTGGACGAAATTTCGGATCAGACAGCAAAATAGCACGATCTATTAATCCTTTGATTAAACCCACCTTGTGTTGCATCGGATGTGCAGAGCAGAAATTAATGTATCATCCCGACCAACTTGGTTTGTGATACCAATTTGTGATAATTTTGTTATTTGCTCTAATGACAATTGTATCAAGAAAACTAAGACATGAGTCCTTCTCAATCTCATGAGTGAACTGTAATCTAGCATGGAAACTGTTGAACGTGTCTAATAATGTTTGTAAATCCTCCAGTCTAAGACATGTAATAATATCATCAACATATCTTTTATAAAAAATAAGTTTAAACCGTACCTTTGAAAGGGAATCAGTCTCAAGTTCTTCCATAACTATATTAGCAATTACAGGGGAGATCGGCGACCCCATAGCCGTTCCAAACACTTGCTTATAATAAGTTCCATTAAATAGGAAAACGTTAGATTCTAATACAAATCTTACTGCATTGAGAAAACCGTTACGATCAATATTTGTGTGTACTTTAATTTCGTCCCAACGACGATCAAGTACCTGTAAGGCTAGATTAATGGGAATGTTGGTGAAAAGCGATACCACATCTAGAGATACAAATCTTAAAGAATCATCATCAATTTGAACATTCCTAATTTCCTTGCAAAATTGCCAACTGTCTACTGTGTGGTAAGGTAGGTTACCGACTATCTAAGATAGAATATTAGCTAAGAAGCTAGACAGTTTATAAGTGGAACCACCAATCGAAGAAACGATGATTTTCCAAGACAAATTCTCTTTATGTGTTTTTGGTAAAGCGTATGCTCTAGGTGCTACAGCATTATAAGTCTTTAAGTGTTTGCTTGTTTGCTCATTGATTTGATTTTTTTATAAAAATTAGAAACAATAGAGTTTGACTTCCCTTCGAAGGTACTGGTATATTCAAATCTGCTTTTGGCGTATGTACTCGTGTCATCTAACAATTTCATCACCTCAGAAATATAAAAAACTTTATCTACAAGAACTGTTGTATTTCCTTTATCAGATTTTAGGACCAATAAATTGTCATTTCTTTTGAAAAATTGTCTAGTTTCCGTGATTTCCTTTTCAGATAAAAACATAATATTGTGTTTAGTAAAATTAGTGGTGTAATTCAGAATTGTATTAACAATTCTCATTCTGGTTGACGTGTGAATATCATTATCTGGAATTTTAACTAAACCTGATTCAATTGAAGCTATAAATTTTGGAGAGGTGATAAAATTCTTCTGTACACACAGAGCATGCTTCGGTCCCAAAACTAATACTTTCTTGACATTAACAGGGATCTCAACATCGGAGAGATTTTTTTTAACCATTTATCATTATCGATGTCGGAAACCATATTATCAGAAGAGACAATTCCATTCAAATCACTGTTATAAGAATTAATTCTGGATTCAAGCAAACTGTTGAATTTCTTAATGCATTTGTTTCTATGAAATTTAAACTGTCTTGTGTATTTTTTATTTTCAAAAGTACAAAATTTCTCAAATACATTTGAAGGGAGAATAAATTGAATTTCGTCATATAATTGTGTTATTCTATTTGAAATTGACCTTTGTATATTGTGTGTGTCAATAATGGCAATACTGAGTAATTTCTTTGAAAATCTCCTATGTAAATTCAACAGTTTGCCAGATGCCGCAGCAGATGCAGTGAAAAAATTAGAACTATTCACCAAAATGTTTGAAATAAAATTAGGGATGGTATCGTTAGATCTGCATTTAAGTAGAAAAATTTTTTGTTACTTATCTTGACCAGTTTGGATTTACAAATTGCCAGATCTTTGAATAACTTCAAAGTCTCAGGTCCGTGTACTCTTGATATAAAACGGAAAAAACTTTCCTTCAGTATAGTAGAAGTTTCGCCATTCATTTTGATAATTTTCAAATTAAAATTTCGACCGGAAATATTAAATAAAGTTGTATCGGCGCACTGATTCGGTCACTATACAACGAGTATTCATGAGATTATCAAAGAAAGGATTTTTGAACTCTACCATTATTAGTTGAAAAACGAAAAGATATAAGAAATAATATATTAGGACCAATTAGTTGGAGAAATACGGTTGTTTTACCTTTTGTTAACAATATTTCAAACGATATTAGAAGAATTTTTAGAAAATCCGGTATACACACAATTTTTAAATTACCGTTTTATACCAAACATCTATTTCCTTTGATTAAAGATAAAATACCCTTGTCCAAAAATTCTAACATCGTATATTCAATTAATACATCGGACAAACTTCCAGACTTCTAGAGAGACGTATATACGAACATAAAAGAAATATTTTATTATCCCCCCTACAACATACGGCTTTAACCAAACATTCTTTAGAGTTTGATCATAGGTTTGGCTTTAATAATGCTAAAATTGTTGATAAAGAAACTAATTTGAACCGGAGGATTCTTTTAGAGACACTACATATGATTAAACAACCTAGCGTGAATCTTAGGTATGAAACACCTAAAATACAAGAATATTACGCAACATTACTAAAGAAGTAATGGGTTATGATGTGTTTGTCTATTAAACTCCGTATGATCACTTTATTATTTACATATCTTATGAATGGTATGTATTTTTATTGGCTCTATTACACCTATGAGTGGATATTACAAAAATTTTGACCACATGAGCTGGAATTTGGTTTTTGCCCCGATAGTACAGATTTAAAATTTCGGGGTTTGGATATTTTGAAATTGTCAACGGCTTCTTTGTCCACAGTTCGTTTCACCTCTAGTTACGTCTGTGTTGTCTGCTGTTTACTTTCAGTCTTCTTCCAACCGACTCGCGTGTCGCTTGCTCGCTTGAACGCTGCGACAGATTTTTCATCAGCAAACGCAATATTATACATTTAATCTCACTTTCCTTGAGGAGGGTTCAAATCAAGAACCGAAACGTCGGATTGCTTTATAATTAATTGCCAAATAGCTGTGATAATTTATTTTATTTTTAAATAAATAAAATAATCGTTGTATAGTGACCGAATCAGTGCGCCGATATCACTTTATTTAATATTTCCGTTCGAAATTTGAATTTGAAAATTATCAAAAAATTATTTTACTTCTGAAGCAGGTATGAATCCTTGGCCGTAGACTCTTTCAAGTGCGCTTGAACCAAAGTGGGACCCTGAACGTTACGCGGTCGGAGTCTGGCCACCAACACGGGCCGTCGGCCGCGGCCGCTTGCCGCCGCCGCCAGATCGCGGCTGGGAAACTCGACCTTAATGCAACTAAAAGTTCTACTACTATAATCACATAAATGCATGCGTACATGGATTTCTTATCACGACGCCTCTCGCGAGAGCCAGAGGAACTACACAGAAATCGGCTCACAAAATCGCTGGGGTAAAAGGTACAGAGTCGGAACACCTGTCTATTACACCGTGCTTGGAACAACAACTTGGATGCATAACCGCCATATTGAATCTGTTTGAGATTCCGTTAGTTCACTATTCCGCCGCACCCAAGCTCACCGCAGCACCTACTGGGCAGCGGAATACGCCGCTGATCGATGATCGATCCGGCGATCGATTCTCCGGGTAGCTGCTCAGCCAATCACCGCTCACCACGTGAAACGAGCGGCCCAATCATAATGCATACTTTCTTGATCGATTCTCGAGGATTGTTCGAGAAGACGCTGAACCGTTTTCGGCGTTCCCCTTTGTTCACTCGCTTTTCATACCGCTTGTCGTGATAGACGTGTACCTACTCGTTTCATTTCGCAACGTGTGAATTATTTTCTCATCCCTTTCAGTGCTCACGAACAACTTTGTACGCATTTTACCTTGCTCAGTGTAATTCTTATTGTTCACGAGTGAGTTAATTCATTCCTCTGCTCTTCTCTTCTCGTGCACAACACGTGTGCTCATCGCATTTCGTGACCGCGTGTTTGTGCTATCTCTGCTCAGCAGCAGAAACCATTGTGCTCGTTCAAGCTCATCGTGAGCTCTTTAAATAAAGTGACTCGGTCAATTTTGACTCAAAACTCAGTGCACCGCGTGTTACTTTCCCACCGTCGATCTCTAACCTCACTTTCCAGCGTGCTCAACCACTTAATTCGCAAACAGAATCCGTCATTTCGAATTCGTCAATTCTTACATCAAATTTGTAATTAGGGACTCGTGTCGATTCGTAATCACTTCACGTTTAAGCCGTTCGAGTCATTTTCGGATTTTAATTAATAGTATTACTAAACTATCTACTAATTTCGCAGGTTGTAGCCGCCATATTCGATCTGTCATATTCAATTTTTCAAAATGCCAACTTTCTTTCAAAAGTACATGTCTGGACGAACAATTTAAGCCCTCACACGTTTGTCTACATTTCGTCAAATTTTGGACTCGGACGTGATCTCGTTGACGTAGTATGACCCATATATATCATCTCCGTGAGAGTGCGACCAATGATAGACGAGATATTTCCAATGAAACTGAGTCCAAATACGACCATATTTGGGCCATATTAAGAAAGAGTTTAAATTCCGTAGACCAGTATGTACTGTCTCGTCGTATTAGACTCATTTCCACCAGGAGAATCTCCTCAATCCATTAGTAATATTTTTATAAAAAAATGTAACTTCTGATGGCGGGTGACTCATCCGCGCGCTGGCTGTTTTGCGCCTGACTGCATGCGAGAGAGAGGTCCCTCAGTTGGCGAAGTATAAAGGCTCCCCCAAACCAACGCGAACATCCCGGCGCAGATCCGACGCGGATCAGATAAGGCTGTCCATAAGTCACGACGTACAAAAAACTGCTGAACCGCGCCAGATCTGCTCCGCGCCGCGATATTCGCGTTGGTCTGTGGGAATCTTAAAGCGAACTCCGAGCTCGATGTGTCCAAACGTTATGGAACCTTCGAAATAACTTCAACGTTTTTAAAAACGTATCGGCGTGAAATTACACCCACATCGTGCATAATCCCAATGCGTGAAAACACGCCGACAGCAGCCAGTGTTATATACTGATCTCGTATGAAAACTTATTCACTCCCATCCTGTTCTATGTTTTTCTTCTTTCCCATTTCTCACTTCCTGCCGTATAATTTTCATCCATATTTTTTCATTTTGTTCTCATATCCATTTCCATTATTTTCACAAAATTTTCTCTCAGCTTCTTTCACCTATTACTTGGTTTTCTCATTTACCTAATTTTATTTGACTTTTATATTACACTCATATATGTACATTTATATAATAAATGTTGCTTTAGTACTATTGGAGATCGGGTATACCAATGGATAATAACACAACATACCGACTGTCCTATTGGGAATGTCCCAGCGTCACTGTTGACTCAGTTCCACCTCGAAACTGGTTGACTGTTGGTGATGGTGAAATATCTGACGACACCACATACAAGGTAAGTAACAAAGACTTTTTGTTGATTTAAAAATATTGTAACATAGTAAGGCCATTTCGAGCTTAATAGATACTTTCTGCAGTCAATCTTACGGGTTTTGATGAAATCGAAACATTATTACTATTATTACTATTATTATTAAGGGGAGCTGACACGGAAGAAGCCCTGCCACCCTTGACTGCCACCTTCCGCAGGCCGAGACACGGCCTATCTGCCCTGTTTTACACAAAGGCATCCTCATTACCGGTCTTAAACTATCCCCCCGTTCAGAATTGCCCTCCACCTTTGCATAGGCCTGGCTCGCATGGAGGGAAGGATCTTACTCATCAGGAATGCATCATCACCGAGATCGTGCCAAATCTTTCCTAACTTTGAATGTGGTATTAACGTCGGGCATTGGCCTCTCGGATTTGGCAGACAGAATTAGCTTCTTTCGTCATCGTATCTAATTCATGTTTGGTCATTCGAAACCGATAAACCTATGCGTCGTTTGTAACTTAGGTTCGGATTGGCAGGAACCATTTCCAAAAGTTAAACATTCCGGGCTAATATTTACATAATAAGCCGGATCCAGACATGAATGTGTATACGTTGAGTAAGGTTGAACACGCACGAATATTCTAATGTGGACGGGTGAAACGGTAGCTAGGCATGCTTCTACACCAGAAAGACTGAGCGTGAACGCATATGCTAGTGTGGACATGTCATTCGTGGTGACTCGACGCATGCGACCCGACTCGCGACTACCGGCGAAGGCACATGGCCAGAGCCGACCGTTGTCGGTTTTCTTCCACACATCAAAGGAAGCTTGGAGTGCATTGCGCCCAGCATGGAAGATAGAAGCAGATGCTATAATTTTCTGATTTTCATGATACTATTGATATATATTGTAGCCCATACGAAATTAGAGAGGGCCAAGTCCTCATTTTTCCAGATTCGAAATTGTTTAAAAAATACAAATCATCAAAGTTTCCTGCATTCGATGATTTTTATGAAACGACTTCAGAAATCAATTTTAATCTCCTATTGATAATTATTGAAGGTACGGACTTGTGTCATTTTCTTTTAATCACGAAGGATGGATCTGTGGGAATAAATTGTTTTCGTATTCCCAGAAAGGGATTTGCAACATAACCATAATAGAAATGTGTTTCGTTTGCAAATTTGATGTCCGATCAAAGTGTAAAAGAATTTGAAAAAATATGTCCTTATTCTTACTCTGTGGTCTATTCCCTATCCATTAAGCTTCTTTAATTGACGGAGATGGAAAAACTGTATGTAGTTGGGGCACGGCGAGAAACGTCGCGCGATGCACCTGGTTTCAGAACCTCAATGTTCGGTCCACAATAAACTGTATTAATGCAGTCGTACTATATTATATTCCATAAAATGGGATTATTGAGGTCTGAGTTCGGTCTGAGCAATAAGGTAAATATACTTCTCGTTATCGCTGCTGTATTGAAAAATAACTCGAAATTACTCGTGGGCTGCAATACGCTCCGTTGAGGGCTACAGGAAGAAAAAGGGTAATCCGCTCATTGCGAATGATCCCGCCTGCGTCGCCTTCCCTTCAAATTGGAGACGGATCCTTTATCCCTTCTGTATATACACGCGCTCCAATATCAAAACAAGACCACGCGTTGAAGTATTCCGTGCGAGAGAAGGTGGGCTTGAAGTGCGATCCTAACCGTTAGGTCCTAACCTAACGAATCTGCCCTGCAACCCTACCAAACGGTCACTTCCTTGAATAGACCCTCTGCACAGCAATATCTCCTCCCCGAGGCTCAACTTCTCTCGCACGGAATACGTCGACGCGAGATTTTGTTTTCGAACGCGCGTTAATACTCGAGATATAAGGGATCCGTGTTTAATTTGAAGGGAGGGCGACGCAGGCCAAACCACTATCCCCTTCCTTCCTTTGTCTCTCCACGAGAAAGAGTGCCTTCAATGGCATCTTTACGAGTGCGGATTGGGTTAAGCTAAGCACAGAAGTTGGTGAAGAAAGACACATGGCACTTTCAAACCCTCCGCATGCGTCATTCGTGCGCGCTCTGTCTGTTCAGCGTATACGCTTTCAGGTCTAGACCCGGCTATAAACAAGCGCGAGCGTGCGGGCAGAGCGAGTGCATGAGCGGCGAACGATTCCCCCTACCCCTTCC
Organism: Andrena chrysosceles; assembly: GCA_963855975.1. Classification (NCBI taxonomy): domain Eukaryota; kingdom Metazoa; phylum Arthropoda; class Insecta; order Hymenoptera; family Andrenidae; genus Andrena; species Andrena chrysosceles. Next base: position 27,151,882 of record OY979768.1, on the reverse strand, counting down.
TCTCGTCCTTCTTCCCGTCCTCTTTCCTAGCCCTTGTGCGGAAATTCTAGGATTCCAACTGAAAAATGCCCTCAACTTCACGGAAGCTCGCCCTCGAGGGGCGTTTTTGATTTGCCCCGAGAATCGGGAAATCCCCCTTCAACCCTTTACCACCCCCACTCCTTACCAATATTTAAATCCTATTGCTGAGCGGAGATTAGCAACATCACCGAAGTTCGCTCCTACGTGCAAATATCGATTTCGTCGGAGGGTTTTTTACCCGAATCTGGGCTGAGGAAATCCCTTTTTACCTCCCACAACGCCGCTAAATCGGTCTACATGAAGTGGTTTGGGCTGGGCTAAGTTTACTTGATTTGAGCTGCCCCTGGTGAAAAGAACCCACCAACTGCACCGAAGTCTACCGTTGTCGATAGACATCAGTTCCATAGTGTTTTTTGACCCAGTCCGAGGACCAAGAAATCCTCTTTTCATCCCCATTGTTCTACAATCGTTGTTTTGCGGGTGGCGTTTACGAACGATTGAATTCACCGAGCATCTGTTACTCTGTTCCCCTAAGGTGAAAGTTGCAAGACCAAATGTCAACCACAGAGAGCAGATTATATTAGGACCAATCGGGCTCTTGAAGGAACCCACTTCACAGCAGTATCTCCTTCCTAAGGTACACCTTCTCTTGCACGGAATATTTCAACGTGTGCTTCTGTTTCGAAATTCGAGCACGTGTTTATACTTGTAACGAATCGAGCTGAACCGCCCCCGAATTTTTCTCTTTTTTTACTTCTATTATTGTTCTGTAATGTTCCGTTATCGGAAAACCACTGACCTTCGCAGGTTTCCGCTGTGCTGCGTGCGCCCCCTTTTATACTGAAAAATTGGCGGGTTGGTGCATGCACAATGAGTCGCTAGTTGTTATTTCGTGTTTTGCTTTCTTATTACAATATATTTTTTTTATGCTTTTGCCAATACTTATAATTAATTATTCCTAATGTTTTTATAATATTCGCTTAAATTGTAAATTATGTATAAAAGTGTGTACAATGTGTAACGTCCCACGGGGACTCAAACCCGGCGTGACCGACCGTCGATAAAGTAGAACCGTACTACGTTACCACACAACCTGTACTACAATACCGCGCAGACCCACTGTACATACTTTTATACATTAATATTAAACTAAGCAGATATTAGAGAAACAAATATTGTAGAAATATTAGGAATAATTAATTATAATTACTGACAAAAATACAAAACAAAATAATATGTATAAAGCGAGGAAAATGTAAAATAACGAATACCGACTCACTGCGCATGCGCCAGCCCGCCAATTTTCCAGTATAAAAGGAGGCGCACGCAGCGCAACGCAGCAGTCAAGCTACATTCAAAAACCACGCTCTTTAGTTGACGAATGTTTAGACCTAGAGGAAGCTTAAGTTTCAACCAGTGAGATTCAACTCGCCCCGGAAACGGTAGCGGCGGATCTCCAGTGTATAAAAGTCAGTGGTACACCTCTTTGGACTATTTCATTTGAAAACTATAGTACCTTGCTCTTGCAAAGGCATCGAGCTCGCTCCGGAAACGGTAGCGGCCGAAGCACTTGGTAAAAGCGAGGTCAATTTGAGCATAGAACCAAAACTCTGTCAAAAGTACAAGCTCGCTCCGGAAACGGTAGCGGCCGTGCTCTGCAATAAATACATAGCCACAGAACATTTAAATATAAGATAAAAAACATAGAAATACAAACAACATAAAAATATATAATCGTAGTCGTAAGCAATATTATATTCGTTATTAGGAATAAGTGTTGTTCAAATAAAGTCATTGTTGAGTTTAAGTTGGATTTTACTCCTTTACTCTACCAACAAACCCCTACCTATCCGATTCTCGAGGGACGCCGCTCTCTTCTCGAGAACCTGCTAACGTTTAGTCGTCCCCGGACAACCGGACGTTACAAATGGATCTGCGCGGTAATACAAGGATGTTTCTGTACGGTAATGTAGAACGGTTCTATTTTATTGACTGTCGGTTTTACTGGTTTTGAATCCGCATGGGACGTTACAGTTCTTTTATACTATGTAGATCCGTCGTGACATCCACTATCCAGAAGGTACTGCGGTAAGCTGAACTACCACATTCCCAACCACGGGTTTTCAGGGTGAAAACACCCCCTAAAGGTTAATGAGGGGGTTCCTATTTTTCAGTACATCCTGGAAACTATAGTATGTATAAAAAATTATTACAATGAAAACTTATCGTCTTTTCTTGACCTATAAAACTGTGTAATCAAATTATTTAAAATTTGTAATTTAAGCAGTAAAATGTTTCCCATCATAAATTATAATCAATTCGATTAAATAATTTTATACAGCATAAAAAACCATTAAATTTTGTTTATATCTACTATGGTTTTCAAGATGTGCTGAAAAATAGGAACACACTCATTAACCATTCGGGGATGTTTTCACCCATCTTTTCTTTATAGAGGGGGGGGGGAGAATGCATTTACGCATATACAGGCGGTGTTGCCTGGGTTATGTGGGGCTCTCCGCGGAACTGCGAAATATCCACTAAAAACCTTCCTCTCTCGTAGCCACCGTTGTGGCTTTCTTAGCTGAGGCCGGTACTTCTCTGTAGTGCTTCAACCCCAGCCTCCTTGTAAGTGGAAGTTCTCGTCCGGTGGGAAAAAACTCCACCCCTCCTTTATGGGAAACCCTTTCCTGTGTCCTGTTCCTGCATCCTATATCCTCCTGTCCCTGACTGCCGCACCTCCTTGTTACGGCGGTGCTCTTCCGACTGGATAACCAGAGAGACCATCCTTACTTCGGTGTGTCCACTGCGATCATATTCGTTGATCTAGTCCGGTCTCTCCGGAAAATATCGGCAAGTTGCTCAATGCGCTTTAGTCTTTATCTCGACGACGAGGGAGTCTATTGTGTAATCCATATCGCGTCGGTACTTAGCAGACACGGGCGCCACGCGCCACTGAATGCTCATCTACTTAAGATTATGGCTAGTGAAACAGAAACGTGCTCGCTATGGGAGATTAGCAGGGAGGACTCGGTGCATGTTCTGTGCGAGTGTCCACGTACAATGGAAATTCGTAGGAGGATACTCGGTTTGGAAATTATGAGAGCAGAGGATGTACGTAAGTTGTGTGTGGAGAAGATCGCGAGATTCCTGGAGGAGGTGAACTCATGAAAATATACGTAAGGCTCATCTCCGTCAGAAGGGGAGGACCTATACGCTGACCCCTTCTCGGTCTGTGACTCGGTAGTAGATCGAGAAGGAGGCTGGAGCCGCGATTCGAAGGGGACGGTTCCCCTTCGGCATGGTTCGTCGGGACGGGGGTGGAGGGGGGGAGCGGAGGCAGGCCTCCCCACATCTCTAATAGAAAGGCAACCACTAAGGAAAGGACAGTGAGGCAGCTACCCCAACCGTGGTTTAGTGGTGACAAAACCTTGGCACGTTCAGTCCGGGACCGCGGAAGTGTAGCTGTATGGATTTAGCGCTCCAAGCGCCTAGCGATACCGACGCACCAACTTTTACAAATCTCTTCAGGAATGCGAAGTGCCGCTAGGGGCGTGTCACGTCGCGCGAATAAGAACCTTTGGACGCAAGGTGAGGTTCGAGAACCTCCTCGGCATTGACAGTGTATGCGTGCCTATAGGTGTGATTGTTGGATCCTAGCGATGACCATATAAGGCAATTTGCGTTCGGCCGGGCCCAGACTCAAAAACAATTGCTACCGACGGCAAGTGCGAGCCGGTCGCGGCCCGGTCGCAGGGTATTCGAGCTCGAGCCATCGCGGCAAGCAGTATTCACCACCAATAAACCTTTTTTATTGTTAATCACATTGTCCTCAATATCATCCATCTCCTAAATAGTTCTCTCGACATTAATTTGCCGAGGAGAGCGGCGGTCATCTCGCGGGTAAAGAAATTCAAGTTTCTCGAATTCGCGAGGTTTTGTGATCGTACAGGGCGGGTGGTGACCGTCCCATTCTGGACCGTGCGTCGCTATCAGATCTCGCAACAATATTATGACGGCCTCCTCGAGGGCGTCGCTCGGGATTGGGGGAGACTCAGCCGGTAAGCTCAATCGAGTCGCAGTGTTCTATTAAACGAGTCCCCTTTAGTTGCCTTGGTCGATCTTTATTATATACAGAACTTAATCTACTATTTATAGTCCTTATTTTAAGGTGCGTTTTATACACGTACCTACGCATAACGGGCCGCTACTCCGCCGCAGTTGGCACGGGGATTACTATCGGTCGAGGCCCTGGCAATGTCCATCCGCCTCTAAGGTAGCACGAAAAATGGTTTGGTTACTGGGCACTATCCAGTCTCTCCATGGTAACCAATATCGGATACGGTACGCCGCTTGGCGTTCTCGCCGGTCGAACGCGGGCAATATCCAGCCGTTCGCTCGGTGCGATGAGTAGGTTCCTTAATTCCCACTCTCGGTATCTCTCTTCAGCCGCCTCGGGTCTTATATTCTATTCCGCGGTGAATTTTACTTGCGAGAAAAGGACGCGATCTATTGGCGCGGCGGGCATTAATTGCCAGTGTCGCGGATCACGGTGTGGAGGGGGTCGCCGCGGAGCGTCACGCCTCGGATCGGCTCCGCTCGCCTCGTGACGCCTTCGTCACAATATATCAGACCTTATCGAACCTGGAATGGGGGGGGGGGGAGAGGTGCGTCCCCGGGGCCCTCTTGCCACGGCAACCCTTTCCTCCTTATGATTTAACCTCGGGACTAAAGAGCGTAGGTTTAGGGGAGAAGGGACGGGGGAAAACAATGGGGCAGAGTTGAAATGTAGGATAGCTGTGGAAAGTCTCCGGAAACAGGAATAAATGGGTTAGTTCCAGGGAGTCGAGTCAATGGGGAGAGAGGAGGCAACAAGCCGGACGCATCTTTCGCGAGTGCTCGCGTAGTCCGAAGGCTTTTAGCGGGGACGTGAAGTGGACCTGGCAACTCCGGGTTCAGGCCGACGAGTAGAAGCGAGCTTAGGGGCTGGATATGGCATCTGGAAGAGCGGCGTCGAGACATGGTTCCATACACCGCGAATTCATTTAGCGCCGGGCTGGTACCGTCAAGGCCGGAGAGGGTGGCTGGCGCAACGCATAATACCTCCGGCGCACTTATGCATGCATCTTAGGTAGGGATCGCCCACCCTTGTCGATGGTCACCTCCATGAGTACGGTCCGTCCGCAAGCTGGCCCAGGCCTATAAAAAGTGGACGCGTACCCGAGATACGCGGTAAAATCCTTGCGGGTTAATGCGTACCATGAGGAGGCGGTCATCCAAAGCCAATTCCGCCTCTTTTGGGAGGGGGCCCGTCTCCCCGGACTGTGCAGGGTAGATGGTGTGGTCCCCTGGATCAGGTAGCAAATCGTCCCTCCCTGCTCGGCTCCGGCTGTTGAAGAGAGGCTCTCTGACCCCGAGGCTGCGCAAGGGAAAGAGATGCCGGTGAGGCGGCGCGGCCGGCCCTGGGGAACTCCCGTTCTCCGAATGTTTGTACACTCATTGACCACATGGCCCGAGTGATGATTGAAACGGCACATGCCGTATGTTCCCCCCGCTGTAGGCCGCAACTAAATCGACTAATCGACCAGCTGACACGGACGGTATATCCGCCTGCGCGCCAATATTACAACACGACTCGAGACTAGTACATAAATAAATAAATAAATATATATACATATATAAATAACAAATACGGACGGTAACAGGTCATGAATAAATAACACATTTTAATAAATAGCTCCACACACAGGGTCATCGTTTAATCCTGCAACCCGCGCACGCGCGAACTTGTAAAATGGTAACACCGCCTCACGGACGCATTCTACTAGAACTATGCACCGTCCCGGCGTTCGGAGAGCTGCTAGCAACCGCTAGACAGCAATGATGCCCGAGCTTCGAGAATTTTGGGGTGGTCTCTTTCAAATTAACGTTGCAAAGAACTATTCAGAATTTCCCGGCCCCGGTTGAAAAATTTTGGGCCTTTTTCGTATAACTTTTGAACTGTAAGAGATATCGGAATGCAATTTGCGCCTAAAAATGAGGAAATATTATCCCCTCTTAATGATGGATAATTTAACATATTTTACGCTTACTTAATTTTTCTTTTATCAATTTTTTAACCATAATTGTTTAAAAAGCTGTTGGAAACTGTTTATTTAATAATGTATTTAATGCTGTTTTTAAAATTCGTGGTGTTGATAAACAATAGGCTAGTTGTTTCTGTATCATTACATTCATAAATTGAGGAATTAAATTTTTATTCAATTATGTGTTAGTTCTGCAGACATCAGAATCTATTGTACTGGTTTTCTTTTTTATGATTTTATCCTTAATGCGGTGTATACCTAGATCAGACGTAAGGGGTAACTAATGCGACGTGTTTTTTATTGTAGCGGAGTTTGAATTTTTTTTCTAGAATTTTTGTGTTTGAATGTTTTAGCCACTCCGTTAATGTCATTTTTTGGAACGATGTGCCATTACTGTGGCTTTTACAAGCAGGTGGCGAAAAATCTCTCCGTACAATGGTATAGCGCCGCGGTCAACCCTGCCGCAGCTAAAATTTTTGAAATTGAGACGGATACGAGATCAGTTGACATTATTTTCAAACCTCATTACAGTAATCTGCGGTGCGAGTGGTAAACCGATCATAAAAGCGGAGCGCGCGGCTCGATTACCTGGACCGGGAAATTCCCAATACCTAGCTCTTTACGACGCTAAAATTTTCGTAGCTCGGGCATCACTCTTGTCCAGCAGTCGCAGGCAGCTCTGCGCTGGGCCGGTGCATGGTTGAAGTGGAATGCGTCCGTGAGGCGATGTTGCCATTTTACAAGTTCGCGCGCGCGCGGGTTGCAGGATTAAACGATGACCCTGTATATATGTACTGTTGTAATATAGTCATAATATAGTAAGTAATTATAATTTTAATAATCGTCGCTCCATCTATTGGTCGACAGCGAACTTGTGCAGCGACCTGAAGTTAGTTGAGAGCTACCATGTCTAGTATATATATATACTCACTGTTCTTCCTATCTCTATCAGACATAAACGACAGAAAACGTGTTGCCGATTAGGCTCTTGCCAGACTATTATACCTAATATATTATTATTTAGCAACCCAGTGTTCATTATTTAACAACCAATCCAACATGGTAGCAGAGCGTGGTTGATAAATTAATTGGTTAATTAATTTGTCGGTTTTATAAATAAACCGGTTTAAGACTTGGTCACTGAATTCGTCGCAAGAAAGGGTGAAGAAGGATAGTCAAGCTGAAAATTATATATATACAAAGACGAAGATAAAAGTGTAAGTTACTGAAAAATCAGAAGATTTCGTAATATATTAAAAAATATATGTGCGATGTTAACGGATTGAGGTCGGCAAATGAAACACGTAATAATGTGCTAGTACAGAGCACGTGACAATTTTTGAGGTTAAGCACATGTTCAGATGTGTGATGAGGATAAGTTAAACAAATTAATACAATTATTAACTAAAGAAGACAAATTGAACAAGAAGTTAAGAAAACTATTGTACTCAAGACTCAAATATTCGAAAATATAAGGACTGAAGAAGCTAAAATGGCTAAACAAGCGAAGATAGAAGATATCATGATACCTATTTTTGATGGAGCAAATTATTCCAGTTGGAGAATAAGATTAATGACTTTATTAGAATACAAAGAATGCAATGAGCCATCAGTCAGTAAAATAACTGAAGCTTATAGAAACAGAGAAACAGACTGGAAGAAAATGGACCTGAAGGCTAGAATCATAATCATGAGCTCAATTTCTGATAGACAATTAGAATACATTAATGAATGCACAACAGCCTTACAGATGATAACAAAATTCGATATGATGTATAAGATTAAGTCCACAGCCCTGCAAATTATATGCAGAGGGAAAATTGAAGAAACGAAATTAACAAACTACAATACAGTAGAAGAATTTTTCGTTGAATTTGAAAAATGTACGAATGATTTCAAAGCAGCAGGTGGAAAGCTGGATGAAACCGATAAGGTGAGATATCTAATCAGAGCCTTGCCACCAAACTACAGTTACATCGGAGATTTCATAGATGTTATCCCAGAAGATCAAAGAACAGTTGATTACGTAAAGTCAAAAATTAAAGAAAAAAATATGACTAAAGACGAATCACAAAATAAAAGCAATGTCAGTACCTTTGCGTCACAAACGAAGGGGCAATGTTTCAACTGCGGAAAAGCTGGACATTACAAAAATGAATGCACGAAGCCACAACAACAGTGCAGCCGTGGCAGAGGTGCTCATCCTACACACGGTCAACGAGGTCACCAGCGAGGCTACAGCAGAGGAGGAGTCTACAGAGGCAGAGGGCGAGGACGAAATTCAGGCCCTCAGAAAGGAGAATCTTCCGCTGATCAACAAAACATCACCGCATCGTGGACAACACAGGTGTGCAATCCGAGGGCAAATCAGGTAACGGGGTGTACCGAAAATAGCGAAAAACACAATGAGATTAATTGGTTGTTGGATAGTGGGTGTACAGACCACATTATAAAAAGCGATAAGTATTACGATGAATATGTAAATTTAAAAATTCCTGTTGATGTAAAATTGCCAGATGGCAAAACTTTGAAAGCTACAAAGATCGGTAAGGTAAAAATCTATTTCAATAACTATTACAACCAGAAACACGTCGATTTAAAAAATGTATATTATGTTGCAGGCATTAAACAAAATCTATTGAGTTTTTCTAAGATAACTAAAAATTGCACTATAGTAGCAAAACAAGGAAATGCAAAAATCTATAATCAGGAGAGAGAGTTAATAGCTGCTGCAAATCAAGTAGATAACCTGTACACTATGCAAAGTTTCATGTCAGAAAAGGATTGTAAAGAGATGTATATAAATTCAATGAAATTGACTGAAAAAGAAAAGTGGCATAGAGCGCTTGGTCACATAAACTTCCAATACCTAAATAGGTTAGTAAAAAATAAATTAGTAGAAGGATTGCCAGAAAATATCGAAAGCGTTGACATGAAATGTGCAAATTGTATAGAGAGCAAAATGACTAATGTACCTTTTGAAAACAATAGATCAAAAACTACTGAAATTCTAGAATTAATTCATACTGACTTGAATGGACCACATAGCACAACTGGCTATGGTGGAGAAAAATATTTCCTAACATTTGTCGATGACTATAGTAAATGTGCAAGAATTTTCTGCATCAAAAGTAAATCTGAAACTTCGAGTTGCTTCAAAGAATTTGTAAATTTGGTTGAAACTAAATTCACCAAAAGAGTAAAGAAATTGCGATGCGATAATGGTAAAGAATATTTAAATCGCGAAATGTATGACTTTGTAAAATCTAAAGGAATTGAATTATTGCCATGTCCACCTTACGTGCATGAATTAAATGGAGTAGCGGAGAGATACAACAGGTCTGCAATGGACATAGGTAGATGTTTAATGCGAGAAGCCAAAATTCACAGACGCTATTGGCCCGAAATCATGAAAACAGTAGCGTACTTAAAGAACCGTACAATTGCGAACACAGCAGAAAATAAAACTCCGTATGAAATATTTTTTGGTAATAAACCAAACGTAAATCATTTAAAAATTTATGGAAGTCGAGTCTTTGTTAGATTTCCAGAAGTTTTAAGAAAAAGCAAATGGGATGATAAAGCACGAATAGGTGTATTAGTAGGTTATGTTGAGAACGGTTATAGAGTTTTAGTCAATGGTAGAGTAATTAACGCTAGACATGTACAGGTAGTTGAAGATAATACTCAACTGATTTGTTTAGAAAGAAATGATGAAAATGAGCTATATGAAAATAAAACCGACCAATTATCGTCTACTTTGATTTTCGAATCAAGTAGAGATAAAGAAATTGCTTCTGATAATATTGTAAACAATCATGAAAATAATAATGATTCGATAAATGAAGAAAATGAAAATAGGGACAGTCCAACGACAAAAAGGACATCGGAAAGAAAGAAAAATCCAGTAAATAGATTCGGAAATCCTATATCTCATTTTATCTACATAAACTACATCGATGCGAATACACCAAATACATTCGAGGAGGCGATAAACTCTAACGAATGTAAACAATGGAAAACTGCTATGGACTCGGAGATTAATAGTCTAAAGAAAAATAATACATGGCAAATTGTGGATAGGCCAAAAGATAAAAGGGTCATCGATGTCAAGTGGGTCTATAAAAGAAAAAATAATAATGTTTATAAGGCTAGACTAGTTGTAAGAGGATTTCAACAGAAAGAATATATCGAAAATGTTTATTCACCAGTAGGGAAAATGCAAACCTTGAAAATTTTATTGTCCTACAGTTGTAAAAATAATTTATTTATCGAACAAATGGACGTTGAGACAGCTTTCTTAAACGGCAATGTTAGAACTGAAGTATACATTAATGAACCGAAAGGTTACGAAACTGGAGACAATAAAGTTTGCAAATTGCTAAAAGCACTGTATGGTCTAAAAGAAAGTCCTAGAGCTTGGTACGATTGTTTCAACAAGTTTATTGAAAGTTTAAACTTTGTCAAAAGTAACTACGATTGCTGTCTTTATGTGAATAATGAAAGCAACGATCCAATATATATATTAGTGTTCGTTGATGATCTCTTAATTTGTTGCAAAGACAAAATTAAAATAAACAAAGTAAAAGCTAGTCTAATCGAAAGGTTTGTAATGAAAGATTTAGGCAAAATTAGTCAGTATATTGGAATTGATATCGAATATAATGATGATAGAAAGAAAATGACCTTAAGTCAAACAAAGTATATTGAATCGTTAGCTGCAAAATATAATCTAGAAAATGCAAAACTGTACGATACCCCAATGGAGTCTAACCTAAAACTAGAACAAGCTAGTGAAACAGATGAGAGTATAAAATATAAAAATTTGATTGGCGAATTACTATATATAAGCACAGGCACTAGGCCAGATATAGCGTACAGCGTAAACTATTTAAGTCGATACCAAAGTTGCTATGACCAAACGCATTATAAATATGCCATTGTAACCTCGCTTCGAGGTTAGCTACCGGAAGGGTGACCGAGAGAACGAGACAAGGTGAACTGTGTAACGGAGATTTATTCTTAATGCTACTGTACACTGGGGCCCGGCCAGGTCTATGCTGGCTAACAGAGGTCGTGCGGCTTAACCTACGGCTTAAGCTAGTGCGGCGGTTCGCGTCGAGGTCGCGGCGGAGCGCGGGCGGCGCGTCGCGGTCGCGGTCGCGTTCGCGTGCTCGGAGCGTTTCGGCGGTGGTGCAAGGAGTGGGGGGTAATGGTCTTACTGGTGCCCTGGCTGTTGTCTCCACCAATGGCCCTGACCGTGAAGTCTTGCGTCCGCTCGCCCAGTGGGTATAACCCGCAGGAAAGACGGAGACTATAGGATGTCCTCCGGGACAGACTATGTCTGACCCTAAGATTGACCGTGGATATCGACCTGCGTCTAGAGATCGGCGAACTCGCGTTTCTCTAGGAGCCGTGGAGGTGGGGGAAACCAAAAAGTCACAACGATACAGCTTGGTTACAAGAGATCGTTGGGAGAGTTCTAACCGTTCGCTCGTATCGCTCGTGGCAGACTCTGCCTGACGGGCCCGCCGCGCCGGCCTATATGGAGCGCCGTGGCATTTTCACCAGCGAGAACATCGCTCGGTGCGCGGCCATCTAGCGGCCGGGTTCGATAGCGGCGGGCCGCGCCAGGCGCGCGTGGTGGGGGGAAAATTCGCGTCCCACCGTAATTAACTCGTTACACCATGAGAACTCTAAAGTATTTGTATAAGACTAAAGACTTAAAATTAACATACTGTGATACTGAAGATAGTGAAATACTAGACTGTATGGTAGATTCGGATTATGCAGGAGATACTGTAGATAGAAAATCTACAACAGGCTTTCTAATAAGACTCTATGGTAATTTAATCTTTTGGAAAACACGCAAACAAAGTACAGTAACTAAATGTTCAACCTTTGCAGAATATACCGCCATGTCAGAAGCAGTGACGGAAATACTGTTTGTTAAAAATTTATTATGCGAATCTTTTGATGTAAACTTCGAAAAGGCGATAAAAATGTATGAAGATAATTCAGGTGCGATTGCGATTGCGAAATATGGCAACTTCACTAAAAACTCAAGGCACATCGAAGTGCAATACCATTTTATAAATGAATATGATATTATAAAAATAGATTCTAATTTAAATTTAGCAGACACGTTAACTAAAAGTCTAGACAAGACTAAATTTCTGAAAAACAGAAAAGCATTAAGAGTGATTTAAAAGGGTAAAATGTCTGCCAAGTAAAGTCAATTTCTTAACAATACCATTAATGCAAAGATTATAAACTTAAGGAGGCGTGTTGTAATATAGTCATAATATAGTAAGTAATTATAATTTTAATAATCGTCGCTCCATCTATTGGTCGACAGCGAACTTGTGCAGCGACCTGAAGTTAGTTGAGAGCTACCATGTCTAGTATATATATACTCACTGTTCTTCCTATCTCTATCAGACATAAACGACAGAAAACGTGTTGCCGATTAGGCTCTTGCCAGACTATTATACCTAATATATTATTATTTAGCAACCCAGTGTTCATTATTTAACAACCAATCCAACATGTACAATTCTTAGTTAGGTCTCCCTGGAACAGGGTACTCATCCCCCTTTTCCACACAGGGTTAGCATTTCATCTTTCGTGCTAGCCTACGTCTTTCGAGCACTTTTTTATCCGCTTCCTCCCTAATAGCACGGAGCCTCTCATGTTTCTGCGCCTTATCTGTCTCCCTTTCTTTCCCTCCTTATTTTCCATTACCCTGCGGGCGAACGTACATAGATGAGTCCACTTCTTGCCTGTTGCGGTGGATACCCTAATCCGTGAGTTCGCGTCCACGGGGAGCCCAAGGCCTACGGCTAGTTCAGCCCTTTCCTCTGAATGTGTTGAGCACGCTGTGATCACATGTTCCGCATCGTCGCTCGAGGCGTTTCCACAGTTCACACACGCACTTTTAGTGGACTTCCCGATCCTATTCTTGCAGCTGCCAAAGGCTTTGTGTCCTGTGAGTAATTGCATCACATGGCAGTCCATAGTAAGCCCCGGATCCCCCTTTCCCACGAAAGTATCCACCGAGGTAACTAACCTCCTAGTCCAGTTCGATTGATCATAGGACTCTTACAGCGTCTGTCATTCGGCCATTGCTTCCTCCCAGGCGCGGCGCCTGAATGCCGTGTCCCTTTGTTTGGTCTCTTGTGGTTCCTTCCCCAGTACTGGGTCCGCCCTATCGGCAGCCTGGGCGATAAATACTGCGCGCTACATTCTAGCCTTAATGTACAGCGGTATCCTACCTGCCAGAACACAAAGGGCCTGGTAGGAGACGGTTCTGTACGCCGTCATTGTCCTAATGAGGACAGTCCTCTGCGCCCTTCTAATGATGTTTCTATTCGCTTCCCGCTCCAACGACGTTGCCCAGACCGCGGTCGCGTATAGTATCACCGACTCCCATACGTTGTAATAGAGCCGGCACGCGAGTTGCGATGGGCCCCTCGTGTTAGGGAGGAGGGCCAAAAAGGGCTCGTGTTCTTAATATGGGACATGGTCAGTAATAAAACGTTTATAACCTGGAATGGATCAAAGCTATCACCGACGGAGTTTAAGATAGAGGAGGGACTGCAGCAGGGTACTGTAAACTCCGCGATCCTTTTTAGTATATTTATCAGTGACGTACCCAAATTGTTTGATACCAACGATCCTGGGGGACCTTCGTTGATAACGTTTGCGGACGATATTGTAGTTTACCTGGCCAGTAATAGGGTGGGCATAGTAAAAGATAGATTAGAAACGGCTGTAGACCAAATAAATAATCACTTTGCGGCGTGGAACCTTAAGATTAATCCTGAAAAATGCGAGACGATCTTGTTCCGGAAATCACTGGTGAAGATGACGTCCAAAGCCAAGAAGGGCAGCAAGGATTTCGACGTGTACACCGGGTACTGATCTCAGGGTAGCGATCCCACATAAGAAAGTAGTAAAATATTTAGTCGTGCACATAGATTACTTACTTAGAGGCAATAAGCACATGGAAGAACAATTAGAGAAAGCCAATACGGCTTTCATGGCCAAGAGTAGAGTTTTTCACAATAAACACCTAACGCCTAAAACGAAAATTATATTGTACATGTTGCTGGTCCGCCCTGTTGTCTCGTACGCGGCGCCAAATTGGTGGAACTTTAACCACACAATGGGTGAGAAAATGAGGTGCCTAGAACGGAGATGCCTAAGAGCTTGTCTGGGCCTATACAGATCAGGGAAGTCAGACTGGAAGCATTATATCAGCAACAAGAAGCTGTATGATCGGGCGGAGATCCCTCGCATCGATTTATTTACTCTAAAACTATGCAGGGACTACTATAGCAAGCTACCCACAGTTGATAACGATATCACAAGGGATCTAGGTAGGCTGGACGATGCATGGGCGGCCAGACTGATTCATACCGGTTACCTGCCACCACAGGCCTTTATGTACTGCGACAAGAAGGGACTGCTCCAGGATGCATATAATGTGCCATTAATCTATCATTGGTGCCGTAATAAGGCGAATAAACGCATAGCGTTTGGCCCCGAGGATTCCATATACGATGCAGAGAAATTTAAATTCTCTACAAAGATATCAGAGAGAGACTTCACCGATTTCCACAGATTAAACTTCAAAAAATACTGGTGGTTGGACCGCGATAGTAGGTATTTGGATGAACATCATGCTCGGTGGCAGAGCTTCTCAAGGCCTAATTAGTTGGCAGGCGATTGGACGAGTCCCCCTCTGAGTGACTCCATTGTACATAGTTAGATATTAAGTTAGTTTGTAAATTTTTATTTAGTTGTAAGTTACCGCCTCACAGACTGTTACAGGGTTTTTTAGGGACTTTTTTCTTCCCGCGTTCCTACGTACATTGCGGTAGTACGAAGAGTTTTCTTTAATGTATTATTATATTTTAATCCCACATATAGTTGCAATAATTAGTTGAGGAACAGGAGACTGATAGGCTAAGAGACTCGGAGGCGCTGAGCAATTAGCTGACTAAGTGATGCAATGGTAGTTTTTTTATGTTTTTGATACCAAAAATTTGTACTAGATATATATATTATTTTTTTGTTATGTCCTTCAATAAACAAATTTAAATAAAGAGGGCCAAAAGGGCGCCGCTGTCCACACCCGCCGCCACCTTCTCGAGGTGGGGCTTAAATTTCCGGAGGTTATCCAGGGTAACCCCCAAATATCTCACTGCCGCACAGTGGGGTATTTGGCCCCAGAAACCGGAAATGGCTATTTTAAAATCTTCAAACTCCCATAACTTTCAAAATTAAAGTGGTTTCAGCGCAATGGTTCGGTCAGTTAAAATTTTTAATAAAAGCTATTTTGCAGTCGTTATATTTCCGACGTTTCGGTCATTGATTGTGACCCTTATCAAGGAAAGTGAAATAAAACTGCGTTTGCCTTTAGGTGAAATTTACACGTTAGCCAGAGACGTGCGTTGAGCGCGTCGGTTAGAACGTGACTGAGGTAAACAGTGAAAACAAAGCAGGAGCCTCTAGAGGTTGAACATAGTACGTTATAAACTGAATTCAAAAATTGAAGGAACAGATATTTCAAATCTCACAACACACCGCTTAAAATATCAATAATGTGGTAAACAAAAAACCCTCACTCATGCCTGAAAAATAATTAACTACATAACTCAAATATGTAATTTATGGTTCAATCATATTTAGAGAGTTACAGTACAATTCTAACAGAAAGACAACATCATATCATATCCTTACTGTTTCAATAAGGTTGCGTAATATTCTTGCATCTTAGGTGTTTCATATCTAAGATTTACGCTAGGTTGTTTAATCATATGTAATGTTTCTAATAGAATCCTCCTATTTAAGTTGGTTTCTCTATCAACAATTTTTACATTGTCGAAGTCAAACTTATGATCAAACTCGAGTGAATGCTTTGTTAGTGCAGTGTGTTGGAGGGGCGATAGAAAAACATTTCTTTTATGTTCATAAATCCGTCTTTCTAATAACCTAGAGGTCTGTCCAATATATACCTGGTTACAACCCATGCAAGGAATTGAGTACACGACATTAGAGTTTTTTAGCAACGGTATTTTATCTTTAATCGGTGGAAATAGTTATTTAGTATAACATGGTAGTTTAAAAATGGTATGCATGCCAACTTTTTTAAAAATTCTTCTAATGTCGTTTGAGATAATGTCACTAAAAGGCATGACCACAGTATTTCTCCAACTTATTGGTCCAATCTTTTTCATTTTCTCTTCTTTACGTTTTTCCCTTAATACCGGATGATAGATTTCAAAAATGCGGTCACGTATGATTGATGAAACCATTTCTGTGGGGTAACTTACTACTTATTAAAGATACACTAAAACGTAACGGTTAGGTTAGGTTTTTAAAAAAGTTGACATGCATACCAGGCTTCGTATTGAACGTCCTGTCGGCACGTAGACCAGAAGAACCGTTGGCGGATCTTTGCCAAGGTCCTGTTCACTTTGAAGTGTCTAACTGCTGGCGCATAATGGAACTCCTTCAGTACTGCTGCAACCCTTTTGCGCGGCACCACCAAAAGCCACGAGGTCGTTGTACCATCGTGGGACTCCCATTTCCTGAAAAGCAAACCTTCCGGAACTTCCAGCGAGTGCCAGATTGACCAGTAATATTTCAGCTGTGGGGAGAAACTAGCAACGTCTTGCCAGCCGGGCTTCTCTCCTTCCCCCATCTTCTTAAGGATGAAGTCGATCTCTTCATCCTTCTCCTGGCTTTGTCTCCACTCGCTCTTCCTTTCATCGCAAAATATCCTGTGAATCTTCTTCGTGGTATGTATTTCCTCTTCTGCTTCTTTCTTCTCTAGTCGGTCGCAATTTTTACAGTTTTCTTCGATGCAAGGTCTTCTAGAAAATCCATCGGCGTTTCGATGGGCTTTTCCTTCCCAATGGCGAATCTCGAAGTCGTATTCCTGAAACCGCTCGATCCAACGGACGACCTGCCCTTCGGAACTCTTGAAGGTTAGCAGCCAGCGAAGCGCTGCGTGTTCCGTCCTTACGAGAAATCTTCGACCGTAAAGGTAGTAGTGGTAATGCTCGATAGACTTTACCACTGCTCGCAACTCCCTCCGAGACACGCAATAGTTTCTTTCCGCTTTCCCCAAGGTCTTGGAGAAGTAGGCTACAACTTTCTCTTGACCTTCATGTACGTGTGAGAGGACACCGCCTATGGCAAAATTGGAAGCGTCCGTGTCCAGAATGAAATCCTTGTCTATCGCTGGGTAGGCCAGTACCGGCGCTCCGGTGAGCATATTCTTCAGCTCCTGGAAAACATCTTGGCACTCCTCGGTCCATTGGTATTTCTGTTTGGCCTCGGTGAGATGATGCAGGGGCTTGGCGATCCTGGAGAAATCCTTTACAAATTTCCGGTAGTATGAGCACAATCCCAGGAAACTTCTTAAATCCGTAACGTTCTTCGGCTGTGGCCATTCCGAAATGGCTTTAATTTTCTCCGGATCCGTCTTGACTCCACTCTCCGTTACGATGTGGCCCAGATATTTTACTTCTCGACAAAAGAAGGAGCATTTCTTGGGGCTCATCAGTAGTCCAGCTTGACGTAAACGTGCAAACACCGTCCGTAGGCGTTCGAGCTCCTGCTCAAAGTCACTCCCGTGGATGATGATGTCGTCCAAGAAAAACAAGCAGATTTTCCAGGTCAGGTCGTGAAGTACGTCTTCCATCAGTCGCTCGAAAGTTGCAAGGGCGTTGCAGAGTCCGAAGGGCATCACCTTGAACTGCCACAGTCCCGCCCAGTAGTAAGGTAAAGGGGATTCTAGATCAGGTCCTCTGAGGGGAACGCAGGGACGAGGGGAAGTGAGGGCGAGCGGGGGAGTGCGGTGATGGGAAACATGGGCGCGGGGGGAGCGGGGAGTGGGAGATTGGTCACGCGCCCACGAGCCGCGGAGTGGGGGAAGCCGCGATGATGGAGGGGATCAGTCCGGGCCCAGCCACTGCGGAGACCTTTTCAGACCGGACTCGCCGCCGAAAATTTCCACAGAGGGAAGGGCCCACCCCCGAAATATTTTCAGAGGGAGGGAATAACCCCCAGAAAGTTTTTAAAGGAGTGAATGACCCCCAAAAAATTTTTCAGACCCCGATCCACCATCGGAAATTTTTTCCGAGGGAGGTGACAACCTTGACCCACCCCCGTACCGATCTAGCGAACCAATATGCAGCAGAAATTGTTTTCCCAGCGCACAGAAATAATAATTTATTTTTATTGGAAATTTTTTTGGACGATCTCGGGAAAGATCGACGTTTTACAAACCACATATTCGGAGGGTGGGGAAGAGAGAGCATTACTTTTAAAGCTAAATTCGAGAGAGGGAAAGAAACGGTACTACATAGTGGTACAATCACATTTTATTCTAAAGCTAACAGTATTTCAAAGCGTTCCGATTCAACGTCGCGGCGTATCGCGCGATCTTGCGAAATCTGACTCCTCTGGAGCAGCCGCGCGGGATGACGTCATTTGGCAGCGCGAAGAAGACTCGAACGAAATATAATAGTTTTAAACGTCGAATCTTAAAATTATGTGGCGTCAGCAGAAAAAATCTTTTCGATACCAACAGACATTTTTTTCCCAACGCAGAGAAATAATAATTTTAATTCCCTCCCACACCGATCTACCGAACCAACATGTAGCAAACAGACACTCTAAAGCTAAAAATTTTTAAAAATGTTTTTCAATCTTAATATCGCAGTGTATCGCGCGATCACGTGTAATTTGAATCCCCCGTGATGGGACCGCCGTGAAAGATTACATCATTTGGTGGCGTGACGAACGCACCAATCATACAAAGAATTATGTGGTGTCAGCAGAAATTGGTGAGGTGAGAAGGAGAAAGACGGATAAGTAAATAGAGAAATAATATGTATAAGAAATTTATTTAAAATTAAAAGAATATAAAAATATAAACAGAAATGGAATATAATTTAACATTTTTATTCCTACGAGCATCAGCTAGAATATCATTGATGGCACATGCTACCAGTTCGCAATCTACAAGATAATCCTCACAGTAATCAAGAGACGCAGTAGCGTCTCGACGCCAAGTACATGAAAGAAAAGACACCCTGTACTACGTACATTAGGGTGGGTCGAAAAAACGTTTTTTTTTTATTTTCGTTGGAGCCTAGCGTGGAAAAGTTGTGTCATTAGGAGTTAAAGGTACACGCGAAACATGGGGGTCGTGCCTCCATTTTTCACCGGGCCCAAAGCCCGGTGAAATTTTTTTTTCAAAAATTTTTTTTCAAAAATTTTTTCTTAGCCTAGAGTTTTTTTGTGTGTTTCTCAGTATCCCCTAAAAATCTGAAGTCATTTGTAAATTATTTAACCGCCCCATGGGTCAACAATATAAATAAGTAAGTAAATGAAGGTATTTTTTATTTTAATTGTGCAGCCTTTCGCCTAATTTGATATTTTAGCATGAAAAATAATATATGCTTAATACCGAATTAACCCAGAACTCACCACGTGGAGGTATCTGCACCAGGAGTTCCACCCGCCCACCCTTCCATGTAATGGTACGTTTCAGTTTCACTTACACTTTTTTAACAAAATATTGACTTTTATTGTCAAATGTAGGTAATTCCGACCTGGCTTCTAATTTAGCTCTTATAAATCCATCTCTGGATAATTCACCACATACTTTTTGTGAAGTCTCGGTGACCAGTTTTACACACCGCTCAACGGCTTGAGTATGGCAAGGAAACTTTTCAAATTGTGGTAAATTTTTTCCTTCCACAATATTTTGTAATTCAGCTAAATTTCATTGTAAGCGGTGGTTCTGTTACAATACAGTTTTGCCAGTCAATTATATTAATATAATCCGGAGCATTAAAGTTTATGTTCGGCAGCTTAAAAAACCTAATTCCAGTGACCGTTTGTTTTCTTGCATTTTGGATTCGTCGAACAGCCAGTTCTCTAATATTTGCCCGTGGGTCCACGAGCATTGATAATAGAATATTTTCGGGATGTGCAAAATACGCGTTATTCGCAAAAACTTTATCAATTATTCCGATTACTTTTTTTGGAAACTCTCTTGATGCTTTAATGGCATTTCAAATATGTATTGTTCCATATGTTATCCCAGACTTCGTTTTCATTTGAAACCAAGTTGGAGCATATACTTTTATAATATATTGCGTTAAAATATTTAGATTTTCCGTTGGATTAGTAGTAGCCACATATAAACGTAATACTCTGTTGGCCGTCGTTAACCACCTGGCGTGGGACATTTTACCAGGATATTTCTCGGCCAATCGAACTGAACAGTTACCATCACGAATTGCATAACACATTTGGTATAGATATTGTTGATCGCAGCTTAGATCTTTTTCTGTTACAGTCGGTAGCACGCACTCAATCATGTTGAAATGAACAACGGGCATTTGTTCACAAATTTGTAAAAGTGAACCAATCGGTCCCGAATAAGTGTATGGTCCTTTTGTTTTTCCATCTAAACTTTGAAGCAAATGTCGTAGAGGTAATTCATTTGCATGAAGTAGGCAAATACTCCACTGAAGAGGTTTTCCGATAGTAGTTTCCATTAGTCGAATAACACCTCCTTTCCAGCCTGTATTCACGTTTGTACCATCACATCCGATAACTACCAAATTCTGAAGGTTCACTTGATTTTTATTTAAATATTGTAGAATACCATTTCGTATATATTCAGCACTAACGGGTGGCTGCAAAGAAACATGTCCAAAATAATGACTTCCAGGTTCTTTTATTATTGATATATGCTCCTGTTGTTTCTGAATGCGACGTCCGTTTATCTGATGAATCGTTGGATCTTTGCGACTATCAAAGTACAAACCCTGAAGACTCTCATCACTTACAGAATGTGCAGACTCTTGAAGGCGTTTTCTGTTTTTACATAACTCCCGGCGTATTTTATTTTTGTCCACTACTTTTGTGGTATTGTCTCTAGAAATTACTTTTAGGTCTGCCAAAACTGCGTTTACTATTTTCGCAACAGTTCTATTTGATGCCCCTGTCATATCGGCAGCCTTTGCTGTATTAGTTAGAACAGTTCGCATTTGCTTTTTGGCACAAGTTTCTATCTCAATAATTTTTGATATTTCAAAACCAGGGCAGAGAAATTCCTCATCGCTACTACTTTCTGCTAAACTCTCAGTTTCTGGATAATCTTTCTGGGTAGAAGTTCCACTAGTGCTAGGCATTGGTTCGGTTGTTTGGATATTTTTTTCACATTCCTTTCTTTGCATTCGCTTCTCCAGTTGATGTGTAACAACTTTATCAACACCAGCCATCATCATAGCTCGATCATTTCTCTGATCCGTTATGAAGGTCCATTCTAATTTAGGAATCTTTCGTGACTTTTCACAGCAACAAACCTCCAAACTTTACACTTACACGAACAGATATCAAACAGTTTCTTCGAATTTTTTTGAAAATTGTTTATTTTATTTTGCAAACTCTGTGAATTATTGCTTTTAATTGGCTTAATAATGTTTTGGTATTTTTGATTATAAGCTAAAATAATTTTAATAATCCTTTTAGGAGTCACGAAAGGAAGTGATGCTCGAGTCCAGATTTGTGCAATTTTGGAAGCAACTATATTTGCAATACTTGCAGTGGAAGGTTCTTTACTACAATTTCCCTTAAGTTCTAAACGAACACTTTGATAACATCTCATGACATCTTCGTATGTTGGAAGTTGAACAGCATTTTCCGGAAATATATCCTTGGCGCTGCCAAATATACGACAATCTCTTGTTCGAGTTTTAATGCAATATTTCGACATTTCTTCGATCACGTAGATCACAGTCTCACACAAATATAAAAACTGATAAAATCAGGATACAACACGCTACTTCTAGACGCAACGAAAAAACTAATAGCCACGAGGTTTAGAATCAAATTGTGACTGATTCTGAATAGTTTGCTCTTATTTGTAACGGTCAATGGAAACACTCAACACTATGAGACAATGTTGACTTGACTTGAATTTCAGTAAAAGCCGACTGATGCTTTCAATCATTAAACAGAAGAATATCGTTGCTGTGGAATTGTCACGACCTTCTTTTTAGCGTCGCGAGGTTTCCTTGACGACAAAGTCACGTGACAGACGCGTGAGGCTTCACAAACAGTATGTGGTGCATCATCCAGAGATGGATTTATAGGAGCAAAATTAGAAGCTAGGTTGGAATTACCTAGATTTGACAATAAAGGTCAATATTTTGCTAAAAAGGGGTAAGTGAAACTGAAATGTACCATTACATGGAAGGGTGGGCTGGTTGAACTTCTGGTGCAGATACCTCCACGTGGTGAGTTCTGGGTTAATTCGGTATTAAGCATATATTATTTTTCATGCTGAAATATCAAATTAGGCGAAAGGCTGCAATTAAAATAAAAAATACCTTCATTTACTTACTTATTTATATTGTTGACCCATGGGGGCGGTTAAATAATTTACAAATGACTTCAGATTTTTAGGGGATACTGAGAAACACACAAAAAACTCTAGGCTAAGAAAAAATTTTTGAAAAAAAAAAATTTCACCGGGCTTTGGGCCCGGTGAAAAATTGAGGCACGACCCCCATGTTTCGCGTGTGCCTTTAACTCGTAATGACACAACTTTTCCACGCTAGGCTCCAACGAAAATAAAAAAAAACGTTTTTTCGGCCCATCCTAACGTACATATAAAAGACACTCTGTATACATAAAAGACACACTGTATATGAATATCGACTGCCCGTGCCATGTATCTCCATTTTCCGAAATCCGAAATTCCGAGCCCTGCATATATCGTATCGACTGTCGCTACCGCTATCCTTTACTCGTCCCGAAAATATTCTGAAACTTAGTTCATTATATCTCATCACCCTTGCAATATTTTTTAAATTTAAAGGCATTTTCCTTATGTAAACCGCATATAAGCTTTCGAATAAGACCAATTCCGAAAAAATCGATCCACGCATGCTAGAGATATCGTAATATCGTCTCATGGATCAGTCGAAAACGGTAAGAGAAAATTCTTCTTCTGATTCTCCAGTCTCAAAATTTGTCGATATTTTCTCCAGTCTCGAAATTTGTCGACATAATATGTATACTACGCGTTAAGGTCGATTTACACTATACGGCACGGACCGGCACGTACCGGCACGGTGCGGTCCGTCACCAGCACGACAAAACATTGTAACATGCGTTTTAAATGGGCAACGTTCCGTCTACGGCACGAAGCGACGCCAGTCAACATTGTCGCGAAGAATGTTTTGCCGGTTCGTAACGGTCCGCGTCGGAACGTTTCGTCGCGTGTCTGACAGTGTAAACCAGTAAACGGCAGAGACCGCATGCAGCACAGGATGGATTGCGATAAATTAATAGAACATGTGAAGGTGTATGTGCCGTTGTATGCTACGGACAATCCCAAATACAGCGATAGTGTATACAAGGACAATGCTTGGAGGCAAATTGGGAAGGAACTGAATCAGTCAGGTAAGATGAATAACTTATTGTATTTCTAACCTAGTTTTTAGATAATTGTGTCTTGCCATTCAACACGGCCTTGTTCCGTAATAAAAACTTCTTTAAATGCGTCTCGAACATTAAATGCAGCACTTACTGCACTGCCCCTTTGTCGTTGCAAGTTTTGCAAACCAGTGACATTACTCTGATTCTGAGCATTGTCTTATACATTAATACTGTGATCTCGCTTACCCTCACACCCCTTACCCTCACACCCCTTACCCTCACACCCTCTACCCTCACACCCTTTACACCCTCACACCCTTTGCACCCTCACACCCTTTGCACCCTCACACCCTTTGCACCCTCACACCCTTTACACCCTCACACCCTTTACACCCTCACATCCTTTACACCCTCACACCCTTTACACCCCCTTTACACCCTCACACCCTTTACACCCTCACACCCTTTACACCCTCACACCCTTTACACCCTCACACCCTTTACACCCTCACACCCTTTACACCCTCACACCCTTTACACCCTCACACCCTTTACACCCTCACACCCTTTACACCCTCACACCCTTTACACCCTCACACCCTTTACACCCTCACACCCTTTACACCCTCACACCCTTTACACCCTCACACCCTTTACACCCTCACACCCTTTACACCCTCACACCCTTTACACCCTCAGACCCTTTACACCCTCACACCCTTTACACCCTCACACCCTTTACACCCTCACACCCTTTACACCCTCACACCCTTTACACCCTCACACCCTTTACACCCTCACACCCTTTACACCCTCACACCCTTTACACCCTCACACCCTTTACACCCTCACACCCTTTACACCCTCACACCCTTTACACCCTCACACCCTTTACACCCTCACACCCTTTACACCCTCACACCCTTTACACCCTCACACCCTTTACACCCTCACACCCTTTACACCCTCACACCCTTTACACCCTCACACCCTTTACACCCTCACACCCTTTACACCCTCACATCCTTTACACCCTCACACCCTTTACACCCTCACACCCTTTACACCCTCACACCCTTTACACCCTCACACCCTTTACACCCTCACTTATTTCCCCCCAATAACCACATTTATTATAAAATGATCCTTAATTGAAAATATAATTTTAATAAACAATCAATTTAAATTAATTACAGTAGTAGTTATAATTAAACGAAAATAATTGATTCTCGTGCCAATCACAGAGCAAAAGATTCGTATGTCCAGAAAACGTGGAAACACCGCAATTATAACATCCTCATTTCATCAGGGTCACATACAGATTTTACACAAATTAAAATTGACCTTAAGAAGTTATACCCTTTTTTGACCAAACATGGCGGAAAAATCGACGAAGAATTTATTAAATGTCCACATGTACAAACTCAACCTAACAATCGGGAGAAAGGACTTTTTCTGAAATTTTCTATTAAAACCTGTAGAGATTAGATTGATGCATAGTTAAACTGAAAGACTTATTACCAAAGAATGATTCAAACAAAAAAATTGTTTAGTTGATTATGAAAACCTGTGTTTTATTCATCATCAAACCTTAACTACCCCATCTTGTCCCACCTTCCCCTACAAGCTGAACCTAACAGTTGGGATTGCGGAGTTGTTGCGAGTGCATTTGCTGTTTCGTTATTATTCATCAATAAATTACCAGACAAAGTAACGTACAATCTTGCGTTAATGCGTCAACATTTGATCCAAATGTTTCGATCTAATCGTCTGGAAGATTTTCCATGCATTCAGGATAAATAAACAATTAACACGTGTGTATGAATATGAATTTGCAAATCATAGTACAATTAATCTTTGAAAAAGGAAGTGATATCCCCATAAAAAAAAACTTCAAAAAAGTAAAAAAATTACGCCAAGTACATGAAAAATCAAATAAATCACAAAAAATAGAAGGTAATAATTACAAAATAAAAAAAGATTTGAAATCAGAATGAGCTGCCAGTACATAAAGATGCTTTCCAACTGCGATTTAGATGACACAACTACATATGCACAGCTAAAATTCCATTACTCATAATGGCTATTTATACAAAGAAAAAATGTATTAAATAATATTAAGCAGATATATTTTTACGCAAATAAATATTTTAATACGAATAAATATTTTATTCAAAATGCTTGGCGCTGCGCCGCGAATTGGTGTTGCTAAACTGAATAAACATGTATAAATTGCATCAACCTTTTTCTTTCTTGTGGGTGCATTCGTAACTGTGTGTGTGCATGTGCATATGCTACGTATTATATTAGACTTAAATATATATAGAATAAATCTAACTGCGTTTCTAATATGTGTATGTATATGTTTATGTATTTTAGATTGCAGGGGAGTAATTGTAAATTATTAATACTAATTGTAAGACAATTAACCTTTTTTTCGGTTGCGCAGCGCCACTTAACTGTGCTCCGATGTAAGGAGAAAAGTTGAGAGGGATAAACTGCTCGGTCATTCGATTAAACTTAAAGACGAATGTATTGGAGGGTGGCGAATTAGTGAAAGTATTATCTAGTAGTGGGATTACTCATTACATACATTAAAGTGGCTGCAAAGTATCCTATGCTTGGAATGTGAACGGGCGCCATTAGTAATTTTGGTGACTCGACGTGATTAAGCAGAGACGAGAAAGTGACAGGTGTCAATATTGTGAACTCACTAAGCAATGTCGATGAGCGGAATTCATTAACATCGGTCGATAATAGTATATAATGGATGGGGCAAAGGCAAGAAAGTCTGTTATATGTAGACAGTGTAAAAAGGAGATTAAAACTGAAGTGTGGAGTTGTGTGCCATGTGACAAATCTTTTCATCGAAGTTGCTATAAGTTGCATAGAGTATATAATACAGCAAATGAGTTAGTTCCATGCGATGGAGGACTGAGGACATATAAAATGAAAGATCCAGGGCCAACAGAAGGCGGGATAGTAACTGGAACCAGTAGAAGACAGGATGATTAAGATAGTCAAGAACTGGGAAGAAACTTGGATAAAAAAAATAGACATCTTATATGTGTGGATAAAAGAAATAAAAGATGAATTGATAGGAAAAAAATTAATAAGAAAAGCCATGGCAGAAGCCGTCGAAGAGGAGATGGATAGAGTAAGACAGGAAATGCAGACATGGAAGGAAGAGCAGCTTGAAACAATTGTAGGTAGAGTAGTAAGAGATGAAGTACAAAGAGTGGTTAATAGTATACCCGGGATGAGTAAATCGGAGAAAATTAAGAAGAAAAGTTATAGGGATGCTGCATCGTCTGAGCGAGAAGCAGTAATAATAGTCAACCCAAGAGAAGATGAAGCAAGTTCAAGCGAGATTACGAAAAAATATATAAAAAGTACAATTGATATCACTAAGCTGGGAGTGGGGATTACAAGAATGAAAAAAGTAAATAAAGGAGCAGTAGTTGTAGGGTGTGAAAATAAAAATCAAGCTGAAAAATTGAAGAAAAAAGTAACAAAAGACATGGGTGATAAATACGTGATACAAGTTCCGATGAAGAAAACATTGAAGATACGAGTTTTTGACGTTGATAAGGAAGATGGGGAAAATGAGGTAGAATTCTGGAAAAAAGTAGAAGAACAAAATGGATTTGATAAAAATAGTATACAAGGAAAGATAATGCATACATCGAAGAATGAACGATCCCAACGAATGACGATCATAGCAGAGGTTAACACCGAGGTGCATGCACAAACGATTGAAGAAGGAAAAGTGAAAATAGGATGAAAAATTTGTAAAGTACAGGACTACATAGGGATTCTCAGATGTTATAAGTGTTGTGGGTACTACCATTTCGCGAGAGACCGTACAAAAAAAGAAACGTGTGGGAAATGTGCGGGGACACACAAAACTAAAGAATGTGAGAGCGAAATAAGAAATTGTGTGAGAAAAAATTAGAGTCTTTAAAGTTAAGAACCTTAAGTCTAATCACTCGGCGTTTGACACGAGTTGTCCGTGTTATGTTAGAGAGAGAAAGACAGAAAAGTAGAATTATAAGTAGTTTATAGCATCAGAGGAAATTAGAGGAAACAATAAAAAATAGGATAATTTGTCTAAACGCGCAGGGATTTATAAGACACAAGGATGAAATAGAAAACGAACTGGTAGGTAAACTTCGACCAAATGTACTAGGATTTACGGAAACACATGTAACACGGATGGTTGAAGATCATGAGATACAAATAGACGGGTATTCATGTGTGAGAGGGGACTCTGAATCTAACAGAACAGGTGGAGTACTATTATATGTAGATAAAAGAATCAAATTTAAAACCATGGCTGTGGATATATGTGAAAGAAATTGGTGGACAATTACGATTAAAATTATAGATAGAAACTATAAAGGTATACTAATGCTAGTGTATCACTCGCCAAATAGTAGTGACGCCAGTTTTATAGATTTTCTTGAGGAAATATGTAATAGTCATATATTGGAGGGTAACGTTATAATAATGGGTGACTTCAATATTGATATGAAAGTAAACAGTTTTTGTAAAAATCGGTTAACTAGAGTGATGAATACAGTAGGGTTAAAGCAGCTGGTTAATGAGGCCACCAGAATAGTAAATAACTCGGAAACGATAATTGATCTGATTTTTACTAATATGGATGTAGAAGTGGAAGTAAATCATGAGCCCAAAATAACGGATCATTCAATTGTGATGATGTATTGGGATGTAAAAACGATTGAAAACGGGAATAGGACGATTATGTACAGAAATTATAAGAGAATGAATGTGGATGAATTTCGGAGGCTGGTCGACATTAATCTTAATGCTATGGAAAGTAATAGTGCTAATGATGTGGCGAATCTGGCAGTAAGTGTAATTGTCAAATGTCTTGATGTAGTTGCGCCAAAACGGAGAGTTAAGATAAAAGATAAATAATAATAATAATAATAATAATTCGTCTTTATTTATCACAAATTCACATGAATTAAGGGATAAAAGGGCGAGGTTCAGCATACCTGCTGTTTCGCAACCTAACCCCAAAGCAAGAAATATTAGAAATAAAGTTAGCTATATAAAACAGAATAGCGAGAGAAACAAGGAAAAAAAACAAACATGGGAAGGACAAGAGACAAGGAGAGCTACGCATAGTGGACAAGGATAAAGGAGCGGGCAGCACATTTAAAAGCAGGAAAAGAAGACAAAGAACGAATTTCCAAAGGAAGAGAATTATAATAGAAGGAGGATAAGTAGGAGAAAGATCCCATAAATTTGACCGTCCGATGAGCAGGCACAGCCAGTTCATCACCACGCCTAGTAGTTGGCGCAAAAACAGAGTGCATAGAAGAGTTAGTTTGTAGAATTTCACTCAGATAAATAGGCGTCTCCGATTTCAAAGTCTTATAAACAGAGCAGCACAGGTGAAGGATCCACCGCTGTCTGAGATTGAGCCAACCGGAGCGAAGGAAACACGGCGAAATATGGTCAAACTTACGGACATTATAGGAATAACGAAGACACGAATTCTGAATACGTTGCACTATAGACGAAAGACGGGTAGTAAGACAAGGGCCATACACAACATCGGCATAATCAAACAGAGAAATAACAATAGACTGACAAAGCGATAGCTTAGCGTGGGTAGAGAGAATACGACGAGAAGGATACAGGAACCGGAGACGAGCAAACGCAGAACGGCACAAGACAGCAACATGTTGGTCGAAACACCACAGAGGATCTAAAGTAACACCAAGGATTTTGACTGAGGGTTGCATAGAAAGAGATGCAGAGCCCCAAGAAATGTCAAAAGACGATAGCTGTTGACGCAGCGCAGGAGAGCCCGCAACCAATAATGATGATTTAGAGGGATTTAACCGCAAACCATGAGAGTCAGCCCAAGATGTGAGGCGTTGCAAGTCAGCAGCCATCTCACGTTTAGCAGTGTCAGCCTCTCCAACACCAAAGTCCTTTACAAGCTGAGTATCATCAGCGTACATATACACCCGGCAGTTGCGACAGATTGAGGGCAAATCCCTAACATAAATACAAAATAGCAGTGGCCCAAGTACCGAGCCTTGAGGTACACCACGTTTAACGGCGCGAATAGATGAGACCATTGGCATAAATTGATTAAGCATGACCTGCTGAGTGCGAGAAGAAAGATACGACTCCAGAAAAGATAGAACATTAGAGGACAAACCCGTATGTCGAAGCTTAGTAATCAGCAGGTCATGATCAATGGTATCAAATGCCTTAGAAAAGTCTAAGGAAATGATGGCAGATAGACGCTTAGAATCAAAGCCACGCAATACAGTATCCGACAAATGCAGCAAGGATGTAGTAGTACTATGACCACGCCGAAAACCAGACTGAAAGACTGGAAGAGCATTAGTGGAGGTGAAAAACCTCTGAAGCTGAATGATACAGAGTTTCTCAAGTAACTTGGATAAGAAGGGAGTAAGAGAGATTGGACGAAGGGAATTGAGAGAGGTTACATGAGACACTTTGGGAATAGGAACAACAAAGGAATGTTTCAGGGCAAGAGGAAATACACCAGCAGTGATAGCAGAATTGAAGATAAGCAGGAGTGCGTCAGCACAGTATGGAAGACAATTTAGAACCATACTGCCAGATATATCATAGGGATTAGAGGATGTAAGTTTAATGGTTTTAAAGACGGCTAAAAGGTCCTCAGAAGTGAAAGGTTCAAAAGAAAAGGTAGGAGAGTAAGGATCAATGTCAACAAAGGATGCATAACTACGTATAAGGTTAGGAGAGGCAGTACAATCAGGAAGAGAGTCAAGAAAGTGGTTATTAATTAAAGTAGGATCAGGAAAAGAATCAATATCAGACGAGACCCTAGACGACCGGTAGAAACCGGCCAGGGATAAGGAATCCCAGAACCTTCTGGAGGAGGAACGAGACTGGAAACTTTGAAAAAACGCCCGCTTCTCAGCACGGATGACAGATTTAGTCACATTGCGAAATGGAAGGGAAAACAGTGGTTCTCAGAGGAGATTCGGCAGTGTATAAAACAAAGAGATGAAGCATATAAGATAGCGCGGATAAGTAAGAGTGATGGTGATTGGAAATGGTTTTGTCGGGTAACAAATAAGGTTGTGGATGTATGTAGAATAGCAAAGAGGGACTACTATGCAACAAGGTTAGATATGAATAAAAAAAATCCCAAACAAATGTGGAGATTCTTAAAAGAGTTGTTAAAAGGTAGATCTGGTGATGGTAATGGGTATACGGAGATCAAATATGGAGACCAAATATGCCAGGACATACACGAAATGGCAAATATATTTAATAAATACTTTATAGATAGCGTTACCTTACTTACAGAGGACGATAGCGTAATGGAACGAAGGAGAGCCGATAAGTACACGGAAAATGTATTTGAAGTTTTTAGTGCAATTGAGGGTGATAATTTAAACAAAATAGTACAAAAGCTTGAAAACAAAAGTGGTACTGAGGAAGGAATAACGGTAGAAATAATGAAGTATGTAGTTGAAGTTGGAGGTGATAAAATAAGTTTCATATTAAATAAGTTATTGGAGGAAGGGATATTCCCTAGTACATGGAAGGAAGCGATAGTTATTCCTGTACCTAAAGTGAGAGGTACCATTAAAGTTGAAGAATTTAGGCCAATAAATAAGTTACCAATTTATGAGAAGATATTAGAATTAATACAGTTCGAAAACAGTTAGTGGAGTACCTGGAAAGAAATAACCTGTTGAAGGAGTGCCAGTCAGGCTTTAGAACTCATCATTCGTGCGAAACTGCGCTGCAATGGGTTATATCTGGCTGGAAAAAAAGTATCGGGGAGGGTAAAATGTTAGGTGTGTTCTTCTTAGATTTAAAAAGAGCGTTTGAAGTAGTGAATAGGAAAATTCTGCTAAAGAAATTGGAGGGGTATGGTATAAAAGGAGTAGTACTGAGATAGTTTGAGAATTATATGGAAGGCAGAACTCAAAGAGTGAAATTTAATGGAAACATATCCGAATCAATTAAAGTAGAATTAGGTGTTCCACAAGGATCTGTCGTGGGACCGTTGTTATTTCTATTATATATTAACGATATCACAGAAGTTATAAATGAAGAATGTGTACTTAGGTTATTTGCGGATGATGCATTAATATATACAACTGGATATTCGAGTACTGAAATCAGTGACAACCTCAATAAGCAAATGGAGAGTATTGTAGAGTGGCTGAAAATCAATAGAGTACAATTAAATGTAAATAAAACTAAAAGTATGTTGATAAGAGGCGTAAGAAAGAAAGTGACAGAAAGCAACTTAAAGGTAAAACTGGAAGATACTGTACTCGAGGTTGTGAGTGAAATAAAGTACCTAAGGTCGGTATCATATGTATTGGCCGGTGAGTTTCGCGAGGGGTAATCTCCCAACACACAGTTTACCTGCCTCGGTGCTCCTTTTCTCAACGTTTTCTGACTCGCTCTCGATCCATCTCGCTCTCGCCTTCGCAGAACAAGAGTGAGCCAGAAGTGGTGGGGATAGTGCCAAGCTTCTGGGGTGTAAACCAAACCGAGCTGTCAACGTAGAAATACACACATCAGAATAGGTGTGCGTTAGCGACGAAAAAATTCAGGAGCTTTATTGGTTAGAACATTGACACTTTCTCGATAGCTTCATCTCGTATTGGTCTACGCATAGCTTCGTAACGCACACAACTATTACGCTAAGAATAAATAACAGCCAAACAGCTAGGTTCAGGCGGGGCCGAGCAGCGTTCCCGTTACCCCACCATACCCTGCGAGGACCTCGCAACTCCAACTGACAAATCCACGATCGTCAGATGGTGGTGGCTGATTTCTCCTCGATCGCTGTTCCCGAAAACGAATTCACCGGCCAATATATTTGATACCGACCTTAGGAGTTATAATTGATAAGAATTTAAAATTCTCAGCACATGTGAATTATATGGGGAAAAAAATTGGATCGAAATTAGGCATTCTAAGAAGGGTAGGGGTGATTCTATCGCCCTACATGAGGTGCACTATATATAAGGCTATTTTTGCTCCGTTGTTTGAATATTGTGCGTCGATTCTGGTGGGTGTGAGTGAGACAAATCTAGAATATTTACAGAAATTACAAAATCAAGGTATGAGAATCATACTGCGGTGTGATAGAAGAACTAGAATTAAGGATATGCTTTACAGGAGACGTTACAGTTTATGCCAATGAAAGAGAAAATGGAGTATAATGTATGTGTGCTGGTGTACAAAATGGTGAATGGACTGTGTCCGAATTATTTAGTAAGTACAGTAACGGTAAGACCAAATGAAAGTACAATAAGAACGAGGCAAAGAGAATATATATGTAGGAAAATGTAGAAGTAGAGAGGAACAGAAGATGTTGTTACATGATGGATTTAAAATGTACAACAATCTACCGGAGGACGTGAAAGGGGAGGGAAGAATACAGAATTTTAAGAGAATGCTAGTGCGGCATATTAAAAGTCGTAGAGAGTGAGGGTGAGTGACGAGTTGGATGAATTAGTGAGTAGTATCGGTACATCTGCGGTGCATCCATTGTAAAAACTATTGTAAAAAAAGGTATCTCCTTAAGTGTAGCTACAACAGCTAATAATAAAATTTCATCTTCTTCTCTCTCTCTCTCTCTTTTTTTCTCTTCTTCACATCAATCGCATGACAACTTGAACATTCTCAAACAGCTGATGGACTTCCTATTTACTTTTCGCGACATCATACATACATACTCGTCCACACAACACCTCGTATGCATTCATAAGCACTCACGCTCTCGTGACCGACCCGAGTGCTCAGTTACACAGAACAGTAATATCTCGACAACATTCGCCGAAAATGTTACATATCTATTGTATCGCCTCAATTCTTTATCTGTAAATAAACCGCACTATTCTCAACATTTTTGAGTTCTCTCTTTACAAATAGAACATAAAAATACAATATAAAAACACAATATAAAAAGAAAAAATTTAATAATAATAATAATATTTTAATTCATTGCCCACTTTCGTGTTACAATTTAACGATCAAATAATCTTTCCATTTCATTCTCATGATTGTGTCAGTGTAAGTCCCACCCTTCTAATGTGTCCTGCTGTATCTTAAATATTTTTCCTATTTTACAAGTGTTTCCTAATCTATTCTATGTCACATAATCTTCTTTTATCACTTTCTTGTTCTTCCCATCTTTTCCTTTTCCCTATTATCTCCTGTAGAATAGCCATGTTTTTCGCTTCTCCTCTAATTACCTCGGCCCAATTCCGGCCACTCTCTCCACTTACTTCACATGTTTCAATCGCGTGTTTCACTATTTCTTCCTGTTACATATCCTTTCTTCTTTCATTAGCCTATATTTGCATGCCCTTGTTTCACTACCCTGCATCAATCTTCCTATCCTTTTTAATTCTCCTCGCCTTTTTTCATTTTTCCCCCATAAGCATTTCGGCTTATCTCTTGGTTTCCTTGCCACCACTTTTAATTCTCTTAGGAACTTTGACTCTTTTACTTGCATCTGTCTTTCTTGTTCTTTGATGTCTTTTACTTATCTGCTCTATTTTTGATCCACACTTCTTCCCCATTTCATCTTCTTCTTTTCCATTCTTCATTTGACCATCCTCTCCCTTCCAAGAATTTGATTCGCATTCTTTCCTTTTTTCGTTATTTCATTTCCTCTCATTAGTCTTCTCCCACATTCATATCTTATCGATCCTTCTTCCGAGTTTGTTAGTCTGTCTTCAAACTTCATTGCCCTTACTCCCATTTTAATTGCTATGCCATCTATCCCTGTTTCTTTTAACAGCCAATATGTTGATGTTGATCTCGCCAATTTCATTATCCACCATGTGTATTACGCCTGCAATTTCTATTTCCTCATACCTTCTCTATCCCCATATCGCTGCTCCATACGCCACGGTGCTTCTAACTAGCGCATCAAACAGTTTCATTCTTCTTTCAAAGTCATCTCTGAATAATCTTTCTCCAATCCCCCCATACTTTTCCTAGTATCATATTCGCTTTCCCAACTACCTTCTTAATATGGCGTTTATCCTCGTTGTTCTCTCCCTCTCACTGTATAACCTAAATATTCCAGTTCTCTTACTCTTTCTTCTTCATTCCAACGGAATCTTTCCTCTTTTCTTCTTCCTCCTGCTTTCCTGCATATCATTATCTTAGACTTTTACACATTTAACTCCAAGCCTTTCTTCTTAATGTATCTCTCGAATTTCTTTATCATATTCTTAAGTCCCTGTGCATTATTTGCCATTAACACATCACCCGCGTATGAAATTGTTCAAATTTTCCTTCTACCTATTACGACTCCTCCTTCCTGTTCTTTGGTCATTTCTTTTTTCCAGGTCTGCAAATGCGACATTGAAAAGTGTCAAGCTTAACGGGCACCCTTGTCTAATACCCTTTCCTGTTAAAAAAGCTTTCCTATCAGTTCCTTCTTCACTCCTAAAGTGCATATAGTTCTGTCATATATTTCCTGTATCCTTATTCTTAGTTGTTCGCATACTCCTTCTTCATAAAGCCTTTTCCAAATTTCTTCCCTTTCCAATCTATTAAATGCACTCTTCATATCCGCGAAGAACAGGTATAGTTTCCTTCTTTCTTTTGAGGTTTCTATATCTATAACCATTTTAACTACCGCTATTGCGTCTACTGTTCCTCTCCTTCTCCTGAATCCCATATGCGTATCGTTTAATATCCCATTTTCCATTTGTTCATCTAATCTTCTCCTTAGAATTTCCATATATATCTTATAATCCGTGTCCATCTAAGTTATGCCCCTGTAGTTCTTAACCATTTCCCTTTCTCCTTTTTTATTTTTTTTTTAACACAGGACTTACTATTCCTTCTTTCCATTCTTCCGGAAAGTCCCCTTTCTTCCATGTTCTGTTTATCACCTTTGTTTGATTACCTATATTTATGAAGATGATTGCGACCTCGATGATTGAGATATAATTTAAATGCAGAAGTTTAATTTTTAAGTCTGCTCGACTTGTAATATCTTAAATGATTTGAGTTGAGATCGACGTGAGTCAGATCGGTTTGTATCTATATTTATTTAATAAATTTTTGTGCGAAAGGAATTAATTTATAAATTTTTTGTTTTTTCTATATTCAATAAAAATTGGAATTTTATGTTTATTTAATAGGTGTTTACCCTGTGATAATTGTTGGTTGGGCTTCAAATTCTAATTATTCAATATTAGGAGCGATTGGGTCAATTTCACAATCACTTTCATTATTGGATTTATATAAATTTCAATATTATATTAAATTTATTTTAATTTTAATTCCAATACTACGACAAGAAAATCGCGGATAGGTCTTTTAAAATCGGAGACCAAGTGCTACTGCACGACGAGACACTAAGACGCGGGCGATCAAAAACTGACACCTGCGTGGATAGGCTCTTACACGATTCAAAACACGTACGATAATAATAATTACAGTATAAAGGGCGACAAACAATCCGCGTTCAGACAAACACTTTATAGAATATGGCAGTAATAGGGAAATGGTCGCAGTTTTGAAGGAAAGTAACGATACACTAACAATTATATATAAGGACTAGCAAAATACCCCCGCGCTTCGCGTCGGGCCTAAGAGATATTAAGGACTCCATGAAAACACATTCCACCCCTTTTCACCACCCCCTTAGGCCAAGATCCTGAATTTGTTTAGGCATTTATGTGGATAAACTTTCCAAGTAACAACGAAGTTGATATCTAATCGAGCCTAAGAGATTTTGAGGAATCCGTGAAAATACATTTCACCCCTTTTTATCCCTTTGGAGTTGGAATTTCCAAAAATTCTTCTTTAGTGGTACCTACAGATCGATCCCCGGCTACTTATCCCCACCGCAGTGTTATTTCGCAATCACGAAGCGCTCGCCCGGTCGCCGCCTGACGATCGCGTCGCAAACTACTATTATTTAAAAATCATTATTTAAAAAAAATAAAAACCTCCCGCTCGCCAAGACGAATAAAGTGATGTAACACACTTGTGGATACAGTTCATATTTACTGACAAACCGCATTTTAAAGCATGCAACTTCAATTTTATATAATAGTATAGATATAGATAAGACTAAGAAAAGTAATTTATTGAAAAAAAGATTGTAAATAAGCGCACAACTAGTCGTCGTCTTCCCAGCCACGTAGGGCGCGGCCGACCTCCAATAACGACCACAGTCGAGGCCGCGGAGCAGGCCCAACGAAGGTGTCCCCATGACGTTCTACATAAAAAAAAAACAATTGCAAGACTAACTACGTAATAACTACGCGCATGGAAATAGAAACAATAAGCAGACCTACAATCCCCGATGCAACAAGACACTCACCAAATGGGACCCTCAGACCCCATGAGTCTTCATCATCCTCCCAGAATTCTGCATGCTTGAAGAATCGGCGCCAGTGCGCCCCATACTCCCTAATTGCCTCCATATAGGCAATCCTGATACAACCCGGCGGGGCGGGGCACTGGAAACGTTAGAGGGATGAACGGATAAATAGGATAATAAAATAACACACACACGAAGCACAAACAAACATCACTCGCACGTACAATTAGAGCAAACATAATGTCTCGGGGTACGTCTAAGATGGCCGACAACATCTTTGTCCAGGAGATCGCAACGAAATAAGAAGTGACCAAGAAGATCGAGTTCCATATGCCCTCACTTCTCAAGTCTACTCAAGTCCAGACAAAGAAGATGAACTGTCCTACGTTAGCAAAAAAATTTATCTGGCGCAAGCACAAGGGAAGACTTCGCGACCAACAAAACGAAACACCGACTACACCTTGACATTATAATTTACTGAATTTTCATCCTACAAACGACGATACTACCCGCAAAAGGAGCAACCCCTCGACACAGATATCACTATAAAAGAATTCCAACACAAACAACGACGTGAAACAAGGGCATGCAAGTATCGGGTAATGAAAGAAGAAAGGATATGTAACAGGAAGAAACAGTGAAACACGCGATTGAAACATGTGAAGTAAGTGAAGAGAGTGGCCGGAATTGGGCCGAGGTAATTAGAGGAGAAGCGAAAAACATGGCTATTCTACAGGAGATAATAGGGAAAAGGAAAAGATGGGAAGAACAAGAAAGTGATAAAAGAAGATTATGTGACATAGAATAGATTAGGAAACACTTGTAAAATAGAAAAAAATGTTAGATACAGCAGGATACATTAGAAGGATGGGACTTACACTGACACAATCATGAGAATGAAATGGAAAGATTATTCGATCGTTAAATTGTAACACGAAAGTGGGCAATGAATTAAATTATTATTATTATTATTAAATTTTTTCTTTTTATATTGTGTTTTTATATTGTATTTTTATATTCTATTTGTATTGTTACGTATGTGGAATTTTCCCATACGCCGCTCTCAACCGTTTTTCGAGCTCGCGTCTACGAAGGGAAAACGCCTTAAAATCCTTTTTGTTTATCACATACCACTAATGGGGGTCATGATCTCGACCATCTGGATCACGACCATGGGAACGGGAGTGACACGACGACGACCCCGAAAGATCTCCTTATATGGAAACTTCTAACGAAACCCCACTCATTTTCGGGACTATATAAACCCTTTGGTTTCAACCCTCGTCGGTTCAAAGCTATACAGTCACGCGTAGAGTCACGTCGTGTCACGCTCGTACAGAGTTGGTTATATTCAGTAAGATCGGGCTCGAATCCCCGTCAGAATCATAGTTAACCTCATAGAATCCGCGAGTTCGATTTATATTCTATTTGGCACTTCGTAATAGCCACTCTTACGCCCCGCATCGCCAGTGCGTTAATACCGTGCAACTATAGGTAACTAGTAGTTACTAACTACACTATTTAATTATTACTCGCGACACTTACATTTGTATAATCATTAATTATTCAATATACTTATGGTGTTCACGTGTAAATCGAGTCGATTACGTTAAATCCATCTTTTACCCAGCGATCCTTATA
The DNA here is from genome assembly GCA_963855975.1 of Andrena chrysosceles. NCBI lineage: Eukaryota > Metazoa > Arthropoda > Insecta > Hymenoptera > Andrenidae > Andrena > Andrena chrysosceles. The sequence goes on along the minus strand of OY979768.1, from coordinate 27,113,281 downwards.
ATATTAGTAGCACTCACCCACCGATACAACTTTACCGCTCGAGTTGTATCAATTTTAATTAAGAGTTACGAGGCATTACTAACATTCCCGCGACTCCCTGATTTCGCATCAGGTTCGTCCGTATCCTATAGCTCCCTGATCTCGCATCAGGTTCGTCTGTAAATCTACCAACTTCCGAACAGCTCCCTGGTTTCGCACCAGGTTCGTCTGTGAATAATCCAATCTCCTAACAGCTCCCTTGTTTCGCACCAGGTTCGTCTGTGAACTTCATCCTAGTGACTCCCCGATTTCGCATCGGGTTCGTTCACGACGTTTCATCCTCCTGCGGCTCCCTGATTTCGCATCAGGTTCGTCCGCGTACCTAACTAACAAATTAATAAACCGTATTCCTTGGGAAATACCCCTCTCGCCGGCCTCTCGCGTTGCCGCAGCTCGGGCTCGAAAATGAGAGAGAGAGAGAGAGAGAGAGAGCGAGAGAGCGAGAGAGCGTCGTGAGGACGCTCCCCGCCGACGTCCCGAGGGAAGCGATCAAGGCCGTAGCCTTTTTTCGTCATTCCACCCGTTAGCGCATGCGATAGTCTCGAACAGTACTTTGTACTCTTCCCACGACGTTTTTCCATCGAAAATTGTCGGTTTCACAGCGTACCCCAAGCTGAGTACATGTGGTTCCGAAAAGGGTGCAGCGGCAGGTGCACCGACGGGGAAACACTATTTACAACATTATTTACAACAATATTTACAACGGGCGCCGTTTCCCCACCCCGAAGACTCGCGCCGCTGCCAACCGAACTGTGGCCGTTTTGCAAAGAACCGGTTACGACCTGCATTCGTTCCTCCAAATTTGGCCTGCGTCCGCCGGTCCTCGGTGTCCTTCTCCCTCCTCCGGGTCTCGTCCTCCCTTCGCTGTTCCTGCATCTGTCCCACGATGCTTAGCTGGAGGTTGGTGAACAGTTCCTGTAGGGAGGCGTCGCCCGTCGGTCCAGGGGAAGGCTCCGCGGAGGCCGCGGAAGCGCGAGTGGCATGCCACTACGAGTGGGCATCCCACTTCTGACACCAATGTTACGTTTCCGGTCTGGCATAATGAAACTTTAATGTACAACAAGAGTAACGGAACATGAACAGGAACAGTCAACAACAATAAATGTCTAATACAAGGGAAATGTGGTGTTCTCAAATACGTCTGCTCGCAATGGCGTCTGTATCTCGAGTGACAGCTTGACAGGCGATCGATCCGATCGCCTTCTTCTGGCTGTCCTCTTGTCTCGCTCGCGAGCACCAGTGGGCCATGGATTTTTATCCATAGGGTGCACGCAACAATATACTTGGCGCGAGACACTACCGCGTCTCTTGATTTTAATGGTATAATTCAAAGATTTTGGGTATACTGTTTGAAGTCTCACACAAATGATACCCGTATACACCTAAGAAATTGTACTTTTATTAAAAAATATTCATTGATACTTCCAAAATAATCGAACACAAGTATGTTCCAAACTTACGAGAAATCATTAAAATTTCAAAACTTCAACTCAAATGCGGCATGGATTCCCGCTATCCAACCACTTTTAAATTTTGCACTTATCATTTTCTCACAATGTGTCACATTTTAGGAGAGCAGGACAAAAATCAAATTAAAAAAAAATTTAACAATAGGTTAACAGAGGCAACTTGTGACGTAGCGACGGCACACGTCACGCGAGCACGTGACTCGCAAACAATAGACATAGTACGCGTTGTAGTCGCCGGGCGACCGGCTGTCCCGCGGCTACTTGCGGCGAAATTGCGAAGTGGAACATGTATAAAGGCCGCTGCGAGCCAAATCAGGAGTTCTTTTCAGCATTTGATTGCTTTACCGTTGTCTGCCCATGCAAAGAGGTGCTGACTTTTTGACACTTCCGAAGTATGTCAGTGTCAACCATCGCTACTACAGTATTTATCCAATACAGACTGTTGTGCCCAGGCAACGTCCAAGCACACGTGTCACCGTTATACATATTATATTACGTCCGTTACGAAACGTTCGAGACGTTTCCAAGCTAAGACAGCCGCTGAGCAACCGAATCTACAAAATCAGCAATATACGAACGCATCGCTGCGACTGGGCATGGTAACGCCTACCACGCCCAAGGAGAGGATAAAACCAATTCGACTCCGCTAATCGACGGATTCCAACCCGACTCTCGACCTGTTAACACGGATAAAACTCTTGTATATCTCAGTCTAGTTTAGTTAAAGTATGAATAAAGACTTAGTCTCTGAGTTTAATCGAACTTGGTGTAGTTCCTCCAGTAGATCCAAATCATTTGTTCACTCCCGAACCTACGATATCGCAAATCCCGTACCAGCCTTGCAACTCATCGCGCAGGGCACAACAAGACCAAGTAGCAATGTTGCGTCCTCACCAAAGTCTTCGTGGTATCTCTGCGACCATAGACCAGATCCCGCATTGCAGCAGGCATTTGCGCTACGGCTCCCTACTGGGTGCACCAATCTCGACCGTCCAAGGATAGTTGCTATCATCCGACATCCTAATTCCCCCAACTCGCCGCGAGTCGACGCGCTGTCGCCATACCGCTCGGACCCACAGTCGCTAAAGAGCACCGTAGATGCTCCGCCGCGACGCGAACTGGCGTTCGTCGCTCACCTGTAACAAAAAGCCAAAGCTGCTAATAAACAGCTAAGGATTTTAACCCGCTCTTATTCATTTGTCGAACCCTGACACCCGACTGAGAATGACTCGGCAACATCCCATCTCCGTCCCACCGACGACTATCTCACACCGGAGAACGGTCACAAATTTTTAAGACAATTTTACTACGTACATATATCAATATCACATATCAATTTATATGTCATATATCATTTGAAACTGTTTTCATCTGAAGATCTTTCATTTTTCTTTAGTGTGTGCCTTTGCCTTCAATTTTATCAAATTTAGCAATTTCAATTCCATCATCATTATCCTTCATCATCTCCAGAATGTTTGATCATGACACTAATCGTATGCTTGATACTAACTGCGTTTAGAATACACAGCGAAAACACTAATATCTAATGGTGTGATGCGATTTCAGGGAAGTTACGTTGGTAATTGGTGCATAAAACCAGAAGAGTGTATTACACCATGTACAAAACAGTGGCTTGGCAGGGGTCCTATACAAGACGTTACTACTCAAAAACATGACTATACGTGGAAGTGCGTCGAATCAGCAGAACCTTATAAAGCACAGGACAACTTATTTTGCCAGGCTGAACCGATAAGTGGTAAGAATATAATATTGAACACAGTAAATACATTTTAAGTGTCTTTCTGCTTGTATTCGTTGCTTTTTATAGAGAGTAAGAGATAAAATCTACAAAATTCAATTCCAGTAACGACAATAACAATGTAAAATTATTTCAATGTTCTCTTTCTTAATACTTTAAGTAATAAGAGTAATATTTGAATAATAGGAGTTGCAGTAACAGTGACTTTCACTATAGTAACAGAGGTTGCTCTGTATAATTATTATTATTAATGTTGAATACACTCATTTAATAATTAAATAATATTATTATCAAGAAAAAAGATTAGTTCTAATTTAATGTCAATTTATAAATGACTAAGAATATTGTTGTTCCCATAGATAATACCACATATAAATTGAGTTATTTTGAATCTGGTTCTCATTTGCCATCTGTACCATACGGTCCAATATGGACATATAAGAAACCAGATGTCTCTATGGATGACTGTACAACGTACAAACTTAGCTATTGGCCAAATGAAAGGCCTATGAAGGTAATTTTCATTTTTTCATCCGTAACGTTTCATAGTTGAATTTACTGCGTAGATTAAGTACATACATATAACATGGAAGCAGAAATATGCCAAGCAGATGTTTTCGAAGCGTTCTTTGGAAACAAGAAATTACAGGTCGTAAACGGCGAATGAGTGTTTACTTCGCTCTGAATCCAATTTTATCCCGTAAGGTGAAACACCATTGTAGCTCATGAAATGATCTGGAATATTCAGAAACTTTAGATGTTCATAACAACAAATACTTTGATTCTTAAGCAAATGTATTAACTTGGAACATTATTACATAAGGAACTTTTGTCAGTTTAACCGTAACTTTTAGTTTAAAACCAAAACCAACTTGATCGGACACCTGCAAATTTCAGTTGTTAAGTCATATTTTATAAAAATGGCTGGCCAGAAACGTCTGATATGCTACAGTTTGTTTATACTGTCGCCCTCTATGATTTGACCCCGATGGCATATAAAAATCTCTTGTCTGGATCGCGATCTCCTTTTGTTAGACCCAGTTCGCCACGCCTACTAATGTCGCCTACTTAAATAGCCTAATGACTATTCGCGCGCGTTCACACCTACTCACCATATACGCATGCAGTTCTAGACTTGGAAATATCGGGACACACCTTCACTTTCGCAAAATTGTCTCTAATTCGAACAAATATCAATGTAGAGCACAATTGAGCAATTCCGAAGTTTTGCTGGTAGGAGTCGCCGGAAGCTGAAAGTCAAAGTGGGCCAGTGTATTTTATTTAACAGAAGCATGTGCAACGAGTGTCCCCCGGGGCACCCTCAAATACCGGTGGGCAGGTAGCTCCAGGACAATGGTGACACACAAGCAGCAAATGAGAAGTGGGGCAGATCTCGGGTAGGGAGAGCTCAGTGGGCGTAACTACTGTCCTTTGCAAAAATGTTGGCGTCCGGATGCTGAACGGGGCAAGGGGGCTATGTTGCTCGCATTGGCTCCCACCGCCTGTGTCTCGTTCGCTTACTTTGTATTGGTCGACATTGTCGCGTTCGCCAAGACGAGCAAAGTAGCCCGCTTGCCGCGCTTAGCGTCCGGACGCCTTCTTTTCTACAAACGACAGTATACAACACAGGGCTCTCTAGCGTAGGTGCCCCTCAGGTGCCTGCGTCCTCTTCCAATCTTTAGCTGTGACGGCGTGTGTCATCGTGTGTCACTAATACACACTCGTTCCCACGAGCTCGACGACAGAGTCGCTGGTCACGGTCGCCTCTTTAGTGTCGCGCGTATACCGGACAACGCGGACGAGAGTGGGAGAACCCCGAATGTATGCGTACACGACCTTGGAGAGCCCTGATATAACACATTGAAAGGAACTACATCGCCCCTTATGCACGTGATGCTTTCACCGCTCGTGTCGTTGACCACTCCTCCACTCCTCCTCTCCAAACCAACGCAATTTACTTATCCGCAGGCGGAGCGGCAACGGAATATTCGCAACGGCAGTAGGGTGGTCCTTAGCTATAGGAGTAAAAAATTTTTTCAGTTTTTTTATCTTAACACCCTAAAATAATGAGATTGGTGAGAAACTTATATATACAAAGTTTCAAAGTGATTGGACAACGGGAACCCGATTTCTCAATATTTTTGCATTTTTACATGATGTTTATCCAGCGAATTCGCTACACAGTATCGGATTCTGTAGACATTTCTGAAGAAGAAACTGTTACATGGGCCCTTCAGGTCCATCCCGTGCTTGCAGTCCGCGCGTCGCTTTCTTTTGCAAAGGCGATTCAGCGGAATCGCCTCGCGTGTAGCAATCGCGTTGTGCTGAGTCCGTAGCAACAGCGTTAGGGACAACGACCGCGCTCAGCCCGGGCCCTGATTATTTCTCAATAATCAAGGAATGGGTGAAGCAATTGACAACCGCCTACGGGGCAGTTTCCCCCATTCATGGGGACTGTCCGAGGTTCGACCCGCAATGGAGATCCGCGGGACAGGGATTCGTTTTCGAGAGCTCGTGCTAGGAAGTTGTGACGAGCCAGCGGGCCGTCTAGATTTCGTGACCTCGCCTCCACGTAGACACCGCGTAAACCGACCGAGATCAGCCCTGGGTAACTCCTTCCGATATACCGAGAACGGCCTAGCCGGGAGAGCCCTTGTGCGCGATACGAACCGCCGTTGACTCCGCGAAGACGTGCGACGGAACGAGACAGAGATAAGCGACGGACTCCGATTTCGCTGACATCCATGTGCTACCAAAGAGCACAGCGAGCGACCACGACCTGCGCTAGGTTGAGCGACTTAGAGAGCGCACGAAACGAGAGACGACAAGCGTGCCGACACCCGAGCGCACAGCGATAACAGGGACGGAGCGCCGTCCCTAGGGTATGTCCTAATTGTTACTTTAATCTTTTCTTCAAGAATATATTTCATTCCATTGTTTTTCCCATGAATTCCGTGTAACCATTGATTTGACCCCTTTTCCCCTTATCCTTCCATGGTAAGTCTAGTCAAGGCGTGCTTTAGCACCTTAAAAGAGCAAGTACCCTGTGAATCATCGTAGCCGCTCAGGGCGATTCGCAAAAGTCCCTTCAGGACGTAACAAAACCATCCAGGAAATGCGTGCAAGGTATTCAGCCACCTGACAGCCACGACTCTCCTGCAGCGACTCGTCAGGGTCGCTGCTACGCGGAATCGACACGGTGCCCAGTAGGGTGGTCTTAGCTATAGGAGTAAAAAATGTTGAGTTTTTTAGGCTTCGGTTACTTTGGAAGTATCAGTGAATATTTTTTAATGAAAGTACAATTTCTTACCATTTATTATCCACGTTTTTAATTTATTATCCACGTTTTTTAGGAATTGAAGAAAGGTTATGTATATTTAGAAATTTTGGGTACACGACTGTCTCGTGCGAGCGACTACCGGAGACTGCCTCCGTCGAACGACTCGCCGTTGCGTCGCGGTTTTCTTTTGTTTTTTTGCCAAGCTCAACAATCGGCAGGCCGAAGGTCGCTCGGCGCGAGGCCCATGCGTTGGGGATATTGTATCGGCATATCCTGTATGTCGTCACTCGACTTACATATCTTTTGAGACCAAATTTAACTATCTAGCGTTCTTAGTTTTCACGTAATACGTTTTTACAAATACAGATGTTTTTCAAACACTGAGATGATAGCGCAACTCTGCATACGGATTCGTGTTTGGGACGAAAAACTGTACTAGGTTCCCGGACTGGATATTGCAGATCAGAATTCGTTTGGGACAGTGTAGTTAAGGACCCCCGATTGCCTACAGTAACTTATATGCTGCGTTGTATACTAATTTTAAGAGATGAAACTCAAAGATGTCGTCTATATTTTTGGAAGTAATAAATAAATATTATTATTATACATCTAATAAATTGTACTTCATTAAAAAATATTCACTGAGACCTCCAAAATAGCCAAACACAATTATGTTCGAAATGTACGAGAAATTACTATTATTTCAAAGCTTCAACCGAAATGTGGCACCTGTTCCCATTGCCCAATCACTTTGAAACCTTGCACTTATCATTTTCTCATCAAGCCTCATATTTTAGGGGGTTAAGACCAACCAAAATCTGAAGTTGAAAAATAAGAACCACACTGATGTTCCTGGACCAAAAAACCTTCGCGGACAAAATGAACCCTGCCCCCACGTTTTAATTGAAGATGCAATTTTTGCATTAAACTCGTACCTAATGACACCGTTTCCATATGCAGAATCTAGGTTAGATATTCGTAAAGATAATTAGAATATAAGACTGTCGTACAAGAAGAGGGGTGGAAAAATGCTTTTGGCATATTGGCTAAAAAATGGCGGATATTTTTTAAGTCAATAGAAACAAAAATAACCACTACAATTCTAGTTGTAAAACGGCATGTTTATTGCACAATTTTTTACCAGGTAAAAAAAAGATGATCAGTGGGTTGCATATTTACAGTCACCAGAACCTGAGTTTGGAGCTTTTATTAATTTAGAAAATGATCCAGGACTAGCAACAAGATTGGCATTTTCCACCAGAAAAAAGCTTGTTAATTATTTTAATTCTTAAATGACATGAATTGTTAAGTTTCATAATATGTTCTACATAATAGATTATTACACATAAATAGTTTTATAAGTTCTTATATGTAATTAATTAACCCTTTCGCTACGTCGGAGTTGGGTGCCAGGCTGCTGCCGCTGTACGGGACTGTTGAGCGACGAATCTACACTTTGCCACAAGCAGAGTGCAATATCTGTTGCTTTGTTACATTATGCAACGAATATACAAACAAATGGATACCAGAATACTGAAGTAATCAAACAGAATTGTTAACTAAAGTCGGTATCAGATATATTGGCCAGTAAGTTTTGTGAGGGGTATTCTCCCACCACACAATTTGCCTGCCTTGGTGATTCTTTTCTCAACGTTTTCTGACTCGCTCTCGTTCCATCTCGTTCTCGCCTTCGCAGAACAAGAGTGGGCCAGAAGTGGTGGGGATGGTGCCAAACTTCTGGGGTGTAGACCAAACCGAGCTGTCAGCGTAGAAATACGCACATCAGAATAGGTGTGCGTTAGCTCCGAAAAAATTCAGGAGCTTTATTGGTCAGAACATTGATTCTTTCTCGATAGCTTCATCTCGTATTGGTCTACGCATAGCTTCGTAACGCACACAACTATTACGCTAAGAATAAATAACAGCCAAGCGACTACGTTTAGGCGGAGCTGAGCAGCGTTCCCGTTACCTCACCATACCCTGTGAGGGCCACGCAACTCCAACTGACAAATCCACAATCGTCGGATGGTGGTGGTTGATTTCTCCTCGATTGCTGTTCCCGAAAACGAATTCACTGGCCAATATATCTGATACCGACTTTAATGCGAAATTTTAACTGACTATAGTTACCGTTAGTAACGACAGGGTTAAAATATATAAATTAAATAAAGTAACTCTTTATTTATAACTAGATAATTAGTGTTGTCTGCTATAGTAAAACAACCACAATAGTAGATACTTACCACTTTCATTTAATACTTTCCCAATTGCATTCCATATTTTATCCTTCTTTAGATTCGTGTAATCCTCGTGGGATAAATCATATTTCTGACCAATTGTATCAGCTATTCCATACTGGTCATTGTTTCACAAGCAAATGCGACACCCGAAAACTAGAAACGCTTTCTTTATTCAGTATCCTTGAGTTGCACTGTGGATCTAAAATGCGAATGGTCGACGGTCGCGCGCGCAGAGCCGTCTCGCACCAAGCCGCGATTTTCAGTTGGTTTTGAACTCTGCCTCGATTGGTCGATCGCCGTCTCGCGATTGGCCTTACTTGGGCATTTGACGGTTACTCAAAGTATCGCAAAGGGTTCACATCCCAATATGTATTCATTTAGTATAATAAAACCCTTGCGCAACGCGGTTCGAGTTATATGTACACAAATTTTTTGCTTGAAAAATTTCGGCGCCAACCGGCCGCGCACTTACACTCATCCCTCAATCCATACATAGTATTCATTCCACGTGATTTCTTTACGCGGTAGTCAATGGTGTGAATAGAGTCTGCTAGTACGTTCAATTCGTTAAAAAGCTTCTATGTGCTGTAAAAAATAGGTAATTATAAGGGTGTCACTTTTTTCGAGTTTTGATTTTGAAAGGAGACCCCCACCCTAGTTTTGTTCCTTTTGATCTAAAATTGCTTAACACCAAATTTCAGCTCATTCGGATAATATTATCCCGTGACGACAACACGTGGAAATTAACCCTAATGTCAATAACCGGGTACCGGGCTACCCACCTGGGCATGTTTTATGCAATTTTTTTATGTTCCTGTCACGTGCCGGGTGGAGGGCTTTAGGGACGATGACACGTGGGGTAATTGTCAGGCGAGAATGCAAGTTTTCCGCACGCTGGGATTTTAGAAGGAACTCAGGCGAGAATGCACGTTTTCCGCACGCTGAGGTTTTAGAAGGAACTAAGGCGAGAATGCACGTTTTCCGCACGCTGGGATTTTAGAAGGAACTCGGGCGAGAATGCACGTTTTCCGCACGCTGAGGTTTTAGAAGGAACTCAGGCGAATATACACCCGGGGGACACCCGTTAGAGCACTTTGTTTTGTTTTGGCTGAGTGATTGCATTTGCGGTTGCATTCACATGAGAAATTCACGTAATATTTCCTCGAAATCAGTCTAGGCATGCGACGGTATACGGCCCGTGTAAAAGAACGTTGGTAAACACGATAGGCACTTTCGCGTTGCGGGCCGAGATCAGCTGTTGCGACAGTTTGTTTGATTCGAGAATCCCCGTATTCGAAGAGTAGACACAATAATTTGAAGCGTGATTTAAATATGAGAATTGTTTATTCTATTTGGCACTTTGGTGGCATGTTTATAAGTATGCGTTGGACGTTTAGCATTGGCACATAACATTTATATAATAATAATCAATAGCAATGTATGTATGGACATGAGTTACAATATATGATAATATGAAAGCAATAAGCAATAATTATGCAAGATAATATGAACGCTGTGAGCGTTGATAGTACAAAATGATAGAAAGCAATAAGCAATACGAAATAAATGAAAGCAATAAGCAATAATTATGCAAAATAATATGAAACGCAGTAAGCGTTGATAGTACAAAATGGTAGAAAGCAATAAGCAATACGAAATAAATGAAAGCAATAAGCAATAATTATGCACAATAATATGAACGCAGTGAGCAATAATAATACAAGAATGAAATAGATGATGGTGATATTCAATTTGGTATAAATGGTAATTATAAGCGCTTACAATGATTGATGGTCGTTGTTGGTTTACACTGTTTTAGCAATACTTTTCTGTATATCCTTTCGCGGATAGATTTCGTTGAAAGAGAGCTTCTGTCTCGGTCCCCTCGTATTTATATAATTGTCGCGGGGGTACGCGCGGTATAGGCCTTGACCTATTTAATAAATAAGTCGCAGTAGGATTTCCGGGGTTTTTACAAAGGTGCGTCTATTATTAGACGCGTTTCTGTCACGTACACCAGATATTCTTCGCAAATACATTTCCGGGGTTTTTATGACTAGGGAATAATATGCTCAACCCATCGGATGGATTTTGGGAGTTTTAATGGGAAAGGGGTGATCGTGGTCTTGACTTGTAGGGTCTTAGAGAAGGGGTGAGACGTGGTCTCGATTTAAGAGGTTTTTGGGGCGAGGGACCTGTTTAGAATTAGTAAGAGGGGGGGGGGGGGGGGAGTTTGTGCCTCGTAGGGCGAATAAGTGAAGGAGGTTTCGTACTGACCATCTCGAGATGGGGACCGCTAAGGTACATCATCGAGGTGATCAGCGATTGGGGAAAAGGGGTATTTGTTGAGTTGGAAGGACTTTGGTGGAGTGATTTGGAGGTTTATGCGAAAGTGTTTCAATAGTACCGCGCGAAAAATAGTGGGATATCACATTCCCGTGAAAAATTCGTCATGACCGCTTGGATCTCCGTTATTTGAACATTTTAAAAGCCAAATATATTTACAAACTTCTTTTATTGATCTCGGATACGGAGAATTATCCCGTCAAAGTTTACATAGTGATTCTCACTAACGAAGGTACCCCAGGTACTAGAGCAGGCTGTGGCGGGTAAGAGCGCTCTCGATTGCTCGTGAGCAAAGCGAAGAGCGACGCCGTGAGCAGTGCCCCCACCCTGTGTCCACTAGCTGCGGTAGTATGTGTGTCAACTGTAGTAGTTTGTGTGTAAACTGTAAGGTGGGTTTGCTGACGTTCAGCAGCAGGCTTCACTCACGAACACTCCCCACCACGGCACTGTTGCTCATGAAGGCGTGGCTTAGCGCTTTACGATGCTCTTTCCCCACGCATCCGAAAATTTTTGCCCCGCGGGCATTTAGCTGTTCGGGACTGTACTACGTTGTAGCGAAAAACAAATTTTCCTCGAACCGCATCGTAATAGTGTGGAAAACTTGCCCATCCGTGACAGGAATCTCCACAAAAAACGTCAAAAAAGTAAAAAAATTACGCCAAGTACATGAAATCAAATAAATCACAAAAAATAGAAGATAATAATAATTACAAATTAAAATAAGATGTGAAATCAAAATGAACTGCAGGTACATAAAGGTGCTTTCCAACTATGCTTAAGATGTCACAACTACATATACACAGCTAAAATGCTGTGTTCATACATTCCATTACTCATATCGCGGACATTTTAATAATGTGAACATAAAATGTAACATGTAGACATTTACCTAGATGTCCGCGGCCTGGAAGTGAAATACTTGGCGTGGCCACGCAAGGTATTCTTGGTTCACCAATACCCGTACCTTCCCTTTCCCAAGCTTTCAGATAATTTGTCAATTTAATAATTTGTCAAAATAAAACTCTGACAATATGAGTACATTTGCAGTATATTGCGTTTTAAAATAATTACAAGATCATTTATTGACACCGGTACCTTTCCTCTCGCAAGTTTTCAAATAATTTGTTAATTTAAAACTCGAACAATATAAGTACACTTTCATTACTTTGCGTTTCTAAATAATTTTTATTCATCAGCACCTTGACCTAGCCTGGCCACTAGAGCCGTTCAAATACTTGAATATTCGGGTAGCTTGAAATCCGAACCAAGCTGAAACCCGGTTTCCAAGCCGAGCCGAGTACCCGAATCAACCGAGCGGCTTGAATAGAACCAAGTAGCTTGAATTTTTCAAGCGGCCCGAAGTAAGCGGGCGGCTCGAACAGAACCAAGCGGCTTGAATTATTTCAAGCGGGCCGAAAGAACCGAGGCGGCCCGAATGTATGTCTGTACATTGTACATCGAGCAGATAGGTTGGAAATAGGTTATGTACACCTAACACAATTATAATATAGACTGCGGAAGTATATGTAAATGCATGTTTTTATTGGACTGACTTAAACAAGCGGGATTTTGACAGAAGTATGTCTCGTCATTAAGAGGATGTTAAAAATACATTTTCGATTTTACACATTTTGAATATTCTGGATATACGTTGCACATTCTGCATATTTTTCATATTTTTTGCAGATACTGAATTTGTTTACAAATTAGCTTGGTGAACCTCGCCATTAGAATTTAATAGTTTCATATGTTATAAAGTTTAATAGCGTAATAGTTACATATATATTCAAAAGTTTAGTAATTCAATAGTAGGTACAACAGCTTGATACGTATAATATATAATTATTACAGTATAATTATTAGTATACTACAGTTTTATAAAAGAGGTTGAATATAACCCCCCCCCCCCCCCCCCCGTTACCTTTTTCAGCATATTTGCATATTCGCGGCATATCATACTTGGGTAAACTTCCGCAGTCTACGCATAAATAAATAGACGAATAATTTTTAAACAACAAACACACAATTTAATTTTTTTATTTAATTAATGTAAGAACACGGTAGTAATCCGTTTGAATGAGGATGGGAAATATTTCTGAAAGAGCGTATGAAATTACAAGAAATGAAATAAATTTAGTTGCATTACACACATAGTTCATCCATAATGACGCATACTGCATAGTATGTACATACTATACACACACTATATTCATGCTATACATACATATTACTTATTATATACACGGATTATATAATATAGACAATAATAGGCATACAATGAACTGTCGACCCTACACACATACTAGATACTATCGACGACTCTACATGCAGTTGTCCGTAAGAAAAAACTGAAACGTGCTACTCTTCGTAACGCGCGTCGCTATAAGCAAATTCCGTATCTGCAAAAAATATGAAAAATATGCAGAATGTGCAACGTATATCCAGAATATTCAAAATGTGTAAAATCGAAAATGTATTTTTAACATCCTCTTAATGACGAGACATACTTCTGTCAAAATCCAAATAAGTCAGTCCAATAAAAACATGCATTTACATATACTTCCGCAGTCTATATTATAATTGTGTTAGGTTTACATAACCTATTTCCAACCTATCTGCTCGATGTATAATGTACAGACATACATTCGGGCCGCCTCGGTTCTTTCGGCCCGCTCGGTTCTTTCGGCCCTCTTTGAAATAATTCAAGCCGCTTGGTTCTGTTCGAGCCGCCCGCTTACTTCGGGCCGCTTGAAAAATTCAAACTACTTGATTCTATCCAAGCCGCTCGGTTCTTTCAAGCCACTCGGTTCATTCAGGTACTCGGCTCGGCTCGATCGTTCAAGCCGAGTTAGGCTTGACTTGCTTTTTCCGGGTATTTGAACAGCTCTACTGGCCACGCCGAGTATTTGACTTCCAGGTTCGACCATCTTTTTTTGTCTTTTATTATGTTACACAGTGTCGCCTTTGCACGCTGCGGGAAAGCGTCGTTATGTACTTGCAGCTCATTTTGCTTTCACATCTTGTTGCGGCCGCAAGCAACGCGCCGTGCCGCGCGATTCGAACGGGTGCCCGCTGACTCATCACAACAGCTGATGAGTGAGACGAGGCGCCTTTGTAACGTTTTTGACCGCTAGAGAGCTTCGCGGGCGCTGGCTCGGTGACGGTTAGTTCCAAGAACCGTACTGTCGTGACAACACGGTAAAAGACTAAATCGCGTTCTCGCGTCGATTGCGCATTAATCAGAAAGGGGATTCGTCCATCAGCGGCCCATTAGTCGTACTGCGCCCACGCGCCTATCCGTGATTGTGTGTTGGATTTGTAAAAGGTCGAAGTGAATGTTCTGTACCCTGTGCTATCCGACGTCTGTGTAGTCACAAAGTGACCTAATAAATTCAGTGTCGTGTCCACCGGCTGCGTATTGCTGCCCTACATTTCCTCCTTTCGAGCTGCCCAATCGCCGGCAATTTAAATCCTGCCCTTGGCGGAAACACATCTGTTTTTTTATTTTGTAGTTATTATCTTCTATTTTTTGTGATTTATTTGATTTCATATTCTTGCCGTAATTTTGTTACTTTGTTGAAGTGTTTTATGGGGATCTCACTTCTTTTTACAAACATAATTTGCATAGTGAATGACTTAAGATAATTTTGAGTATTATTATAAGTTACAAACTATCACGGCACAGAATTAAGGATATAAATTATATGTAAGTTTAACAACTACGAAAAGAAACCATGGGCAATAATAACCACAATTAACACCTGCAGTCTGACATCAGATTGGTAGCAGGGTCTGGCATGATGGCGCAGATTCTGACGTCAAAACCGTAGTCGTCTGGGTCCGTATTTCGGTATGTTCTGAGACAGGGCTGGGCAACCCGCGGCCCGTTCACCGACTTGCCTGCTCTGTTGGGCCCCGGGAGAACGACCCCCTCCATACTCTTTTAACTCCTACACTACACTGTACTGGTGACTCGCGGGCCGCATGTAGCTGCTGATGGTGGGGGAACCGGCTGACTGGTAGTGGGAACCGTGCGGCCCGCGGCGGCGAACAAGTTGCTCAGCTCTGTTCTGAGGTGCAGAGCCTGATGTCAGATTGGCAGCAGATCGACAGCAGATTTTGCCGTCTGCTTGGCACAGCCAACAGCACCATCTGAGGGCCAGAATTACCAATCAATTCTCTACGCGTGACGTCACATGGTCGTCCCTACACACCAACACAAATGTAGCGTTATTGCTGCAGGTGTATCCCTACCCCTATATAACCTGCCAGCAGATTGTGCAGTTTATTAAAATAATTAATACTACTTATTTCCAAAAATATTTATTCTTTCTTTACAATTGTTAGGGAATAATATAAGTAACGCATATAAATTCGAGGAAGAACATTCAATATTTACATTTATAAATCCATATACAATACGTCCCGTAAGCAGTGGTACCTATTAGGTGCGATATCAGAAAATTTTCTATATTTTCGACTTTTTTGTGTAGAATCATCATATTCCGTATTGTGTTAGCGCTGAAAACAAATACAATATTAGTATAAAATTAAACGTAACGTAAGAATAAACATGATACATGCGATATTTACTTCAGCTCCATCACTGCACAGCACACACTCTAGGCCATCATGCATGCCCCTGCGAACATTAACATTTATAAGAAAACATGTGTTAAATTATTATTTACGAAACAAGACGCTAAACATTCGCACATCGCGCATAACCCTACGTTTCTGTCTTGCAGATAATGTGACTCTCGATTTCCGCGACGTTGATAATTGGAAATCATTCAATACGATCATTCATTCGATGCTTAGAATCGCGTGGAATATTTTTCGAGCGTTCGTCTTCAAGCACAACGGATGCCAGTTAGAACAAACGGTATGTAGATGTAACACGAGTATCAATGTGGCGGCACAATGGGCTACCCTGCCGGAACTGCCAGTTAGAACTGTAGCCACCGAGACACGCGCGAAAGATGATTTTCCTCTTGGGATTGTAAGGCCCAAGAGATTCTGTGGTACGCGGTGCTAGTGGCTTTATCACTCGCCAAATTAATTTTAAGTGACTATTTTTTAATGCGATGAAAAGAGAACTTGATGGTCCGTATGATGACCAGACAAGAACATTAGTGATTTGAATGAAGGTCGTAATCACGAACGTTTGATTAGACCAATCGAAATTAGTCCATATGATGACTATAATATGAAAATTAGTAATCGAGAGACTTAGTCACGAATGCTTGACTGTCTCACTATGCGATTGTAATGTAGATGGTAGCGATGTCAGTTTTTTCTACGATAGAAGAATGCGTGCGCTCGAGAGACGATTGAATTCTGCCCGTCTCGCCCTTTCGATGTCGGAAGTGAACGAGACATCAGAATTTTGGGAGGTACCAAAATTCTGATTGGCTAGGTTTTCTTGAAGAGGAGGAACCTTCCTTCCGTGATTCCGGTGGTGGAGGAGGAAGTCTCTCCTTCTTGGTGACGTAGCAGAGGAAAATTAGACATCTGGTTAGCAAAACTAGCTCGGTTGTACGGTCGGACCGTTTAGCCAGGGTCACGGTTTTATGGCTGTATTGTTCGGGTAGCCAGCGGTGAACAACGGTATGTACCGGTCCGAGGTAACCGTGTACCCTCGCTGACAGAGTAATTTAAAGGATTATCTCAGGACGAAGGCCATCGAAAATACAAGAGAAAAAAAACGACACGATGTCGATTGCCTCTTAGTCATCTGGAAGGCAAATGGTTCCCAACGAACGCTTCGAGAACGAGCAATTGCCCACCATAAAGACGTTGAATTTTCGCTTCGCCCTGAGCCCTCTTTTGTCTCGTAAGACTGAACAAGAACCGCATTAAAAAATTTTAAATCCGGATTGATGCGGTTTCCTTCCCGTAAATTGCAGATTGAACCAAATGAAATATTTTCCATCAGTTTCAAACCGGATACGCATGTAAAAATCTTAATGCTATCTATCTGTATTTTCTAGCACAATTTGTCATCGGTTCTGCTCGGATTTATGCGAAGTAACTCGCATATTACTAATAAACTTCTTAAGGAACTTTGTTCATTTTTAAAGCTAGTTCTATCTGCAAATCCAGATCCAAACCAAAATGGAATCTATTGGTCTTTTCCAGTTATTTTGCTACCAGTTCTTACACAGATTTGTATATCGTAAATGCCTGTTCAAACACACATATTTCCGGATGAAATCAACTCAAATTTTTAGTTGTTTCTAACTAGAATCTAGAATTGTAGATCAAAATTCAGATGATACTCTCCATGAGTTTTTCCAAGCCATTTTACTACCTGGTTTTATTTGTATCCGCGAGACATATATGGTCCTCGACCGATTTACTCAGGTTATCATGGAGTCCTCTGTTACCACTTACACCGTGAGCGATGTATACTTTGTACTTTGTACGAGTGTACTTTGATATAATTTTATTCTTAAACCTATTATATTAAAAGCAACTGCCGTATCAATCTTACATCGAAGTCTTGATCACGGAGCAAGTTGCCTCGTTCGCTCACGGCGCCGATCTTCTGTCTCGCGGCGCACATCGCTGTAGCGAGAAGAGTCATCAGTATCGCGGCCACCTAGCGGTGTTCGAACCAAATCAAATATTTCGAAGTATGAGTTTCGTAAAACCGGAAGGAACCGCATTCATTTTCTATCCGCCAATCCATCGGAAACCGGGTTAAATTTTTTTCTTCGAAACCTATATGCATTCCGTGAATTATTTTCTCTGCCAATCCGGATCGAGACGGGCTCGTAAGAGCTAGTGAAATTTCCAGATTGAATCCGTAAGATTTTTGATCCGCAATTTCAGATACGAACCTTCTGGGTTTATACAAATGGCAATTCCTGATAAATTTCGGACCTGAATAATCCTATTTCATCCATCAATCTGGATATCCGCATTCAACCCGATTCTTTTTTGATCTGCCAAAAATCACTGCTTAAAAATCCAGGTAGTACCGCATTGAACCAGCTAGATCCAGTTAAAAATTCAACTTACTTAGCAGTACCCATCTCAAGAGGGTCAATTACGAAACCTTCTTCCCATCTTCGCCTTACGTGGCATGACCACTTTCCTCATATATAATTTAAATAAGTCCCTCGTCCCAAAAACCCGTCTTAAATCGAGACCACGTCTCACCCCCTCTCTACGACTAAAGAGGTCAAAGCCACTACCACCCCTTTCCAATCAAACCACCCAAACTCCATCAAATGGGCTGAGTATTCTCTTCGCAAAAGTCCAGAAATCCTATTGCTGCGCATATTTCGTACAAGCGCCTATAAAACTCCGGAAGTCGAAAATTCTATTGTCTACAAGTCTAATTATAGACTCACCTTTGGTACCTGTGTAACGTCCCACGGGGACTCAAACCCGGCGTTACCGACCGTCGATAAAGTAGAACCGTACTACGTTACCACACAACCTGTACTACAATACCGCGCAGACCCACTGTACATACTTTTATACATTAATATGAAACTAAGCAGATATTAGAGAAACAAATATTGTAGAAATATTAGAAATAATTAATTATAATTACTGACAAAAATACAAAACAAAATAATATGTATAAAGCGAGAAAAATGTAAAATAACGAAAACCGACTCACTGCGCATGCGCCAGCCCGCCAATTTTCCAGTATAAAAGGAGGCGCACGCAGCACAGCGGCCCAGTCAAGCTACATTCAAAAACCACGCTCTTTAGTTGATGAATGTTTAGACCTAGAGGAAGCTTAAGTTTCAACCAGTGAGATTCAGCTCGCCCCGGAAACGGTAGCGGCGGATCTCCAGTGTATAAAAGTCACTGGTGCACCTCTTTGGACTATTTCATTTGAAAACTATAGTACCTTGCTCTTGCAAAGGCATCGAGCTCGCCCCGGTAACGGTAGCGGCCGAAGCACTTGGTAAAAGCGAGGTCAATTTGAGCATAGAACCAAAACTCTGTCAAAAGTACAAGCTCGCCCCGGAAACGGTAGCGGCTGTTCTTACTACAGACATTGCCAAGAGTCTACGAGCTCGCTCCGGAAGCGGTAGCGGCCGTGCTCTGCAATAAATACATAGCCAAGTAGCATTTAAATATAAGATAAAAAATATAAAAATACAAAAAACATAAAATATATAATCGTAGTTGTAAGTAATATTATATTCATAATTAGGAATAAGTGTTGTTCAAATAAAGTCATTGTTGAGTTTAAGTTGGATTTTACTCCTTTACTCTACCAACGAACCCCCACTGTTTGGGAATGCACTAATTCCCAAAGCCACCACACTCGCTCACAGCAGCACCTCCTGGGCAGCATATCAAGCAGCCGATCCACGATCGACACTCAATCGACCGTTCGATATTTTACCATCGAACACGCAGCCAATCAGCGCTCATCTGCGTCACTCTCGCAACCAATCACCGCTCACCACGTCTATTG
Organism: Andrena chrysosceles; assembly: GCA_963855975.1. Classification (NCBI taxonomy): domain Eukaryota; kingdom Metazoa; phylum Arthropoda; class Insecta; order Hymenoptera; family Andrenidae; genus Andrena; species Andrena chrysosceles. The sequence goes on along the minus strand of OY979768.1, from coordinate 27,093,699 downwards.
GCTGCGCCAATAGAATTCCTTTCGGCTGTCGAGCTTCGAGACGGTTCGAGACGGCAAGGCGACGGAAGCGATCATCGATCTCAGACCTCTCTTGTTCATCTCGTGTACGTGAAAAGACGTGTCGCTCGCGATTGCATATCTTCTCAATTGTAACGGGTGAATTCTCATTATATCTCACTCGAGATTATCTCAGCAATTTCTCACGCTCATTAGAAATGCAGGTATCATAGCTCTCAAGCGCGGATTGTCGAAGTGCCGTAGGCATACAACCGCGTGTTCTCAGCGCGCGTGTTTTCTCAACGAGATTACTAGTGTTAAACCCGCTGCACTGCGTGCAAATCTCACCGCTCAATTGCTAACAAAAAACGTGACTCACTCAACGAGTGTAAAAATAAACTAATTGTACATTGCTCATTAAAACTGTGCCGCTTTACTGTCGATCCCTAACCTCACTTTCACCAGCGTGCTCACACCTACCTATTTCTCAAACATTTGGTCCTTCGAGCCGGATCGACGGTAAAGGTGTAGTGAAGTATCAGCTCACGCTCACGCTCAATCTCATCGTGCACAATGACTACCACCGGGGAAGAATGGGCTGACGCCACAACGAGGCCATCGTCGCCAACATCAGACGCCGCAACTCGAATAAAGTCATTGTTGAGTTTAAGTTGGATTTTACTCCTTTACTCTACCAACGAACCCCCACCTATCCGATTCTCGAGGGACGCCGCTCTCTTCTCGAGAACCTGCTAACGTTTAGTCGTCCCCGGGCAACCGGACGTTACACCTGTAAAAACACCGGAAGTCCTATTGCGATGTATATTTCGTAAATAGGTCAAGGTGCATACCGTGTGTACCCCTCACACCTGACAATCTTGTAAACCATATAAATACGAGGGCTCGAGAGGCCGCATCTCTCTTCTGCGGAACTCAGAGATACAAGAGTTACCTTTCTCAGTTTTATTATAATTCAATTCAGTGTCCATAGATCATCATCATCAATCATTGTAAGCTATTATAATTACCATTATTACCACAGCATATCATCTTCATCTATATTATTTCTTTGTATTATTAACGCTTATTACATTTTATATATTATTCTTGTATTATTCAAGCTTCTTGCTTTTCATATTATTTGTATTCTAAAGCTTGTTGCATATCATATTATTTTGACGTACATTCACATCATTTTATACATTATTCTTGTATTATTAAAGCTTATTGCTTTTCATATTATTTGTATTCTAAAGCTTATTGGTTTTCATATTATTTTGCATTCTAAAGCTTATTGCATATCATACTATTTTGTATTACTACGCTTATTGTTTGTATACAGGGTGTCCGCGGGAAGAGTGAACAGCGGGATATCTCCTAAAGTATTGGAGGTAAAAATATAAAAAAAATATGAAATTGCATGGTTCGAGGGGGCCAATTTATTAGCGCGAACGAATTTTTTTTCGATTATTATTATAAAAGATACGATGGTCAAGTTCAGTTTTTCAAATGGAACTAGGTTTTTGTCGCGGGATGTGACAGGAGAAAGAAACGTTGTTTACAATAACCTCAATACTATTAAATAATAGTGATGAAAGCGAAAATGAAGATGATTAAAAATAGAGAAATTCAAATAATCAAAGATTGTAGAAACAAACACGCATGCGCGCTTCGCAGTGACTGCTTCACCTCTGAAATTTCTGCGTTTGCTGCACGCTCGCTGCACCGGAAGTGGCATCGTATTGGTGGAAAGTGAGAGAAATTCTAGGGAATCGTACGATGCCACCAACACGGTGCCACCAATTGCATGTACTCACTGCGATAAATTGGAATGCACCCACTGACATCAGGCTCTGTACCTCAGAACATAGCCAAAAGCGGACATAGACGACTACGGTTCTGACGTCAGATTCTGCTCCCCAGATCTGACTATCAGGGTCGAAGAAATATATGTATGCATTTTTAGCATTTCGTGGCCAATCTTGTTTTTCTATTTGTAAATCATTGACGGATACCCACGATGTGCCCTTACCCCTTACCATACTCGTGAATAATGACCATCGGCAATACTTTTACCGTGGTGGAACATCACTGCCTTAAGTTTGTAACAGTGATCTACCATTTGTATTTTAATAGTAGGTATTGCTTTGATGTAGAAATTTTCCACTTTCGTTGTTTCACTACTATCATGATCGAACAAGTGTAATTTGTTTGGAAGCAGTTATACTGACTTTCTTCATTATGTTTGAATTTAAATTATCACAATTATTGCAAGGATCTTTCAGACTTTTCCATCCTGTGAAATCGTGTTTTATTATAACTTGAAATTCAAATGATTTTTTTTTAACATCTTGGTAATAAGTTTATAGTTTGTATACTGTGGATGTGAATGATATATGAGGCACAATATATACGTAACAATGACCACATGTATTTAACATATAACGAAGTGAATACAAACAGCTTGTAGAACTGAAACCTCTAATGAGCACGAAATGTTCAGCTCGAGGTCCCGCAAGGTTCTGCCTTCTTCGTCGGCGTTTTACGAACGCCCGAAAGTTAACGGACGAGAAAAACAAATTTCCCACGCACCCCAAGGTTGCTAAAGAAAACACGCTGTCCTTAGGATTTCACTGCAGGCTTTGGCAATCGTCACTTTTATTGCCCTAGCCTCCAAGCTCGACCACCCGCAATAGGCACTCGAGCAACCGACCGTTTTAGGCCTAGGAAATAAATAAAACTTTCTCCCAGACTACAGTCCGCTACAATAGAAATAAATTTTTTATTTATTTTATATTATACATATACATGAAAATATGCTTATTTCATTGGTTCGTGCAGCAGGTTTACTTTCTCTTTCAACTATTGAAATAATTCTCTTCGTCTCAATCGTTAACTGAAATAGGACATATTTACTAATTATTGTAGCACCGGATTTTCAGGCGCTGTGTGCCTTGCTAGAGAGAGAATGAGTGAGAGCATGAATGAGCGAGAGAGAGAGAGAGAGTATGAGTCGGACGGAGAGAGTGAGATGGAGCGAGGAAGACGGTTGTGAGATGTGTCTTTAGCGAGTAAGTAGTAAGAACGCGATTGCGAACAGGCACGTATAGTGTGAAATAAAAGTGTCGAATTCCTTAAGTACAGAGAGTTTCAATTACCACAATATCAGAAGTGAGATCAACTCGAGGGCGATCAACTCGCGGACGATCAAGGTGACTATCGTTGTCAAAGAATCGCGAAATTAAAGATAATTGGTGCGCGAAATTACGCAGACCACGTGGCGAAACCATTGGTGCGAGAACGAGGTGGCGATCGGTTACACGCAGAATTATTCGGGTGGCAGAATAGTCTTACGGATTTTTCTCGATTCGAGGGTGCGGACAGGCGTGAGGCGCGAAAACTGCTCAGCGTAATTGAGTAATCGAGAATCGGTAGCAAGAATGCAAGGATCTGATGTGCGTGGCGAAAATGGCGGCGAACCGAACGCACAAAGCGAGCAGCCCGCGGAAATTCCAAATGGCGGTTTCGGTGAAATCAGATACTTCCAAAATATTAGTAGCGTACTACCCGAGTTCGATCCGGTGAAGCGTGATCTCGATATCCTACGGTGGATCGACAAAATTGAAGAGTACGGCGATTTGCGTGGGACGATGTCGCGATCAAACATTATGGATTGTCGAAACTAGACGGTCCGGCACGTCGTTGGCGTGATAGCCTGCCACGACAGGAAAGGAGTTGGAGAGATTGGGCATAATTATTGAGGGAGAATTTCCCGTGTCAAGAAAGTCCGTTATCCTTGACAAAACGCGCGCAATCTTACAAGCGACGTTCAAACCAAGACATCGCAGAACATTACTACGAGAAGCTAGCGAGATGCAATGAGGCTGGCATGAAGACCCAAGAAATCATCGAATGAATAGTCGACGGATTGGATAATGCACGTTTCCGTGACTATTTAGGCCCCCTGTTCAGGTACGAAAAACCGAGTTAGTTATTACCAGATTTACAAAGCGGAAGTACGTACATTCGAGAAGTTTCTCAGGCGAAAGGAACACGCGGCTCAGAGAGTACAGCTAAAGGTCAGAGGGACGACATCCGGTGCTTCGTGTGTAAACAAACGGGACATACGGCGCGAACGTGTAAGCAAGAGAAAAAAACAGTAATATGTTTCAAATGTGGCAAACCGGAACATTATTCGCGAACGTGCGCAATAACTACCGGCGCGAAGCGCGAAGACGCGGGCGCGAAGCACGAAGACATGGGCGCGAGAACGTCTCCGTCGCGCAGCGCTACAAACGTATTGCACGTAAATAAAAACACCCATGATAAGTATTTCAAGGACGCTGTTCTTGCCGGTAAACGTGTGCGGTGTTATGTCGATATGGGAAGCAGTGTCGTAGCAGTTCGAAAAGACACAGCTGATAGTCTCGGGATGGAATATAGACAAGCGGAATTGCGGCCGTTCGTCGGATACGGCGCAGGCTCCGTAAAGCCGATCGGAGTGTTTACTGCCCCTTTAGAAATAGACGGCGTCGAGGTTCAGGTAGAGGCACACGTCTTACCCAACGACTCCCAGGGTGTGCCACTTCTAGTAGGACATCCGTTCACAGAGCATCCTGATGTCCACATTTTAAGTACGAGCAGCGAACTACGCGTGGCTCCAAGCGTGGACGACTTGGTCCGCGACTCGGTGAATGCAACAGGCAAGACTCGCCTGCGGGCGCAGGAGGAGCAGGTGATACCCAATAACTATTTTGGATATATCACGGTAGGTGGTACCCTTCGAGATAAAGAGTTGTGCGTCGAAGGGGGACTGAGACCCACGGGGACTCTAATCCCAAGATGTGTGGTAGGAACTGACCACGAGGGGCGTACGTTCATTCCTATTTTAAACGTCACAGGAGATGATCTGACAATTAAGGCAGGGCAAACAGTAGCTCGCGGGGAGCGCTGTGTGGAGCGGGAGATTCAACGTGCTGTCAACGACGAACCCGTGTTGATGGATGAGGTGGATACAGACGCGACGGGAGAGGATGCGGCGGAACTTCTCGAGTTGCTGAACGAATACCGGGACTTGGTGGCCCGGAATGTGCACCAAATCGGATGCACAGACAAGGCGGAGCTGCATATTGAACTCACCGATAATATACCGGTGTATTACCGTCCATATAGGCTGGCGCACCATGAGAGGCAACAACTGGGGGACATCATCAACGAACTGAAGGAGGCTGGAGTGATAAAGGATAGCTCGTCGCCTTTTGGCAGCCCCGTCCTCTTGGTGAGAAAATCAAACGAAGAGGTTAGAGTACGCATCGATTTTTGCATAATATATAAATAAGAAAACCGTTCGCGATAAGTATCCGCTGCTGAGAATTGACGACTAGTTAGATCGACTTCAAGGCAACCGATACTTCAGTAGCTTAGATTTATTTAGCGGATACCACCAGGTACCTGTAAATAAAAGTTCGCGAGCGAAGACGGCTTTTGTAATGCCCGGTGGACAATACCAATTCAGACGAATGCCGTTTGAGCTGTGCAATGCCCCTGCGATTTTCCAAAGGCTCATGCAAACCGTTTTAGGGAATTTGCGATATAGTGTTGCTATGGCGTACTTAGATGATATTGTCATACCCGCGGAGAATGTAGCACAAGGCCTCGCGCGATTGAGACAAATTTTTGACGCCTTAAGGAACGCTAATTTAACAATCAAGTTGGAAAAGTGCTATTTCTTAAAAACTAAATTCGTGTATCTAGGGTTTGAAATACAGCAAGGAATTATGCAGCCAGTCAGTAGAAAATTGCGCAGTGTAGAGTCATTCCCAACCCCGTCAGACATTAAATCAGTCAGAAGTTTCGTGGGGCTGGCCAGTTATTTTAGGCGATTTATCAAAAATTTCGCAGTGATTATGAGCCCAATCACTGATCTCTTAAAAAAGAATAATAACTTCGAATGGGGGGAGAAACAGGAGGCCGCCTATCGGTTAATAAAACAAAAACTTATAACAAAACCTATTCCAGCAATGTACAATCCAAGAGCAGAGACGGAAGTACCACACAGACGCGAATAGTTTAGGGCTAGGTGCGGTGCTGCTTCAGAAGCAGAACGATAACAAATGGCACCCAATTTGTTACTACAGCCGACGGATGTCGTCCGAGGAATCTAGGTACCATTCATTCGAACTGGAGGCACTTGCAATCGTTTGCGCGTTGGAGAAATATCGCGTATATTTGATCGGCATTGAGTTTGTAATCCGAACCGATTGTAACAGTTTAAAGTTATTAGAAAAGAAGCGAGATATGAGCCCAAGGATAGCGAGGTGGTTCGTCCGGTTATCAGAATTCAATTATCGTATAGAGTATCATCCGAGAGAACGAAATGTTGTTGCGGACGCGTTAAGTTGCAACCCTGTCGAAGAAAGCGAAGACGTACCACTAGTCGGACTCCCTATCCTAGGGATCAACATAAACACGGACTGGATAGCCGCTATGCAGCGGAGGGACGCAAAAATCATGGCGATTCGTGATCAATTAGAAGCTGGCGACCAAACAGCGCACCAAAAATTCACTATGTATAACGCGCGTGTATACGAAACGACGAGCGGACTGTGGCGGTTATACAGGGTCATCCGTTAAAACTGCAACCTACGCGCGCGCGAACAGACGAAAATGGCAACACCGCCTCACAGACGCATTCCACTACAACCATGCACTGGCCCAGCGTTCGGAGGGTTACCAGCGACCGCTGGATAACAGTGATGCCCGAGCTTCGAAAATTTTCGGATGGTCCCTTTCAAATTAACGCCGCAAAGAGCTGTGCGGAATTTCCCGGCCCAGGTAAGCGAGCCGCGCGCTCCGTTTTTATGATCGGTTTACCACTCGCACCCCGGATTACTGTAATGCGGTTTGAAAACAATGTCAACTGGTCGCGCACCAGTCTTAATTTAAAAAATTTTAGCTACGATAGGGTTGACCGCGGCGCTATACCCTCGTACCGAGAGATTTTTCGCCACCTGCGTGTAAAAGCCACAATAATGACGCATCGTTCCAAAAAATTACATTAACGGAAGCTGGTATAGGCGTGGCGTTGAGTAGCTAATAGTTTAAACATTCAGACACAAAAATTCTAGAAAAAAAATTCAAACACCGCTACAATCAAAGACACGTCCCATTAGTTACTCCTTACGTCCGATCTATGCATGCACTGCATATATCGATAAAATTATGAAAAAAGAAAACCAGAACAATAGATTCTGAGGTCTGCAGAACTAACACATAATTGAATAAAAATTAATTTCTCAATTTATGAAAGTAATGACTCAGAAACAACTAGCCTATTGTTTATCAACATCATGAATTTTAAAAAGAGCATTAAATACAGTATTAAATAAACAGTTTGCACAAGCTTTTCACAACAATTATGGTTAAAAAATTGATAAAAGAAAAATTAAGTAAATGTAAAATATTTTAAATGATCCATCATCAAGAGCGCATTGCACATCCTCATTTTTCGGCGCAATTTGCATTCGGATATCTTTCATAGTTCAAAAGTTATACGAAAAAGGCCCCCAATTCTACAACACCGGCCGGGAAATTTCAAATAGCTCCGTGTGGCGTTAATTTGAGACAGACCATCCTAAAATTTTCGAAGCTCGGGCATCACTGCTACCTAGCGGTCGCTGGTGACCCTCCAAACGCCGGGCCGGTGCATGGTTGTAGTGGAATCCGTCCGTGAGGCGGTGTTGCCACTTCGTCTGTTCGCGCGCGCGTAGGTTGCAGTTTTAACGGATGAACCTGTATGTACCCGAGGAGCTACAGTATGACGTCGTCGCGGACGCGCATCAAGCGGTAGCGCACCTTGGTATCGACAAGACTTTAGCAAAACTAAAAGAAACGTACTATTTCCCGAAAATGCAAGATTTTGTGAACCGTTATATAAACCGTTGTGTGTTATGTTTATATTATAAAACACCGAGTGGCAAGGGAGAAGAATTTTTACATCCACTGTCGAAAGAAGACCGACCCTTCCAAACTGTACATATGGACCACTTAGGACCATTTGTTACCACTGCGACAAACAACAAATATGTAGTAGCGCTGATTTGCGGGTTCAGCAAATATGTAATACTTAAAGCAGTCACGGATAGTAGTGCGAACGAAACGGTGCAATTTCTACGGGAGGCAATAGCCCACTATGGAAGACCTGAAAGAATTATCTCTGACCGGGGCGCCGCGTACACGTCGCAAATGTTCGAAGGATTCTGTACAAGCTTACGAATCGGGCACGTAAAAATTGCAACGGCAGCGCCGAGAGGAAATGGACAGGTCGGGCGATTAAACCGCGTACTCTTACATTGTTTAACGACGATGACTGAAAATCTCGATTGTCGAGATTGGGACTTGCGTTTATACGAGGTACAATTTGCGGTGAACAGCCCGCATCATAGGGTAACTCAGCGTACCCCCTTTGAACTTGTATTTACGTACCAGGTAACCGGTCTCAACGACAACCCACTGATTCGCGAGATTAAGGATCTGAACGAAACCTTAGGAAATAGTGTTGAACGTAGGGCAGTCGCTGAACTGTTGGATGAAAATAGGGCGCAACTGAGTGCACAGTACGATCGAAAAAGAAAAAAGGCACATGAATACGAAGTAGGAGACATTGTCTTGGCTTGAGGCGAAGTCGCGGCAACGGGCGAAAGCCGAAAACTCAGTCCAAAGTACCGAGGTCCTTACGAAATAAAGTAGGTTTTAGGGAACGATCGGTATTTGATTTCTGACATAGAAGGCGAACGGCAAAGCACTCGCGAATACAGCGGCGTGGTTTCGGCCGATAGGTTAAAATTTGTCCACAAGTCGGGCGAGTATCGGCGGCCTGCAACGCGTGCTCGCCAACTCATCGAATTTGATTAGTGATGATATAAATATATGTTATGTCCGTGCGTAGTCGCAACGTGGACGTTGATACAAATAGGATGGCCGAACTGTAGCACCGGATTTTCAGGCGCTGTGTGCCTAGAGAGAGAATGAGTGAGAGAATGAGTGAGCGAGAGAGAGAGAGAGAGAGAGAGAGAGTATGAGTCGGACGGAGAGAGTGAGATGGAGCAAGGAAGACGGTTGCGAGGTGTGTCGCTTTAGCGAGTAAGTAGTCTCTGTAAGAACGCGATAGCGAACAGACACGTATAGTGTAAAATAAAAGTGTCGAATTCCTTAAGTACAGAGAGTTTCAATTAACACATTATATATAAATTATCACACGTGCTCATATGTCAAGATAATTGATTGAATAATTGCTTATGCAACACCCTACCTGCAATTTTGTGCGTACATAGTCTGACGTAGATCACACTGCATCATCTTCTGCTTCGATTATCTGTAAATATATAAAAGCCACATTTTTGTTATATACAACTTAACGTAGAACTTACTTATATAGAAATTATATAGAAATAGAGTGGCCTTTTGCTATAGTGAGTGTAGAGACTACATAATATGTCCGAAGAAGGTGAGAGCATATGGTAGAAAGTCTTGTTGCAGGAAATTTAAAAAATGCTCATGGTAATTAAGCGAAAATGAACGAAGACGTTCAATATTTTTATTGGTGAATTTAAATATTGTTAATGGGCAACTAGTAAAATTAATGAATAGCGTAGCAACTACTGTGGATTTTATTAAAGTATTACGAATATCTTTCAGGAAAGATTGAAAGAAGCATCAAGGGTGACTTGCTCTACATTGCAAGCAGTCCGCCATAAATTTCTTAATTCTTAATGCTACGCTAATTTGACAAATTATGTCGATATACCTTTTTTTTAGGAGGGGAAAAATGCTTTATGCATACCCCGGCATGGCTGCCAGGGTTATGTGAGACTCGCCGCCGTTAGGCGGATAACTCACTAAAAAACCCCTCCGGGTGTGCCACCTCATACCGTGCCCTTAGAGGGGGGGGCGTACTTCTTGGCATTACTTGCTCCACCCTCCCCCATAACTGGAGGCACCCTCCTCATGGGAGCGGCAGAGCAATAGTCACCGCCTCCCTTAGCACACACTACGCCCAGCTGGGCGTTCCACCTATCCGCACCCGGTGGGCGTACCAAATAAATACTTGGACAACACATAACCATAACACGCATATGTATAATATATATATAGCGGTTAAATACGCGGAGTCCATATACACGGACCGTTACAATACGCGGTTAAATACGCGGAGGATAACACATAAAAACACCAAGGGCAAAGGACAAGGGACAACTGACAGAATCACAAAACACAAAGAACACGAATAAAAAACACAGAAGACACAGAAGACGACACACTACAAGAACGGTTAAATTACGTGGGGACTCCACAACGCGGATAAGAAAAAAACGCGGGGACTCCACACCGAACACACAGTAAAAACGGGGGCAAGTTAATCCATAAAATTCGCTAACGCTTAAAACGGTTTTAAACTATATTGCCCACCACCCTAGGTTTCATCTCCTGCCCCCCTTTTATCCGATATCCAAGAGAAGTGGCGGCGGGAGGACCCTCCTCTTCTTGGGGACCTGGTCTGAGGCCAAGTGCATGTTCGCGGGCTTCCTCTTCCCCCGCTTCCGCACCATTTCCGCCCTCTTGGCGGCAGCCTTTTCCGCAGCCTCACGTCAAAGGGCCTCGTTTCTGACGTTTCAGGGCGTCCCAGTTCTCCTCCGACCTGGTAGCCAGGCCCACTATCGTACCCACCTCAACTGGGGCCCTCAGTGCGTTGGCCAGGGCTTGTCTGTCCCCCTCGTAGGTGGGGAACGACGTGAGGACATGCTCCGCGTCATCCCGCGTGTCCCCACCGCAGTCCTCGCACACACATTTCGGCGCCTTACCAATCTTATATTTAAAGGTAGCCAGTTGACCAAGAGTCAGCTCACCTGATGGCAAATGAGCCCTCTGAACGCTTGATCTAGTGTGTCCGCTTAAGGGCAGGTTTCGGCCTAGAACCAAAAAAATAGGTGATCTTTAGGATTTAATTAAAGGAAAACTACTACATATAATTTAATGGAACTTTGCATTGTATTAAGAATGTCTTAAGTTATAGAAATATATTTTTTGTTTTATAATTAATCATTGCAGATGACACTGGAGAGTCGTTAAAGTCAAGTAAGTGCCTGCGACCCGCCAACATGCTTCTGTATAGTAAAAAATTCCTGAAAATATGGTAGAAAACATATTTATGTAAAATAGAAAGTGATAGTAATTAAATATACAAATATATAAATACACAGGTATGCAAATAATTAATATGTTAATCTTTACGATAACTTACATTTCATTCTAAACACATATGCTGCGTTTCGTCTATACTCTTGTCCCGTTATATGGAACGTTTGTTTTAAAAAATGAAGTGCACAATTCTTCGTGTCTTTTGCATTGCAATAATTCAGCATCATAGTATCCAGTGCTAAACGTGTTACATTCACTTCACACATGATTCAGTAATATCAAACACGAAGTAGAAGAAACTAAAAGTAACACCAAAAAAATAAAAGTATATAAAGATATAGAGAATTCGAGATGTTGTGGTTTTCGTAATCTATGCGAGAATGATGGTTTTCCGGGGAAAACTACTTCTTCTTCATTTGGTTGTAGCTGATACTCTTGGCGGGGGCATAGCAAGTTTCCTAAAAAATGTTATTGGCTGCTTTTACATTTCGAGTACCTGATAAGTCAAGAGTGTTCAGTGTCACGCCCTGATTGACTTTCCGATTATTTATTGCAGCGCTTTCCAGCGTAGGGACCCCTCACGCGCCTGCTTCCCCTTCCAAACTTTCTCTCACACAGCGTGCCTTTCGTTGTCAAGGGGACCGCGCGACGCTACGAAGGGTTCCACGACGGGCTAGCCATGCAAGCGTCTTCGCGGTTAGCGTCGGACGGTATCCCTGACAACGCGGACGAGAGTGAGAGAACCCCAACCTCCCGCGGGAGTGACCTTGGACGGCGCTGATTTATTGCATTCTATCCGCGCGGAGTTTAATTTTTCTTCAGTTAGTACGGTTAAGGCTGCCGTCTCATTTTTGTTATGGTCCGAATCAATCGATGCGTCCCCAGTAAACAAACGGACCCTAATGAAAGTACTGCGGTCGATAAAAAGAACTTGTACAGCGATGACATCTCCAGGTACTCTGTGTAGCCAAATTTTTGACGCATAGTTGCCACATGTTCTGTTCTCTCTGCCTGTGCCGCGCTGTTGCCACAGAGTTCTCTCCTTTTGTCGATAAGTCTTGAAGGAATACAGCACGAGAGCTGCGTCTAGCGTCAGAACCTCGCTGAACATAACAATAATGAAAGATGGAGAGGTCCGGGAGTGTAAGAAGGAAAGATGGAAAGATACCAAACCTAACACAATTTGAACTATCATTATTAACGATATTACACATAACATTTATTTGCAGAATTGAAAGCCCGTTTCGTTCAAAATAGTCCGATTTAAATTATTTTCTATCAATTTAATCGGCAGAATCACTTTCATATTGATACGATGAAAAATAAATAACATCTGTTTCTGCATAATCGATACATCGCCGAGCAACTTCAGGCGACAGGTTACACGGGTAAGCGATACAATGTCGCTCGGCTTGAGCTTCGGTGGACCTCAAGAATGAAGGCCTTCCATTAAAAAAATTATTTGTGGCCGACGGATGAATTCCCGTCGAATAAACTGATTGATCCGTGGCGATGCAAATAAAACTATCTCTGGGGTATTTCTATTCGACAACAAATGAAGGTAAAGTCTCTTTAATTTTATTATTATTATTATTATTATTATTATTATTATTATTATTATTATTATTATTATTATTATTATTAATATACGGGAAAACCCATAGTATACAAATTACTTTACAATAAAATTAATTTGATAGTTTATTTCAATAATTTATGAAACAATACTAATTTGGGAATCAATATCCTTTCTAAACTAAGTAATTCTTATTATCTTTTTTCATTCTATGCAATATTTTAGTTTACTTGTGAAAAAATAAACTGATACCCAGTCAGCCACGCCCGTCTTTGCAGATTTTGCTCGACGCCTGAATACAAATGTTTGTGACAGAAAGACTACAGATTGAATGTAGGATTTGTTATATTCGATAATGAAAGCAGACTGACAACAGAAAGCTGACAGATTGTGCTGCCTTAACCTGCGAGCAGATTGGCGGCAGGGTCTGCTGATACAATTTAATTGCAGAAATCGATCAGATTCTGTGTAACGCGATCTGACGGCAGATAGGCAGCAGAAATCTAGCAGATGCTGCTGACATAGTCTGCGATCAGTTTGGCGGCAGAAAGTAAGGAGAATCTGCTGATGCAATTTAATGGCAGGAATCGAGCAGACCCTGCGCACCGCGATTTGACGGCAGATAGGCAGCAGAAATCGAGCAGATCCTGTTGACATAGTCTGCGAGCAGTTTGGCGGCAGATACTGCGGAGAATCTGCTGGTACAATTTCATGTCAGAAATCGATCAGATTCTGTGTAACGCGATCTGACGGCAAATAGGTGGCAGATACCGAGCAGATTCTGATGTCAAGATCTCTCAGCAGAATGGCGGCAGAAAGTCAGGAGAGTCTGCTGATACAATTTAATGGCAGGAATCGAGCAGATCTTGCGCATCGCGATCTCACGGCAGATAAACAGCAGGAATTGGGCAGATTCTGCTAACATAGTTCACAACGCGACCCCGCCAGGCGGCGGATCGGGCGAGCGCTTCTCGCTTTCGAAATAGCACCGTGGCGGGAATAAGTGGCCGAGGGCTCGATCATTCAGGGCTTTCGAGTACCACTCGCATTTACCGGCATTTCGCTGCGGAGTATATTGTTGCGAGCACCGGGTATTGGCCCGTGCATAGCCTACTGGTGTTCGCAGCGGAAGACAGAAGAGAGTCAATCCCCTTTGAGAAGACAATCAGGACGACGCTGAGGAGAGTCTTCTAATATACGCCAACGCGAGTGAACGTATCGGTCTACGTTTGTAAATGCATAACCAATGTCCTGTATAACGTAATATAGCGGATTAGTGCAATGTGCACTTGCGCCTGTGTTATTATCCAACCCTTGCGTCGGGGTGGTCGACGATGGAAACACTCCCCGGCGTAACAATATATTTGGTATATCCGTGTCTAAGGGCGGTATTATCCGTCGTTGCTTAAGACTAAGACCGTCTTAAGCATCCGGCATCCTTCACTAATCTACTAGCGATTGATGATAATACTGCCCTAAGATGACTAAATGAATAGTAGGTAACATTAATTCTTTTATATTTGGGAGAACTGTCTTTAAAAGTTTAAATAATTATTTTGAGCCTCCCTGGCATTCAATTGACTAACAACCTGCTAAGTAAAATATTAAAAATGTTATAATACCCGTCTAAATACATGGTTTTCCAACTTTTCTTTCTTCAATAAAATATGGTAGGAATCAGATCTTTCAAGTCGGTCTTATAAACGTGTTCTATGTATTATTTACGCTTAAGACTTTCGCAGTGTTTTTAAATCTATACTATTGTATAAAATTGCCTACTATGTCCGCATTGAATTATGGATTTGCGGTCAGATTCTGACATCAGGATCTACTTGATTTCTGCCGCCAATCTGCGGGCGGATCTTGTCAGCAGGATCTGATCGAAACCTGACATCAATCGGCGGTCAGATCCTGATGTCAGGCTCTGACCACAGAACCATAGTTAAATGCGGACATAGTAGGTTCCGAATCTGACGTCAGGATCTCCTCGAATCTGCTGCCAATCTGCTGGCATACTGCGGTCAGTTTGTTTACTGGGTATGATTGTTCAATGATTGGTTATTTTGTGTGTTTTAATAAAATGTAAAACTTTCACATTTTCTATCGTATTGGCACTAATACCCTGGACAAGTTGGAAAGTGGAATGCGTTGTGTCGGTGTAAGTCAACAGAAATATTGTTAAGAGGGGGGGCCGTGATAAAGTTATTAAAAAAATCGGTATGGTGTACACTTTTATGCACAATTACCACTGTATTTTTTAAACGCATTAATTGCTGAATCTAAAATTTTATATTTGTGGTCTGTCCACACCCCTCGTAATACCCACCAAGTTTCATCTCGGTCGCAGGCGCGCGAAGCACGATAGCGAACCGATGCAAAGTGGTGCCTTTTCACGAAAAGCTGGCCAAAAGTCAATTTCTGAAGTGAATAGCAGCTTGTTGATAGTATGGTACATTTAATATATATACATCAGTGCAACAAATGCCGCTTGAAATTTTAAAATATAGTGGTCGGTTAATGAGATATAGGCTATCAAAGTTGACGAAATTTCGTGCTTCTTAGATGGCTTGAAAACGCTCGTATGTTTAATGTATTAGGCAAAGTTTATTTTTAAAAAATTCATATGTAACACATTTTACCATTAAGATACGTGTTATAAACATACATTTTGCACATGAATAATGCAAAATATCTTCGAACTTACTCTTGTACTTCCCTTCTCAAGATGTCCTAAATGCTACTTATATTTTAGTACAACGGAGGGAAAATAGTTATTTTATTTACCAAACTTCACACAGTTAAAGGTTTCTTGACGTAAAGTTACATGTGAAGTATGATATTGAAAAATCTTGCACATATTTGTGCTTTTTTAAGATATCCGCATTTAAAGTGCCTATTAGTATCTATCTACGCTCTTCGTGAACGAACCCTTTCAGGTCTGCACTTTTTGGTTTGTGGGAATTTTTTTCATAGACAATTATTAATAATAAGAATTTAAATAAGCTCCACGTTAAATTTTAGGACTCTACATCGTCGGGTTTAACCACAATAAATGTTGTATATACGCAACATCGGTCCTCAAATAGTACTCGCCTTTACGCATAGTAGACGTGAAATATAAATAAGAATGTTATGTCTTTGTCTTAAACGTATATAAATTTTGTACGTATTTTAGAAAATGCTTTTGACTCTTGACTCTCCCCTCCTGATCTTCTTCGTGTAAACAGTC
Organism: Andrena chrysosceles; assembly: GCA_963855975.1. Classification (NCBI taxonomy): domain Eukaryota; kingdom Metazoa; phylum Arthropoda; class Insecta; order Hymenoptera; family Andrenidae; genus Andrena; species Andrena chrysosceles. The sequence continues at coordinate 27,077,701 of OY979768.1, read as the reverse complement.
ACATTGAAATCTTCCACCCCGACCTAAACACTTGTCATTCGCACTCGAAGTTCGGTAATCTTTATGGGACAATAATCATTCCTCTCACCTAGAAGTACTATGGGTGTTATACTGTGATTGAGCAAGAGAAGAAACTAAATAGAAGAAGAGAGATTTTTGGTGGAAAATATGTATAGAGTGGATGTGGCGAACGAGAGTCATTTGACAACAGCGAGTTAATAGAGAACGTTGAGGAAAAGTTAAAAGTATCAGGAGCGAAAACGTATTTTGTAGAATAAGTGTTATAATCATTGTGTTATTTGTTTTCATTGTTATTGTTAAGTTTATATATTGTTATTGTATTGACCCGAAGAACAATAGGATACCAATTTTCGTGCAGATCTATTAATTTTTTAATATACACGTCCGCCATATTGGATTCGCCATTTTGTTTTAAAAAATTTGAGGTTCAGATTCGTAATCAGCGACCCCCAGAATAATAGGATACCAATTTTCGTGCAGATCTATTAATTTTTTAACATACACGTCCGCCATATTGGATTCGCCATTTTGTTTTCAAAAATTTGAAGTTCAGATTCGTAATCAGCGACCCCCAGAATAATAGGATACCAAGTTTCGTGCAAATCTATTAATTTTTTAATATACACGCCGGCCATATTGGATTCGCCATTTTGTTTTCAAAAATTTGAGGTTCAGATTCGTAATCAGCGACCCCAAAAACCCCCGAGCACCAATTTCTGACAAAATTGAAGTACGTTTTGAGGGTTTTGCCACTTTTTTTACGATTTGGAACCACTGTGCGATGTGAGTCCGACGATGTTAAAAATGAGACAGTGGTTAAAAAAATTCAAAAGTGAAAAATGTGGGGACGGAAGGGTTCCCGGAGAGGCTTGCACCAACGTTAAAAAAATGAATAATTTTTTATTAATATTTCGGAAACTAATAAATACCCGAAGCTAAAATTTTAGATTTAGGGTTCACCCCCCATCCTCATCCCTCCCCTAAATCTCATCTTGATCGGGCACCGGTCCCTTTCGGAAGTACAACCCACAATTTATATCGAAAAGTGATTCGTTACGTTCGAATAGGAAAAAGATTGTAGTACAAGAAAAGAATTATTTTTTTAGTCTTTAGTACATTTTAATTTAGTTTTTAGTGCATTTTGAATAAAATCGTTGAACATCATTTTTTTATATATATTTTTTAGCATTATTAGATTAAAAATGTTACATTTATCTTTAATTATCTAGTGCAGCTTTAGAAATAACCCGATTTATACCGTGTTTGAACTCATTTTAATCTAAAAAATCTCAGCAGTATGTTACTGAGAACGTTACGTTTTACATTTTATTAATAATAATCCACTACATGCAATACTGTATGTCTTTCGAACCGAGAATCGAACCGAGTTCAGAAGCTACCACCGAACAGTCCAAGTCCTCAGCACGAAGAGAGATCGCGCCGGTTCAGATGAACACGTTGCCGAAAGTTATTTGAAATTTCGAAGCCTTCGAATGAAAGCCGAATAAACTACGGATAAGGATGATAACCTTATCGACGGTTCTAATAAAAGTTCTTGGAATAAAAAAATTTTCTTTCGCTGTCGAATGAATTCACTTCGAGTAAAAAAATTATCTTTCGCCGTCGAATAAATTCACTTCAAATAAATATATTTATCCGCGGTGTTTGGAATAAAGATAAATCGTGTTATTCGAGCTTCCAATAACGGATAAACATATACTATCTTTTATTTGAGTTTATCCAGATATTATCTTTGCTCATCTCTGTTCTCCAGCCGCGTCGCCGTGATTCATTCAAGCCTCCCTGACGACAAAATAGTAATAGGGGAAATGTGGCAATAGCGCGATTCGATTCTCGATACATATCGGCAACTATGTATTTCCTACATTTATGGGCTAGCTTGGAATTCTGCCTGTCCTGGTGGTACATGGCGCGAATATACCATCAGCGCCGGTGACGGAGAATCCTTGAAGCTGCATTCTGTCATTTCTCGAGTCTGTCTCAGTACACGATTCATAAATTCATTATTATTTCAACGTACGATGGTTATTAGCGCTTAAACGCACCAGACCACCCTGCACAGATGTCTACTGGAGGCAACTATACCCGCAAAAACTTCCTTCTTGCGGATTCCAGGACGAAAGTTGTAATTTACGGTTTGTTTACTACATCGCGTATACGCAGGGCCGGCAGAACCATGCGCCGCATAAGGGCGCCAGTCGAATGGGACGCTAAAAATGGTGTACACCATTAGCGCCACGAACGGAGAAGCCTTGAAGCTTCATTCTGTCAGTTTTCGAGTCATAAATTCATTATTATTTCAACGTACAGTGGTTATTAGCGTTCAAACGCACAAGACCACCCTGCACAGGTGCCTACTGTAGACAACTGTACCCGCAAAAACTTCTTTCTGGCCGATTCCAGGATGAAAGTTGTAATTTACAATTTGTTTGCTACACGCGTATACGTACACGCTTTTCCTAGCTTGTGTGAGCGTACGCACACATTCAAGGCTCGGTGAGACGACAGCCTTACGATTCCGCACGTGCGGAGGACTATCCCGGCTTGCGCTGGTATCGTAAGCTAATAAAGTAATAAAATGTTCGCCTAGCCAATACAGCAAATGAAGGTAAAGTTAAAATTTCGCCAGCACATGTTTCAAGACTTGCACGTAAGATATACAGAATGTCCCATCAGAGACAGAAAAAAATGTCCGCATTAAACTATGGTTCTGTGATCAGAGCCTGGCATCAACATCAGCTTGATTTTTGCCGCCAATCTGCGGTCAGTTTTTGTCAGCAAGATCTGATGGAAATCTGATATCAATCCTGATGTCAGGCTCTGACAGCAGAACCATAGTTTAATGCGGACATAGTAGGCACCGGATCTAACATCAGGATCTACTCGAATCTGCTGCAAATCTGCTGGCATACTGCAGTCAGTTTGTTTACTGGGGAATTCCATTTTTTTCTGTCTTCGATGGGACACTCTGTATCTTACGTGCAAGCCTTGAAACATGTGCTGGCCAAATTTTAACTTTACCTGCATTTGCTGTATTGGCTAGGCGAACATTTTATTATAGTTTACCATACCAGTGCAAGCCGGGATAATCCTCCGCACGTGCGGAATCTTAACCGTACTACCCGAAGAAAAATTAAACTACGCGCGGATAGAATGCAATAAATCATCGGAAAGTCAATCAGGGCGTGACACTGAACACTCTTGGCTTATCAGGTACTCGAAATGTAAAAGCAGCCAATAACATTTTTTAGGAAACTTGTTATACCCCCGCCAAGAGTAGCAGCTACAACCAAATGAAGAAGAAGCAGTTTTCCCCGGAAAACCATCATTCTCGCATAGATTACGAAAACCACAACATTTCGAATTCTCTATATCTTTATATACTTTTATTTTTTTTTGTGTTACTTTTAGTTTCTCTTACTTCGTGTTTGATATTACTGAATCATGTGTGAAGTGAATGTAACACGTTTAGCACTGCATAGTATGATGCTGAATTATTGCAATGCAAAAGACACGAAGAATTGTGCACTTCATTTTTTAAAACAGACGTTCCATGTAACGGGACAAGGGTACAGACGAAACGCAGCATATGTGTTTAGAATGAAATGTAAGTTATCGTAAAGATTAACATATTAATTATTTGCATACCTGTGTATTTATATATTTGTATATTTAATTACTATCACTTTCTATTTTACATAAATATGTTTTTTAGCATATTTTCAGGAATTATGTACTATACAGAAGCATATTGGTCGGTCGCAGGCACTTACTTGTTCAGCGCAAGCCTCGTGATTGCTGCCAACATAATTGGTTATTACTCGGAATTCGCAAAAAAGTGCAACTTCTCCTTTCATATACATTCCTTATACTATAGACTATCAAATAATATAAGTTTCAAAGATGTGATTAAATACGACCATCACATAATTTCTTATATTTCAGTTATTTATAACGTTTTATATATTACACTAACATCGAATGAATGCACAATATCATCTTATGGATAAATGAACGTATTTTCAATATCTGAACTGTAAATTTATACAAATTATTGACCTTCTATTTGCCGGGCGCACGATAGCTTTTACTACCATAAAAACGCTATCTCTGTTAATTTTTTTAAATTTGCTGCCGCAAATAACTTCAAATAACCTAATCAAATCAGACAGTTCAGTTAAACAAAACATAACACTATATTATCGACATTTCCTCCCCCGTACATGGCTTACTTTTAATCTAATAAAAATTTTGACCTCGGAATTAGATTCTGTGACCCCAAAACCCCCCGGAGTGACCATATTCATAATCATAAATTGTGAAATGTGAACGTAAGGATTTTTTATCATGTTTTCGTCGATTCGGACCACTGTGCGTCGTGACGTCTTAAGGCACGGTTAAACATGTGTAATGCGCGCTGTAGAACACCATTACAAGGGTCAATTTTTATGGTTCGACGCGCAACGTAGGACCTCGTACCGTAGGAAATTTTAAGTGTTCGGCGCGCAATGCTTTGCACATGTTTAACTCTGCCTTTATATGTTGCGCCACGGTAAATCCACCAGCGTTAGCGCGGCCCTCTGGTGGCCGCGGTCGGTAGCCGCGGTCCGCGAATGGTGGGGAAAACATCGCCGTACTACCGATATAACTCGTTACATGATATAAATCAATTTTCGAAGGAATTTGCCTTCATTATAATCCGAATTGCGTCACTCTTGGTGTCAGTTTCATTGGCGAAACATAAGAAATCGATTGGCGTCATTTTCGCAAAGATCTGATGAGAAATGCGGAAATCCTGGACATTTCTGATATCTTAATGGTATTCCAACCCCATCGGGGGTCGAAAGCCATAAAATTCGGTGAGGCACTGCAGGATGTTGTCCTCGCCACGGAGTACCAGCCGGCATCTCTTTGACAGGCGTCGCTGGAAAATCACCCTGTATGGTGGGAATCGCTTTCCTCTGACTCAGCAGGGCAGGCAAGTCGCGGAAGGGTCGCATGTGGCCAGCGGGCCGCTGGTTGCCCAGCCCTGGTTTAAACAATCAGTTACTACCTAATAATTATCTATTTTGGAGTCACTAGGCATCGTTTGAAGCCCAAGCATGACGACATGTGACTTATGTCATGTGTCCATCGCAGAGATGGGCAAAAAATTATTTTAAATAAAAAATCGATTTCGAATAAAAAATAAAAATTTTATTCGAGAATCGTCGAATAAAAATAACTTTGGGTTATTTATATTCAAAGCACCTGAAAATAATGTTTTTATTCGACGGCTACGCATGAGTTTTGTATTCGACGGGAATTCATTCGAAGGCTTTCTTCGTTTCAGACGTATTTTGATTCGAAAGTTATTCGAAGTTCGAATAACTTTGGGCGAGCCTCGAGAGCCTTTGATCGAAGCCGCCGGCTTCTCGAGTCGAGCGACATTGTATCGTTGACCCGTATACACTGCAGCGCGGAGTTCCTCGGCGATGTGTGTCATTGATTATACAGAAACGAAATTTCTTTATTTTTCATCGTATCAATATGAAAGTGACAACAATGGATTCCTTGCATTCACCCGATTAAATTGTCAAGAAAATTATTTAAATCGGACTACTTTTAACGAAACGGTCTTTCAATCCTGCTAATTAGTTTTATGCCTAATATCGTTAATTATAGTTCAAATTATGTCAGGTTTTGTATCATTTTCGTCGGGAAAACACAAGGAGACGATTGATATGACCTGGGACCGTGATAAGACCGTGATAAGACCGTGATAAGACCGTGATAAGACCTGGGACCCTTCAGAAGCGAGCGCTCGACATCCAAGAATCACGGGGCCATAAAAGACGTAGATAGCATTAGCCATTACGAACGGAAATATGTGAAATCAGATTTTCCATCGAATCTGCACGAAAGTGATATCAATCGTCTCCTTGTGTTCTCCCGACGAAAATGATACCAAACCTGTCACAATTTGCACTATAATTAACGATATTAGGCATAAAATTAATTAGCAGGATTGAAAGACCGTTTCGTTAAAAGTAGTCCGATTTAAATAATTTTCTTGTCAATTTAAGCGGGTGAATGCAAGGAATCCATTGGTGTCACTTTCATATTGATACGATGAAAAATAAAGAAATTTCGTTTCTGTATAATCAATGACACATCGCCGAGGAACTCCGCGCTGCAGTGTATACGGGTCAACGATACAATGTCGCTCGACTCGAGAAGCCGGCGGCTTCGATCAAAGGCTCTGGAGGCTCGCCCAAAGTTATTCGAACTTCGAATAACTTTCGAATCAAAATGCGTCTGAAACGAGGAAAACCTTCGAATGAATTCCCGTTGAATAAAAAAATCATGCGTAGCCGTCGAATAAAAAAATTATTTTGAGGTGCTTCGAATATAAATAACCCAAAGTTATTTTTATTCGACGACTAATAAAAATAAAGTTACTTTTATTTGATACGTTATTTAAATAATTTTTTATTTAAATAATGCCCATCTCTGGTCCATCGTAATCTCGACCCAATCATAAATCCTTTAAAAGCAGTAACATACACTACATTTCCTGCGTGCTGTATATTGACAATGTGGTAATAATTTTGAAACAAATATTAACTATTTAAAACTGTCACCCGAGTATAAATTGTTACACTTTTTAGGAAAAGCAGCCATGGAACGCCAAAAAAGAGTATTTACCGCCTGTTGAACGTATGGATGGCTGTACAACGTACAAGTTGAGCTATTGTCCATGTTCAGAGAAGAGACGTTCACCTATTATTCTCCAGGAAACGGAAAATGTCTTAAACGCAGGCTGTTGTTCTGATAATAATACTACATATCGCCTTAGCTACTTTGGCTGTGGAGGAGATAAACGAGATTTAATTCGACAACCTGATAACATTCTTCCGTCTCCTTGTCCTCCAGCTTATGATACTATTAATCGAGTAAGAAATCCAAAAAATATCCATATTTTAAGCTTTCTTAAATTTATATCAGGTGAGTTAACCGCGTTGATCAGGCCATGCTTGGTGACATCGCCTTTTGGCCTATGCGACACAGGTATGCACCGGATCACCCATGTCCAGCGAATACCAAGGGATGAATCGATACAAGTAAATACAAGTACAGTATCGATACTTTCGTTTTGATACCAAGTAATTTTAGTATTGATACCTAGGGTTGCGTTATCATGTAGGTATCGATTAAAAGTACTCGTATCAAATGGGCGTGTATCGACATTCTGCATAAAAGATGAAAGCAAACATAGATACAATTGGCCCAAAAATATCGTACCAAATACTCTAGATGCATGTAAGGATTTACTTTATATCGTGAATCATGATTTACATTATGATGCAGAGTAGACAAACTTCACACAGTTAGCATCTGCTCTGCTCACATCCCTTCTACAATGGTTCGTGAATATGGTGAATAAGATGTATATAGGTGAGAGCCTATGGCTTTGCTTCCCACCATATTAACACGTTGACTGCCCACGAAATCTGGAAGTGCTATGCTCGACGCGGAAAATGTTTTGTTTATGAGCCCGTACACACTCCGATAGGTGTAGTCGGCGTCGGTCACAGAACAAAAAACACGCCGATCGGTGTAGTGGGCAGTCAACGTGTTAAAGCATAATTCAATGTTACATAATTCCGATGTTTCACATTATGTCATTATAATTTATATCTATTGTCACACTTTATGTTATATACATATGTTTATAACTACTTACAATTACTTATAATTAGTGTTTATAATTACTTACAATTACTTATAACTAGTGTTTATAATAACTTACAATTCCTTATAACTACTGCTTACAATTATTTACGATTACCACATAACTAGTGTTTACAATTACTTAAAATTACTCATAATTAGTGTTCATAATTACTTATAACTAGTGTTTATAATTACTCACAAATGTTTACCCCTACAGCACATTTTGTTGCAGAAACGTTGCACAAAAGTTGCAGGACATTGCAACGTTGCCGTTTGGTTGCGAGTTGCATTGCAATATTACTGCAAAATTGTGGAAACATTGCCGTGCAATATTTCAATGGCTACATTTGTGCAATGTTACAGAAATATTGCGCACACATTACCGTGTAATATTGCTATGGCCACGTTTATGCAATGTTTCAGGAATATTGCGCACATATTGCCGTGCAATATTACAATGGCCAAGTTTGTGCAATATTTTGGGAATATTGCGCACACATTGCCGTGAAATATTGCGCATATATTGAGATACAATCTACGTGCAACGTTTCAGCAACGAATCCGCAATAAATCCGGAATTAAGTGGAACGATCCCGAATTGTTGACACGCAGAATACGGTCTAAGATTCCACAGGCTACCACCGAGGGAATACAGGGTGATTGGCTCGAAACGCCTGATCCGCCTGGCAACCGAGACGAGGTCAACCCAACCCCCCGTGGTGTCTCTCCGAAGGCTTTCGACCCTCGGACGGGTTGGAGTACCTATTAGGAAGTGAGAAATCTTCGAATTCCTCATTTCTCATCAGATCTGTGCGAAAGTGACGCCAATGAATTCCTGGCGTTCCGTCGATTAAAAACATACCAAATATCATGCAAATTGGACTATTTTGACACAAGCTATTTGTATTCCTTATGTAAAAGTAGTCCGATTTACACGACATTTGGCATGATTTTCATCGGAAAACCACGAGGAATCCATCGGCGACACTTCCATATCCATACGATAAAGAATAAAGAATTATTTTATTTCTGAAACAGAAACAGGGTAATTTGCCCACGTCACCCCGTGGGTAGGGACAACACCCCGCTGTGCCCATCGAATTTTATGGCTTTTTTCGGAAAAAGGTATGAATCCTGGGTCGAACGTAACGAATTGAGGTCGCCGCCTCACTATCAAGGGGTGACATATCCATTACAGCGTATTACGAAATTATTTTCTTCGTCGTATCGAAAGGGAAGTGACGCCAATGGATTCCGGGCGTTCTCCCGATTAAAATCATACCAAATGTCATGAAAATCGGACTACTTTGACACAGGTAGGCATTTTTTACCACACTCTCTTATTTTAGTGAGCAGGAACAGGGTTAAATGAATACAAAACAGTTGTAATTATTCGAAATCGTTTCGACGTGTATTCCATTCAACAACGTGTGTTTCTTATGTGCACGTATTATGTGAAAGGTACAGCACCGAAATGTCAAGCAGACTGGAATAAGAGTACCGAACACAATAAAAATTCTTAGATTGCTAAATAAATTTGAAACTTTCGCCAGATGTCTTAACGCACGATACAGGATGTACAAGAGCCCTATTCACATCGCATCAAAATCATTAAAACAGTTTTGTATTCATTTAACCCTGTCCCTGCTCACTAAAATAAGAGAGTGTGGTAAAAAATGCCTACTCCTTTTATGATTTGTATTGCTTGTGTCAAAGTAGTCCTATTTTCATGACATTTGGTATGATTTTAATCGCGAGAACGCCCGGAATCCATTGGTGTCACTTCCCTTTCGATACGACAAAGAAAATAATTTCTTAATACGCTGTAATGGATATGTCACCCCTTGATAGTGAGGCGGCGACCTCAATTCGTTACGTTCGACCCAGGATTCATACCTTTTTCCGAAAAAAGCCATAAAATTCGATGGGCACTGCGGGGTGTTGTCCCTGCCCACGGGGTGACGTGGGCAAATTACCCTGTTTCTGTTTCAGAAATAAAATAATTCTTTATTCTTTATCGTATGGATATGGAAGTGTCGCCGATGGATTCCTTGTGGTTTTCCGATGAAAATCATGCCAAATGTCGTGTAAATCGGACTACTTTTACATAAGGAATGCAAATAGCTTTTGTCAAAGTAGTCCGATTTGCATGATATTTGGTATGTTTTTAATCGACGGAACGCCAGGAATTCATTGGCGTCACTTTCGCACAGATCTGATGAGAAATGAGGAATTCGAAGATTTCTCACTTCCTAATAGGTACTCCAACCCGTCCGAGGTTCGAAAGTCTTCGGAGAGACACCACGGGGGGTTGGTTTTGAGCCAATCACCCTGTATATGCGAACGTGGACATTATCTGACATAAATAATTAATACGATTATTTAATTAACATTAAACAGTTTAAACAAACTCAGAAGCAATATACAGCAACAAAAGAGATATGCAAATAAGTATCACACGTGCCAATTACTGCCAGTGTCCCTACCATTTCCATTTAATTGATTATATCTAATTAAAACGTTCCGAATTGTCGAGGAAAAATATCTAAGTCCGGATTTATTGCGGATTTATTGCTGAAATCTTTCTCATAAGTCGGGGCGCTCGCAACATATGAGCCAGATTTAAGCAATAAATCCGCCATAAATCCGGACTTGGATATTTTCACTCGACAATACGGAACTTTTTCATTACGCATAATAAATTAAATGTGAATGGTAGGGACACTGTCAGTAATTATTAATACTATAGTATAGTGTGATAATAGTATTAAGTTTTGTACATTCAATTGTTTTCCTTTTTAAATTTTAGCAAATCCTGAGTTATTTTATTATTGCTAATATATTCCCTGATAGCCAGATCTGGGAAGCAGAATCTGACGTCATAACCATCGTCTGGGTCCGCATTTGGCTGCGTTCTGAGCTGCAGAGCCTGATGTCAGTGCCTGATGTTAGGTCGGCAGCAGATCGACAGCATATTCTGCCGTCTGCTAGGCACAGCCAACAGCGGCATCTGAGGGCCAGAATTTTCAAACAATTTCCCTACCCGTGACGTCACTACACACCACCACAAATGTACCGTTATTGCTGCAGGTGTATTCCTACCCCTAGATAACCTGCCAGCAGATTGTGCAGTTCATTAAACAATTAATTCTAATTATTTCCAAAAATATTGATTCTTTCTTTACAATTGTTAGAGAATAATATATGTAGCGCATATAAATTCGAAGAAGAACATTCAATATTTACATTTATAAATTCATATACAATACGTCCCGTAACCGGTGCAAACCTATTAGGTGCGATATCAGAAAATTTTCTATATTTTTGACTTCTTTTTTGTGTAGAATCACGATATTCCGTACTGTGTTAGCGCTGAAAACAAATAGGAGTAGTATGGTAAGGCCGATTCCAACCCAGGTCCTCTGAGGGGAGCGCGGGGGCGGGGGGAAGTGAGGGCGCGCGGGGGAGCGCGGCGGAGGGAAACATGGGCGCGGGGCCTGGGCGGAGAGGAAAACCGATTGCGTGCGCACGAGCCGCGGAGTGGGGGAAGCCGCGATGATGGAGGGGATCACCCCAGGCCGAGCCGCCGCGTAGACCGGACCCACCGCCGAAAACTTTTTAGAGGGAGGGAATGACCCCCGAGAACTTTTTCAAACCACGATCCACCTCCGGAAATTTTTTCCGAGCGAGAGAATGACCTTGGCCCACCCCCAAATATTTTTCCAAACCATTATGTGACATGCGGCGCGAAGAACGAAATAGATTTATGCAGTGTCTATAAATCTTAGAATTAGGAGGCGAGGAGGAAGATGAGTAAATAAAATGGAGACAGAATATACGTTTAAGATATATATATATTGTTACATAAAAGTAAATAGAAATTAATATAAAATAGAATAGAATAGAATATAAAAAGAAAAGAATATAAAGCAATAAAAAACTATTGGGGGACGAGGGGGGGTGATGGAGGTGATGGGGGTGAAAGTCCCGACGATGGTGAGGGCGGGGGCCGCACCCGCGCACCCCTATACGACCCCGGCCGCCGCAGGGTCCCCGACCGCGGTGCGTGCAACCGCACCCGCGCAACCCGCAGCCGCGCAGCCCCATACGTCGTTGTCTAGAACACACAGACACATCAATATAATACTAACACATTAAACATAATAAACATGAAACACATAAAACAATGCAAAGTATTACATACCTGTGGATGCGGCGACGGTGACGGCGAACGGGGTGGTGGCGACGGCGAACGGGGTGGTGGCGACGGCTGTGGCGATGGCCGCGGCGATCCCCAATCGCTCGACCACGTGGGCGACGGCGGTGCTGGTGGTGATGGCCCACGTGGTGGCGATGGGGATGGTGATGGGGGTGGGGACGGTGTGAGCCCTAGACATAGAAACTCATGGTAAAATATTGATACGAACACCTGATTTTAGAGCACTTGGTTTCAACAGTTAAACGCGATAAATGTTAAAATATTGTTATGTACATACCTCGCCACCTCATCGAATCATAAACGGAGGGCGGCCTCCAATATCCCATAATTTCTAGAACAACTACACGTCTTTAATGTTTGATGACAACTGGTCTCGCTGCATCTCCAGGCTCTCGCATGCAAACTCCTATCATGAAATTGAGAAGTGCGTATCTTTGCAAAAGTGAGATGCTGTTGTTCTTCACATTCATTTTCGCTGACCATCCTTTCCTTATTCACACGCATCTTCTTTCCCTTCTTCTTTGACACATCATGCGACAAGACCACATCACTTTGAATACGTATCGAACGGGTATTGAACGTTTTAGAACGTATATCAAACGGATATTGAACGGCTTCGAACTCAAGGATAAAAGTCTCGACATGTGTTGAATGTAGTATAATATCATTGTGAACGCTAAATCTTAAACCGAATCTTAAAATTAGACAGCGAAAGGAGAAGGAAGACGGGTGAATAAAAAATGGAGAAATAATATGTGTTTAAAAATGATAATATATTGTTACAAATAATGAATGAATAGTAATAGTAATAGTGAATATAATATAATAATAGTAATATGAATAGTAATAATAGTTAATACGGATGAAATACATGAGATAACAAAAAAAAAAATGAAAAAGAATTTAAATATCCTCCTCGTCGGATGACAATTGCAGAGGTGGCGTCACGAGCCCCTCTTCCATCCATGCAGGGGGCGGCGACCACCGCGGCGGTGGTGTTAACTGCCGCGACGGTGGCGGTGATGATGACGCTGAGGACGATGACGACAACATCACCCCCTCGAACTGCCATGGAGGTGATAGGGGACCCTGAAGCGATGGCTGCGGCCTCCTCACATCGATCCAGGGAGGCGATGGTGGCGATGGGGGCTGTGGACGTCGCAGGGGCCCCATTTGGTGATATGGTACCCAGGGCCGTCGCAATCTGGCCGCCATCCTCGACCCGAATACCAGGCCCGAGCGCTGCATATGCACCGCTAAGGGTGCAGCCTCAGCCTCCCCTGCCAGAACCCGCGCCATGAGCGCCATTATAATCATCGGCACACGGTTCTAGAACAGATACACAAACATAATAAATATGACACATATCAAACATAATAAACATGAAACATGCAAAACAATGCAAACTACATACCTGCGGAGGCGGCGAAGGCGGCGAAGGTGGCGGCGACGGCGATGGCGATGGCGATGGCGATGGCGATGGCGATGGCAATGGCGATGGCGATGGCGATGGTGAATACTAAAGCATAGAACATCATGATATTAACATGTCCACTTGATTTTAATCTCGCTCGATTTCAATGGTTATAGACGAATAATGTCAAAATATATTGTACATACCAATGAGTCATACTCCGGGGCGATGCGTTGCAATCCCATTTTTCAAGCACCAGAAAAAAATTGTCGCACACAAATTACAAAAATTGCACAAATGTCTAACGATTAAAAATCAGACTGTTCGCCTTCCACAATTAACAGACGACTGGTCTCGCTGCATCTCCTAGCTCTCACATGTAAAAACCCCCTCCTATCATGAAATCGAGAAGTGCATAGCTTTGCAAAAGTACAATGCTGTTGTTCTCCGCATTCATTTTCACAAACTGCACATTTCTTCTTCGTAGACCATCCTCTCCTTATTCCCACGCATCTTTTTCCCTTCTTCTTCAGACACATCATGCGACAAGACCACATCACTTTGAATACGTATCGAACGGGTATTGAATGTTTTTGAACATATATCAAACGGATATTGAACGGCTTCGAACGTGCATTGAACGGGTATTGAACGGCTTTGATCGGATATTGAACGTCTATCATACCACTTTGATCGTGCATCGAACGGCTTTGATCGGGTATCGAACGTGTATCGAACGACTTCTGCATAAGTAACGTCTTAATCTAGCGGACATCAAACGCATGAGGTTGGGTTGGGTGAGGGTGAAGAAAATTATACGCATTAAAAAATTGATTATATTTTATTTATGAATTTCTCTGGTGTTTAGACCACCAGTTGAATATTTTAAATACATTTTGCATGGCACAGTGTTTCGCGTGTCTGCCACATCGCAGAGTATTAACTACATTTAGCTTATTTAGAGATTTGATATCCTCGTAGTCAATGTCCAGCGTCTCGATGACCGCGTCTGCTCTCGTACTTTCATCGAGGAAATCCGCAAGCCAGTCGCGTTTCTGCAGCCCTTTAACATATACGACATGGCACGTGTCATCCTCTTCTTCATCGATCGCATCAGCTACAGCTTTCGAAATTAGCCGTTTAGCCATACTGTATGGAACTTCTCCATCGTCCCAGCGTAACCCATGATGTTTCGCCGTTAACCAGCGGATGCTTGATTTGTCAGATTTCGAAAGAAGATAATGTGGCATCGAACTCCCAAAAATATAATGCGAGAGAATTGTTCCCATTCGTAGGACATCCACTTCCTTGACGACAAATCTTCCATCAACGATGAACCCTTGCATGTCAACGAACGTTGGTACAACCATTATCGATACAATTTGGAGGTCCACTCGCTTCCAAGACAGACGAGAGAATGCAGTCTTTCTCGTAAAACATCTCGATTTTCACGATGAAATTTTTTTTGCGAATTTCGTACAGGAGAGGGCGGGCAAGTAGCGTGGTAATTTAATTTACTTTGCGCACCATGTTTGTCAATGGATTGTATTCAACCACTCGATCGTGCAGAATCAGACAGTAGGCTGTAGTATTTGCAGGCACATTCTCTTTACACTCGAATTCTATGCGCACGTCCACGGTGCCATTCTTGATCGACTCATTTTGTCGCGAGCAATCAATTACCACGAGGGGGCCAAATTGTAAAAATTCAGCCACGGTGAATAATGCCTCGTTGCAACTATACCCATAATATGATTTACGGAATTGCGTATACATGTGATACAAGATGGCGTGCTTATTCTTGTCAAAGTCCAAGTTCAGGTCATCATATGGGTAAAATTCCGAGTTGAGAAAAAGTTTTACATTGGCCAATTTGCAGTTGTTGAACATAGTAACGTCTTCACTCATCACATTTCTTCGACCAGTCTGTAGAGCAAGGATCACGCATCGCGGCTTCTCCAGCTGTGCCGATGCCTTCACGGCCCACGAATGCTTGGTCGTGCTCTGTAAGAGAGGATACTCGTACAGATCCCACGATTGAAAACAAATGCTCAGGTTTTGTCCACGTTCCAAAGTATGTAGCAACGATAGCTTATTAACGTCATTTAACGTCACATGGGGCATCCGCCATTGTAGTTTAACCAATTCAATTTCTGGTTCCAACATCGGCGATCCTATCAGAGCATTGTTGTCGTTGCGCGATCGTATTAAAATCAATTCGTGACGCGCATTAATAATCATGCGTTTGTAGTCCTCACAAAATCCCAGCAAATATTTGAGTGGGATGCAAAAATTGAAATGACTTTTCACTATTGGCCCATCCCGCCGTTTCAACCCCCATCCAACATTCTCCATATTTTTGTCTTCGCCAGATGTCAGCGATACATAGTTTTTAAGCGTGCTAGTTATTCCAACGTTTCTGCTGCGATCAATCTCCACGCCATTCAGCTCGTATCGAATCTCATCGAATAAGAACGCCATGCAATTATTTCCCAACGTCACCGTTAATGCATCTTTTGGCTTATTTATCTTCAATTTCCCCTCCACATAGAGAAAACTTTCACACGGCAATGTGTATAAATCCTGCTGTTGTATCGGTATTCTTATCTCATCGCTGTATCCAAACGTTGTGTTGACGTATGGGTTGTATGTGTGAGTCTGAAGCTTGACGATGCGGTCATCAAACGTCGGCTTCCCTCCAATACTTAGAATGTCAACCATTTTTCAACCTAAATGCGCACAATGAATCCCAATGATTTCAAAAATGCAATGTTCGCAGCACTGAGCCTCTTCTTTTTAGCGTGATCGGAGCTGTTGCAGTTGTTGCAGTTGTAAACAATTTCACTTGGAAGAAACGGGTTTCTAGAGTCGTTCAATACAAGCATCTCTTTCGTTCGCACTACATGTATTATCGTCGTCGCCGTCGTACGTGCAATCTGATGGTAATCTCTTCACCTCGAAAATCGAGCAACCGTCCGTTTTGATCCACAACGCGTATCGTTAGATCCGTAATGATCCGTGCAGTGATTGGAAGGTAAATGATCTGCGCGGGCGTTTCCGATATCTTATATCCTGGTGGAACTCTCGGAGAAAATTCATGTATCGTATGTACACGCCTCCCACTGTTGTACGCGCCAGCGGTCACGCTACATTCTATACGAACAATGTTCACGTTCATGATATTAATTGGATCGTCCGATTCGTGCCACCGTCCTGGTTCTAATACCCGATTCGTCGAGAATTCCAATAGCGATCCAATGTTATTAGGCTTTGTAAAATCTACGGTGAACCGACAGTACAGTTCGCTTTTCATGGTGTTGTTGTTGGGACGCAACACTATTGGATACGCATCGTTGTCACCACCATCGGTGCCGTCGAGATTTTGAGGATACCGTTCGAGTAATCGCTGCTTCAAATACTTGGCAATGGCGTCTAGTTCGTAGGAGCCGTGGGGAATCGTAATGTATTCAGGAGTGGTGTCGACGCTGTTGCTGATGTCATAGTTTACGGTGAAGTAGAATTTATCATTGCTCGAGTCGATGTTTGGTATGGTGTGATAAGTTTCAAAGGTTGTTAGACCAAGCTCGTAATCATCGTCGCTCAAATCTATGGGTGGAAAGTAGCTCACCGCGAGGGTGCTACTCTTGCCGGTTAGAGTGAATGTTAACGACATATTCCGAACTGTACGGCTCGATTAGTACTGAATCAGAGTGGCGGGAAGTCAATCCTTAAATTTGGTACCGATCGTTTGTAGAAAGCGTAGACATAGTTGTCCACAATTGCTCTGATTGTACTTCTGATAAGACGTTCGATTGTATTCAATTTTCACAGCATCCTTATCCAGATATTTTACCAATTCCTTGGGCGGTCGAAGATTTCCAAAGCTGTCGAAATATATAGCTCGACACCCTCTCTTCGCATATGCCACCCAATGAGTCCCCGACCCCTCGACATTGTCCAAATTTACAATACCGCTCTCGTTTCGACGTACTCCTCGGACTGGTAGCGCGTTTCGCATAAAAACACCTCTAAAGAATGGAATACGCATACGTTTTGCCAACTCCTCCAATTGTGCATCGGTAGTTACACCCGCGGGCATTTTTATTTTCTTTTCGGCGTTTTTTTTTTCGTTTCGATATTCCCTGTCCACGCTTGTATGGTGCGAGATAAAGTCCGCGGCCTTCCATGGAGTGATTATGACGTTGCATTTCCTGCAGCTGATGTTGCGCCGCCTTATGATCGTTTACCGCCTTGGCGATTCCCGCCGCTCCACCAGCTAATGATCCGAGAACACCTAGCAGCGGGAGAAGTGGTAATATACCACCCCGTTTTGCCACCGGAAGAATCCGCTTTTTCGGCGCTCTCTTTGGAGTACTTTTGCGGGGTTTTGTTTTCATCCCCATTCCGATTTTCGTCTTGGCTTTCATAGCTGCCCAAACAGCTGTAGCAGCACCTCTTTCACCCAGAGGCGAGTCACGCGCAACGATGCGTTTTCGCGCTTTGTCAGCGAGAACTTTATCTGCCGCGTGCCTTTCGCCGAGGTCGTTGCTGCGCGAATATGCAATATCGTGTTCGCGACACGCCGCGTCCAACGGATTGATGCCTTGATCCCCTCTAGCCAATCGTTTTGCCAGATGTGTTCCTGGACCGCAAAACTGGTATCCCGGAATATGTAATTCGATAGGTAGCGCGTTTATCGCTCGATTTAACAAACCACAGCCTTTCTTTACTCTCGTCGGCGACATTCGCTACAGTTTTTAATCAATGGTGCTGGACCGTCGATATGCGTTCGCTGCCAAGGACGATTATAATGCTCCAGACATCGACGATACTGCCGAACCTCAGAATCGGCTTTTATGTGCTCGGAGAGTCTATCCCACAACTGATCAATGTGTCTCCCAAACTCTCGGAGTAGAATAATCTTTGGTATATATTTCAACTGCTCAGAGGTTAGGTCTCGAATATCGCAATTATCCGACAGGATCAGAAGCATTTTGAATACTGAGCTGTTTTGTGTCGATGCAGACCTATAAATAGGGCGCTTCGATGCATCAAAATCATTTTTCACAGTTTGCGGAGAGGATGCGATTCGTGCGACAACCTGTAACGATACGCGTGACAAATTTTGACGATAAATCACGAGTGATGTCTTCGAAAACAAGACGCAGACATGGTAGCATGCTACCAAACACTATACGCTGCCTCGTTTGTGGCCCATCAAATTGCGGAAAGACAAACGTGTTGGTGAGCTTGTTGGAAAGTCCTCACGGCGTCCGCTTCGAGAACGTGTACGTGTACTCCAAGTCGTTGCAACAGCCGAAATATCAGTATTTGGAGAATTTATTGACTCCGATAGATGAAATTGGCTACTTTACGTTTTCGAATAACAGTGACGTCATCCCACCGTGTGAATCGCTTCCGAATTCTATTTTCATCTTTGATGACGTGGCATGCGACAAGCAAGATACGATAAGGGAATACTTCGCAATGGGGCGCCACTCGAACGTTGACTGCTTCTATCTCTGTCAGACGTATGCAAAGATACCCAAACATCTTATCCGCGACAATGCCAATCTGCTGATTCTGTTTAAGCAGGATGGTACCAACTTGAAACATGTGTACAACGATCACGTAAACACTGACATGTCTTACGAGGATTTCTGCGCTTTGTGTCGTAATTGTTGGCAACGGGAGTATGGTTTCGTGGTAATAGACAAGGATAGCGCGATGTCCAATGGACGTTACAGAAAGGGATTTAACGAGTTTGCCGTACCGTGAGACGGTCAATTGTCATCAACACGTCGGTGGGAAAGCAACGTCAGCGGTACAACGATGATTGATATCGATACTCTGGAGATTAAGGATCGCGAGAGAATAGCGAAGGAAATTGCAAAAACTAGCGAATCCATTCGCAAGAAACATCAGGCTTTGAAGACAGGCAAGATGGAGGAAGATGTCGCGTTGGAGAGATACTTCAAACCTATCGTCGAACCCTTAAAACATATTGTGGAAAATACCTCAGCGACAGAAGCTAGCACATCACCACCGATGAGCATAGACGTTGAAGGGAATGAAACATTAACGCCTAAAAAAATCCATCCGAAAGGGAACACATCGCGCAAGACAAAGAGGAAACGGCACATGTCGTCTGAATATTCACCCATAACCTCAACACCAGTTCAATCGAAGCATAAACGACGGAATGCTACATCAAACGAGTCTCCCGTTCCTCACACACCAATAAGTACATTTCCCAGTGTACAATCGCTCGCAACCATTGATGACGACGTTTTTGAAACTAGTCCCAATGAGTCGTTTGTAACATCTATCAGACAGCAACTTCAAACATCCGAGGGACAAGAAACGTTTCGCAGTCATTTCGGTCCGCTGGGGCAAAAATACATGAGCGCGATCCTAAGTGGTGATAAGGATACAACAATGGACTATGTGTACGGTGTATACTTTGGCAATAGTGGAACGATGCTTGGGGATAAGGCTTTCGATATAGACAAGGATGATAATATAATCATAGATGGTGTAAGATACGGAGGAACAACCGGTCTTTACGAACTGATTTTCAAGAGAATTCCCAATGATGCTATATACACCGATGCTGATAAACAAAAATACAAAAGTATACTGCTGGCGACGAATGCCCACAGACGCGGTCATGGTGCTAAAAATCCCATATTGAGCAACAAGGGATACAAGTACAGACATGTAATTGCACCGCTAATCCCACGCACATCAGTCAATAAAGCAGGGAAAGGTCTTAGGACACCACGAGCCATGGTGGTAAACGATAACAAGATCGATTACGTACACTGGGACGATCCCAACGAGCTGGTGGATCGATTGCGTTTGTTGGAAGCGTCACGTCAGGCGGGTAACAACTCTCATGATCCCGAAATTCTATCGATTGTCGAGGAACTACGCGAGGTAGGCCTCATTATATAAATTAAGCCGCACGCCAATGATGTGCACTGTATGCATCGAGATGCCGATCAACAAATTTGGGGTATCGCTCGAGAAGAGTGGAGCAGCTAGAATGGACTATTACAAATGGAGTGGTTCGCTTCGAAATTACATGCGAGATAACGCTCTTTGCGTGGTTGGTGCCGACTTTGATGCAAAATCATGCAAGATACGACGCGTAGCTCAACCGGTGGCTGACACCGATGCTGTCAATAAACTATATATGGAAAAGAACATTAAACTTTTGAGAGAGCGGCAGGAAGAATTAGAGAGGAAACTGATCGCGTTTCAACGCGAGATTTTTCGCGAGGTTTCAAAGAGATATGCTGACGCTGCAAAACAGCGTTCAAAAGCTATCGCAGGCGTCGAATTCTATCCCGCAGCAGCGCTGCGAAGGAGAATCATGCGAGGCGGATGAACTTGCCCCTGGACCGATTGGGAGCACTTAATGAACGTGCCCGATAATTATCGCATCATTCGTGTCAAAGACACCTCTGCGATCAAACATGCAGCCATTATCGAAATCCAAGAGTAAAGAAAACCACGGCCACAAGAAGCTGCAACTCGTTGAGGAATTGCATGCTCCAGCTCGAAGACATTTTCCGCGGAGGCGTGTCATAGTGCATGGATACGATGATCTGTGGCAAGCTGACATTGTAGAAATGCGTCCATACTCACGATTCAACCAGGGTCACCACTACATACTCACCGTCATCGATGTGTTGAGCAAGTATGCATGGGCGTTGCCGCTCAAGACTAAAAGTGGCGCTGAGGTGACTAAAGCGTTTGCAAAGATATTTAGAGATCGATATCCGAAAAATTTGCAAACCGATCAAGGAAAAGAATTTTACAACGCTGATGTGCAGAAACTCTTGGCAAAGCATAACGTTAATCATTATTCGACGTATTCTGTGATGAAGGCCTCCGTCGTAGAACGTTTCAATCGAACTTTGAAAAACAATATGTGGAAACTGTTTACGCTCAATGGAACCTATAGATGGACCGATGCTCTACCAAGTCTACTTGCAGAGTATAACGCACGAAAACATAGAACCATCGGAATGCGTCCTTGCGATGTTACCCCTGCGATCGCCGATAAGCTGCTAGCCAGCGTATACAGCAACATAAAGATCGCTGCTCCAGCGAGATTCAAGTTGGGCGAGTTTGTGCGCGTGAGCAAATTTAAAACCATATTCGATAAAGGCTATACGCCGAATTGGACAACGGAGGTGTTCAAGATAGCCAAAGTACAAGCAACTAATCCTGCAACGTATCTGCTGGTCGATTCCTGTGGAAAACCTGTTGCCGGAGGATTCTATGAACACGAGCTGCAACGCGTCACCGATCCTGATGTGTATCTAGTGGAAAAAGTCTTACGTAGGAAGGGGGATAAGGTGTACGTCAAGTGGTTGGGATTTGATAAATCACACAATTCTTGGATAAATAAAAATAATGTATTGTAGCATAATAATACATGGTTCAATAAATACAATGATACATATATATGTGTGAACAATTTTTTTATACATTAATTCCACCATTTATATTTTACACAATAAATAGAATAAACACAATAATAATTTTTTATACATTCTCAAATAATTTTATATTATACAATAAATACAATTTCTATTTTACAATGGGATATTATAATGACCCCAGGGCAGAGTGTCGATCGAATTGGGTACGATATGCCGCTTATCGTCGTGTGGGCTTAGAGCGATTTTAAATTCCGAAATGGTGTACACTTTATGAAATTTAGACCGTATGCATGATTGTCTGCGAACCATTTCGATCTCCCTATGCAAACATTGCGCGTAGTCGTCGAAAGTTATCGTTCTGGCTATGACGTTGGTCTTGACGCCTTTCGCCTTTTTCGTATCTTTTTTGCCGTCTACGCGAAGTGCATACATTTTCGCTCTAAGACCTACGAATTCGGTCATTATCGCACCGTTATTTTCATCCTTCATCAGCCCCGGAACCTTCTTATTTACGCGCGGCATATTATATGGATTGTCGGTAGGATAATCGCTCGTGTCGAATCTATCGATATTGTGTTTCATGGACTCGTAGATATCATCGCATTAAATGTGATAAATGAGACTATCTGTGTCGGTATATAGAATTTTACAATTTTTTCCATGCTTGGGCGACATGTACTAGTGGTGAAATTCGTACAAACAAATTTTTGATATGTCCAGAATGCACATACCCACATATATCGGCTTGTTGAATTTCACCTCGAGTTTTCGCAATTCAACAGCTATTAAATTTTCCGAAAAAACACTTCTGCTGTGGAAATTCGGTTTCGCAATCATTGCCTCCGCACCATATCGCCCTTCCCAATGTGTCAAAAGTTTTACATCCACGTGATTTCGTACATTTTCCATAGTTTTACCAAATACCGCGTTGTTCATCAATTTGTACAAATTTTTTTCAAAGTCGTTTGTCGCGCTTGTTCTAAACCGTGTATTGAGTTCGATATAATCGCGGAGCCAGGGAGATTGAGCGAATTGAAGCACGCGGTGTATCTTTGTAATACGAAGACCGTGTCGCGTGCACTGTTGCAGGTTGCGATAATGAATAACGTAACGCTGCTTATCGTATACCGTCGCGAGTAATTTGTCCTGCTTGCAACCAGGTGGTTTGGCACGCGTCGGGCAGAACGGTAGATCGGCATGAGCGTCGTGCAGACGTTGCGGATATTCCAGATCTACCTCAAGAATGTATCCCGTAGGTGAATCGATCGGGATTGAAGACACGTCAAAATTCGCAACATCTTCGACCCATTGAAATTTAGCGTATGGCAGGGGCTGACACATTGCCCATCCATACAAATTGTTCACGTCAAAGTACATCAAGTACGATGACTTTTCCGATGCGTCGTAAGATGACATGTACTTGTTATTGGCATGTGCGTATCTTCCGGAACATTGGCTTAAACCCCCACGTATACCGCGTTCGATAAACATAACCATATCGATGTCTGTGAGCAATTCGAATGTAATTTTAGTATGTTTTAGCATTGCATCCCATGTGAAACCAGGTAGAGTATAATAATGTGCTGAATCTAATCCGTAACTCTTGATACAACTTTCGCGAAAATTTTCAAAAATATCTGCCAATAACAAGACATCAGTTTTCAAATACAAGTCGCTGTATTCGCCCAAGGTTCTAATCTCGAAACGCTGCCAGACAGTTTCGGCGTGCGCGTAATCGCTCTCGGAAACAGTCTCACCCGTTAACGAACTGTAGAATGATTCGCGCGGCGGTAAGCATGGGTCCTGCAGCTTGTCCTCGCAATCGAGGTATTCGTACGGAAAGACACCCTTTCGTGTCAATAAAATGAAATCCTCGGTGGATAATGTTTCAAATTGGGATTGTAAAATTTTTAATTTATCTGTGCTAAGAAAGGATGCTAATTTGTCGAGACTGGCGTTGAGAAATTTGTACGAATCGATGAACCGCAATTTAATACAATTTCGCGAGTCTGAATCACCCGTATCTTCGACATTTTTTGTGAAAGAAATATACTTTTCTTTAGTTATGGGTAATACGTCAACGTGACCTTCGAAAGCGATAGCTATTTCCTCGATAATGAAATGTGAATCATAGCCGGATAAATTGTGGAAAACTATGGGGATGTAAAACGCGTTTTTATAATTTAAATTGCACTCCGTATGTGCTGGGCCTCTAAACCGTCCGGACAGATGGCAATGATCGTGGACTCGTACATCGCTAGCCTCGAATGGTTTTTCGCAAATATGACAGTGTGTTGCATTGTGAAATGTCGACAACTGTTCGGGAGTTAAATCCAGCATTGGAACATTACTGGCCAGAATGGGTTTGACAAAATTCGCGAAATTTTTCAATTCGTCTACGAACCATGAAACGCAATCTGCGTCGCGGCGACATCGATACGTCGACAGCGATGTATCGTACGAACAATGCATATAATAGGCAATACTGTGTACTTTATGGTGCTGATACGCGCATAATTTATCAACCATTCGGTGACTGTCCTCCGTTTTTGCGATGATGCACTCGAGATCTGCGTACACCACGAAAGGGAGCCGCTCCTTCCTGCAATGGTTGTCGAAGTTGAGGAGATTTTTGCCTTCGCTGGGCAGCAGGATGGCGCAGTCATTCATCTTGCCACAGTCCAGCGAATGAAGCTCCAACTTCGCGGCAGATCCGAAATAGTGCATGCATCTGTAAACCCAAATTTTTTTTATTTAATTTGTTTCGCGAGACATTTCATCATTTTATATACGTACCGATCGCAGATGAATTTCTTTTTTTGGTGCCTGCTCAGCTGTGCGCTCACCAGCCGGGACAAATTCTTGATCCACACAAAGTGTCCTACATCGCCGTGCTCTTGATTCGGTTTGTAGAGCAGGTTGACGTGTCGATCCCTCTTTTGACTAGTGAGGCGCAACGGAAAGACTGTCGACCCTTTCTTCGTCTCGAAGGTGTAGATATTGATGGAGATTTCATTCAACCGCTCAAATTTTCCAATTTGCCTCAGGGACATTGGGAACTCAATGCCCTGGAGATTTAGCACAGACGTATAGTGCGGGTATGAACTTGGACGATCGGGATGTCTTTCCGCAGGATGGAGAGCGGCGACCAACTGCCCATGCGAAACACGCATTGTCTGGGGATTGCACATTGATCGTTGCATTCTTCAACAATAAATCCTGTGGCAACTTGAAGTGGCACCCCGCGCGCAGCGGATTGTACTTGTTGATATTGATGGTCAGGTTGAGGATTCTCGTCAATGCCCATCCGCTGTCGCGTTCCTGGAACTCTTCCAACGATGCCAGGGTGGGTTCGATGACGCATCGTTGGTACCACTCCTGTAGATCGGATGTGCGGAAGTGTTCGCAGTTCCGGGTGTTGATGCTCTTACTTGCACGTTTATCGCCCGCCACAAATTCGCCGTTGAACACTGTGTTCACTTTGAGGTTCCGCTGTTTCCTCAAAGCACCCCGCACATGTTCCAACACAATGGTTCCTGCATCCTGGAGGAAGTTGCGCGGCTCGATATAGTTCGAATTTAGCACGGCACCGGTTAATACGCGACTATCGAACGCAGCGTCTATTTGGCGCCACAAAAGTCCTGTGCTCGAATGTCCTACACCTTCGCGCACAAAACGTCCGCGCAACGAATGTTTCAGCCCTTCGAGCTGCGCGATTCGAGCAACCAACGATTGCCGAACACCGATCGATAATCGAGGACGTTTCACTCGGCTCTGTTCTTCCAACGATTCGATGCACTCGTTGCACCGTTCTTCCCACGCGAGGTATTCTTCCCACGAAATCAATCGTGCGGATTGATCCAATAATTGCACGAATTCTCCCATGGTCGTAAATGGAATGTAAATGTAATGTCTTTTCCTCGCAACACGTTGCAACGATTTGAAGTTTTGTGCAGTTTGGAACACGCTTTTATGACCGGTGTCATGATTTGCGATCTCTGTCTTACTCTTTTGACGATCCAACCCAACATTCTATGCAGTTTCTGCTGATACAGCCAAATTCTTTCTATGATTCACGCGTATGGCGCGCAAAAGTATTATATTACATTCAGCACGTGTTGAGACTTTTATCCTTGAGGATTGGGGCTCAAGTTACATACGATCTTTCGCTATGCTGCGACGTTAAGATTGAAATACATTATGGAAAAATCGGATGCTTTAAAATAAAATGCTGTGGTGGGGGAAGCAATTGTACCTCTATTTAAGCCAGTCTCCCGAACGCCATTCAATCAATCGCTCAGTAGCCTCAGTGACTTTCGACGAAACAATTTGTGCTCTGAAAAAATGTGTAGTACCAGTGCCGAAGGAAACGCCGGACACATGAATTATTACGTTCCGATCGTGCAAGATGATGGCATAGCTCAATGCAGGGAGGATACAGTTGCTTGGTAAGGCTTAATTTTCACATCTTCTCAAAATTTTTTATGTTTATTCCAGCACTTTCATAGCTTTGATTGTTCTCTTAGCCCGCGCCGAACATCGCGGATCATGGTCAGAAGATACGCATTAACATCTATGGGCAGCAAATATTTGGAAATTGGAATCAGAGTACGACCTACGATCGATGTAGAAATTATTCTCGGCGACAATCGTGGGATGTATCTCACGTTACCATATAATACATGGGGTCTACTATGCAACAATTGTGATGCTATCGAAGAACGTTCACGATTACCTGGATCACCTTCGATGCAGATGGATCAATTAACGATAGATTTTTGTGATATCTATAATTCTCCAATTGTAAGGATGATGCTGCATAATAAGCCGCTGTATTTCAAACCGGATACAGTATCATTTTTATTAAATCTTGAATCATGTATAGACTATGTGTATCCACGGCTGCATCGAATTAGCAGAGATGTGGAGGCGAAATTTAAAACTTTTGTTAACGTGCTACGGCAGAGCGATGTTGCCTCCGAAACATTAGATGCGCGTCGTGCTGCTAAAATCATATGTGATAGCGAACATTACTGTGAGGATTATCATGTAGATTGCGAACTGGCAGCATGCGCCATCAATGATATTCTAGCTGATGCTCGTGGGAAAAAATGTTAAAATTATATTCTTTTAATTTTAAATAAAATTTCTTAAACGTATATTTTTTCTCCATTTACTTATCCGTCTTCCTCCTCGCCATCTAATTCTAAGATTCAGCGTTTATTTCGTTCTTCACACTGTGAAAATGATATCATCGTATGGAGATGCTCGGGGAGGACTCATATTACACACGATCGCGCGATACATTGCGGTGTTAAGATTGAAAATCATTTTAAAAAATTGGTAGCTTTAGAATAAGATGCGGTGGTGGTGGGGGGGAAGCAACCTCTATTTAAACCAGTTCCCGGACGCTATTCAATCAATCGCTCAGTAGCATCAGTGACTTTCGACGGAACAAATAGTGCTCTGAAAAAATGTATACCATTGATGAAATACTCGCTGGGTGTGAGGATTGTTTCGTTCCGATCGTGCGAGATGACGGCGTAGCTCCATGTGGGGAGAATATATATCGTGACCGGTACGGTGTAATTTTCACATCTTCTCAAAATATTTATGTTTGTTCCTAATACGAGCGAGTACTTTCATAGCTTTGATTGTTCTCTTAGCCCGCGCCAAACGTCACGTATCATGGTCAGAAGATACGCATTAACAACCATGGGTACCAAATATTTGGAAATTGGAATCGACGTAGGCCGTACGGCCGATGTAGAAGTTCTTCTCGGCGACAATCATGGAAATCATCTCATATTATCATGGCATACATGGGGTCTACTATTCGACAACTGTGATAACATCGAAGAATGTGCACGATTACCTGGATTATCTTCGATGCAGTTTGATGATTTATCTTTTGGACTTTTTTCGGATCTCTGATTCCCCAATTATAAAGATGACACATGGTGATGATACAGTGTATTTCACACTGGATACAGCAATATTTTTATTTAGTCTTCGGCCATGTATAGAGTATTTGTATCCGCGGCTGTATCAAACTGCAGAAGATGCGAGTGAAAAATTTGAAACTTTTGTTAACGTGCTACGGCAGAGCGATGTTGCCTGCGAAACATTAGATGCTCGTCGTGCTGCTAAAATAATACGTGATAGCAAATACTACGACGAGGAGTATCTTGTAGATTGCGAACTGGTAGCATGCGCCATCAGTGATATTCTAGTTGAAGCTCGTAGGAAGAAAAAATGTTAAATTATATTCTTTTTAAATAAATTTCTTAAACGTATATTCTGTCTCCATTTTATTTACTCGTCTTCCTCCTCGCCTCCTAATTCTAAGATTTGTAGACACTGCATAAATCTATTTCATTCTTCACGCCGCATGTCTCATAATGGTTTGGAAAAATATTTGGGGGTGGGCCAAGGTCATTCTCTCGCTCGGAAAAAAATTTCCGGTGGTGGATCGGGGTTTAAAAAAGTTCTCGGGGGTCATTCACTCCCTCTTAAAAGTTTTCGGCGGTGGGTCCGGTCTACGCGGCGGCTCGGCCTGGAGTGATCCCCTCCATCATCGCGGCTTCCCCCACTCCGCGGCTCGTACGCGCGCAACCGGTTTTCCTCTCCCCGCAGGCCCCGCGCCCATGTTTCCCTCCGCCGCGCTCCCCCGCGCGCCCTCACTTCCCCCCGCCCCCGCGCTCCCCTCGGAGGACCTGGGTTGGAATCGGCCTTACCATACTACTAATAGGTACATTAGTATAAAATTAAACGTAACGTATGAATAAACGGAATACATGCGATACTTACTTCAGTTCCATCTTCGCACAGCGCACGCCCTAGGCGATCATGTATGCTCGGGCTCCTGCGAACATTAACATTTATAAGAAAACCTGTGTTAAATTATTATTTACTAAACAAGACGCTAAACATTCGCCCTTCGCGCATAACTATACTTTTCTGTCTTGCAGATAATGTGAGTCTCGATTTCCGCGACGTAGATAATTTGAAATTATTCAATACCATAATTACGTTTGCTTTTTGGATACTTCGAAATTATTTATCTGGATATTGATGCTTAGAATCAATGGAAGGAGGCTTAAAGTATAAGACGATTACTACGTGTATCTTATATGTTATGTGTAAAGATATTTGACCTTTTAATATTATTGAAGGAGAAGGATTTTTAATGCTACTTGTTGTAATAAGCAAGTTTACATTGCCTCATTCGAATATGGCGCCCAGCATGGGCTAATCGGCGTTTGCCACATCTGCCGGTAGCAGAGTGGAACTTTGTTCACGTAGAAGCGCCGCTAACGCCGGCCATTCAGTCTTGTACGAAAAACCACCGAGTGAAACACGTTGTTCTTCATAGATTGTATCAAGAGAAATAAATCAAGAGTTTCTTTCTTTTCTTTCCTCGCAGACTAATTCACGTCTCGCTTAATTGCAATCACACTCATACTAGCACTACTAAAAGAAGTCGCTCCCTTCTATAAAGTACCTTCTTCAAGTACATTTATGAAAAAGAAACATTGTGAAAATGTATGACGTGACCAAATTATTGTGCAAAGAATGAATTCAAAAGGCCAGTGAAGTGCGCTTAACTCTTGATGTATGGACAGAAACAATGGCGGAAAAAAGTTTTTTAGGCGTTACAGCACATTTTTTGGAAGGAATAAAAATATTAAATTGCAATATTGCAACAAGACAGCTCGAATGGGGTGATGTACGGTAGCATACATACATACACATCGAACTGAAATCGGAGGGAGGGTGAGGTTGGTTTGGAAGAGGAGAGCGGGAGGGAAAGGCAATTGCGAAAGAAGGGGGAATAGGTTAAGAGACAACGTAAAAAAAATATAATAAATACATATGTATAAAATATTACAGTTTTCTTTATATTAAATCCAAATATTGTTGGCACAGCGTTTGATTTTAATTTCCATTTGTGGTCAGCTACGTGTGCTTTCCACATTTCTACACTAAAGTGTATCTATGATATAAACAATTGTACAATTTTACAATTTAATCATGATTGTCATATAAAAATAGGTTTACCTCGCAGAGGCCAGAATTATCCCTTGGTATCCAATTTTTGTAAGAAATATTTGGTAGCCATAAAGTTCGGAGTTCTGAACATTTTGGAAAAACTCTCATAATACACTCCGCGTCAAAATTAAGGAAACATTATAATTTCCTGAAAATTTTGGTAATTTTCAAATGGCTGTATCTCTGCGAAAAATGGTCGCAAAAAATATTTAAAAAAACGCATTTTAAAGCTTGAAGTTTCTAGTTTTTGAATCAAGGACTTAATTTTTTTTTCTTCGGCCATTATGATACTGTTTCTTTCTAGATAAAGAGCAGGAAACGAAGTTTCAGAAATTTTTGCCTAGTTTGGACGTATCCACAGGCCAAATAATTTTTTTCAGATAAATCCAATGCGGGGCTCTTATAGAGCAAACATTTATCTTTAATTTCGATTTGTTTGGTTTTGTTGTGTGATTTTTATTGACCGAGTTATTCGCTATCAAAGCAAAAAAATAATTTTTTACTTTGAACGCCTATGACTTGCGAACGCATGATCGTAGTTCAACGTCATTTTAGTAAAAAGAAAAGGTTTAAAAAATTGAAAAATAAACATTTTTATCCAATCTCTTCGGAATGACAAAAACTGTACTTCAGTAACTGGCATTAGCACCATCCAAAACGCGCCACGAGTTGGCGCATGCGCGGTCGGACCTACGCCTCACTGCGCATGCGCCAACAGAGCAGGACGAGACGCCGCGCCACAGCTACTCACGCAACAACTTGCGACTTTAAATTCGACTTTTAGCGAACTTCTTTTTTTGCATCGAGTTATGCTCCGACATCACTTAACTGAGTTCGAAGTCGCTCGGATTGTGACTCTGTTGGAGGAGGGCCACAGCCAGCGACAAGTTGCCAATTCCTTTGGTGTTAGTCCATCGGTTGTCAACCGTCTGTATGCTCGATTTCGAGAGAATGGACTGTACTCTCGCAGAACAGAGCAAGGGCGCAGACGTGCGACAAGTTCTCGAGAGGATAGAAGGATTACGCGACATGCTCTTCGGGAGCCAATGGTTACTGCACGCGTTATTGCGGGACAATTTATGAACCGCAGACATAATCCGCCACGTCCGATCTCCAGTAGTATCATCAGGCGTCGATTGAGGGACGTTGGCTTGCGTTCAAGGCGTCCAGTGCGAGTCCCGTTGCTCACTCGCACACATCAACGACAGCATTTGGCATACGCTCGCCATTACGTGCACTGTGGCCAGCGACAATGGAAAAATGTCCTTTTTACTGACGAGTCCCGATTTTGCCTGCACGGGAATGATCGACGGGTTCGGGTCTGGCGTCGTCGTGGTGAACGCCATAGTGCCAACCATACAAGGCCGGTTGTTGCGTTCAATGGTGGATCGGTTATGGTTTGGGCCGGGGTAACACGGTACTCACGTACCCCATTAATTGTCCTCCCACCTGGTGGGCTGACCGCTGTTCGGTACGTGGACGAGATTCTGCGCCCCGTTGTACTCCCCCTGCGTCAACGTATGGGGAACCGCTTCGTGCTTATGCAGGATAATGCAAGGGCGCATACGGCACGCCATACGCTACGATTTCTGCGGGAAAATCGGATATCGGTTCTTGGCCATCCAGCAGTGAGTCCAGATCTGAATCCGATTGAACATGTTTGGGACATACTTGGGTGACGTTTGCGACAACAGTACCCGAACCTGGCGAATTTGGGACAATTAGCACACGCCCTCCGCCAAATTTGGCACAGAATTCCCCAAAGGAAAATTCGTAACTTCATTAACATGCGCAACGGATTCAGGGAAGTCATCATGCGGAGAGGTGGCAACACAAATTATTAGACCACACACAAATACACACAGCCACACACCACGCGCGCACGTGCTCTCATACACACACGCATCGGAGAGTGAATTTGGAGTCAGAAAGCACTGCGGGAGTGACGAACCGCAGGGTCTTATCTGTCCATGCTGACGCATACACAATGAAGGTAAATCCGATCGCGCATGCGCCAACTCGTGGCGCGCTTTGGATAGTGCTAATGCCAGTTATTGACGTACAGTTTCCGTCATTGCGAAGAGTTTAGATAATTTTTTTTTTAAATTTTTGAAATCTTTTTTTACTAAAATGATGTTGAACTAACAAAAAAACGTGCAACAATCGTTCAAATTTCGCTAGAAGAAAAGAAAGGGTTTTACAGAGAAACAGCGTAAAACTGGTGATGCTTCAATTTTTCAGACCATATCGCATGTTTGATCATTGAGGACATACGGAAAAAAAAATCTAATTGGTCCGGCCTTTTGCACAGTGTTTACGGGTAGTCTTAACTCGCAAAAAACGTGGACACTTGAATGATTCCATGATTTTCCTTGAATTTTAAAATGAATTTAATACGGTTAAAAAGAAATCTCATTGAATTGGCAACTAAAGGTTCTGAAAGGAAACTGTCTTAGCTTTCGAAAACACTCATGAAAAATTTTCTACGATCATGCGTTTGCAAGTTATAGACGTTCAAAGTAAAAAATTCCATTTTTGCTTTGATAGCGAATAACTCGGTCAATAAAAATCACACAACAAAACCAAACAAATCGAAATTAAAGATAAATGTTTGCTCTACAAGAGCCACGCATTGGATTTATCTGAAAAAAATTATTTGGCCTGTGGATACGTCCAAACTAGGCAAAAATTTCTGAAACTTCGTTTCCTGCGCTTCATCTCAATAAAACAGTATCATAATGGACGAAGAAAAAAATTGAGTCCTTAATTCAAAAACTAGAAACTTCAAGCTTTAAAATGCGTTTTTTAAATATTTTTTGCGACCATTATTCGCAGAGATACAGCCATTTGAAAATGACCAACATTTTCGGGAAATTATAGTGTTTCCTTAATTTTGACGCGGAGTGTATATCCCTTTTCTGAGGTTTTGTTGCAAAACGGTACTGCACATCCAAGCATTTTGTATGAATCAAGTTAAACGAACGAAATGTCTTGTAACGATTAACTCAGAACGCAATAAAAATTATTAAACAGAATGGAATTAAATTATTCAACTACTCGAAATTATTTAGGAACAAGAAAAAGTACGAAGATGTTTTAGGAATTGAACAAAGTTGAATTTATTGCAACACGACTGGTTTGTGACAACGTCGGTGATCAAATACGAAGACAAATTTCTAATGTAGTAAAGTTCATTCTTAACTCTTTTCTGTTCAAACTTCGCGCTATAAGAGTTACCGCCATAAACGTAAGAGTTATTAAGAGTGGTCAAGAATGAAACGGTGAATATCTCTTTCTCCCTCGTGGATTTTGATCAAACATGGCGGACGGTCACTCGTGTCCAGACACTTATTACAGTGTCTCTAGTTAAGTCACGTTCGCTCGGAAGGGACTAAGGCTCTTAGAGAGTGCCGATGACCAGATGTGGAAGAAAAGGGAAAGTTACGAAGTGGGTATCTAACACCTGTCCCTATTACGGTGTTTTTATACTTAAAGAAGCCGTATAAAAAAACTCGCATAAATAAATAAGGAAAGAAATTTCTTTTAATTAAGTTGAACTATTAATATATGTGTTGAAACCGACAGGGTTGCATTTTTAAACAATTAAAGCATAGTAAAAAAAAATAAAAAATGAATATGAAGATTTCGAAGGATTTACCCAAATCCTTACCGGAAACGGTAAGGAATACGTATTTTACAAACGTGAATAAATTGATAATTACCACGATTCGGATTTATATAAAGTAGTAAGTATGTCATAAAAGGTTACAATTTTATGAAAAAATAGCAAAATGAGCACTTTTGAAACATTTTCGTATTTTTTAAAGTGAAGCCAGTAATAGGGACAGGAATTTAACGGTTGTCCCAATTACTGTGCCCCTTAGTGCCCACTGGCTCCCTGTAACTCCTAAATCTAACCTTATTTCCGCTTCTGAGAATGTGTGAAGCAGCGTCGGTAGAAAATAGTTGCGAAGAGTCTCCGGGTGGAGGGGGAACTAACCTTGATGTCGATTGGTTTGGAGCCAGTACCTATCTTGGCGTTAATTGATTTGATATCATGGCGTCTTCATGCGCATGCGTGGCATGTTCCTCCTGTTGCGCCGGCGGCTATTCCGCCAGCAAACAGCCAATAGGCTATATAATATTCCACGGACAACGATCCACAGTAAGATTATAAAGAAGTTCAAAAGTAATAAACCAGGGCCTGCTACGGTAAGAAGTGGGGATGAAGAAAATCGAATTGTAAAATGGATTTTGTTTATGTCAGGCAATGGAAGTCCCGTGACAAAAGAACACTTATTAAACAGTGTGGCTGTTTTTATTAAAAACACAAACATGCCAAGTCCCTCATCAATGATCGACCAGGTCGACACTGGTATGAGGCACTTTTCGTCGACATTCCGAATTGAATTTAAGAATGTGTGAAAATGTTTCAATCTCTAGAGCTTCAGTGTCTGAAGAAAATGTTAAAACCTGGTTACCCGTAATAATTCCGCGAAATTCGTCTAGACATACGGCTATACGCGGGCTATGTGAAAGAACGTTTGTAAACACTATAAGAACACTGGTGTTCGCGAACCGAGATCAGCTGTTTCAGCAGCCTGTTTTGATTTAGGGATCTTCGTAGCCGAAGGATTGACACAATAACTCGAAGCGTGATTTAAAATAAGAATTGTTTATTCAATTCTAAGCACTTGGTTGTTGGTTAGTTTTATAATTATGCGTTGAACGTTGAGCGTTTGCACATGACATTTATATAAATGGTAAGCAATAGCAATATGTGTATGGACATGAAATACAATATATGATAATGAAGTAGAATAGTATAAGCAACATGCGATAACGCAATAGGCGTTAATAATGCAAAAAATATATATAAAGCAATAAGAATAGTAAGACAGAAAGTATGAACGCAATAGGCGTTAATAGTACAAAATATAGATAAAGCAATAAGCGTTAATAATTCAAAGTAATATGGAAACAACAAGAATAATGGTACAAAATATGGATGATGGTGATATGCCGTAGTAATAATGGTAATTATAATATCTTACAGTAATTGTTGTAGAATATTTCGTTGTACACTGTTTCTATTTGAAGTCAAGATTTAAGTAAGCTTTCCTTGCGGTAATTTCGTAGAAAGAGATTTCGTAAGGTTTCCTTGAGGTAGTTTCGCAGAAAGAGAGCCTCTGTTTCGCGGGCCCTCGTATTTATACTCTTTTCAGTTTGTTGGTATGAAGGATGTGCGCGGTAAGCATCGAGACTTCCGGGGTTTTTATAAGTACCAAAGGTGAGTCTATAATTAGACTTTTAGACAATAGAATTTCGGGCTTCCGGGGTTTTTATAGGCGCTTGTATGAAATATGCGCAGCAATATGATTTCTTGGCTTTTGCAAAGGGAATACTCAACCCATTTGATGGAGTTTGGGTGGTTTGATGGGAAAGGGGTCGTAGTGGCTTTGACTTCTTTGGTCATAGAGAGGGGGTGAGACGTGGTCTCGATTCAAGAGGGGTTTTTGGGACGAGGGACTTGTCTAGATTTAATGTGAGGGAGGAGATCATGCCTCGTAGGGCGAAGAGTAGAAGGGGATTTCGTAATTGACCGTCTTGAGATGGGGACCGCTAAGGTACATCGCCAAGGTGGTCAAGGATTGGGGAAAAGGGGTAGGAGTTGAGTTTGAGTGATTTTGATGCAGTTGTGTTGAGGTTTATGAGAGAGTGGCGTGGTATTACCGCGCGAAAAATAGTGGGACGTCACACCTCCCCCCCCCCCCCTATGAGAAGAAAAGCATGCATTTCTTAACACTAGGGAGCGGGGTGGATTAGTTTGAATGTAAGAGGGGTCGTAAGCAAAAGTAAGGTATGAGCATGAAGGACACACAAAATAAAACTGAATTGTGTGGCCAAAAGGGCCTGAAAGTTTAAAGAAGTTAATTCTATCTTATCTCCAAGGGAGTAAGCGATCTATGTACAGGGATTATTTACAAGGATTATATACAAGGGATAGGAAGGAAGGTTTGGTAGGGTTCCTGGTACTGTTTACGGGGGATAGGAGTAAGGAAGGTATTGGAATGTGGGATCGTTCAGGATGAACGTGAGGTCCTGACCACTTTGATAGAGGTCATCGAACCAGCGCAGGAACTCGGGCGTCAGCTCCGTGTGGTCGGGGACCCTGGTGGCTGACCCCGTGTCCAGGACTTCCACGACTCCTGGACAAGGAGGGATGGTGGAAGGGATTGGGTTTTTGGGGATGGGTGGAGGGGTGAGTGTTCCCCTTTTTGGGGATATTTGTTTGGGAGGGCAATCCGGGGGTGGCGGCGTTGCTTCCTCCAGTAGTCTTACCCAGTCTATGGGCGATGACGGGGGAGAGTCGTCAATGGTGATGACTATCGGTGCGCCGGTGGCTGGTCGGATGATCTCCGTCGAGGTTATCCGGGGAAGGAGGGGCGACAGGTTTCTCCCCTCCCGCAAAGCCTCTCGGCGTAGCCACCGTCTGTGGGAGAGTTTTCCTTGCGTGCCTGGCCTAATTCGCCTAGGCCCGTTGGGGTTGGCTATCCTTCTATGTGGCATCCTGTGCGTTACTGACAAGGGAACACCGCGAACCCGGACTCACTGATTGGAACGCAACTTCGTGGGTTTTTAGAGTGACTCAAAACAAGAACAACGGTGTGTTTGATTTGTGCCCTATCGCCATTTAAGGGGGTGAAAACTACCCTCAAAGTCAAATTGCCACTTCCACTTTTTCACGTATAACTTTCAAAGTACAACAGACAGAAAAAAATGTTTCAAACAAAAGTTTAATGGCGCAATAAGCGCTACAAAATAACGATAACAAAATTTTTGAAAAAAAAATTTTTCTCAAAAAAAAAATTTTACCTCGCGTTATTTTTAACAATTGTTCCATTTATTTAATAACTACAAATATCGGGTGTTTTTTTGTGAATTCAACCGTGTGTATGAATTGTATAATGCACTATCGGCTTATGGAGTTACGCGATGGCAAGTACACGGTTCGCACGGTTGCGCGCTCACAACACATAGTAAGTTGCATAATAAGACTCGTTCTATTTGCTGCAGGCCTTGACGGTGCCAAATATGATAACATAAAAATATCAAAATATAAAGTATTATATCAAAATTATTCGATTATGTTTTGTCTATAATATCTATGATGTTTTATGTTTGTGCATACTATGCTGCAATCACATACGTTGCACTGTACTTCATCAGACATGTATATAAATATTCATTTAATGACTATTCTTAACAAGTTATTTCTTAACCCTACGGTTAAAAATACGTGTATACATATATGCATTTCATTCCACATAGTTTTCACAGGCATGATGTTCATAAAAAAAATGTTCTATGCATAGATATTTTTTACACCAAGCACATCTTATAATAGCTGGTTTATTACACAGATGACAGCGTGGCAAGGTATATGCTTCAAGAAAATTGAAAGAAAAGTCTACTGGATTTTCAAACCGCGATGGTCTTTGTTCAAGGTATCCACTTTTATACCAAGCGTATTTAAATAATTCCTGAAATCTCGGAGAAGACAATTGAATATGTGTGAGCGATTGCAATTTGATGATATTATTTCGCAAATGTAAATTTACGTCAAGATTAAACAGTTAGACGCGGTCTGAAAAAGTTCTTACAAAATTTTTCCATATCCGAAAACCAAAAATGTCCAGCGGTTGTATCAGACCTGTTGTTCCTTTCGGTATGGTTAACGCAATAACTTGTTTGTTGGCCGGAATATTTTGTTGAAAAGTAGAAGGACAGTGGCCGCTCCATGAATCAAGCAACAGGACACTTTGAGATCCAGTCTTCGGTAAAAAGACTTCTGTTAACCAAATGTTAAAATGGTACGATGTCAACTTCCCAGATTTCGAAGCAGTCAAGAACACATTAGCCGGTCTGGATAAAGTTTTTTCCACCCTGGGACCAAATTCTCCGGTAGTTTCTTTTAACACTATAAACAGGGGTGACAGTAATTGACCGCTCGCAGAAATCGTAGGGAGAATCGTATAACTATGTGTGATCGAGGATACTGATTGCACGGATGCTTCTATAGCCTTTCCACCACGGTGTGTCAACGTTCGACCGGAATGGATTTCTAAATTAAATCCACTCTCATCTGCGTTGTATACATAACTTGGATTGTGTGTAGCAATGTATGGTTTTACCTGATTTACGAATTCGGAAGAAGTTAAATGTAAATGTTGCTTGTCTTGCTGTGCGGAACGGCTGACGAATTTTGTAACTTTTCTCGAAACGATGTTGTGCACTTTTTTGAAATTCATGATCCAGGTATGGCCAGCTTTGAATGTGGGAAGATGGACCTCCTCTTTTGCTTCTAGCGCCCATCTTCTTATATCAATGTCATGTATCAATGAGCCCTGATCGATAGCAGTTTGAAATTTGTCCAACACATTTTGCACGATAGATAACAGCTGTTCTCTGCGTGTACCGCCATTCGCCAACGCTGCTTCCCAGCGATACAATTGTTGAATTGATTTAACTTTCCTGAATTGATGTTGCACACTGCCGAGAGGTTTTCTATCTTTTGAGCCGCTTCTCCAAAACTCAACAGCTCGAATTTTATAATTTAAATCTACGTTACCACTTTCTCCTGGGACACACACATCATCAAATTCATTGATAGTAAATTCTTCGTCTTCCTGGATATTATCGTCTTGAACAAACTCACATTCTTGGGGCCGCGCTAGATCTTCAAATTCTAGGGTTGTAACCAGTGATGCCAGAATCGTGGGACGTGGGACAGAACGCTTACCCCCACTATGACCTACCGTCGTCTCCCACTATGCCCTACCGGCGTCCCCCACTTTCTTCCCACCGCACTGCACACAAGCATATTTTTACTTCTGTCCGTGTGAGCTGCTTGTTGGGCTGCCGTGCACACGGACAGGGGTAGGGATATGCTTGTGTGCAGTGCGATGGAAAGACAGTGGGGGACGACGGTAGGCCATAGTGGCAGACGACGGTAGGTCATAGTGGGGGTAAGCGTTCTGTCCCACGTCCCACGATTCTGGCATCACTGGTTGTAACATAGTCGGTTGTGAATGAAACATCATTCTTACTATCAACTATTATGGTATGTATAATTTCTGATAATTCCACTTCCCTATGATTAATAGGAGACGGTGGTATTCTAGATATATGTAGAGCAGTTATCAGTAAATTAATTACATTCGCCGGATTTATGTGCACCATTTTATCGATAACTTGCACTGCTTGCAGTTAAAAGAATGCCAGTGACAACGAGT
The DNA here is from genome assembly GCA_963855975.1 of Andrena chrysosceles. Taxonomy (NCBI): domain Eukaryota; kingdom Metazoa; phylum Arthropoda; class Insecta; order Hymenoptera; family Andrenidae; genus Andrena; species Andrena chrysosceles. Next base: position 27,038,506 of record OY979768.1, on the reverse strand, counting down.
ATGAAGTTGAGCTGCGAAAACTTGGTATTTATAATGAGGCAGAAAGATAAGGATACAAGGATGTCTCATTCAAGATAAGTTTGTTTCTTCAAAAACGGCATGACTAGTTAATCTTATGCATTAATAACGGAAACTTTACAAACAGTCATGCGAAATTACCAATAATTAACCATACACATGAAAACACCTCGTGCTAAATGTACCTCGTGCAAAACAAATATGATAATTGTATCAACACTTTTATCAAATGATTAAATATACCTTCTACAAACAAATATGTATACCATTAAAAATAGCTCGATAAGCTTCTTTATTTTATAAGTAATAAATTCAGAGTTGGGCAAAATGTAATCTAATTACATCTTACAAATTACGATTAAACTGTAATTGTGTAGTTGATTACACATTATTTTTTGTAATCGTTCATTTAGGTAGTTGACGAAACCAAATGGTGATGATGGTGGTATGCAACTTACTATGTGTTGTGAGCGCGCAACCGTGCGAACCGTGTACTTGCAATCGCGTAACTCCATAAGCCGATAGTGCATTATTCAATTCATATACACGGTTGAATTCACAAAAAAACACCCGATATTTTTAGTTATTATATAAATGGAAGAATTGTTAAAAATAACGCGAGGTAAAATTTTTTTTAAGAAAAAATTTTTTTTTTTAAATTTTGTTACCGTTATTTTGTAGCGCTTATTGCGCCATTAAACTTTTGTTTGAAACATTTTTTTCTGTCTGTTGTATTTTGAAAGTTATACGTGAAAAAGTGGAAGTGGCAATTTGACTTTAAGGGTAGTTTTCACCCCCTTAAAGGGCGATAGGGCACAAATCAAACACACCGTTGTTCTTGTTTTGAGTCACTCTAAAAACCCACGAAGTTGCGTTCCAATCGGTGAGTCCGGGTTCGCGGTGTTCCCTTGTGAGTAACGATCTAAGATAAATAAAATTAATACTTCTTTCTTATGGAGGGCGGTCAACCGGGGTTTTCGTGCTTGCGACCAAGACGCGCTTTATTCGCGTGTATAATTTTCGTCTTGCCCTTCCACGAGATCTTTAGGTTTTGAGAAGGAATCACTTCTAATATAGTGTGGGGACCAGAGTATTGGTCGCCAAATTTTCCTTTTTTCGGTTCTATTAAAACAAAGACCGGGTCACCTGGTTTGAATGTCTCTTCATTCATATGTCTATCGTAATATTTTTTATAACGGAGTTTGGATTGGTTCAATTTTTCGGCTGCAGCGATTTGCAGTTCTTGCACCCTTGTATTTAAATTTGAAAGGTAATGATTATACGTTTCGTTTTCAAAATCTTCGGGCACCCGTTTCTGACTCGGCACCCGGGCTATTTTCCCGAATACTAACTCATGTGGAGTATAACCAGTGCCCTCGTGGACGCTGGTATTGTAAGAGAACGCGGCCATTTCAGTCCATTCATCCCAGTCGCTGCATCTACTTATAAACATGTTTAAATATTCCGTTAAAACGAGATGCGATCGCTCTAGAGAACCGTTTGTTTGTGGGTGAAAGGCTGTGGTTCGAAATTGTTCGATTTTAAATTTTCGCGCGATAGCTTTCATGAAATTACCGGTGAGATTTGCCCCTTGGTCAGTGAGGATGGCTCTGGGAGCTCCGAATTGACAGATAAATCGTTTAATAAATGCATCTGCAATTTTTATTGATGTGGATTGTTTTAGGGGCTCGCACACGAAGTATTTTGTTAGTAAGTCTTGCATAGTTAGGATGTAGGTATTGCCCCTTCTTGTAGTAGGTAACGGCCCTAATATATCCAGTGCCACTTTATCAAAAGCGCGTCCAGGTGTGTCGGTAAGGATCATTGGTTGCCTGGTTTTAACACGAACGAGTTTTTTCCGTTGACAATCCGTGCAGTTTCGAACGTAGTCTTCCACGGCTTTCTTCATGCCTTTCCAAAAGTAATGGTGACGAATTCTTTTATACGTTTTGGTTACCCCTTTATGTCCGGCTAATGCGGATGCATGATTCTCCATAATTATGTTTCGTCGTTCCGAATCCTTTGGGATTCAGACTATTTGTAAACATATGGTGACACTGATGTCTTCTTCGTCGACGGCTTCGAGAATATCCGTAATGATGTCCTGCCAGCTTAATTGATCGATATTGGTAGTTTTGGCTATACTAAATGAATAAATTATAAGCTCGCGTATTACATTTTTAAGGGAAGAAAGGGCTTCGCCCCATGTCGTAGTGGTTAAAGGCGTATTTTGCGTTTCCTTAATAACTAATCCGACGAGAATTTGTCCTTTATTGTAGATTACGTGGGCTCTGCCCAAAGTGAGGTCGTTTGTTATTGTCAGGATTCCCGTTTCTTGCAGCTGTTTAGCTCCGTCGTCGCAGGGTTTTCCATCGGCGCTCAAAAAGAACACGAGTGTTACCTTTCGTAAGGACAACGGGTCGCGACTGATTACTGGCGTTGTTTTGAGGTCTCTAGTAGGGTCTGCCTCGTATGCTGCCTCCGGGGAATCGTTTAGGTCGATTATCGATGATTCCGAGTCCGACGTTGATTCGTATGAAGCGTTGGATCCCACTTCGGAGTCAGAGTCGTCCTGTTCCTGCGGAGTAGGCGATCGCGGAGGTGACATAACCGAATAAGACGTGACTGCAGGTTCTTCTTCAGTTTCTTGGGTTTCCTCTTCTATGTTACTGTTTGGTTCCGATAGGTTTAACGGAGGGGAATCCGGTGGCATTATTGTAGGTGTTGGAGTTTTGCGTGCCTTTCGGCGCGACTGGATCCTCGTAGGCGCCGTTCTTAGGCGGGTTTTACTTGCGGGTTTCGACGCGGAGGTGGGTGCTTTGGAGACCCGAGGCCTCCCTGGGCCTCGTTTAGGCGAGGGGTGATCCTCCCAGTCATCGTCGGCTTCCTCTCGTGGTCGTATTGGGCATGTTCCCACGGTAGGTGGATTACGGGATAAGGCGTCGGCAAGTTTATTGCTTTTTCCTGGTTGATAGCGAATTTCATAATCATATTCAGCTAACTTTAGACGCCACCTAACTAGGCGCGACGTTGGGTCTTTTACCTTGTGTAACCAAACTAAGGGTTGGTGGTCGGTATATAAAATAAATTTCCTTCCATAAAGGTAAGGACGGAAGTATCTGGTGCAATAAACAATGGCTAAGAGTTCCTTTTCTATGGTCGCGTAATTTGTTTCCGCTTTGTTTAAGAGACGGGACGCGTAAGCAATCGTAGCTCTTTTTCAGTGATAGCCTGACTTAATATTCCTCCTATTGCATATTCGGAGGCGTCTGTAGTTACGTGGAATTCCAGCTCAAAATTTGGGTATTGCAGGATAGGTTCCTTCTGCAATGCTAATCTTAAGTGGTCAAAAGCAGTTTGCTGGGACGGTCCCCAGTCAAATGACGTGTCCTTTTTCAATAGTTGGGTTAGTGGACGAGCAACTTTAGAAAATTCTGGGATAAACCTTCGGTAATATCCGGTTAATCCAAGGAATTCCTTAATTCCTTTTGGTGTGTGAGGTGCTGGGTAGTTCCGGACGGCTTGAATTTTCTGCTGGTCCGGTTTTACGCCTCCCTCGGTGATTATATGGCCCAAATATGTAACTTCCTTATGTAAAAATTTGCATTTGGAAGGATGCAGTTTTAGGTTCGCCTCTCGTAGGCGGTAGGCGAGTTTTTTGAATTTTATCAAGTGCTCAGTAAGGGAACTTGCGTAAAGGACGATATCGTCCAGATACACAAACATTTCCGTGCCCTGGAGTCCCGTGAGAGTGTGGTCCATCAGACGTTGGAAGGTAGCTGGTGCATTACAAAGCCCAAATGGCATTCTAACAAACTCGTGATGTCCATGAGGCGTAGAGAATGCAGTTTTTGGTGCGTCTTCCGGCTTCATAGGTATCTGGTGAAATCCCGAAGCGAGGTCGAATACGGAGAAGTATTTTGCTCCTCCTAATTGGTCCAATATTTCGTTGATATTCGGAAGTGGATATGCGTCGGGAACGGTCTTTTTGTTTAATTCCCTAAAGTCAATTACCATTCGCCACAGGGGTTCCCCATTGGGTCCTGGCTTCTTGGAAACGATCCAGATGGGTGAATTGTAGGGTGATAATGACGGCTTTATAATTTCGCTTTCCAGCATCTTATGTACTTGCTTGTCGATTTCCTTCTTGTGTATCGGAGGGAAGCGATATTGCTTCGCATTAACCGGTGCCGGGTCCGTTGTTTGGATTCCGTGTTGAATAGCGATTGTATGACCTAACTTTTCGTCTGGTAAGTGGAAGAGGTCGTGATTTTGTTTTATTATTTCTTGGACATGGCGTCGTTCCTCTGGATTCAAGTGTTCCGTGGGGATCGATAGTAGCACTTGTTCTGCCCTTGAAGGGGTTTCTTCAGAATTTTCAGGTGATTCCACAGAAGATGCTGCCGCGAGAGACGTGAGGGGTTTTAGGGGAAGGATTGATTTGGCGTATAGCGCAGGGGGTAAGAGTGAGTGCACCATCGCGGGTGTCTCGAGATGGTGGATCGACGGATCCAGGGCTAAGAGGGACTTGTTTTTTATTAGGGGGTGGATGGGAGTGATGCCTATAGGCGTCGTAGTCTCTTTTGGTCGTTTCTGTTTAGGTTCTGAAATTATTCTGTCGAATTCCTCCAATTCAACGGTGGGTATCGTAACTATGTAATCCTTCTCGTCAGAATTTACTATTTGAAAGTATGCCTTTCCATTTTGGTTGCGGACAAGCGCTTTACCGGCGTGAATTCCCGCGCCCAGGTCTAACCGGGGCAAGTATCCTTCTTCCAGATCTGGGTTAGACACATACACGAAGGAAATTATTTTTGACCTTGCGGGTAGCGTGATTTGATTTCTATTTACAAATGGGATGGAGTTTTCGTGGAAGTCCAGTTGTTTCTTGAGATAATTTATAGTGGCATTCCTTCCTGTCAAGAATTCGGCTCCGATTATCCCTTGCGGTTTAATGGGGAAATCATTTTTTACTACATGGAACATGGCATCATTGCCCAAAATAGTTATTTTGATTGTTCCGAGGGTAGGGACAGGGTCCGGAGAGATCCCTTTGAGTAGTAGTTTATTTTCCATATCAACATCTTGAATTCTTCTTACAGCTTGAATCTTCAATAAGTTCACCTCGGACCCGGTATCGATCATTAATTCTGGGTCTTCTTCGAAGTCCGGGAAGTGAAGGATCACAGACGGGGCTTCGTTTACCGGATTTACCCGTGCTGTGGCGATTTTATTTCTGGTACCCTCTATTCCCTCTGTATTTTTATCGGACGCGCTCCTGCTTGGCCCGTTCCACGGTACGCATCCATAGTTGCCCGTGGGGGCGGGGCGTTTCCCGAATTCGTCTCCTGGGAGGTTCCAGGGTTCCTTACATTGTAGTTATACCTACGTTTCCTGCATTCGGAGATCAGGTGTCCGGGCTTCTTACAGTACCCGCAGATTCGTAGCTCCGTAGGCCTGGAAGGTGGAGGTCGAGTCTTGTCCCAGTAGGAGAGCAGTGGGCTTGGTGCTTGGCTCCCATATCCCGCAGCCAGGGTTGGGGGGTGCCACTCAGAAGGTTGGGCCGTCTGACCTTGATTGCCGCGACAGACCCGTGCGTCGTGACCGGTCTTGTTGCAGAGTTGGCATGTTAGTTTAGGAGTCTTCGGTTCTGAGAACCTGAGGCGGTCCCTTTCGATTTTCTTGTCCACAAGGATGGCCAGGTTGAACGCTTCATCGAGCGTTTCGAACGGGTGTTGTAATAGTCTTGTCCTTATATGAGGTGGAAGGCCATCGACGAATGAATCCAACGTTAGACGATATAGATCCTGAGGGTGGTACCTCGCGAAATCGCGGTAGTATTCCCTGTCCTCTTCTAATATGGTGAATCGGAGGTCTTTAACGCGTGAGATGTATTCCAGTACATGCTTGTTGGCTCCTTTAATAACGTTTGCGAGTTCCCCCCGATAGTGGTCAGACGTTTTCGCAGGGGAGAAGGTAAGTTTAAGTTGCTTAATTAGTTCGTTTACGGTATCGAAGACCCGATCCTCAACGGCCAAGCAGGCGTGGTCCTGTAGTTTATTACGCAACAACCTAGCCAACTGGGGTTCGGCTTGCGGGGGAACCAGAGCCTTAGCCCTATTGCAGGCTCTCGCGAATTGCACAACGGGTATATTATGCCCGTTAAAAATAGGGACTGTTTCTATGGCGTCTTTCAAGCTGATTTGGGGCGATGGACTGTGGTCCGGAACATTGTTATGATTAAATACCTCCGGAACCTTGTTACGATTTAATACCGGTTTCCTATCGAAACGGGAGGAACCCGGTGTGACGAAATTATTCGCAAATGGCGGGGGTGCAAGAAGTTTTTCCATCATTCCGCGCATGGCTTGTATCTGATCGGAAAGATCTTCCAACGTGGGGCAGTTTGATCCGGTAATTACGCCCGAATGCGTATTGGGTTTTTCATTTACAACGATTTTCGCGTGCAAGCTCTCAATTTCAGCTTGTCTTTGTTTTAACAATTGCACCCATTCCAACAATTCGGCGGTCGCGGTGTCTACAGCGCTAGTGGAAGGGCCTGCGTCTTGGTCCATTACGCACGCGTCGTCGGTTTCTCCGTTCACAGACATATTTAACTCGCCCGTTTTTACTTTATTCGACAAATTTAGGGGTTTTCCTAGGGTTAGGCGTCCGGCAGCCGTTATCTAAACCTCACGACGCTCTCTACCCTGGTAAACGTTAATTTCGTTACGTCTCCTATTCGAACGACGATACTTTTCTGTGCACGCGGCACAACTACTAATGGGACGTGCTCTTAATAAGTGGTCTCTACAACGGGGGCACTCGGGGAATATGTCGTTTGATTTGTAGCAATGTACTTGATATATTTCATCTACTTCTACCGGGTCCAAATCAAAACACTTTAGACAAATATTTTCGCCTTCCGTGGTCGTAGCTACTCCTCCGGAGGTACAGATTAACGCGTTCGAATCTGACAAGACGCCTCTAAATCTACGGCATGGGTAATATAGTTTGTCTCGACTTTGGTATTGATCACGCATGTTAGGTACAAAATATTGTGGGTACCGTGTATTCGGTAGATCTACCTCCTGTTAGTTGTAAACAACCGGTCACTTTAGGCGACCAGAATTATGTTGTGTCGGGTTATCGTTATTTAAAAATCTAGATCGTCTACATTATTGAATTGATCATAGTTCACGATAGAGAAGAGATAATATTCCGTGCACACGGCGCACCTATTTATGGGACGAGTTTGAAATATAACGTGATCGCACCGAGGGCAAGGGGAAAATGTACGAGGTGTTTGGTAATAATGAACGATGTATACTTTCACCGTATTTACTGGGTCTAACCAGGAGCAGCACAAGCAAATTTCGTCGTCCTGGTTTGTCGTTGCTAAACTTCCTTTTACACAAATTAAAGATTGCATATATGCAGTTGAGCTTTGTAGCCCGCGGCTTCGATAGGCTACTGCGATTTGTTGTGGACGTGTAATGTACATGCTAGATAATGGGGACCTTGTGGGCACCGTATTTAAGAATTAGTTTTCTCTCGACGGCAAACGAAGATCCCACCGCTGTCACCAATTTTATGTCACGTCCCGGGTGGAGGCCTTTGGGGACAATGACATGGGGTTCCTAAACTAGATTTCAGGCGAGGATCTTGAATCCTGCACACTGAGGTCAGAAAGGAGCTCAGACGAGGATCTGGAATCCTGCACGCTGAGGGCAGAAGGAACTCAGGCGAGGATCTTGAATGCTGCACACTGAGGGTAGAAGGAGCTCAGACGAGGATCTTGAATCCTGCACACTGAGGGTAGAAGGAGCTCAGGCGAGGATCTTGAATCCTGCACGCTGAGGGCAGAAAGGAGCTCAGGCGAGGATCTTGAATCCTGCACACTGATCGACCAGAGAAGGTTTGGTAAGCGAATACACACCGGGGAGACACCCGTTAGAGCACTTGTTTGGATTTGTATCGGTAATTGGATTTACCGTTGCATCAAGGTAAAGAGTTACCCGTAATAATTCCGCGAAATTCGTCTAGACATACGGCTATACGCGGGCTATGTGAAAGAACGTTTGTAAACACTATAAGAACACTGGTGTTCGCGAACCGAGATCAGCTGTTTCAGCAGCCTGTTTTGATTTAGGGATCTTCGTAGCCGAAGGATTGACACAATAACTCGAAGCGTGATTTAAAATAAGAATTGTTTATTCAATTCTAAGCACTTGGTTGTTGGTTAGTTTTATAATTATGCGTTGAACGTTGAGCGTTTGCACATGACATTTATATAAATGGTAAGCAATAGCAATATGTGTATGGACATGAAATACAATATATGATAATGAAGTAGAATAGTATAAGCAACATGCGATAACGCAATAGGCGTTAATAATGCAAAAAATATATATAAAGCAATAAGAATAGTAAGACAGAAAGTATGAACGCAATAGGCGTTAATAGTACAAAATATAGATAAAGCAATAAGCGTTAATAATTCAAAGTAATATGGAAACAACAAGAATAATGGTACAAAATATGGATGATGGTGATATGCCGTAGTAATAATGGTAATTATAATATCTTACAGTAATTCAGTGGCGAGCAATCTTTTGTCAGAAGTGGGCCACAAGTGGAGACCTACTTCTCTACGCGGGCCGCAATATTAAATATATAAATATAACATCGTTCATGAAAAACAGATATGACGATGTTCAGGTGGGCCACATGACGATGTTCAGGTGGGCCAAATGTGGCCCGCGGGCCGCGGGTTGCTCATCACTGCAGTAATTGTTGTAGAATATTTCGTTGTACACTGTTTCTATTTGAAGTCAAGATTTAAGTAAGCTTTCCTTGCGGTAATTTCGTAGAAAGAGATTTCGTAAGCTTTCCTTGAGGTAGTTTCGCAGAAAGAGAGCCTCTGTTTCGCGGGCCCTCGTATTTATACTCTTTTCAGTTTGTTGGTATGAAGGATGTGCGCGGTAAGCATCGAGACTTCCGGGGTTTTTATAAGTACCAAAGGTGAGTCTATAATTAGACTTTTAGACAATAGAATTTCGGGCTTCCGGGGTTTTTATAGGCGCTTGTATGAAATATGCGCAGCAATATGATTTCTTGGCTTTTGCAAAGGGAATACTCAACCCATTTGATGGAGTTTGGGTGGTTTGATGGGAAAGGGGTCGTAGTGGCTTTGACTTCTTTGGTCATAGAGAGGGGGTGAGACGTGGTCTCGATTCAAGAGGGGTTTTTGGGACGAGGGACTTGTCTAGATTTAATGTGAGGGAGGAGATCATGCCTCGTAGGGCGAAGAGTAGAAGGGGATTTCGTAATTGACCGTCTTGAGATTGGGACCCCTAAGGTACATCGCCAAGGTGGTCAAGGATTGGGGAAACGGGGTAGGAGTTGAGTTTGACTGATTTTGATGCAGTTGTGTTGAGGTTTATGAGAGAGTTGGAACCTCAATGTGGAACATCAAATGATGATAATATTGACCAGGAAGAAAGAGATTTCCAAATAATGGAACTGTTGTGGTTGTGTAATAAAACACTCTCTTAAAGTATGGAAGATATGTGTATTAAATAAATACAGAACAACGTAAAGAACTACTGGTGCCTTTGGTATATAGTTTCGCCATGTTGCTCGGCGCTCCGTGCATGCGTTACTCCCATTCCGGGCCGTATACCACATCTTTCCTTTTTTGAAGCAATATACATATCCTAATCTTTTAATACCAAATAAAATACTGAAACACGCTCTGTGTCTGCTTAGCACAACAAAATAAAATATTTAAACACACTCTTGCTTACAACGCAATAACTGAACATACATACATTCTCTTTTGAAAAATAAAACGAAACATTAAAACATAATCCTGTAGGTATCTTGGTTTTCTTACCTCTCTATTACTCCTCCTGAGAACCTCGCTTCTCACTTCTTCCTGACTCCAATTCTTAACCGCCCTTTCTTATGGCTGACTTATTCCTACGCTTACATACTACTGCTAGTCTTATCACAGTTTGTTACTACCTTCTCATCAGGTTCTGACTTTATAATACTCAGTGGTCTGTTAATTGAGTCGTATATCATATTGTTGCGAACACCCCTTGGATGGGAATCCAAGGCTCACTGGTGCTCGCGAGCGGGACAAGAGACAGCGAGAAGAAGGCGATCGGGAAGATCGCCTGTCAAGCTGTCATTCGATAGTCAGCCGCCATTGCCAGCAGACGTCTCGTTATCCTATTACGCTAATTACTGATTGTATTCGTTACCGTTCTTACTTTCCTTGTTATCCCCCCATGTTCATGGTCTGTTATCATTGCTGTTCAGTAAACTTATACTATGCCCAACCAAAATCGTAACATTGGTGTCAGAAGTGGGATGCCCGCCCGGAGCGGCATGCCCACTCGCGCTTCCGCGGTTTCCGCGATCCCTGCGGAACTTCCCTCCGGAGCGATGGGCGACCCCTCCCTGCAGGAGCTGTTTACCAGCCTCCAACTAGGCATCGCGGGACAGTTACGGGAGCTGCGGAGGGACAACGAGGCCCGGTGGCAGAGGGAGGACCGTCGCAGGGAGGAAAAGGAAGCCGCCGACCGACGGACGCAAGCGGCTCTTGAGGCGCGCTTGACGAACATGGAGGAGCGAATACAGGTCGTAACCGCTTTGTTACAGTACGGCCATAGTTCGGTTGGGGGCGGCACGGTCCCTCCGGGTGGGGAGTATGTGCCTGTTGTGAATAGTGTTGTTAATAGCGTTGTGAATAGTGTTTCCCCGGCACATGTCCCCGTACCCGTCGGTGCGCCCGCCGCTGCCCCAGCGTCGGAACCGCGCGTTCTCAGTTTGGGATACGCTGTGAAACCGGCGATGTTTGACGGGAAAAGCTCGTGGGAATAGTACAGGGTGCAGTTTGACACGATCGCGCATGCAAATGGGTGGGACGATCAGAAAAAGGCGACAGCCTTGATCGCTTCCCTGGGAGGTGCAGCGAGGAGCGTCCTTACGACGCTCTCCGCGGCCCAATGCGAAAGCTTCGCAGAGTTGGTTTCCGCGCTCGAATTCCGCTACGGGGCGAAGAATCTTTCAAATCTGAACTACGTACTTTTCCAGAGCCAACGGCAGCGGAGGGATGAAAGCATCTCTTCGCTCGCCACCAAAATCGAGCGATTAGCGCAGTCAGCTTTCGCGGACTGCCCGTTGGAGACCCGTGACAAGCTTGCCGCGTCTCAGTTTGTGGCGGCATTGTCGAGCTCTGACATGCAGCGGGAACTGCGTCTCGGCGGGTTCACGACCCTAAGAGCTGCAGTGACTAGAGCTTTAGAAATCGAGGCCGTCGAGGCAATGTCTCGCGGCTCCGCAGCTGAATCGCGAGAACGATACTCGGAAAAACGCAAGGCAAAGCCCTCCGACACATTTGAAAGGTACCCGGCCAAGAAGCGAAGGTGCGACACACTCGAGGATCGTACGGACTTCACGGAGAAAACCTGCTGGCGGTGTGGAAAGGCCGGACATCTCCAGAGGAACTGCTTCGAATTGAGAAATTGAGAGGAACAGCGTCAAGAGAAGGAGTGAAGGAAGGCCGTCGGAGACGGTGGTACCTGGGCTCGACCGATTTGGGGGAACACCGGTCGACAACACTCGGAGCCAGGATAGTGCTGCCGTGAGGGCGTGCGGATCTGTTGCAACGTGGAGGCGCCTGGAGTGCGCGGAGTTGCCGAGCTGTGACGAAGGGAGTTCGAGGGCGAATATCGTCACAGTATAGCTGAGTACAAAGACCGGACGGAGGGAGTTCGAGGGCGAATACCGTCGCGGGAAAGCTGTGTACGAAGTTGCGACGGAGGGAGTTCGAGGGCGAATACCGTCGAGAGATCCGCGACGCGTCGTGACGGAGGGAGTTCGAGGGCGAATACCGTCACGGAGTCGGCGACCCATAAGTGAAGGCCCAGGATGAAGAGTCTGAGTACAGCAGTGGCGCTCGTTCGGAAAAAGAAATCGGGACAACTGCGAGAGGAGTGAAGACGTCGCGGGACTTACGCTGGACTCAAGAAAGAAGATTAGTTTAAGCTAATTTGGTGGACTGGGCTGCCTGCGTAGCCCAGCCCCCGCTCTTGAGTCTGTTTCAGGTTCACGAGACCCCACCACGAGGGACAAGGTGTCAGGGGACCGCCACCGCAGCCTGGATGCGCGCTCCCGGGTTCCCCAACTGTGCCATAATAGCGTGGCAGTCCGCAGCGGGGTGCGGACATACGTGAAAGCGCCCCGCTAGCCCCTGGAGGTTCCCCTACGTGCCCCCGGCACGGCCGGGATGGAGGTTCTCGCGGGGGACCCAGGAAGGAATAGGAGGATGGGTGGACAGCAGAAGGGAAATGGCATTCCCAACCACCAGACGGACAAGCGGTGCTTGGATCGGCTGGAGGGAATGTCGCGAAGACGGGAGCGCGGGCAGGACGCACAGGACGGTCCCCCTGGTTCAACACCAGATGCCACGAAGAGGATTGGGGCCATCTAGAAGACAAGGATTGGAAAACTGGAGCAGCTAGAAGAGAGAGGACGGGCGGACAGATCGGGGTGGATTGATCGGGGAGCGGGCCGATAGCAATGCTCATATGTGTGACCCCCTGCTTTCGTGCTTGCCTCGCCTTTCCGTCCCCCGTTCCGGCCGCTCCACCGGATGCCGGCAAAAAGGAAGGAAATAAAATGTTTCTCTGTCCTTTTGCAAAGGGAACTCCGAGGAGCGAAGGAACGCGTAGAATCTGGATGCAGTCGAGGACGGATCTGGAAGCAGTCAAGGGCGAGCCGGGATGCAGCGTGGGACCGGCCGGACCGCTGAGGGGCGACGGACGGAGCGGAACCGCCTACGGATGATCCGGAGCATCGCGGGATTTCGCCGTTGGAGCCCCGGAGGAACCGCCTCGAGGGAACCTGGACTGCCGAGTCGTCGCACGAGACACGCCGTGCCTCCCGACGGCTAAAGGAACGAGGAGCCCCGGCCCCCGAAAGAACAGGAAGCCTCATCCGTCTCTGCCCACGAAGAAGATGCGCCGTCGGAGAAGAGGAAGACCGCGCAAGAAAGAAGTACGCAAGTTTGAAGACGCAAGTGGAGGGCGGAGGCGCGAAGACCCACGTACCCACGCCTTGTCCAGGGTTTTTGGAGTGGTTTTCCCCTGGGCGGGAAGGCGAATGCCGAGGCAGCGGACGGAAGGGGCCACACGGCGTCCTTTCCACCCTTCCGGACCAGGGTACGGCTGCAGGAGAAGAAGGGACTGCAGCGGCCGGGACGACCGCTTCTCCAGAGGGGGAAGCAGTGTTGCGAACACCCCTTGGATGGGAATCCAAGGCTCACTGGTGCTCGCGAGCGGGACAAGAGACAGCGAGAAGAAGGCGATCGGGAAGATCGCCTGTCAAGCTGTCATTCGATAGTCAGCCGCCATTGCCAGCAGACGTCTCGTTATCCTATTACGCTAATTACTGATTGTATTCGTTACCGTTCTTACTTTCCTTGTTATCCCCCCATGTTCATGTTCTGTTATCATTGCTGTTCAGTAAACTTATACTATGCCCAACCAAAATCGTAACAATATGTTTTCTATTACGGTTGAGAATTCTTCCAGACTCTGTCAAGATCTTGGCTTTTCTGGTCTATTTACAATCATTCCTCGTTTGTCGAACGCTTTGTCATTCTCATTTTATATTCTAACTCTATCACCCACTCTGAGATCTGGAAGTGTTCTCGTGCGTTTATCAAAATAATCTTTTTGTATTTTTTGCCTATCCTGCAATTTTTCCCTTATTTTATCATAATTCTTAACATTCGTATTTTTGAAACTCGCATTAAACGTTGGTAAATACCCATTTACATTTTTGCCGAATATTAGCTTATTTGGCCACCCGATTTCTGCTGTGATCGGTTTATTCCTGTACTGTAACAGAACTAAGTATGGGTCTTTACCATGAAATTCCGCTTTTTTTAACATACGCTTAACCGTTTGTATATGTCTTTCCACCATTCCGTTGAATGTGGATGTCTCGCCGACGAGATAACATGTTTAAAGTCCCATCTCATCACAAAATCTTTAAATTTTTGACTTGTATACTGTGTTCCCCCATCGGACTGTACAATTTTTGGTATTCCATACCTCGCAGAACTCGATTTCAACATACTTATCGTCGCTTCGCTAGACATATTCGGTAAGTATCCTAACTCTACGTACTTAGAAAAATAGGCCACAATTAAAAGGTAACTCTTTTCCTTAAACTCTAGTAGGTCTGTACCAATTTTTATCCAAGGTGCTTTTGGTTCTTCATGCGGCATTAACGGCCTTTTAGCATTACTCCTTTGTAACCGCAGACACGTTTCACAATTTTCTATCATTTCCTCGATTTGTTTATTTATACCTGGCCAATATAAAGTTTCTAGCGCTTTATTTTTGTTTTTTTATACCTAGGTGACTGTAGCGTAACCTACTTAGCATTTCCGTTCTTAGACTATGCGGAACTACTACTCTATCCTTTTTAAACAATAGGTCTTCATCTGTACTTCATCTGTATGATTTTCATCGGAAAAACTTAAGGAATCCATCGGTGTCGCTTCCATATCGATACGATGAAGAATAACGAATTATTTTATTTCTGAAACAGGTATGAATCCTCGGCCAACCGCAGCGATTCCAGGTCGGCGCCCCGCTGTCGAGAGTGAAAATGTGAAATATTCGTTTCAGCGTATTAAGAAATTCTTTATTCTTTACTGTATCGATATGGAGCTGACACCAATGGATTCCGTATGTTTTTCCGATGAAAATCATACTAAATTTCATGTAAATCGGGCTATTTTTAACGAAGTCAGCTTCAAATGTTATAATTCGATTTTTCATGGAAGTTCCTTCATTATGGAAGGACCTTCGTCCGAATTATGTCGTTCTTGGTGTTAGTTTCATCTGCGAAACATAAGGAATCGATTGGCGTCGTTTTCACAAAGATCTGATGAGAAATTCGGAAATCCTAGACATTTCACACTTTTTAATGGTATTCTTTGAGTCCAGTCGCGGGAGAATCACCCTGTATCATACGGTTGTAAGGTAAATGTCCCAGTGGTTGGACATGTCCCAGTGATTGGACACTACCACGAATTTCTGTTAATATTAAATTTTAAAACAGTCGTCATGAAGTTCAGGACATAAAATAATTATCCTTGTTTATTCTTATACTAACAATCGTGAAAACAGTTCAGAAATATGATGTATTAATTGAAAAAGAAATATTATTGTGTAGCAATCACAAACTTAATGTATCATGACAAGCCTTACTAAGTGTTCGGCTAAGATTGAGAACGTCTGTCTTAAGTTCGTAAATACTACGTTGAGAGTGCTTCTATACTAAGTAAAGGTTTTTTAGACATATTAAAGTCTGTTTAATTGATAGCCATGTGTTTTTAAATGATTTTTCTTTTGTTTAATTAAAAACTACCGTGTCCATGCACTAGTACATGAGATCGCCGCTGTCCTAGTCATTGGACGCTTTGTCCATTGACTGGAGCACCATATTTGGTGACGTGGCCCACTGTTTGGACGCGAGTTAATTTGGAATTAATACCATTGTGCCAGTGTTATTGGGTTGCTGCAAGTAGTTTAAAGCATTTAAATATTAATAAAATTCTTTAATTTAATATTTTTTATTTATTTTGATATATTTTATTCATTAATTTTAGATTCTGTTCAAAGAACAATCTAACCTAACTTTTGAGTAAGAAATTATTTAAAAACAAAATGCCAAAGGGGAAAGTCATAAAGAAATCATACACACCAGAAAATGTGGAAGCTGCTGTGAAAGCAATTCAAAATGGCATGTCATTACGAGTTGCTAGTGAAAAGTATAATGTGCCCCGGAGTACAATTTCTATTAAAAGTAAGGGAAAAGTGGCTCTAAATGCATCGATGGGTCCATCAACCTATTTATCTAAAGAAGAAGAACAGAGACTTTGTGATTGGATTATTTATCTTGGACAGAGAGGATTTCCTGTGACAAAAACCAAACTATTAGAGAGCGTGCAAGCATTGGTAACAGAACTTGGGAGAGTAACACCATTTGTGAATAACAAACCAGGTCGTCACTGGTTTGAAGCATTTCTTCGGCGTCATCCTCATCTGTCCAAAAGAATTGCTCAAACTTTGACCAGCACTCGTGCTTCCGTTACAGAGTTAGCACTACGCAGTTGGTTTAAAGAAGTGGAAGAACATTTGACACAACTGAATTTAGTTGTAATTGATCCATCTAGGATATTTAATTGCGACGAAAGTGGTTTTAGACTCTGTCCGGAACTTGGGCATGTTATAGTGAAAAAAGGTGCCAAATCTGTGTATACAGTGGTCACTGGTGACGAAAAAGAGTGTATAACAGTTTTGTTTATGGTTAATGCTGCGGGAAGTATGGTCCCACCCATGGTCTTGCATGCCTATAAGAGAGTGCCATATAATGTAACAAAAAAGATACCAAAAGACTGGAGCATGGGTATATCTGATAAAGGCTGGATGACCGCCGAAACATTTTATGAATACATTTCGAACATATTTTATCCGTGGGTACTAAAAAAAAACATACAATTTCCTATAGTTTTGTATGTGGATGGACACTCGTCCCATGTAACCAGACCTTTGGTGAACTTTTGCCAAAGTGTACAAATAGAATTAATAGCTTTATATCCAAATTCAACACACATCATTCAGCCATTAGATGTGTCTGTGTTTCATCCAATGAAGAATGTGTGGCGACAAAAAGTTTGCAATTGGAGATTAGAAAATCAGGGAGAACGTTTGCGAAAAGAAGACTTTGCTCCATTGTTAAAAACAGCTATTGATTCTATACATAATTTAGAGAACACAATCCAGAGTGGGTTCAGAACTTGTGGATTGTTGCCTTTTTCGCCTGATGCTGTTAATTTTAACATCCTCAATAAGAATAAGGAACCAGATGTTGAACAGATGACTATTCTAGATTCCAGTACTAGCGAGCAACACGAATATTCAATTTTATATTCACAACACTTAACTGTATTTGAAAAAAACATTGATGATGTAGTATTGAGAGATTTTAAATTAGCAGAGCCTACTGGAATTTGGTCTGGCACTGCTGAATTCAAACAATTATTCCTATATTGGTTGAAGATCAAGGGAAAGTGTGGTATGATTTAATCTTACTTAATAAGTTTTTAGAATAAATACATACTTATATATTTTTTAGAACAAATATTTTTAAATACTTAAGCGGCATAAGTATACTGAAATAACTAGGTATCATATATGAATATTTTGTTACTATTATCAATCAATTTTATATTTTCATAAAGTAGGAAAAACTGTAAGTGCAGATGTATTACACACAGGTTTGAATAATAATTTAGTTTTATGTGAAAATTCTCATGAACATATAAATAGTGAGATAGGTAATATAAATAATGTGCTTCAACCTTTGGAATTGAATGTGGGATTTGAAAACCTTGTTTCGGTGCAACCTCATTCAGGTGTTGATGTGCATAACAGTAGTACGTTAGAGTGTAAGTTGATTAAATAATTTGTACCGATTTTAAAAATATTTTCTTATTTTTTAAGACATGAATTGTTACCTTTACAGGTAACTTAAATCAAGAATTAATTGGGAACTATATTATAAATGAGAACATTAAAGATTGCAGTGATGTCATTCTGGTGAGGGAACGCATTGAATGTGATGTTTCAAAAGATTTTGAAACTCCCAGTGACTTTCCTACATGTTCCAGTTTTCAAGGTTTGTAAAATGTCTTATAAAATGTTGTATTACAAAATAATGAAACACCTCTTCATTACAGAACAATCTATTAATAAAGAAAACTCATTGGAAGATGAAATGCCATTGCCATTCAAAAAAACATTGTTTTGGCCGAAGCCCATACAAAAAATAAATAAGGGAAAATCTAGAGAAAAAGTACCCACAGTGGCTACGTCGCAGGAGTGGTTAAAATACCAGACATGCAAGGAAGAAAAGAAGATTCAAATTCAAAAGGAAAAAGAGGACAAAAAACAACAAAGGATTGATGCAAAAGAAAAAAAAAGGGTACAACAAGAAGTTATAAAACGTATAAAAAAGGAGAAGGTTGAAGAATCCAAAAAGCAAAAATTACGAGCAGCCAAGGAGACAAAAAAAAATAAGAATGGAACAAACGAATAAATTGTCATATTTAACTTGTTATTTTTTATAAAATAATATTCCTTTTTATGTTTACAAAAATTTTAAACAAATAAATGTTCATATTAATATTTATTCAATGAATTAATTAATAACCCTGAATTAAATGAAAGACCTTTTTTATTGTTACGATTTGTCGTGCGTGTACGATCGTGTGTGCACGCGCGCGCCTAAATATTTGAGGTTATAAAATTATAATGAGGTTTTATTCGTACATTTTATTGCTTTTATTTTGTTTTCAAACATAATAAAATTGCGCAGTATAAAGAAATGTCAATTATTGCTATAGCAACAATTTTTATTCAATTTTATTTTATGTCCAAACACTGGGACAGCTAAGTCCATTCACTGGGACATGTCGTAAATTGTGTCCAAGCACTGGGACAAGTGAACACTTTTCTAAATTATAATTTTTAATATTTTTCTTTATATAAATGATACTCTATACTACATTTTCTAAAAGAAGAAGACTCGGCCTAACGATTGGATAAATATTTAGTTCAAATTATATTATTTTTACTTATAAAAAGCCGTAGTAACGCAACCTTCCCCTTAAACGTCCAACCACTGGGACATTTACCTTAATCTTAACCGCATTTTTTGAAGTCTTACTGGGGTCCTACTTAAAGGGGTTCGACAGTATTGGTGTGAGTGGTTTATGATCACTCTCTATTAATATTTTCTTTCCGTAAATGTACTGATGGAATCGCTCGCACCCAAAAACATGCATTGCATAAAGTTCCTTTTCAATCTGCGCCCATGCTTGTTGTGTGTCTGACAGCGCTTTTGACGCATACGCTACCGGTAATTCGTTTTATAACAATACCGCGCCTACCCCAGTACCACTCGCATCCACACTTAATTTACTGTCTATGTTCGGATCATAATATTGCAAAACTGGAGTTGTAGTTAACCTCGCTTTTATCTTCTGGTACACCTGTTGTTCAGTCGCGAAACGTCGCAGGTTCGAGCGCTCGCATGTTAGATTAAGAATTAGGATTAATTTAGCGTATAAGACAGTCTTTTATGAATAGTCGCCAAGTACAGTCGTTAAGTTTAACTAAGGTCACGTGTACTTTGTATTTACAAGACGTTGCACAATAAATTACAAGTTTGTCCACTTAAATTAACACTGAATAGCACAGAACTTAGTTTACGATAACGCGATAGCACGCGAGAATTAGCGTTTGAACTGAGCAGTTCGAGAAACTTGTCTGGAACGTTCCAGTAGAGCGTGAGCACGCAAGATGAAAGAGTACTTGTCGTCAAGTCGACGATTCGCATAAGAAAGACGATCGCGATGATGAGGTGGGGCCGTTTCGCCGAATTCTGTGACGTCAGCACCCCACCTAACAGCTGCTCGTCCTGAGCAGGACGAGGACCACACCGGTAGAACAAAGTCGCTTACGCGATGAAGCGAGAGAGCTGCCAAATTAGCTGAGGTGCGCGTCGACAGATGGCCCGATCGATCTCATCACCGCGAGATCGTGCGTACCGCGATCTGGTCGCGTTAAGGTGGAGCCTCTATGGCGCGGCCGGAGGCGGCGACCGGCGGCCGCGGCTCAGCGACCGAAACAATGCAGGTTAAATTTTTGCGACAACGCATCGCTGTAATACACTACTCCGCCATGCGTTTACTAATACCACTATTAATTTAAGATATTATTAAAACTGTATTGAGTTTATCGTCACTCAACAGATTCAGAGAAATTCTTCATACTAATATTCGTATTCTCGTTACTAATGGTAATTGGTGTTTATACTGAAGCGTATGAGATAATAAATCACTTGCATACCTTTGGCACTGTCAATTTTCCTAGCCTTTAAATGATATTTTGGTATAACGTTAAATTACTTACATTATTTATAACATTATATTTAACGATTTAACTAAGCATTCCTGCTCTTAACTGTAAAATTTAAAAATGTCACTGACATTCCTTTAGTTCTAAGTGCCTCATACATGTATGATGAAAGAATAAATAAATGCAATCAGCAATAATAAAGAAATAAGTATAGTTGTTTGTTTTACAACAACTATACTTATACTAAATACTAACAACCATTTAGGTTGTTAGTATTTAGTTTTGTGTACTTAGTTCTTGTTGGCTCTTAGCCGTGTATCCTTGGATAATTTATTGTATATGACTCTTTAGTTATTTCCTTTGTTTTGTCTCTTATAAACCATGGGTATTTCCCGTATAATCATTTAAATAAATAAATAAATAAAATAAATATAGTTGAAACATACTTTACCTGATCTGTTTAATTTAATTGACACTTCTCTCCACACATTTCAGTAGTAAGGCAAAGCGGGTTCCAACGCAGGTCCTCTGAGGGGAGCGCGGGGGCGGGGGAAGTGAGGGCGCGCGGGGGAGCGCGGCGGAGGGAAACATGGGCACGGGGCCTGCGGGGAGAGGTAGACCGGTTGCGCGCGCACGAGCCGCGGAGTGGGGGAAGCTGCGCTGATAGAGGGGATCACTCCAGGCCGAGCCGCCGCGGAGACCGGGCCCACCGCCGCAAACTTTTTAGACCTAACCGGAGGGAGTGAATGACCCCCGAAAAACTTTTTCAAACCCCGATCCACCACCGGAAATTTTTTCCGAGGGAAGGGACAACCTTGACCCACCCCCAAATATTTTTCCAAACCATTATGTAGCTGAAATTGTTTTAATAATTTATTTTTACTGGGAATTATTTCGGACGATCTCGGGAAAGATCGGCGTTTTTTTACACACCGCGTCTTCGGAGGGTGGGAAAGAGATAGAACATTACTTTAAAGCTAAAATCTGGGAGAGGGAAAGAGACAGCGCTACATAGTGATACAAACACATTTTATTCTAAAGCTAGCAGTATTTCAAAGCGTTCCGATTTAACGTCGCGGCATATCGTGTGTAATTTGAATCTCCTGGAGCAGTCGTGTAGGATGGCGACATTTGGCAGCGCGAATCATAGAAAGAATTATGCGGCGTCAGCAGAAACTTTTTTCCATACCAATATGTGTTGGAAAGTTTTCTCCAACACAGAGAAATAATAATAATTTTTTAATCACCGATATAGCAAACTCTTATGTAGCAAACAGACATATTTTTCCGAACCATTATGTAGCAAGCATTCTAAAGCTAACAGTATTTCGAAGCGTTCCGATTTAACGTCGCGGCGTATCGCGCGATTACGCGTAATTTGACTCCTCTGAGACACCTGCATGCGATGATGTCATTTTCACGGCGCGAAGAACGCTCGAACGAAATAAACACCGAATCTTAGAATTAGGTGGCGAAACCCCCGAAAACTTTTTCAGACCCCGATCCACCGCCGGAAATTTTTTCCGAGGGAGGGGACAACCTTGACCCACCCCCGCACCGATCTAGCAAACCAATATGCAGCAGAAATTTTTATCCCCAGCGCAGAGAAGTAATAATTTTTTAATCAACGATCCACCGAACCATTATGTAGAAATATTATTTCAAACAGATATGTAGCAAGCATTCTAAAGATTTTAAAGCGAACAGTATTTCAAAGCGTTCCGATTTAACGTCGCGGCGTATCGCGAGATTTCGCGAAATCTGACTCTTCTGGAGCAGCCGCGCTAGATGACGTCATTTGGCAGCGTGAAGTACAAAATACAATACATGTAGAAACGTCGAATCTTAAAATTATGCGGCATCAGCAGAAAAAATCTTTTCCATATCAACAGACATTTTTTTCCCAACGCAGAGAAATAATAATTTTAATCCCCTCCCTCACCGATCTATCGAACCAATATGTAGCACACACACTCTAAAGCTAACAATTTTAAAAAAATGTTTTTCAATCTTAACATCGCAGCGTATCGCGCGATCACGTGTAATTTGAATCCCCCGTGATGGGACCACCGTGCAAGATTACATCATTTGGTGGCGTAACGAACGCACGAATCATAAAAAGAATTATGTGGTGTCAGCAGAAATTGGTGAGGTGAGAAGGAGGAAGACGGATAAGTAAATAGAGAAATAATATGTTTAAGAAATTTAATTACAATTAAAAGAATATAAAAATATAAACAGAAATGGAATATAATTTGACATTTTTTTTCTACGAGCCTCCGCTAAAATATCATTGATGACAGATGCTACCAGTTCGCAATCTACAAGATAATCCTCGTCGTAGTATTCGCTATCACATATTATTTTAGCAGCACGACGCGTATATAATGTTTCGCAGGCAGCGTCGCTCTGTTGCAACACAGTAACAAAAGTTTTAAAGTTTGTCCTCACATCTGTGACGAAGTCACGTCGCGCGGTCCGCGCGAGCGAGCTGAATCATAACAAAGCGCGAGGCCCAGTACACGACACGGCCACTAGGTGGCCACGGGGCCCGCATTCTGGCGCGCTTGCGAAGATGTACGGCCGCCGTATATAAAGGCCGAGGCGAGCGGAATCAGGAGCTCTTGTGCTAGCAGCGTTATGCTACTTGCGGTACGACAAGAAACCCATTTTTAGTTTCTACGAGGTGTGTCAGTGGTCGACCATCGTCACTACTGGACCATAACCAGCCTCTTCCGAAATAGGCCGAGATTGGTCTTGCGCCCTACCTCCGTCAGAGAGGTGCCTCCGCGGCCATTAGGCCAGAGCCCTATTGCACTCTGATACGATATTATACGACTCCTCCACCGACGTGCCCCATAAGGCCACCCGGAGAAGAACGTTCAACAAATCCGCATCCTATTTCCTAACCGCTCGCCGAAACATCGTCGCCGCCGTGTACCAGCGCGTTCGCTAAGAGACACCGCTCGAGCGTCGCGCTACATACTTGTATTTACCGAACAGCCCGCTAAAAACGTGAACGGCTACGATACACACCGCACGGGACATATGTAAAAGCCAAACAGAATCTAAGAGACTTTGACGAATAAACACTGTTACTGTTAAACAATGCATTTTACTCATTCGCCGAACCCGGACACACCGACTGAGTCGGCACCACAATCCCTTCTCCGTTCCACCGATAATCGTCTCGCAACCGGAGACCATTACACATCTTCTGCAGTTTGATACAGCCGCGGATACACATTGCTTACACATGACTTAAGATTAAATAAAAATGATACTGTATGCAGTTTGAAATACAGCGACTTATTACGTAGTATCGTCTTTAGAATTGGAGGCGGGAATCATAGAAAGAATTATGCAGAGTCGATAGAAATTGATGACAAGTGAAGGAGGGAGACAGACAAGCAAATAGATTACAATATTTGTAAAATGATTCCATATTGTTCAATTAATTAAACAATAGAAATATAAAAATAGAATATAGTGTATCGGCAGAACCATCTCTCTCTCTCTCTCTCTCTCTCCCTCTCTCTCTCTCTCTCTCTCTCTCTCTCTCTCTCTCTCTCTCTCAATCTCTCGTTCTTTCTACTTCTCTTTTTCTCTTCTTCACATCAATCGCAAGACAACATGAACATTCTCGAACAGCTGATGGACTTCCTATTTACTTTTCGCGACATCATACATACATACTCTTCCACACAACACCTCGTCTACATTCATACGCACTCACGCTCTCGTGACCGACCCGAGTGCTCAGTTACACAGAACAGTAATATCTCAACAACATTCGCCGAAAGTGTTACGTATCTATTGTATCGCCTCAATTCTTTATCTCTAAATAAACCGCACGATTCTCAACATCTTTGAGTTCTCTCCACACAAATAGAATATAAAAATACAATATAAAAAAGACAAAAATATAATAATAATAATAAAAATAATAATTTAATTTATTGCCCACTTTTGCGTTACAATTTAACGATGAAATAATCTTTCCATTTCATTCTCATGATCGTGTCAGTGTAAGTCCCACCCTTCTAATGTATCCTGCTGTGTCTTAACAATTTTTTCTATTTTACAAGTGTTTCCTAATCTATTCTATGTTGTATAATATTCTTTTATCACTTCCCTGTTCTTCCCATGTTTTCCTTCTCCCTATTATCTCCCATAGAATAGCCAAGTTTTTCCCTTCTCCTCTAATTACCTCTTTCCAATTCCTAAATACAACACAATATAAATAAAAAAGAAAATACAATTAAATAAGAAATATAATAAAAAAGAATATAATAATAAAATAAAAGTAAATACAATTAAAGAAGAAATATAATAAAAAGAATATAATAATATAATAAAAGAAAATAAAATAATAAAAAAAGAAAATACAATTAAATATTAAATATAATATAAAAAAGAAAAAATATAAAAATAGAATATAAATAGAATATAAAAATAAGAAATAAAAAAATTAAAATATAAAAACTCAATTCAAAATAAAAATACAATATAAAAAAAATAATATAATAAAAGAAAATAAAATAATAAAAAAAGAAAATACAATTAAATATTAAATATAATATAAAAAAGAAAAAGTATAAAAATAGAATATAAATAGAATATAAAAAATAAGAAATAAAAAAAATAAAGAATATAAAAATTCAATATAAAAGTGCATTATAAAAAAAAATATAATAATAATAATAATAATTTAATTTATTGTCCACATTCGCGTTACAATTTAACGATCATATAAGTAGTAAGACAAGGGGGATTCTAACCCAGGTCCTCTGAGGGGAGCGCGGGGGCGGGGGGAAGTGAGGGCGCGCGGGGGAGCGCGGCGGAGGGAAACATGGGCGCGGGGCCTGCGGGGAGAGGAAAACCGATTGCGTGCGCACGAGCCGCGGAGTGGGGGAAGCCGCGATGATGGAGGGGATCACTCCAGGCCGAGCCGCCGCGTAGACCGGACCCACCGCCGAAAACTTTTAGACCTAACCGGAGGGAGTGAATGACCCCCGAGAACTTTTTCAAACCCCGATCCACCACCGGAAATTTTTTCCGAGGGAGGGGGCAACCTTGACCCACCCCCAAATATTTTTTCCAAACCAATATGCGACATACAGACATTTCCAACGCAGAGAAATAATAATTTATTTTTATTGGGAATTGTTTCGAACAATGTTGGGAAAGATCGACTTTTTTTTTTTTACACACCGCGTCTTCGGAGGGTGGGAAAGAGATAGAACATTACTTTAAAGCTAAAATCTGGGAGAGGGAAAGAGACAGCGCTACATAGTGATACAAACACATTTTATTCTAAAGGTAACAGTATTTCAAGGCGTTCCGATTTAACGTCGCGGCATATCGTGTGTAATTTGAATCTCGTGGAGCAGTCGTGCAGGATGGCGACATTTGGCAGCGCGAATCATAGAAAGAATTATGCGGCGTCAGCAGAAACTTTTTTCCATACCAATATGTGGTGGAAAGTTTTCCCCAACACAGAGAAATAATAATAATTTTTTAATCACCGATATAGCAAACTGTTATGTAGCAAACAGACATATTTTTCCGAACCATTATGTAGCAAGCATTCTAAAGCTGACAGTATTTCGAAGCGTTCCGATTTAACGTCGCGGCGTATCGCGCGATTACGCGTAATTTGACTCCTCTGAGACACCTGCATGCGATGATATCATTTTCACGGCGCGAAGAACGCTCGAACGAAATAAACGCCGAATCTTAGAATTAGGTGGCGAAACCCCCGAAAACTTTTTCAGACCCCGATCCACCACCGGAAATTTTTTCCGAGGGAGGGGACAACCTTGACCCACCCCCCGCACCGATCTAGCAAACCAATATGCAGCAGAAATTTTTTTCCCCAGCGCAGAGAAATAATAATTTTTTAATCAACGATCCACCGAACCATTATGTAGAAATATTATTTCAAACAGATATGTAGCAAGCATTCTAAAGATTTTAAAGCGAACAGTATTTCAAAGCGTTCCGATTTAACGTCGCGGCGTATCGCGAGATTTCGCGAAATCTGACTCTTCTGGAGCAGCCGCGCTAGATGACGTCATTTGGCAGCATGAAGAACAAAATACAATACATGTAGAAACGTCGAATCTTAAAATTATGAGGCATCAGCAGAAAAATCTTATCCATATCAACAGACATTTTTTTCCCAACGCAGAGAAATAATAATTTTAATCCCCTCCCTCACCGATCTACCGATCTACCGAACCAATATGTAGCACACACACTCTAAAGCTAACAATTTTAAAAAAATGTTTTTCAATCTTAACATCGCAGCGTATCGCGTGATCACATGTAATTTGAATCCCCCGTGATGGGACCGCCGTGCAAGATTACATCATTTGGTGGCGTAACGAACGCACGAATCATAAAAAGAATTATGTGGTGTCAGCAGAAATTGGTGAGGTGAGAAGGAGGAAGACAGATAAGTAAATAGAGAAATAATATGTTTAAGAAATTTAATTACAATTAAAAGAATATAAAAATATAAACAGAAATGGAATATAATTTAACATTTTTTTCCTACGAGCATCCGCTAAAATATCATTGATGACAGATGCTACCAGTTCGCAATCTACAAGATAATCCTCGTCGTAGTATTCGCTATCACATATTATTTTAGCAGCACAACGCGTATATAATGTTTCGCAGGCAGCGTCGCTCTGTTACAACACCGTAACAAAAGTTTTAAAGTTTGTCCTCACACCTTCTGCAGTTTGATACAGCTGCGGATACACATAGCTTACACATGACTTAAGATTAAATAAAAATGATAATGAATTCAGTTCGAAATACAACGACTTATTACGTAGTATCGTCTTTTAGAATTGGAGGCGAGAACCATAGAAAGAATTATGCAGAGTCGATAGAAATTGATGACAAGTGAAGGAGGGAAACAGACAAGCAAATAGATTGCAATATTTGTAAAATGATTACATATTGTTCAATTAATTAAACAATAGAAATATAAAAATAGAATATAAATAGTGTATCGACAGAACCATCTCTCTCTCTCTCTCTCTCTCTGTCTCTCAATCTCTCGTTCTTTCTCCTTCTCTTTTTCTCTTCTTCACATCAATCGCAAGGCAACATGAACATTCTCGAACAGCTGATGGACTTCCTATTTACTTTTCGCGACATCATACATACATACTCTTCCACACAACACCTCGTCTACATTCATACGCACTCACGCTCTCGTGACCGACCCGAGTGCTCAGTTACACAGAACAGTAATATCTCAACAACATTCGCCGAAAGTGTTACGTATCTATTGTATCGCCTCAATTCTTTATCTCTAAATAAACCGCACGATTCTCAACATCTTTGAGTTCTCTTCATATAAATAGAATATAAAAATACAATATAAAAAAGACAAAAATATAATAATAATAATAAAAATAATAATTTAATTTATTGCCCACTTTTGCGTTACAATTTAACGATGAAATAATCTTTCCATTTCATTCTCATGATTGTGTCAGTGTAAGTCCCACCTTTCTAATGTATCCTGCTGTGTCTTAACAATTTTTTCTATTTTACAAGTGTTTCCTAATGTATTCTATGTTGTATAATATTCTTTTATCACTTTCCTGTTCTTCCCATGTTTTCCTTCTCCCTATTATCTCCCATAGAATAGCCAAGTTTTTCCCTTCTCCTCTAATTACCTCTTTCCAATTCCTAAATACAACACAATATAAATATAAAAGAAAATACAATTAAATAAGAAATATAATAAAAAAGAATATAATAATAAAATAAAAGTAAATACAATTAAAGAAGAAATATAATTAAAAGAATATAATATAATAAAAGAAAATAAAATAATAAAAAAGAAAATACAATTAATATCAAATATAATATAAAAAAGAAAAAATATAAAAATAGAACATAAATAGAATATAAAAATAAGAAATAAAAAATAAAAATATAAAAATAAGAAATAAAAAAATAAAAATATAAAAATAAGAAATAAAAAAATAAAAATATAAAAACTCAATTCAATATAAAAATTCAATATAAAAGAAAATAAAATAATAAAAAAAGAAAATACAATTAAATAAGAAATATAATAAAAAAGAAAAAATATAAAAATAGAATATAAAAGAATATAATATAAAAAAGAAAAAACATAAAAATAGATTATAAAAGAATATAAAAAAATTCCTCTTTCTTACAAAGCCTACATATCCTTTCACCTTTCGATAGCCAATATTTACATGCCCTCGTTTCACTACCCTGTATGAATCTTCCTATCCATTCTAATTCTCCTCTCCTTTTTTTCTTCTTCCCTCATAAGTATTTCGACTTATCTCTTGGTTTGCTTGCCACCTCTCTTAATTCTCTTAGGAACTTTGACTCTTTTATTTTCATCTCTCTTTCTTGTTCTTGGATGTATATACTTATCTGCTCTATTTTCGTTCACACTTCTTCACCAATAAAATATAAAAATACAATTGAAAAATAAAATAAAATAAAATAATAATAAAATAAAATAAAAGAAAATACAATTAAATACGAAAATAAAATACAGTACAATACAATATAAAAAACAATAAAATACAATTAAATAAGAAATATAATAAAAAAGAATAAAATAAAATAAAATAATAAATATAATATAAAAAGAAAAAAAACATAAAAATAGAATATAAAAATATGAATTAAAAAATTAAACTATAAAAATTCAATATAAAAAATACATTATAAAAGAAAAAATATAATAATAATAATAATAATAATAATAATTTAATTTGTTACCCACTTTTGTGTTACAATTTAACGATCATATACTCTTTCCATTTCATTCCCGTGATTGTGTCAGTGTAAGTCCTACCCTTCTAATGTATTTTATGTTGCATAATCGTCTTTTATCACTTTCCTGTTTTTCCCATCTTTTCCTTCTCCCTATTATCTCCTATAGAATAACCAAGTTTGTCCCTTCTCCTCTAATTACCTCTTTCCAATTGCTGCCACTCTCTCCACTTACTTCACATGCTTCAATCACGTGTTTCACTGTTTCTTCCTCTTTCTTACAAACCATACAAATCCTTTCTTCTTTCTTCTTTCGATAGCCAGCCACGGAGACCTCTCCAGACCTGGCCCATCCCCGAAAATTTTTTT
This sequence comes from Andrena chrysosceles, assembly GCA_963855975.1. Classification (NCBI taxonomy): domain Eukaryota; kingdom Metazoa; phylum Arthropoda; class Insecta; order Hymenoptera; family Andrenidae; genus Andrena; species Andrena chrysosceles. The sequence continues at coordinate 27,009,314 of OY979768.1, read as the reverse complement.
ATACCTAACTGAGGGAGGGAATGACGCCGCGGAGGCCTCTCCAGACCTGGCCCATCCCCGAAAATTTTTTTATACCTAACCGAGGGATGGAATGACGCCGCGGAGACCTCTCCAGACCTGGCCCATCCCCGAAAATTTTTTTATACCTAACCGAGGGAGGGAATGACGCCGCGGAGACCTCTCCAGACCTGGCCCACGCCCGAAATTTTTTTATACCTAGCCGAGTGAGGAAATGACCTTGGCCCAACCCCGAAAATTTTTTCCAAACCAATATGTGATCGAATTTTCCCCCCAACACAGAGAAATAATAATTTATTTTTGTCGGATGATGTTTCGGACAATGTCGGGAAAGATCGGCATTTTACAAACCACGTATTCGGAGGAGGGAAAGAGAGCATTACATTAAAATCTAAATTCGTGGAGGGAAAGAGAGAGCAATACTTAGCGTCGCAGCGTCTCGCGCGATCGTGTGTAATTTGACTCCTCTGGAGCAGCCGCGTGCGATGACGTCATTCAACGGCGCGAAGAAGGCTCGAACGAAATAGAATTATGCAGTGTCTGCAAATGTTAGAATTATGTGGCGAAGGGAGAAGGAAGACGGGTAAATAAAATGTAGAAATAATATAAGTTTAAGAAATATATATTGTTATAGAAAAAATATAAATATACAACTAAATAGAGATATAATAAAAAAAAGAATATAATATAAGAATATGAAGAAGAATATGAATAAAAGTATGAATAATAATAATAATATAAAATAGAAAAAATAGAAAAAATAGAAAAAATAGAAAAAATAGAAAAAATAGAAAAAATAGAAAAAATAGAAAAAATAGAAAAATAGAAAAAATATATACAAGTGAAATTAACTAAACAAATTAAAATCTATATAAATTAATCTCTCCACGCTGCGTTGGCGGTGGCGCGAGCAAGATCCGGGAGCATGTCCCGCAAACGCTCTATCTGGGGCGGTGGTGGCAGCGGTGGCAGGTTCTAAAACATGTAAACGCAAATATAATATTAATACATTCCGCACAATATCCTATCACAATATCCTATCACAATATCACTTACCAGCAAGCCATCAATGGCTGCAGCGATGTTGTCGCTGTCATCGCTGTCATCGGTGTCGGATGATGAGGAGTCCTCGATGCTGTCCTCACCACCACCACCACCGACTGCTCCCTGCAAATCCTAGAACATAGAAACCTTGATATAATATTCACGTGTTAAACGTAAAAAAACGTACAAAACCTTGTTATGTACATACTTCCTGATTATTCCCCCACATCTCCTGGTCTAAATTTCCCATATCTTTTTTTTTAATAAAACCCCATTATGACCGTTGGCTACCACGATTGAAGTGCAATTGGTCTCGCTGCATCTCCTGGCTCTTGCATTTAAAATCTTATCATGAAATCGAGAAGTGCGTAGCTTTGCAAAAGTAAGATGCTGTTGTTCTCCACCTTCATTTTCGCTGACGATTCTTAGTTCGGCTATCATTTTCTTCGAATTATTCTCTGGCCTACGCTCTCCTTTCTCCTTCTTCACACGCATCTTTTTCCCCTTCTTCTTTGGACACACCAAGCGACTAGACCAAATCACTTTGATCGGGTATCGAACGTGAATCGAACGTGAATCGTACCCCTCTGAACGTGTATCAAACGGGTATCGAATGTGAATCGAACGTGAATCGTACCACTCTGAACCTGAATCGTACCCCTCTGAACGTGTATCAAACGGGTATCGAACGTGAATCGTACCACTCTGAACGTGAATCGTACCACTCTGAACGTGAATCGTACCCCTCTGAACGTGTATCAAACGGGTATCGAACGTGAATCGAACGTGAATCGTACCACTCTGAACGTGAATCGTACCACTCCGAACGTGAATCGTACCACTCTGAACGTGAATCGTACCATTTCGAACATGCATCGAACGTCAATCGTACCACTTCGAACGTGTATAGAACGTGTATTGGACATGTATTGAACCACTTCGAACATGTAATGAACCAATTCGAACATGTATCGAACGTCAGTCATACCTCTTCGAACGTGTATGGTACCACTACGAACGTATATTGGACATGTAATGAACTACTTCGAACATGTAATGAACCACATCGAACATGTATCGAACGTCAATCGTACCTCTTCGAACGTGTATGGTACCACTTCGAACGTGTATTGGACGTGTAATGAACGGCTTTGAACGGGTATTGAACGGCATTGATCGGGTATCGTCGTAATCTAGCGTACATCACATGTAGGAAGTTGGGGAGGGTGAAGAAAAACATTTTCATATACATTAAAAATTGATTATATTTAAATTATTGAGTATTTAAAATATTCAAATCGTGGTCCAAACACCAGAGAAATGCATAAACAAAATATAATCAATTTTTAATGTATATGAAAATGTTTTTCTTCACCCTCCCCAACTTCCTACATGTGATGTACGCTAGATTACGACGATACCCGTTCAAAGCCGTTCATTACACGTCCAATACACGTTCGAAGTGGTACCATACACGTTCGAAGAGGTACGATTGACGTTCGATACATGTTCGAAGTGGTTCATTACGTGTTCGAAGTAGTTCATTACATGTCCAATATACGTTCGTAGTGGTACCATACACGTTCGAAGAGGTACGATTGGCGTTCGATACATGTTCGAAGTGGTACGATTGACGTTCGATGCATGTTCGAAGTGGTACGATTCACGTTTAGAGTGGTACGATTCACGTTCGGAGTGGTACGATTCACGTTCAGAGTGGTACGATTCACGTTCAGAGTGGTACGATTCACGTTCGATTCACGTTCGATACCCGTTTGATACACGTTCAGAGTGGTACGATTCACGTTCAGAGTTGTACGATTCACGTTCGATACCCGTTTGATACACGTTCAGAGGGGTACGATTCACGTTCAGAGTGGTACGATTCACGTTCGATTCACATTCGATACCCGTTTGATACATGTTCAGAGGGGTACGATTCACGTTCGATTCACGTTCGATACTCGATCAAAGTGATTTGGTCTAGTCGCTTGGTGTGTCCAAAGAAGAAGGGGAAGAAGATGCGTGTGAAGAAGGAGAAAGGAGAGCGTAGGCCAGAGAATAATTCGAAGAAAATGATAGCCGAACTAAGAAACGTCAGCGAAAATGAAGGTGGAGAACAACAGCATCTTACTTTTGCAAAGCTACGCACTTCTCGATTTCATGATAAGATTTTAAATGCAAGAGCCAGGAGATGCAGCGAGACCAATTGCACTTCAATCGTGGTAGCCAACGGTCATAATGGGGTTTTATAAAAAAAAAAGATATGAGAAATTTAGACCAGGAGAAGATGTGGGGGAATAATCAGGAGGTATGTACATAACAAGGTTTTGTACGTTTTTTTTACGTTTAACACGTGAATATTATATCAAGGTTTCAATGTTCTACGATTTGCAGGGAGCAGTCGGTGGTGGTGGTGGTGAGGACAGCATCGAGGACTCCTCATCCTCCGACACCGATGACAGCGATGACAGCGACAACATCGCTGCAGCCATTGATGGCTTGCTTGTAAGTGATATTGTGATAGGATATTGTGATAGGATATTGTGCGGAATGTATTAATATTATATTTGCGTTTACATGTTTTAGAACCTGCCACCGCTGCCACCACCGCCCCAGATAGAGCGTTTGCGGGACATGCTCCCGGATCTTGCTCGCGCCACCGCCAACGCAGCGTGGAGAGATTAATTTATATAGATTTCAATTTGTTTAGTTAATTTCACTTGTATATATTTTTTTTATTTTTCTATTTTTTCTATTTTTTCTATTTTTTCTATTTTTTCTATTTTTTCTATTTTTTCTATTTTTCTATTTTATATTATTATTATTATTCATACTTTTATTCATATTCTTCTTCATATTCTTATATTATATTCTTTTTTTTTATTATATCTCTATTTAGTTGTATATTTATATTTTTTCTCTAACAATATATATTTCTTAAACTTATATTATTTCTACATTTTATTTACCCGTCTTCCTTCTCCCTTCGCCACATAATTCTAACATTTGCAGACACTGCATAATTATATTTCGTTCGAGCCTTCTTCGCGCCGTTGAATGACGTCATCGCACGCGGCTGCTCCAGAGGAGTCAAATTACACACGATCGCGCGAGACGCTGCGACGCTATCTATTGCTCTCTCTTTCCCTCCACGAATTTAGATTTTAATGTAATGCTCTCTCTTTCCCTCCTCCGAATACGTGGTTTGTAAAATGCCGATCTTTAACGACATTGTCCGAAACATCATCCGATAAAAATAAATTATTATTTCTCTGTGTTGGGGGGGAAAATTCGATCACATATTGGTTTGGAAAAAATTTTCGGGGTTCGGCCAAGGTCATTTCCTCACTCGGCTAGGTATAAAAAAATTTCGGCCGTGGGCCAGGTCTGGAGAGGTCTCCGCGGCGTCATTCCCTCCCTCGGTTAGGTATAAAAAAAATTTCGGGGATGGGCCAGGTCTGGAGAGGTCTCCGTGGCTGGCTATCGAAAGAAGAAAGAAGAAAGGATATGTATGGTTTGTAAGAAAGAGGAAGAAACAGTGAAACACGTGATTGAAGCATGTGAAGTAAGTGGAGAGAGTGGCAGCAATTGGAAAGAGGTAATTAGAGGAGAAGGGACAAACTTGGTTATTCTATAGGAGATAATAGGGAGAAGGAAAAGATGGGAAGAACAGGAAAGTGATAAAAGAAGATTATGCAACATAAAATAGATTAGGAAACACTTGTAAAATAAAAAAAATTGTTAAGACACAGCAGGATACATTAGAAGGGTAGGACTTACACTGACACAATCACGGGAATGAAATGGAAAGAGTATATGATCGTTAAATTGTAACACAAAAGTGGGTAACAAATTAAATTATTATTATTATTATTATTATTATATTTTTGTCTTTTTTATATTGTATTTTTATATTCTATTTGTATGGAGAGAACTCAAAGATGTTGAGAAACGTGCGGTTTATTTAGAGATAAAGAATTGAGGCGATACAATAGATACGTAACACTTTCGGCGAATGTTGTTGAGATATTACTGTTCTGTGTAACTGAGCACTCGGGTCGGTCACGAGAGCGTGAGTGCGTATGAATGTAGACGAGGTGTTGTGTGGAAGAGTATGTATGTATGATGTCGCGAAAAGTAAATAGGAAGTCCATCAGCTGTTCGAGAATGTTCATGTTGTCTTGCGATTGATGTGAAGAAGAGAAAAAGAGAAGTAGAAAGAACGAGAGATTGAGAGAGAGAGAGAGAGAGAGAGAGAGAGAGGGAGAGAGAGAGAGGGAGAGAGAGATGGTTCTGCCGATACACTATATTCTATTTTTATATTTCTATTGTTTAATTAATTGAACAATATGGAATCATTTTACAAATATTGTAATCTATTTGCTTCTCTGTCTCCCTCCTTCACTTGTCATCAATTTCTATCGACTCTGCATAATTCTTTCTATGATTCTCGCCTCCAATTCTAAAGACGATACTACGTAATAATTCGCTGTATTTCAAACTGCATACAGTATCATTTTTATTTAATCTTATTAAGTCATGTGTAAGCTATGTGTATCCGCGGCTGTATCAAACTGCAGAAGATGTGAGGACAAACTTTAAAACTTTTGTTACTGTGTTGCAACAGTAAAATAATATGTGATAGCGAATACTACGACGAGGATTATCTTGTAGATTGCGAACTGGTAGCATCTGTCATCAATGATATTTTAGCGGATGCTCGTAGGAAAAAAATGTCAAATTATATTCCATTTCTGTTTATATTTTTATATTCTTTTAATTGTAATTAAATTTCTTAAACATATTATTTCTCTATTTACTTATCCGTCTTCCTCTTTCTCACCTCACCAATTTCTGCTGACACCACATAATTCTTTTTATGATTCGTGCGTTCGTTACGCCACCAAATGATGTAATCTTGCACGGTGGTCCCATCACGGGGGATTCAAATTACACGTGATCGCGCGATACACTGCGATGTTAAGATTGAAAAACATTTTTTTAAAATTGTTAGCTTTAGAGTGTGTGTGCTACATATTGGTTCGATAGATCGGTGAGGGAGGGGATTAAAATTATTATTTCTCTGCGTTGGGAAAAAAATGTCTGTTGATATGGAAAAGATTTTTTCTGCTGATGCCGCATAATTTTAAGATTCGACGTTTCTACATGTATTGTATTTTGTTCTTCACGCTGCCAAATGACGTCATCTAGCGCGGCTGCTCCAGAAGAGTCAGATTTCGCGAAATCTCGCGATACGCCGCGACGTTAAATCGGAACGCTTTGAAATACTGTTCGCTTTAAAATCTTTAGAATGCTTGCTACATATCTGTTTGAAATAATATTTCTACATAATGGTTCGGTGGATCGTTGATTAAAAAATTATTATTTCTCTGCGCTGGGGAAAAAAATTTCTGCTGCATATTGGTTTGCTAGATCGGTGCGGGGGTGGGTCAAGGTTGTGCCCTCCCTCGGAAAAAATTTCCGGTGGTGGATCGGGGTCTGAAAAAGTTTTCGGGGGTTTCGCCACCTAATTCTAAGATTCGGTGTTTATTTCGTTCGAGCGTTCTTCGCGCCGTGAAAATGACATCATCGCATGCAGGTGTCTCAGAGGAGTCAAATTACGCGTAATCACGCGATACGCCGCGACGTTAAATCGGAACGCTTCGAAATACTGTTAGCTTTAGAATGCTTGCTACATAATGGTTCGGAAAAATATGTCTGTTTGCTACATAAGAGTTTGCTATATCGGTGATTAAAAAATTATTATTATTTCTCTGTGTTGGGGAAAACTTTCCATCACATATTGGTATGGAAAAAAGTTTCTGCTGACGCCGCATAATTCTTTCTATGATTCGCGCTGCCAAATGTCGCCATCCTACACGACTGCTCCAGGAGATTCAAATTACACACGATATGCCGCGACGTTAAATCGGAACGCTTTGAAATACTGTTAGCTTTAGAATAAAATGTGTTTGTATCACTATGTAGCGCTGTCTCTTTCCCTCTCCCAGATTTTAGCTTTAAAGTAATGTTCTATCTCTTTCCCACCCTCCGAAGACGCGGTGTGTAAAAAAACGCCGATCTTTCCCGAGATCGTCCGAAATAATTCCCAGTAAAAATAAATTATTAAAACAATTTCAGCTACATAATGGTTTGGAAAAATATTTGGGGGTGGGTCAAGGTTGTCCCTTCCCTCGGAAAAAATTTCCGGTGGTGGATCGGGGTTTGAAAAAGTTTTTCGGGGGTCATTCACTCCCTCCGGTTAGGTCTAAAAAGTTTGCGGCGGTGGGCCCGGTCTCCGCGGCGGCTCGGCCTGGAGTGATCCCCTCTATCAGCGCAGCTTCCCCCACTCCGCGGCTCGTGCGCGCGCAACCGGTCTACCTCTCCCCGCAGGCCCCGCGCCCATGTTTCCCTCCGCCGCGCTCCCCCGCGCGCCCTCACTTCCCCCGCCCCCGCGCTCCCCTCAGAGGACCTGCGTTGGAACCCGCTTTGCGTTACTACTGAAATGTGTGGAGAGAAGTGTCAATTAAATTAAACAGATCAGGTAAAGTATGTTTCAACTATATTTATTTTATTTATTTATTTATTTAAATGATTATACGGGAAATACCCATGGTTTATAAGAGACAAAACAAAGGAAATAACTAAAGAGTCATATACAATAAATTATCCAAGGATACACGGCTAAGAGCCAACAAGAACTAAGTACACAAAACTAAATACTAACAACCTAAATGGTTGTTAGTATTTAGTATAAGTATAGTTGTTGTAAAACAAACAACTATACTTATTTCTTTATTATTGCTGATTGCATTTATTTATTCTTTCATCATACATGTATGAGGCACTTAGAACTAAAGGAATGTCAGTGACATTTTTAAATTTTACAGTTAAGAGCAGGAATGCTTAGTTAAATCGTTAAATATAATGTTATAAATAATGTAAGTAATTTAACGTTATATCAAAATATCATTTAAAGGCTAGGAAAATTGACAGTGCCAAAGGTATGCAAGTGATTTATTATCTCATACGCTTCAGTATAAACACCAATTACCATTAGTAACGAGAATACGAATATTAGTATGAAGAATTTCTCTGAATCTGTTGAGTGACGATAAACTCAATACAGTTTTAATAATATCTTAAATTAATAGTGGTATTAGTAAACGCATAGCGGAGTAGTGTATTACGGCGATGCGTTGTCGCAAAAATTTAACCTGCATTGTTTTTAATGCATCACCTACCAACAAATATGTTACGTTACGCCAAAACAGATGCAGCACGCTGTTGCGTACATAAAATCCATAAGATGAATTTACAGAAACAATTAATTTGTGGCGCTCAAAATCATTCGATTATATACGACAAAAAATTACCCGGTTACAAAAGTCGAAATGTACACGTAAGTGCGTGGAAATCAATAAGCAGTGACATAAAATCAGAAAGTATTATACATAAGAACATAATATAAATATATATTTAAGTTAATAAAGTAAAATATTATTTCGTTATGGTTTCATATTGCCAAGAAACTTTTCCAGCAAGCGAAATGAACCAATCTGCGAAAGCGTTACGAATATCCATAGTTTGATAATTCAGTCTTGCATAGCGTCTTGTCTTATTTGCTTTCAACGCGAATGCTTCATCTGCTACTAAAACATTTGGCATCGAAATATCTGTGCATATGAGAGATTTAGTAGGCGGCACGTGCAAGCTCTGATCATCAGTAAGTGAAGCTTTTCCAAATGTACAATTGGCAAATACTGTTCCATCACTATTCCCTCCATAGGAACCGCCATTTATTGATATATGCTTGTAACTACTTCCAACTGCCATCAATATAATGGAAAATGTTCCTTTATAATTGTAAAATGCCGATCCAGTTTTTGGGAGCAAATATATGCACGCGTTTGCCATCCACTGCGCCAACACATTTCGGGATATTTCACTTTTTGATAAAAGTCGTTTCGTTTTTTTTTCATTTTTCATTATTAAATTTTGACGGCATAAGTTTCCTCTGCAAGACAAAAACTGAAGGCTATTGCACGAAAAGACAATAGTGAATAGAATCAAAAACATTATTTAAAATAAGAAAAAATTAATTAAAATAAACGAATAGTAATTTTGCAATTAAATAATAACGAATGGAAATTCAAAAATCATTCTTCAATATACAATTTGGGTGTGCGGTTAATATAACTGGTTCTCAAACTCATTTTGATTTGATACTTTGACGTCGATCTTTCACGGGACACGTAAATGATTTTCGGACAAATTATATGTTAACTAACCCAACTATGTATACACAATTAAACTAATCAATTTTTGATACACAAATAACATAGTTCTAATATAAAAAATTAACTGTACCTGTCCTTCATGCGCGCCGTACTTGGTGGGATGTTAATAATATGTGATTTTTTATTTATGTTCGGACGCCTCTTTCGACAATGTCCTCTTGCCATTCCACAGCCCCCTCCGGTGAATTAAAATAGTTCCGAAATCTATCCCGGATGGCCAACCCCTCGGCATTACCAAAACCTCCTACTCCAGCCAATGGCATTATGTTATTAATTGCCATGCTTGGCTCCAAATGTTGTTGCTTCGGGGGATTGTTGCACATATATTCATCACGCAACATGTTGTGGAGGCAACATGTTGCAGTTATAATATTGTCCGTTGTTTCCGGCAGTACAGCAATTGGTGAATAAAAAATGCGAAATGTCTGGGACAATATCCCAAATGCATTTTCTGACACGCTACGGGCGCGACAGAGTCGATAATTAAAAATTCTTTTTGACATATCTTGTGCGGCAACGTTTTTTGTGTATGGTTTCAACATACGTTTTGTGGGGCGAAATGCCTCATCGCCCACAATTACATGAGGGGCTGTAATGTTCGATCCCGGAAGAGCTTTGTCCATGGGAAATTGCATTTTGTCTTCCTGAATGGCTTGGCCCATAATAGATTCATTAAATATACCGCTGTCTCCTTCTTTCCCATAGGAACCAAAGTCAATGACAATAAATTTATAATTTGCATCCACCAATGCTAATAATACTATAGAAAAGAAGTTCTTGTAATTAAAATACAAAGAACCGCTATTGCCTGGGCATTGTATTCGGACAATTGTTCTAATACGGTGCGTACAATGACTCTTATATAATTCGGTGATATTCGAAATGCAAATGCTAATGATCTGTAGGATTCTCCAGTGGCTAGGAACCTGTAAAAAATATATTTTCTAATTATTTCAGCTGGTGATTGTAAGAAGAGATGGAGGAACATATGCGATACATGTAGGAAAATGAAGCGGGGCATCAAGTACGGTACAGGGTCGGCAGCAAAGTAAATCTACCTCTAGGTACATGTAGTGTGCAGTGCCAAATAGGCACAGAAAATAATCCAGTACTGTGCTGGATGTTTTGACATGGGCAGCTCTCGAAACAGAAAAACTGATGGGCAGTATCAGCAAATAATTGAAAGCAGATTGCGACTCCAATGTGATATTTTTTAAAAGTATGTTGATGGCAGGCCAAAATTTCCGCAACACTTAATTGCGGAAACAAAGGCGTTGGTGTTTAAATTGATTAATGATCTCGAAATGGAGTCAGCGCAAGATACATGTGTTTGTGCGTGTGGTATTAGTAAAATACAATAGCCGTGATGTTCCCGAGGTCCCACCGATTCGTACAGAGGATGGTCACCGTAGGGTTTTAGTTGATAAGAATCCGACACTAACTCGGTCTCACACACCACGAGGTGGAGGTGTCTATAAAGATATCCTCCCGTAAATAGAAAAACGCGTTCGTGCAAGAAACCAACAAAGAGTGACACTGAAAGAGGGGGAGAGAGTGTGAGGACGTAAGCGATAACCGAATAAGTGATACAGTAATTGGCAAAAGGAGAGAGAGAGAGAGAGAGAGAGAGAGCGTAAGTAAAAAAAAGCGGAATAGGGAGAATCGAATGTAAGAGAGGGAGGAGAGAATGAACGGGAGACCATGCAGCGAGCGAAGCGAGAGCGTACAAATCAACGCATGTGCAAATCAGTAGACTGAGCGTGATTATTAAGAGACCATATTTGTATTAACTGTAGTAACAATATACAACAGCTGTAATAAAATTATGTGACGAAAAAATAAAATATACTTGTGAAAAATTAACTTGCCTCAATGTCAGGAGCAACTTATCTTCGGGTGAAATTGGCGTCTTGACTTTTGGACACAATTTTTTCTCCAAATCCTTTCCACTATGATTCAAAACGAAATGAACCTGCTATTTGTTTACCCGAAAAAATTGTCTACAAGGTTTCCTCGTTATCCACTAAATGGTTTGTTATTAACATACGAGAATAACCCTCGGTCCTTCGAGTCTGGTACATTGTTTTCACCTCACTTCTTTTTCTCGTTTCGAAATTTGCTAGCAGAAGCATGTCGTCGTCTTCTTCTTCCTGCAGCAACGCACGCAGCAGCAATTTGCGATTCATTATATGAATTTAAATCATTCTACTGTACAGATCACGTCACACTGTCACGCCAGCAGGCAATATTTAAAACTGTACGAACGTCCGTAGATCACGAATTCACAGAGATGTGTCTGCTTTGAAGTCACAAGAACGAGTGTCGTTCTAGCAAAGGTTGGGGAGGTCCTAAGCCAAGGGCAATAAAGTGACTGCCATTATGGCATCCGCTAGGTAGGAAAAACTATGTATTTTGGTGTATCGGGTCTTGGAGTACGCACACCAGTTCAAACTTGCGTTTCCATTTCAGAAATGCGAAATAAGCAGAGAAAACGAGACATATGTATGTACATGTATGTGTGAACACCTGATTCGACCCGAGTCCCCTGCAAGAAACCAGCATCATCGTCCAGAAGATGTTAGCATAGTTCGAAACGAGAAAAAGAAGTGAAGTGAAAACAATGTACCAGACTCGAAGGACCGAGGGTTATTCTCGTATCTTCATAACAAATTATTTAGTGGATAACAAGGAAACCTATAGACAATTTTTTCGACTAAATAAAGAGCAGGTTCATTTCGTTTTGAATCATATTGCAAAGGATTTGGAGAAAAAATCCCGAAGATAAGTTGCTCCTGACATTGAGGCAAGTTAATTTTTCACAAGCATATTTTATATTTTCGTCACATAATTTTATTACAGCTGTTGTATACTTTTACTATAGTTAATACAAATGTGGTCTCTTAATAATCACGCTCAGTCTACTGATTTGCACATGCGTTGATATGTACGCTCTCGCTTCGCTCGCTGCATGCTCTCCCGTTCATTCTCTCCTCCCTCTCTTACATTCGATTTTCCCTATTCCGCTTTTTCTTTACCTACGCGCGCTCTCTCTCTCTCCTTTTGCCAATTACTCTATCACGCATTCGGTCATCGCTTACGTCGTCACACTCGCCCGCGCTATCATTTGCTACCGGTCCTCTCTCAGTGTCGCTCGTAATTGCTTTCTTGCACAACGCGTTTTTTTTTTAACGTGGGGAAATCTTCATAGACACCTCGGCCTCCTGGGGTGGGAGATCGAGGTAGTGTCGGATTCTTACCGACTAAAACCCCACGGTGAATCATCAGGGTTGCCGGGAATGTTTTTGATGGACAAGATTGTCAGTGGAAGGAGACCGACGTGATGATGCCGTGACTTCACTAACACACACATTACCACCACTCCTGTAGGTGTTACCCCTCCATTGACAATCTTCTCCATCAAGAACATTCCCGGCAACACTGACGGGAGAGTTGGACATAATGTAATCTAATTACGAATTACAAATTACGATTAAAATGTAATGGTGTAGTTGATTACACATTATTTTTGTAATCGTTAATTTAGGTAGTTGACCATTTGGTTTCGTCAACTACCTAAATGAACGATTACAGAAAATAATATATAATCAACTACACAATTACATTTTAATCGTAATTTGTAATTCATAATTAGATTACATTTTGTCCAACTGCGACTAATGTTGCCCATATTCTGTGCGATTTCGGGGGGACACCGGCACCAGCTCACGAATCTTCTGCTGCTCTGTTCTGCAGATCCAACATTATCTTGAGGACGGATGTTTTGGCTTCCGCCAGCAACTTTCGCGACAATTTTTTGCCCATTACCCCCATACTCTTAAAAAAGAGCATGGTCTCCTCACTTTCCTCTTCCATGACCATCTGCAACAGTTGCTCTCTTTCCGCAGACCTTGTTGCTATGGCATCTAGGAAATTGCGAGAGTCGTTTCTGTGCCTTTTCGGCGCTGCATATGCATTACTGCAAGTTCTTTTTCGGGAAGGAGCGGTTGTGTCTTCTTGTGGTGTTTCCGGAGATGGAACACCTTCCGAACAAGCAGTAGTTTCCGTAAACTCTACGGGTGCTGCAGAGTCGTCGATACCGATATTATTAGTATCCGGCATATTTCTATTTTCTCCATTTGGGAGTTCCATATTGCTCTGGGTGCTACAATAAAATAAATAAAATAAATTTTTAAAATGTATTTTAGGACTCATCTTACTTGCCTTCTCTCAGACGAGACAGTGTTCAAAAAATCTAAAAGTTTCATCAATGCCCACTCTTTTTTGGGCTTCGCTGCCGACCCCGTACCGTGGTTATTCGCCCGCTTCTTCTTCATGAAAGAGTCGCGAATGTTTTTCCACCGCGTTTTACATTCCTCAGCTGAAATAGTTAGATAATATATTTTTGGGGGAGTTCGTTGCTACTGGAGAAGCATTGAGATCGTTATCATTTGCATTGAAAATAGATAAGTGTCGTTGAAACAAAGGAACAGATTTTTTCTATAAACTAATATTTCCGATTTCAAATGAAATGCAAAAGGCTTAATAATGAAATGGAACTTTTCAAACTGTTTTGAAGCTATTGACGGGGAGCATTTTCGAATATTGTGTCCACAGAATAGTGAATCCACATAAATATTGAATCCACTACAACTAAAAAAGAAAGGAAAACGGTGAAGACATATGCATTTATGTCCAAGAGTCATTAGACAAGAGATATTGTTCATTGAAATTGAATGAAGGTTGGATACAGTTTACAGCTTGTTGTAACTGGTTGGAGGACTGAAGAATTTGATGAGTTTCATTGTTATAGGTGCCAGGGCCAGCATCTAGTATGATACCCGGTTTTACCCAGGCCATGGGGTAAAATCGTAAAAACGGATAATTTTTTAAATCATTACACAGGACCACAAATTTTTTTTTCTAAAATACACAAACTCGACCACCTGTCCTATACGTATTTTGGGTCGCTGAATTCGAAACCGTTGCCCGTTTTGGCCCATCACGTGTAGTTTTTCAGTAAATTGCAAACAACTGTTGTAAACCAGTAAAATGCCATGTAAATACAACATATCCTATTTCCATAAACTTATAACGTCAAACTCTCTAATCTACTAATCCCAAGACCATAAAACATCTAATTCTATATTTCGTTAACCCTCTAAACCCTTAAAACAGTATTTACACATATCCCCACAACCCACTACGGGGCGTTTATATCTCAAACTGAAATAAATATTTTCAAATTTGCTCAACCTTCAAACTCGTATAACTTCGCTAAAATTCATCCAACGTTGATGAAACGAAGATCATTTTAAAGTTTGAACTTTCTACTTTTCGGCGGTTTAAATCGCTTTTATCGAAGTGGATATCCAGGGGGTAAAATCCGCCCTTAAAGGGTAATGTGCCAAACTGCAATAATTTCTTCGCGTTTGTCAAGTGCTACGGAGTACAGACAATATTTTTTGCAGTTTCTATGTATTCTGTCGGAAAGTGTGATCCTTTTTCTTTAGGATAAGCTAAACCTCATCGGAAAAGGGTGGTTTTTAAGAAAGATACAGCCATTTAAAGAAAACCTGCTAAAATCATACGACTTGAAATCGTAGAACGTATTTAAGGGCGGACCATCCGGTCAACCAAAAAGTTACAAGAAGTTATCTTCTTTTTCCTTGTGAAAGAACTTCAATGCCTTGAATTCTACTTGCAAAAAAGTTGTTTTCCCAGAGATAAGTTTGTTCGTTTTGTTCTTATAGGTCCCGCATGAATTTTTCGTTTCTGGAAGTGGGCCAAATGTGATCATCGAAAATAGAAAATATCATTTGTGATTCCGTTGTTTTCTTTTACTTTAAATGATATGTGATGGAATTCAGTGAACTTGGTACGTATTTTAATTTTGCTAAATTACACTTTGATACCCCTGACCATTTTGGACTTTTGAAAATATTCCGTTTTGATTCTTTGTTACAAAAAGTTCTCAGTATTTCTCATTGATATTTCTAGTCATTTAGTTCATTTTAAAGCATAAGGCCTAAGCTTTTACATAGACCACTTTTGGTCCACTTCTGGAAAGGAAAAATTCATGCGGTACCTGTAAGAACAAAACGAACAAACTTCTTTCTCAGAAAACAACTTTTTTGCAAGTAGAATTCAAGGCATTGAAGTATTTTCACATAGGAAAAAGAAGATAACTTCTTGTAACTTTTTGGTTGACCGGATGGGCCGCCCTAAAGACGTTCTACGATTTCAAGTCGTATGATTTTAGTAGGTTTTCTTTAAATGGCTGTATCTTTCTTAAAAACCACCCTTTTCCGATGAGGTTTAGCTTATCCTAAAGAAAAAGGATCACACTTTCCGACAGAATACATAGAAACTGCAAAAAATATTGTCTGTACTCCGTAGCACTTGACAAACGCGAAGAAATTATTGCAGTTTGGCACACTTCCCTTTAAGGGCGTATTTTACCCCCTGGATATCCATTTCGATAAAAGCGATTTAAACCGTCGAAAAGTTGAAAGTTGAAACTTTAAAATCATCTTCGTTTCATCAACGTTGGATGAATTTTAGCGAAGTTATACGAGTTTGAAGGTTGAGCAAATTTGAAAATATTTATTTCAGCGTTTGAGAAATAAACGCCCCGTAGTGGGTTGTGGGGATATGTGTAAATACGGTTTTAAGGGTTTAGAGGGTTAACGAAATATAGAATTAGATGTTTTATGGTCTTGGGATTAGTAGATTAGAGAGTTTGACGTTATAAGTTTATGGAAATAGGATATGTTGTATTTATATGGCATTTTACTGGTTTACAACAGTTGTTTGCAATTTATTGAAAAACTACACGTGATGGGCCAAAACGGGCAATGGATTCGAATTCAGCGACCCAAAATACGTATAGGACAGGTGGTCGAATTTGTGTATTTTAGAAAAAAAATTTTGTGATGCTGTGTTATCTATTTGAATTTTTCCTCATATTAAGAAAATTGGATCTCTACTATTATTTAAAAAAGAGTTTATTCCAATGAATCCTAATTGCAATTACTTTTTTTACTTAATAATGTCAAAGTTATGAGATTTTATTCTTAATGTCCCGATTTTGCAATGGTCTCCCCTCTTCGATGGTATCAATAGCCCCTAGTTGATGGTTGATGCAAATAAATATAATGAAAGAATACTTTACATGTTCTTTTTACTGTGGTGGATACGTCTTCCCACACGTTATCTTTCAACCCATAGTCCTTGTGAGCTTGGTCCCCAGCATTGTAAATGGCTGGATAAGCTGATACACAATGTATCAGCGTCTCGTCCTCCAGAGTTGAAAATTTTACCTTCAAGGTGGGCATCGTAGGTACACTAACACAACACTGTGAGACGTTAAACTGTCAAACACTTCCCGTGCGTACTAAGTATACAGAAATGTTTTCTGTACTAACCAGCTATCGCTGTGAGTCGCAGTTTAAATAGAATTTCCTTCAGGGTACATCTTTTTGAGGGCAAAATCTTATTGGTCGCGAGACATTCCACCTTTGCAAATCGTACGCGTGGAGGTGGAAAAATATACCTATACAATAAGAAAGGGATTTTCTGTGTTTTCCCCGGGTGTGACTCCCATGATGTAGCCATCTGCACGAACCCCTAAAACGGATTGTTAGCGGGTCGCGGTTTACTACCGTTTTACGACACTAGCCGTTTGGGCTCCAACACGCTATAAAGTACTTAAAAAACATTTACCAAATAACTTGTAGTACTGCAGGACAGTCTTTAGGATTAATTTTCAGTGGCCTATCTTTTCTTGCAACTAAAGGTAGGGTCCCACTAGTGCAACGGCGCGCCGCGCACGACGTTTTCGTCCACTTGAAAGGGTCTAATTTATGAGACCCCGCGCAAGAAATGGGCCGATGCTCTGCCAGGCGCGCACGCGGATGCTTGGCGCGCACGTCGAAGATAGTGGAAATGGATAGTCGATACAGTTGTATCTCCTTTATGATTTTTACAAATAATGTTACTGCAATTTAGGCATCATATATTATATTTTGCCATTGCCAACACAAAGTTAACATCGTGATAGACTTTGTCAGAGTTGGGTCAAAATGGCCCTGCATTCGTTGTACCTACGAGGGTTAATTGTGTTTGAGAAATAGAATAATTTGAAACTGATAAAGATAGACAACTACAATTCAGTGTCACATATTACAATTATGCAATATCCAGGAACAAATATACATATCGCAACAGTATAATTGTTGTTATTTACAGTAATAATTATCATGTTCCTGCTTGCTTTAATGTATAAAGTAAATAATACATCATAAATACACATATGCAAGTGATATGTATGAGTAAAGAGTAAATTTGCGTAGATGATAATCTTCAAAAAGTATTTGACACGTATTTTCTTTCATTGGCAATCATCCATATCTGGTGGTGAAAAACACATTTGCCCCAATATCTCGGAAAGTATACACCATAGAGAATAGTCTGTTATGCAAAACTGATGTATTCTTTTAAAACGAATTCAGCAACACAATCAGATTCGTAATACGTCAAATTGTTTAAACAATTTCTTTAAAAGTAGTAACGTTTTACTCCTTCTTCTTATAAATTGTTGATCCATTATGGCGTAAATTTGTCAACGTAAACTACAGACCAAACTGTGAAATACGGGTACGTGGAATTCTTCGATTTCGACTTTTTAGTGAAAACTACATACACTAGGATTGAACTCGCGTTACTCGTAGGGAACGGGAACCTCGGGTATAAACTTTTAGTATATTTCGGGCTTAATGGAATCAGTTGTTTCCGAAAAACTAGCCAGGTCGATCGGCCCGACCCTCTCATCGAAGTCGCGGTTTACAATCTATTGTCCCGCACTTCGACGGCGGCCAACACTGCGTACGGGTGCGAGTCACCGTGCACAAATTTATTATATTTTCAAATTTTATTATGTTTTGGGCCTTTATATTGTGTTCTATATTTTGCCTTTATATTGTGTCCTTAATTATCCTAAACGAAGGGTCCTTTGGGAGGTAACAGTTGAGAGCGGTGCGACAATTCATTTACCTATCGTTTATGGTTGGCAATTCCGTATTTTCGAGGACGGCTTCGACAACATCTGGTTGCCAGATTTCCATAGGGCAATCAAGAACATACCTTCGCCGTCTTTAAGAATTTAGAGATTATTCGCTGTGAACAAAAGCGCGACTTTTCATTAATCCGCAGGTGTCCGCGGGAACAGTAAACAGCTGGATATTTCCTAACGTATTGGAGATAAAAAAAATTGTTTACATGCAATAGCATGATTCGAGGGGGCAAATTTAAAAGTGCAGACCAATTTTTCGTCGATTATTATTTTAACAGATACGATTAACAAGTTCGGTTTTTTAAATGAAACTATTTTTTTAGAGATCACTTGATAATGCGTTCCAAGACAAATTCAATAACCTATAATGTATACACCTTATTTCAACTGGTTTTCGAGATATTGCGCTTGCAAATTTAATGATTTTCCCCCAATCACACAATCCGAGGGGGGGGGGTGTCTAATGTACCTATAGGTACCGATACCACCCGGAGTTCATACAGTTCCTTCTACAAACTATTTTATATTTTCTATTTTAATATTTAAAGAAGAGAAAGTAATATGAAAATAATTGTTGTTGTAATTTAATTATGATACACACATTGGGAACACCCTTCCTTAAAGAGAGGGGACTTGCCCCCTGTGAATTCGGCGACGGAGGAGGAACCTTCTCCCTCTTGAAGAAATCGAGGGTGAAAACCTCACATCTGGTTGCCAAAAATTATTGTGGCTGAACGGCCAAAGTACCTCGCCACATTTGTTTTTATAACCATATTGTCCCGCGCGGCGGTTAATAGCAGTACCTACGTCCAGGTACGAAGCCATCGTACGTACTACCCACCGAGAGACCAATATACGGATTAACCCATTGTGAGACTGAAGAATGCTTAAAATTATTACAGACGGCATAACGTTCTTGACTGCCCTTTAGAAATGCTGGCAAACAGATGTTGTCGAAACGTTCTTGGGATTATCGGTCGAAAACAACGAATGAATTCCCGCTTGGCTCCGATTTCGCTTTTGCCCCAACGCAGTGGGCGTCAATCTGAAGAATAGAGAAAAAATTCAACATGCCACTTTTTCTAATCAAAATGTCGAATCTTATGAAGCTACTTTATAAAACACTATTCCTGGATCTGAAGAAATCGATGAAAAGTTTAAAACATCTTCATTTGTATTGCAATGACAAAATTTTGAGCGTACAATCTTTCCTTCACTTGTAAAACCTATATTCCTGGCATCTTGGGTCCCGTCACAAAATTAGGCGATTGAAAGGTTGCCCAAATATTGTATAATTACATATGAATGTATTAACACTTTATGAACAGTATTTGGTATATAGGATAACATGGATACAGGTTTGCAAATATTTCTGCACTTTCCATAGTATATAGATATATTTATCAAATTGTTCTAGTTTTTTGGGAATTATTGACTTAATTTTTCTAAATAACGGCAATCTTCCGTATGAGTTGTATATTAATAATTTTACGAACTTCCTTAATTATATTCGGCAGTTTCAGTGCGAAAAATGTGATGCTGTTGAATTTTTTTCCTATTTATTGGGATTTAGCCTCACTGTGCAACATAGAATACAGGTAATTACTCCATTATTGGTAAATATTGCCAAATCTCATTTTCGCAGTTGCAAAGCCAAATATATGTTGATTATAAAACAAAAATGAAATTTGCTAGGAAATTCCCGGAGGGTAACTAAAAAGACGCTTGCTAATATAAAATTGCTAATATTTCTTCAATGGGTTTCTTATGGAAAATAAGAGTATGTAACTAATTCTTTGTTATTGCTTACCAAAAACGATACTACTCATTTCGGTTCCCAAAAAATTTGTGTCTTTTATATCATCAAAATTTAAAAGACTCAATTCAAAATTTCCCACAAGAAAGAACATACAAACTTTGACACGTGTTTACACACAGATCAGATGTAGAGGCCACGATATTTTTCCCTTTTTTAGGAGTTCATATTATTAGTTTACAAGAAATATATAAAAAAACATAATCCCATAATTTTTTAATTCTATCTTGTTTCCTTATTTTTGGGATTCTGTCCCACTCTGCCGTTGGACCGCAGCGCGGCCGCGGCTATGACTCAGTTTTGAGGAGTCGAGCGGTTTGTCGCTGTGGCTAGCCGCGCGGCTAGTAGATTCCGCCATCATGGCGGAAAACAGACACTCATCGCATTGTGTTGCGTCTCGAGTAGCCTAGGTTGCTGCTGTAGCAGACGCGCAGCCGCGGCCGGACGAAAATGCGCCATGGAGAACGGTTACATGCTTCTCCATAAGAGCGGTGCTTAAGATTTGGCCGCCGGCCGCCGCCGCCGACCGCGCCATAGAGACTCCACCTTTAGTCGCTTGGCCTTTGGTTTGGTCGCGGGGGCGAAATGACCTGGTAGGGGATGCCTGATTGTTCCCTTTCTTCTTCCTGCTTTTCCTCCTCCTCTACATTACTCGTTGGTTCTGGAGGGTTGCCTTTCTTGCGTGCTTTCCTAGCTGGTTGTATCCTTGTGGGCCTTGCCCTTAGGCGGGTGTGGGTTGGTACCTTGGTACCTCGGGGGCCTCCCGGGGCCTCGTTTAGGCGGTGGCTGGTCCTCCCAGTCGTCGTCGGCTTCTTTCGGTGGGCGTATAGGGCATGCATCCACTATAGGAGGGTTACGGGATAAGGCGTCAGCAAGTTTGTTGCTTTTCCCTGGTTGGTAGTGGATTTCGTATTCGTATTCTGCTAACTTTAATCGCCACCTAACAAGGCGTGACGTTGGGTCCTTTACCTTGTGTAACCAAATTAAGGGTTGGTGATCCGTATATAAAATAAACTTCCTTCCATAGAGGTAGGGTCGAAAGTGCCTGACACAGTAGACAATCGCTAGCAATTCCTTTTCTATGGTTGAATAGTTTATTTCTGCCTTATTCAGGAGGCGGGACGCATAAGCAATTGGTAACTCCTTTCCAGCGACGGCCTGACTTAAAATTCCGCCTATAGCATAGTCAGAGGCGTCCGTGGTGACGTGGAATTCCAGTTCAAAATTCGGCTATTGCAGGATAGGTTCTTTATGCAATGCTGATTTTAAGTGTTCGAAAGCGGTTTGTTGGGACGGTCCCCAGTTAAATACTGTGTCCTTTTTCAATAATGAGGTCAGTGGTCGGGCCGTTTTGGAGAATTCGGGGATAAACCTTCGGTAGTACCCGGTCAGGCCGAGGAATTCTTTAATTCCTTTCGGTGTGCATGGGGCAGGATAATTCTGCACGGCTTGGATTTTCTGTGGGTCGGGTTTCACGCCTTCCTCGGTAATTATGTGTCCCAAATATGCTACTTCCTTGTGCAAGAATTTACATTTGGAAGGTTGGAGTTTGAGGTTCGCCTCTCGTAGGCGGTGGGCAAGTTTTTTAAATTTAATTAGGTGCTCTGTGAGGGAGCTTGCAAAGAGGACGATGTCATCTAAGTAGACGAACATTTCCATGCCCTGGAGCCCCGTAAGAGTGTGGGCCATCAGGCGTTGGAAGGTCGCCGGTGCGTTGCGGAGTCCGAATGGCACCCTTACAAACTCGTAGTGGCCATGAGGTGTGGAGAATGCCGTCTTAGGTGCGTCTTCGGGTTTCATGGGTATTTGGTGGAAGCCAGAAGCAAGGTCGAATACGGAAAAGTATTTGGCTCCTCCTAATTGATCCAATATCTCGTTAATATTTGGGAGTGGGTATGCGTCGGGAACGGTCTTCTTGTTGAGTTCCCTGAAATCCATTACCATCCGCCACAGGGGTTTTCCATCGGGTCCTGGCTTTTTGGACACTATCCAGATGGGTGAGTTGTAGGGCGACAATGATGGTTTGATGATTTCGTTTTCAAGTAATTTGTGTACTTGATCGTTGATTTCCTTTTTGTGTATAGGGGGGAAGCGGTATTGCTTCGTGTTGACCGGCGCTGGATCCGTCGTCTGGATTCCATGCTGGATGGCGTTTGTGTGACCTAGTTTTTCCTCTGGTAAATGAAACAGGTCGTGGTATCTTTCTACGATTCCTTGAACGTGGAGTTCTTTCTCCGGGTTCATGTGTTTAGTGGAGATTGACTGGAGCAATTTTTCCACCCTTGAACGAGTTTTTCCGGACCTTTCCGTTATTTCCGGCTCCGGTGAAACCGCGAGAGACTCTAGGGGACTTGGGGGGAGGGTCGATTCAGCGTGGTAAGTAGGGAGTGAGACTGAGTGCACTTTCGTGGGTGCCTCGAGGTAGTGGGTCAGTGGATTCAGTGATACGAGGGGCTTGTTTTTTGTTAGATTGGGGAAGGAAGGGGTTCCTATCGGCGTTTCGGTCTTTCTTGGCTGCAGCGGTTTTCGCTCTGGAACTACCTTATCAAAATCCTCTAATTCGACGGTCGGAATTGTGATTGGTATATCAACCTCGTTTGAATTTATGATCTGTAGGTATGCCTTGCCGTCTTGATTACGTACAAGCGCGTTACCGGCGTGAATTCCTGCACCTAAGTCTAGTCGCGGCAAATATCCCTCCTTCTTGTCAGGGTTGGGTACGCGAACGAAGCAAGTGTTCTTTGATCTAGGGGGTAGCAGGAATTGATTTCTATTTATAAAAGGGATGGTGTTTTCATGGACGTCCAACTGGTTTTTGGAGTAGTTTATCATGGCGTTCTGTTCCCTTAAGAACTCCGTTCCTAGAATTCCTTGGGGTTTGATAGGGAAGTCGTTTTTGACTACGTGAAATGTGACGTCGTTGCCCAAGAGAGTTATCTTGATGGTCCCAAGGGTGGCGACGTTGTCCTCAGCGATGCCCCTACGTAGTACCTGATTTCCCAGGTCGACGTCTTGGATTCGTTTTACGGCTTGTATTTTCAATAGGTTTACCTCGGAACCGGTATCGATCATTAATTCCGGTGTCGTTTCGAAGTCCGGAGAGTGAATCATCACAGATGGGGCCTCGCCCAATGGTTTTAATTGCACTGTGGCGATTCTAGCTCCGGTAGTCCTAGGTCCGCTTGTATCGTTACTAGACGCGCTCCCGGTTGGCCCGTTCCACGGTACGCGTCCGTAGTTGTCCGTGGGGGCGGGGCGTTTCCCGAATCCTGTAACTGAGCATTTCCAAGGTTTCTGTTGCGGTTGAACATGCGTTTCCTGCATTCCGAGATCAGATGCCCGGGGTTTTTACAATAACCGCAGATTCGTAATTCCGTAGGTTTTGCGGGTAGTGGTTTTTATCCCAATTAGGGAGGAGAGGTTTTTGGTACCCTGGTTGCGTTGTGCGGTTTGGGGAATGCCTCTCGGAAGGTTGGGGGGCTGGGGCCTGATTGCTTCGACAGGACCGTGCGTCGTGACCTGTCTTATTGCAAAGTTGGCAGGTCACTTTGGGAGTCTTTGGCTCCGAGAATCTTAGGCGGTCCCTGTCTATCTTCTTGTCCACAAGGACGGCTAAATCGAAAGCCTCGTCGAGTGTTTCGAATTGTTGTTGCTGTAACCGCATTCTTAGGTAGGGTGGAAGACCGTCGATGAAGGAATCCAAAGTCAAACGTTCGAGGTCCTGAGGGTGATTTCGTGCGAAGTCGCGATAATATTCTCTGTCCTCTTCCAGGATGGCGAATCGGAGGTCCTTAACGCGCGAGATATACTCTAATATGTGTTCAATTGTTCCCTTAATTACGTTGGCGAGTTCTCCGCGGTAATGGTCCGACGTTTTAGCGGGGGAAAAGGTGCGTTTAAGTTGTTTGACCAGGTCATTTACGGAATCGAAGACCCTATCCTCAACGGCCAAATAAGCGTGGTCTTGCAGTTTGTTCCGCAACAACCTCGCCAGCTGAGGTTCAGCATGCGGGTGAACCAGAGCCTTGGCCCTGTTGCAAGCTCTAGCGAATTGTAACACCGGTATATTATGCCCGTCAAATTTGGGGACTGTTTCTATGGCATCTTTCAGCTTAATCTGGGAAGACGGATCGTAGTCCGGAGTGCAAGTGTAATTTAGGGTTGGTTTCCTATCGAAACGGGAGGACCCGGGAGTTGCAAAATTATTCATCATCTGCGGGGGTACAAGAAGTTTTTCAATCATCTCGCGGATAGAGTTAATTTGACCCGAGAGACCTTCTAACGTGGGGTTTTCGGAAACGGTGACTAAACTTGGACGCGTATTAGTTTCTGGATTTACAACATACTGCGCGTGTAAGTTTTCGATTTCAGCTTGTTTGGCTCGTAATCGTTCCACTCGTTCTAATAGCTCGGCGGTTGCCATGTCTACAGTGTTAGCGGCGGTGTTCGCGTCTTGGTCTGCCACGCAAGAGTCGTCGATTTCACCTTACACAGACATGTTTGGAATGCGGTTTATTATTTTATGGGGTGGCTTTAGGGTTCTATTTGTTTTGGTAACCGTTATTCAAAATCTCTCAAGATCTTCCAGGATTCCACCCCTCGTCAGCAACTTCACCTAAACAACATAAAGAAGGAACTTCAAAATCTGCTGGACTCGGGAGTCATAGATAAGACTATTAGATATATTAACGGAGTGCCCAAAATTGTTAATGCGTCTCCTTCGTCTTACTCAAAAAACTGAATTTTCACCCTTTGTTTTTCTATCAAAATGTGCGCGGTCTTCGTTCTAAACTATCTGAATTACGTTGTTCTCTTTCTACTCTCTCAAATGCATACGATGTATTTATTCTGTCTGAAACATGGCTACATAGTGGTATCTCTAACGGTGAATTAGGCTTCTCCTCTTATAATATTTTCCGCTGTGACAGAAACACAGATACTAGCAATTTTCTTAGAGGTGGTGGTATTCTGATTGCGGTTAAGAATTCATATTTATGCCGACAAATTGAATTATCCGTTAATTCAACTTTTTGTTGAGGTGCGGTTTGGCTCACGCACTGTTATTATTGGTTCTGTTTATATTCCTCCTCACTCCTCACATATACTATATCAGCTTCACTCTCAAACTATAGAAGTCCTATCCCACCGTTTTCCCACTGCTGATTTTATTATCGCCGGTGATTACAATCTCCCTGACTTTTCGAACCAGATCACCCAGTCTCGTACAGCATCTCTTGACCATAGTAACATTCTACCTTCTCCTTTGGGCATAATCCGTGAATGTATTAGCTTTTTAAATTTTTTGCAAGTGAACTACGTGGCTAACAATAATGGTAAGCTCCTTGATCTTGTTCTTTCGACATTTCCAAACGTTCGCACCTCCCCTGCTCCTGAACCTCTTCTCCCTGAGGATCCTCACCATCCCTCCATCTTTTTTTGTCTTACTCTCTCTGTTAATTCTTCCTCTCCTCCCAAGGTGACTCATCGCAGAAGCTTTAACTCAGCTGATTATGTCGGCATCAATAATTATTTTGCTTCTATTGATTGGGATGTTCTCTTTTCCTTATCCTTTATTTTCATCTTAACCAGGCTATTGAGTCATTCGTTCCCTCCTCGTCTTCAGTAATTTCCTCCTACCCTATCTGGTTTTCCCGTAAACTTATTTCACTTATTAGGCAAAAAAATCGCTCATCGTAACTTTAAACTTTCTAACTCCTTCTCCGATTATCTAGTTTTTTCTAATCTCAGGTCCCAATGCAAAACCATCTCTCGTAACTGCTGGCACTTTTTCGCTTCAAAATCTGAAAATACACTTCTTAACCAGCCCAGAACTTTTTGGAAATTTGTTCGAAACCTCAAAAATGACTCCTCTCTCCCTTCTCACATTTCCTTTAATGACCAGGTATCCTACTCAGATCATTCTATTGCCGATACATTTGCGGATTACTTTGGCTCTGTCTATTCTTGTAGTCCTGAATCGCCGCCTTCCTTCTCCTTCCACAATACCATTGATGTTTCTAACATGGAAATCACAATTAGTGATGTACTCTCCCAGATACAACTCCTTGATGTTAATAAGGGTCCTGGTATTGATGGCATCCCCGCGATCTTTTTTAAGTCTTGTAAATTTATTATGGCTCGTATCCTCTTTATTATATTTAAAAAATCTTTGAACTCCGGAATTTTTCCTTCCTCGTGGAAGACTTGCTTAGTCTCCCCTATATTTAAGGGCGGTGATAATTCACTTGTCAGTTCCTACAGGCCTATTAGTTTGCAGAATATTATTCCTAAAATATTTGAAAGCATTGTTTCAAATAAGCTCTCCTTCATTTGCAAGAACATAATTATCGACGAGCAATTTGGCTTTATGTCTGGTCGTTCTACTATTACTAATCTTCTCACGTATAATCATTTCCTGTCTAATTGCTTAGAAAGTGGTCAACAGGTTGATGCCATCTATACCGACCTACGTAAAGCCTTTGATACGGTTGACCATCCGACCCTCCTCTCTAAACTTCACTCCCTCGGCCTTCATGGCGCATTTTTTGCCTGGCTCTCCAGCTATTTAACTAACAGAACTCAGATAGTAAAGTATAATAATTTTCTATCTAAGGAGATTGCTGTTCTTTCTGGTGTTCCTCAGGGATCCCACTTGGGTCCGCTTTTATTTGTTTTATACATTAATGATATATCCGAAGCCTTTTTACATTGTAAGTTTTTACTTTTTGCAGATGATCTAAAGATTTATAGACAAGTTGTGAGTGTGTCTGATGCTCTTTTAATACAGTCTGATTTAGATAGACTTTCCTTATGGTGCTCGCATAATAAACTTGGCTTTAACTTATTGAAGTGTCATGTTATACGTTTCAGCCGTAAATCTAGCAAAGTTATCTACCCTTACTCTATTCAATCCTCATCTTTACTATCTGTTGAAATTGTACGTGACCTTGGTATTTACTTTTCTAGCACTTTAACGTTTCATTATCATTATCAACATATTGTTAACTCTGCGTATAAAACACTAGGTTTTATTTATCGCATCTCTAAATTATTTTCTAATATCACCACACTCCGCACTCTCTATAACTCCTTGGTTCGTCCTATTCTCGAATATGGATCTGTTATTTGGGCTCCTTATTATAAATGTCACTCTGTATTAATCGAAGGTGTTCAGCACAGGTTTCTTAGACTGGCATCATACCTCACTGAATCACCTATGTCAATATTTTGCTATAATTACGACTCTATGCTATTGCGCCTTGGATTAATGAGCCTTGATCAACGCCGTGTCGTTGCTGGCCTTCTATTTTTATATAAAATTATTAATCATTGTATCTCTTGTCCTCAAATCCTCCAAAAACTTAGTTTCTATGCACCTGTACGGCGCCTTAGAAATCCTAATCTCTTCCTTCCGGAGTCACATCGAACTCTCTACGGCTATTTCAATAGTCTTAATCGACTTTTAATAACTGCGAATCGCTATTGTAACTCTGTTGATTTCTTTAATAATTCCTATAATTCCTTCAATCACTCCGCTTTGATCGCTGTTCGTATATCCCTCTCCCCCTAACATTCAATATTATGTCTTCTACTGGTATAATATTATTACTATTATTCTTTTATATCTGGCTTTGTCACTATTCATTAATGGTCTCTTTCGCGCTTATTTTCCTGCTTTCTTTCTGTTAATTATATTTCTTTTGTACTTCTTAATTACTTGTTCTAGGCTTGTGCGACTGTGATTTGTATTTCTTATAACAAAGGGTTTATCCCGTTGAAATATATATATATTATTATTATTATTATTAAAATCCGCGGGGACTCTACTCGTGTAAGTATTATTGAAAACGCGACGGCCTCTGTTTGAAAGGCGGTGACGTTCCTTGCACGTGGCACGGCTGCTTATGGGGCGCGTTCGAAATAAGTGATCCCTGCAACGAGGGCACTCGGGGAATATGTCGTTCGGCTGGTAGTAATGTACTTGGTATATTTCATCTACTTCTACCGGGTCTAGATTGAAACAATTTAAACAAATGTCTACGCCTTCCGTGGTCGTTGCTACTCCTCCCGAAACACAGATCAAAGCGTTCGATTCTGAGGAGATGTCCCGTAGCCTGCGGCTCGGGTAGTATAGTGTGCCCGGACGTGGGCGCAGATTGTTCATCGGTGATGTCGAGATGTAATGAGTACCGTTAAAAATTTGAAGGGTCTATTTCCTGTTAGAGGTAAACGAACGTTCCACCTTTGGTGATCGAAATTATTTCCCGTCAGACAGTCGTTTTTAGAAGTCTGGGGCGTCTCTACTGGGGTAACGTTATTGAATTAGTGGTTGTTCTCGTTAGAGAGGAGGTAGTATTCCGTGCACACGGTGCACCTATCTATGGGACGAGTTTGATATATTATATCGTTGCACCGATGGCAAGTGGGGAATGAAAAGGGCGTTTGATAGTAATGAATCTGATATACTGCCACCGTATTTGCTGGGTCCAACTCCGCGCAGCTCAAACAAATTTCGTCGTCTTCGTAAGTTGAAGCTAAACTCCCTTTTATACAAATTAGCGATAGCAGGTACGCAGCCGTGTTTTCCTGTCCGCGGCTTCGGTAACCTACTGCGATCTGCTGTGGGCGTGTAATGTACATGCTAATATCGGGACCTTGTTGGTACCGTGGTAAGGAATCCTGTTTTCCTATCGACGGTAGACGCAGATCCCACCGCTGTCACCAAAATTATGTCACGTCCTGGGTGGTGGGATTTAGGACAGTGACATTGTGGGGAATTACGGGAGTCAAACGCGAAATCCTGTTCCGCTGCTCCAAGAGGTAGCAAGGGCTTAGGCACGGAAGCTTGTTCGCTGCTCTAAGCGGTTGCAAAGGTTTAGGCACGGAACCCTGTTTAGCTGCCCCAAGCGGTTGCAAAAGTTAGGCATGGAACTTTGTTTCGCTGCTCTAATCAATAGCAAGGATCTAGGTATGAAATCCTTACTTCGCAGCTCTAATCGACCAGGGAAGGTTGGGGAATAATCGCGCACCCGAGTGACACCCGTTAGAGTGTTTGCGGTTAGTTCTTCTAACTTGATAATTGACGTAACTACTGCATTGAGAAAAGAAAGGCGCGGATGGCGGTTCTTCAAAATAGACGTGCTAATGGGCATACGGGACCCTGGGTGGAAAAAGTTGTAAACACACATAAGAACTCCCGAGATTCGCGAATGAAGAACGGCTGTTGTAAGGCCGGTAAGGATTCTTGGTATTCGGAGTATAAGCGAGTGATTAAACAATGCACTTCTGGTGCTATAGCAATTTACAATAATGCATGGACATAAAGCATTGGCACAAACATTTATATAACGGTGATTAGTAATATAATATAAACATAAGATGAATTAGAATAATAATAAACAAATTAATATAGGCAATAGAATTAAGCAATGGTATAATTAGGCGGTAAGCATAAGCAATTGAAACTATATAAAGCAAGAGAGTAAGCAAGAATAAATGATATAAATGCGGTTGAACGATATATTATACATATAAAGTAATAAGCGAAATCAAAGAAAATAATGTAAAGCAATAAACACAACAATACAAAGCAGTATAAAATGAAAATGTAAAGAACTAAATAATATCGATGCAAATAAGCAAAAGAAAATAATATAAACGAAAATTAGAATAGTAAGGGCTTACAGTGATGTCGAAGACTCGAGGTCCCTTTTAGGAGATGATGCACTGAAGCTACTTCTAACACTACTTAGCAATAAGAATTTGAAGATTTCGGTAAAGATTTAGTAAGGTGAAACTTTGGTAACGATTGTTGCCGAACTGGTGCGTGTAGCCCCTGCGGTGCCGGTATTTATACAAAACAATGGAATGTTGGTTTGCGGGGGGTTTGCGGTATGTGTGATGATTCATCCTTAAAATATGTGTTATGTAATCGGCGTGTATTGATGATTCATGCGTAGGATATGTGTCGTTAT
Source organism: Andrena chrysosceles (assembly GCA_963855975.1). NCBI lineage: Eukaryota > Metazoa > Arthropoda > Insecta > Hymenoptera > Andrenidae > Andrena > Andrena chrysosceles. Next base: position 26,979,089 of record OY979768.1, on the reverse strand, counting down.
TGCGTATTTCGGCGGTTCCTTCGGGGCTTTGAAAAGGGGGTACTCCACCCGTTGGATGGGTTTGGAGGGTTTTGATTGGGGTTTGAAAGGTGGAGGTTTGAATACGTTTGCCGTAAAAGGAGGGGGGGGGGAGTGAGACATGGTCTCGAGATGAGCGAGTTTTAGTGAGGGACTTGTCTAAGGTTTAAACGTGGAAGGAGTTCGCGCCTCTAAGGCCGAAGAGGGGAAGGGGATTTGAAATTTGATCATCTGGAGATGGGGACCGCTAAGGTACATCGTCCAAACAACCCGGAGGTTGGGGAAAGGGTTAAGTTTTGCGGTTGCGTAAATAGTTGTGTAGTTGTGGGGGGAATTTATATGGAGGATGCTACTTAGGACCGGGCAAAAAATAGCGGGACGTCACATAACAATATAAAAAATTTTGGAATATTATTTACTAATAGATAAGTTATTTTACAGGTATCAATAGCAAGTAATAAATAGATATTGTCTGATATCGAAGCAATTTTTTCTATTTATGATGATGGAAATGTTCAATTTCATGAACATTCTAATTTATTATTGCATGATGAGCAAAGTGCTGAATACTTTTAATACAAATAGCAAAGAAACAAACAAAATTTTTACTCCTAGTATCAGCAATGAAAGAAAGATATGTACAGATAAACCTAAAGTATTGGATGATATTCAGCACTATAGTGCAATAGGAAATACTGGTTTGCCTTCACATTGTGAAGAAGGTAAGGAAAATTGTAGAAGCAAGGAAAATGCTAAAATATCTTTCCAATTTACGGCACTTCATATTTTCGCCTAAAGAAATTGCTTCCGCGAAAAATAAACAACCAAAATGAAATTGCCATAAGTCTTAACATCGGAAGAAGGTCTAAGATGGTATAGAGAAAAAGAAGAGAAGAAGCAAGAGATAGAAAAGGAGAAGGAACTGAAAAAGTTAATAAGAGCTGCGAAGACTGTTGTCAAGAAAGAATCTCAGAAGACAAAACAAAGGAGACGTGCAACAAATAGCCCCACACCTGCACCTGGGAGCCGACACCTATCAAAGACCCTCCCTTTTGAATTTGTAAATATTAAATAAAATACAAAATTCAATAAAAATGATGTAATTTACTATTCTATCAATTTTCAGTGGCTTTATTTAATGACATTTGTACTTGACAGCGATATCCACCAAATTCCATCCCTTTCGAATTCATGCATGTTAAATAAAATAAAAGATTTAATAAAAATTATGTAATTTACTTTTCTATCAATTTTCAATGACGTTCTTTAATGTTATACAATTATTTTTAAGTTACGTTTCATTCAAGTAATTAAAACATTCAATGCTGACTTTAGTTATAAGAATAAGCTTTATATTTGCATATTTTGTTTTGTAATGAAAAGGTCATATTAAATTACATACAAACACCTCTCATAGAGAAAAAAATGTTTTGAACAGTTCAAAGTTCGAAGACATAATTCAAAACATTATTCAAAAAAAGGGCACCGTAATTGGGGGCATCGTAATACGGACAACGCAGTTTTCAGGGCACCGTAATTGGGACAAAAACATGTATTTTTATTTCAATTAAAACAATATGAAAAATTAACATTTTTAACCCTCAAAAAATGCCTTAATAAACAGAAAGGTTAAAAAAACCAATATAAATTTTCACCGAACAAAATTAAAGTAAGAGAATTCAGTAATTCCTTCGTGAGCAAATCGGCGTCAAACCATCGCAATACGGACACGTACCCTATAGAAAGTGTGTAAACAATTAATTTAAAATTTACATTTTATCTTGTTTGTGGTAAAATTTTTGCGTATAAATTTTTCTGCTACAATCAATTTACTTACAAGGAGAGATTCCCAGGTGTCCGCCTCCGATTGCTTTGAATTTTGGATATATTTTAGAGGACAACGTTTCTGTTGCGATCAATCTCCACGCCATTCAGCTCGTATCGAATCTCATCGAATAAGAACGCCACACAATTATTTCCAAACATCACCGTTAACGCATCATTTGGCTTATTTATCTTCAATTTCCCCTCCACATAGAGGAAACTTTCACACGGCAATGTGTATAAATCCTGCTGCTGTATCGGTATTCATATCTCATCGCTGTATTCAAACGTCGTGTTGACGTATGGGTTGTATGTCTGAGTCTCGAGCTTAACGATGCGATCATCAAACGTCGGCTTCCCTACAATACTTAGAAGGTCAGCCATTTTTCAACCTAAATGCGCACAATGAATCCCAATGATTTCAAAAATGCAATGTTCGCAGCACTGAGCCTCTTCTTTTTAACGTGATGGGAGCTGTTGCAGATGTTGTTGTTGTAAACGATTTCACTTGGAAGAAATGGGTTTCTGGAGTCGTTCAATACAAGCATCTCTTTCGTTCGCACCACATGTATTATCGTCGTCGCCGTCGTACGTGCAATCTGATAGTAATCTCTTCACCTTGAAAATCAAGCAACCATCCGTCTTGATCCACAACGCGTATCGTTAGATCCGTAATGACCCGTGCGGTGATTGGAAGGTAAATGATCTGCGCGAACGTTTCCGATATCTTATATCCTGGCGGAACTCCCGGAGAAAATCGTGTATCGTATGTACACACCTCCCATTGTTGTACGCGCCAGCGGTCACGCTACATTCTATACGGACAATGTTCACGTTCATGATATTAATTGGATCGTCCGATTCGTGCCACCGTCCTGGTTCTAATACCCGATTCGTCGAGAATCCCAGTAGCGATCCAATGTTATTGGGCTTTGTAAAGTACACAGCGAACCGGTAGTACAGCTCGCTTTTCATGGTATTGTTGTTGGGACGCAACACTATTGGATACGCATCGCTGTCACCGCCATCGGTACCGTCGAGATTTTGAGGATACCGTTCGAGTAATCGCTGCTTCAAATACTTGGAGTAGTTAAAATAGGGGCGTTCTACTCCATGGGATGTGAGGGGTGAAGCGGGGCGAGGGGTACCGCACCCATGGCGAGGGGGAGGCGGGTGGGGGAACCGCGACCCTGGAGCAGGTGGGAACGTGCGTCTGGAAGTGGAACGGGTCCTGGAAGTAGGTGGAGGGGGTACCGCCGATGACTCTTCACGCGTCGTAGGAAGCGATCCGCAACCCCGTTATCGCTCCAAGGTCAAATCGCGGTGCGATATCTGTAACGTTTGAAGCGGGTGTACGAGAGAGAGAGGGAGAGAGAGGTATGATATTTACATCGCTCTTTCTCTAGGACCATAGGCAAAACATACGGAGGTATTACGCGTGACACATGCGAGTCGAAACCTGCATGTTGTCAAAACCGAAAACGAAAGCAGAGAACCGTAACAGAATAATGCGCAGCAGCGATGCGCGCTATCTCTGAACCGCCGCAGCATTCAAAGCGGGCCGGCGGCGCGCTTCTAATTATCAGTGTCCGATGGCTAGATCGCGCCCGCGACGTTCGAACACGGAGCGCGAGAGAGGGAGAGGTACGATATTTTCGTATATCTCTCTGTCGCTTTTCCTCTCTCGGTCGGAAAAAACATGCGGCGGTACGACGCGTAGAAGATGTAAGGTCAAACCTACGTTTGGTATGGTGCGATAAATCGCGTCAAAACCATAGCTAATAATAAGACACAGTAGCATCGGTGCGTGATCTAGCCATGGGGCGATAATGAGTGCAGGTAAACTTTCGAGAAGAATACGCATATGCTTAATTAGCGATCACGTAGCAGCAGCATATGATGTGTACAAGAAGAAAGCGATGTAATCGGATACTGTTGTCGGCAGTCCATTGGGTTAGAGATGATTATCAAGATCATATTCGGTGCGAGAGATGTGATACTATTCGAAATGCGTAATAAGAGGTATAAGGTAAATGTCCCAGTGGTTGGACGTTTAAGGGGAAGGTTGCGTTACTACGGCTTTTTATAAGTAAAAATAATATAATTTGAACTAAATATTTATCCAATCGTTAGGCCGAGTCTTCTTCTTTTAGAAAATGTAGTATAGAGTATCATTTATATAAAGAAAAATATTAAAAATTATAATTTAGAAAAGTGTTCACTTGTCCCAGTGCTTGGACACAATTTACGACATGTCCCAGTGAATGGACTTAGCTGTCCCAGTGTTTGGACATAAAATAAAATTGAATAAAAATTGTTGCTATAGCAATAATTGACATTTCTTTATACTGCGCAATTTTATTATGTTTGAAAACAAAATAAAAGCAATAAAATGTACGAATAAAACCTCATTATAATTTTATAACCTCAAATATTTAGGCGCGCGCGTGCACACACGAGCGTACACGCACGACAAATCGTAACAATAAAAAAGGTCTTTCATTTAATTCAGGGTTATTAATTAATTCATTGAATAAATATTAATATGAACATTTATTTGTTTAAAATTTTTGTAAACATAAAAAGGAATATTATTTTATAAAAAATAACAAGTTAAATATGACAATTTATTCGTTTGTTCCATTCTTATTTTTTTTTGTCTCCTTGGCTGCTCGTAATTTTTGCTTTTTGGATTCTTCAACCTTCTCCTTTTTTATACGTTTTATAACTTCTTGTTGTACCCTTTTTTTTTCTTTTGCATCAATCCTTTGTTGTTTTTTGTCCTCTTTTTCCTTTTGAATTTGAATCTTCTTTTCTTCCTTGCATGTCTGGTATTTTAACCACTCCTGCGACGTAGCCACTGTGGGTACTTTTTCTCTAGATTTTCCCTTATTTATTTTTTGTATGGGCTTCGGCCAAAACAATGTTTTTTTGAATGGCAATGGCATTTCATCTTCCAATGAGTTTTCTTTATTAATAGATTGTTCTGTAATGAAGAGGTGTTTCATTATTTTGTAATACAACATTTTATAAGACATTTTACAAACCTTGAAAACTGGAACATGTAGGAAAGTCACTGGGAGTTTCAAAATCTTTTGAAACATCACATTCAATGCGTTCCCTCACCAGAATGACATCACTGCAATCTTTAATGTTCTCATTTATAATATAGTTCCCAATTAATTCTTGATTTAAGTTACCTGTAAAGGTAACAATTCATGTCTTAAAAAATAAGAAAATATTTTTAAAATCGGTACAAATTATTTAATCAACTTACACTCTAACGTACTACTGTTATGCACATCAACACCTGAATGAGGTTGCACCGAAACAAGGTTTTCAAATCCCACATTCAATTCCAAAGGTTGAAGCACATTATTTATATTACCTATCTCACTATTTATATGTTCATGAGAATTTTCACATAAAACTAAATTATTATTCAAACCTGTGTGTAATACATCTGCACTTACAGTTTTTCCTACTTTATGAAAATATAAAATTGATTGATAATAGTAACAAAATATTCATATATGATACCTAGTTATTTCAGTATACTTATGCCGCTTAAGTATTTAAAAATATTTGTTCTAAAAAATATATAAGTATGTATTTATTCTAAAAACTTATTAAGTAAGATTAAATCATACCACACTTTCCCTTGATCTTCAACCAATATAGGAATAATTGTTTGAATTCAGCAGTGCCAGACCAAATTCCAGTAGGCTCTGCTAATTTAAAATCTCTCAATACTACATCATCAATGTTTTTTTCAAATACAGTTAAGTGTTGTGAATATAAAATTGAATATTCGTGTTGCTCGCTAGTACTGGAATCTAGAATAGTCATCTGTTCAACATCTGGTTCCTTATTCTTATTGAGGATGTTAAAATTAACAGCATCAGGCGAAAAAGGCAACAATCCACAAGTTCTGAACCCACTCTGGATTGTGTTCTCTAAATTATGTATAGAATCAATAGCTGTTTTTAACAATGGAGCAAAGTCTTCTTTTCGCAAACGTTCTCCCTGATTTTCTAATCTCCAATTGCAAACTTTTTGTCGCCACACATTCTTCATTGGATGAAACACAGACACATCTAATGGCTGAATGATGTGTGTTGAATTTGGATATAAAGCTATTAATTCTATTTGTACACTTTGGCAAAAGTTCACCAAAGGTCTGGTTACATGGGACGAGTGTCCATCCACATACAAAACTATAGGAAATTGTATGTTTTTTTTTAGTACCCACGGATAAAATATGTTCGAAATGTATTCATAAAATGTTTCGGCGGTCATCCAGCCTTTATCAGATATACCCATGCTCCAGTCTTTTGGTATCTTTTTTGTTACATTATATGGCACTCTCTTATAGGCATGCAAGACCATGGGTGGGACCATACTTCCCGCAGCATTAACCATAAACAAAACTGTTATACACTCTTTTTCGTCACCAGTGACCACTGTATACACAGATTTGGCACCTTTTTTCACTATAACATGCCCAAGTTCCGGACAGAGTCTAAAACCACTTTCGTCGCAATTAAATATCCTAGATGGATCAATTACAACTAAATTCAGTTGTGTCAAATGTTCTTCCACTTCTTTAAACCAACTGCGTAGTGCTAACTCTGTAACGGAAGCACGAGTGCTGGTCAAAGTTTGAGCAATTCTTTTGGACAGATGAGGATGACGCCGAAGAAATGCTTCAAACCAGTGACGACCTGGTTTGTTATTCACAAATGGTGTTACTCTCCCAAGTTCTGTTACCAATGCTTGCACGCTCTCTAATAGTTTGGTTTTTGTCACAGGAAATCCTCTCTGTCCAAGATAAATAATCCAATCACAAAGTCTCTGTTCTTCTTCTTTAGATAAATAGGTTGATGGACCCATCGATGCATTTAGAGCCACTTTTCCCTTACTTTTAATAGAAATTGTACTCCGGGGCACATTATACTTTTCACTAGCAACTCGTAATGACATGCCATTTTGAATTGCTTTCACAGCAGCTTCCACATTTTCTGGTGTGTATGATTTCTTTATGACTTTCCCCTTTGGCATTTTGTTTTTAAATAATTTCTTACTCAAAAGTTAGGTTAGATTGTTCTTTGAACAGAATCTAAAATTAATGAATAAAATATATCAAAATAAATAAAAAATATTAAATTAAAGAATTTTATTAATATTTAAATGCTTTAAACTACTTGCAGCAACCCAATAACACTGGCACAATGGTATTAATTCCAAATTAACTCGCGTCCAAACAGTGGGCCACGTCACCAAATATGGTGCTCCAGTCAATGGACAAAGCGTCCAATGACTAGGACAGCGGCGATCTCATGTACTAGTGCATGGACACGGTAGTTTTTAATTAAACAAAAGAAAAATCATTTAAAAACACATGGCTATCAATTAAACAGACTTTAATATGTCTAAAAAACCTTTACTTAGTATAGAAGCACTCTCAACGTAGTATTTACGAACTTAAGACAGACGTTCTCAATCTTAGCCGAACACTTAGTAAGGCTTGTCATGATACATTAAGTTTGTGATTGCTACACAATAATATTTCTTTTTCAATTAATACATCATATTTCTGAACTGTTTTCACGATTGTTAGTATAAGAATAAACAAGGATAATTATTTTATGTCCTGAACTTCATGACGACTGTTTTAAAATTTAATATTAACAGAAATTCGTGGTAGTGTCCAATCACTGGGACATGTCCAACCACTGGGACATTTACCTTAGATGTTTCGAGAGACCGACATACCTGAAGATCGAAAGAACGGTACATAGTTTTTGGGATAAGTGATATTCTGCGCAGGTAGGAAAGGTTCGTGTATGGTATCAGACAATACAGGTATTCGTATGAAAAAAAAGTAATGTATTTTTTGGGAAAGTATATAGACATGTGTACATTAGTATGATACGTTGCGAGCAGCGCGTATCATCGAATCCAAGCATAACGCTAATAGTTCACAATCTAACAAAGAATGCGGTTCGAAGTATTCGCTTTCGGAAATGAGTTTTGCATAATCAGCGGTCGGTGTCGTAGCGGCGCGTATAATGGTTACAAAGGAAGCGTACTTGCTGCTTACGGAGTCTAAAATTTCCGATAACCACGAGAACGTATGATCGATGCAGCGATCGTATTTAAACATTTGCCGTATCGTAGCTTCGGTCATGTATATGGTGGAACTGGCATCCGTTATTTTGGCAATTCGTTGGCTGTTGATTCGCGTGAAGTCGATGCGTAAATGATCGATAGAGTCTTGATGCGACGGAGCTGTGTCGGTACGGAAACGGTGAAGTATCTCCGGTTCTTGTTGCAGTAGAAGTTTCCACGTAGACATGGGGAAACACAGTTCGTTCGATTTGCTGTCAACTATCGCGATCTCCACGCGACACGAATCCCGATCGATGCGAATTCCGATTGCGATGCGTTTGTAGGTAGTCAAGGTCAAGGGGTAATCACGTCCCAGGATTCGTATGCTGGATTTCTTCCGCGATGGAGCAGAGTTATCGCTGTAAGAAACACGCGCGGAGTTAATGCTTCGAACGGTTTTGTGGAAACGAAAAAGTATGTAGACAGATATGTACTACGTACCTTATATTCGAACGATGCTGTGTAGTTTGATGATCCGTATCGTTGCAGCGGTTGAGGGGGTTCTCATCCACGTAGGAAACAACGTGAAAACGTCGGTTAAACATTTTGAATATACACGGGTGCGGATAGTAACTGTGCAGGCGCGAACGTACTCAATGTACTGTGGTCCGCAAGACCGATCGGTACCTCTTTTATAGTGGTTTGTACTCACACATGTGTAAAAGTATAGTTTGGTGGTGGGGAATAGTGAAGTTGTACACAGTATGAAAAAAGGAAAAGAAATAATAAACAAAAACGTGATAACGGGGAAAAAACAGTGCAAGAAGAAGAAGTGTACAGTGAGAAGTGTATAATGAGAAGAAAATGTAGATGGAAGAAGCAAGTATCGATGTATAAAGTATTCACGGAAAAAAAAATATAAATTGTGGAAATCTATCGACAGTACCATGGTATATATATATATGTGTGTGGAAGCATACGTGAGAACAGTTTTGTTCCAACGAAGAAGAAGAAGAAGGATAGGTGTTGACGCGAGGGTGTGGAAGCATACGTGAGCATAGTTCTGTGTCAATGAAGAAGAAGGAGAAGAAGTGCCTGTATAGTGCACAAGGATCGAGATATCCGAATGGTCACTGATGACTGAGATGTAAGTACATCCCTACTCGTGGACCATCCCTACCATACACCATGCTTATCGCAGTCTTTAAAAATACGAGCGCGTCGCCGCGACGACTCAATAGAAGTGTGAACCAGGAAGCTGTTCATCGACAGGAACCAGTTGCAGGACTATATGGCAAGTATTAGTCGTTCGTAACGCTTACGAAGTTCAATATGTAATAGATCTCATACATTTTTTACTGTTTCAGCGAATAAGGAGAAACCGTACCAGAGTAGAGCAATGATCTGTCATGGAGATTCAGATGTTTCGAGGTTGCTGTGGTCTAGGTACATGTACAGGAACATACTAGCGAAACATAGAGAGAGAGAAGGAGTATAAAGAATTGAGCTATGTAATAATTGTTTCTCTTTTTCGTTTCATGTGCAACCGAGGATTCTGTCGAGGGCAACGGTGCTGTAGCTGACTCCGTTGGCAGAGAACATCCCTCTACGAGGAAGAAGCTGAAGTTCCTCCCCGAGGAAGAAGTTGACGTTCCTCCCCGAGAAGGAAGCTGCCGTCCTTCCCCGAGGAGAAAGCTAACATCCCTCTATGAGGAAGCTGTCGTCCCTCTACGAGGAAGAAGCTGTCGTTCCTCTACGAGGAAGAAGCTGTCGTCCATCTACGAGGAAGAAGCTGTCGTCCCTCTACGAGGAAGAAGCTGTCGTCCCTCTACGAGGAAGAAGCTGTCATCCCTCCCCGAGGAGAAAGCTGACATCCCTCCCCGAAGAGTGTTGTGTGTGTGTGTGTGTGTAGAGTTGTTTCGTACGTCGATATGAGTAGTGATAGGAACAGAACGTCGAATATGTGTTGAGAACAACGGTAGTCTGCATCGTTCACTCACTAGTGCTTATAGTAACGGTAGTACGAGTGATGAAACGATGAAGAAGATCGTTGTTACGCTAACAACAGCGATGCGATATTTGTGGAGGATAACTATGTGTGTGTGTTTTCCGTTCTCAAATACTGCGATCGTGACGTGTCTATAGAACTGCTTTAAGGGGGGAGACCACTGTCTCGGCCCGAAATGTAAGGGTATTTTCGGGAATTTATTTCGACCAAACAACGCAAGCAAATCAATTTAGTGCTTAGTATAGTCAATAGTGTATATATCGAAGGTTAGAATTTTTTTTTTTTAATCAAATTCATAAATCCGTTTTCTGTATACACTCCGTCAAAATTTGCGCTCCGGAAAAAACATGGTAGTCGCGTTGACAGTCCCCAGACCATATGGTTCATCGAAATTCAAAAAACCAATAATATTTAGAAACTAGAAGCCTGCCTCTATTACGTGACGATCGCAAAATGTCGAATTTGTAAAAAATAACAAAATGGCGGACCACTGAAAAAAAGTCGGATTTTCGGGGTACAAAATTGGGGAAATGTTGCTAAAAAAAATAGAAGGAGGTCGAAAATTGAAAATGTCTGATCGTCACGTAATAGCGACGGGTTTTCCGTACAATAAATGTCCTTGATTATGCCAATTGGACGTATAGTTTTCTCTGTAGACTGTCAACGCGGTTGAAAAATGTCATTCTGAGGAAATCGCGTTCAATGTTCCGCGTGGCGCAGTCACGCGTTTGACACCGCTTCACGAAAAACACCATATCTCCGTCAATTTTGCGAATTTCTTCATAAAATTTGGAGAGAACATTCTTGAAACATACGTCTTTCAGAAAATGTAAAAAAGAAAAATTTTCAGATTTGAGACAGTGGTCTCCCCCCTTAATTTCACCGACCGAAACACACTAATGTATGCCACTCGTGAGGCAACGATATATATGTACAGTGTCTTTGCAGCATGAGTGACATACGTATTGGTGATATTTGCAATCACACGTACTCTGAGTGACAATCGTTTCCGTAGTCGACGAAGATGTTCTTAACATGATCGACGACAAGGATACTGTGCGCACTGACGACCCACACATACATCTATCTCTCTTGATTCAATGACATATATATATTGAAGTGTCTTTGGTTCAAGAGGGATGAATGTGTGTGTGTTACATTACAACCACACGGATACACGTTTCGGATATGGAAATTAAGCATCGATAGCGACGGGGCAAACACTATGTAGACTCCGAGTGTATAGAATCAAACCCTTGGGGACTACATAGTGTGTTACTTCGTTACTATTATTCGACGAAAGCATCGACGGAGAGAGAGAAATAGAGACAGAGTAAGAAGTGTATAGAGTAAAAGAAACGAAAAGCGTCGCATTAGTATTATAAAAATGATTGTATCACAGCCAGTATATAAGGTTAGAGTATATGTATACTTTGTGACGCATCGTTGTAAGAGGAGGAAGAGTAGAGAAGAAAATAAAAAATTGTTTTATACGTATACAAGTCTCTGAGAATTCTTTACGCATGTATTACCGTAAAAATATATTTCAGGAAATCAACGTTGTAGGATGTGGAGCGGAATGGTACAAAAAATATATACTTGTTCTAGGAACAATTTTTTTTTATTCATATAAACCAGTTTGTACAGGTTATAGTAATAGCAAGAAGGTACGAGGAGGACAAACATGTGGAATCTGAAAACAACAATAGAAAGAAACGGTTAGGCAGATCGTAGGATTGTTTTCACGTATAATATAGGAAATCGCCACTCACCTTAAATTTCGGAACGCATATACTTCCAAATTTTCTGCACATTTTCCAGCGCGCACATACAACCGTCGCCGCCGTTGTGGAAAGCGCATCGTACGGTGTTCGTTGCAGGCATTGTTTTCAGGGTAGGAATGACCGTGTCAGGCAAGATTCCACAATAGTCGTCGTCGACGTCGAAGCCATCGGTATCCTCGTCGGAGTCGGAGTCGTTGTTCCTCTTCTTCTTCTTTTCGTACATCTCAACGATGTCTACGATGGTTGGGTCTGATCGTAGGAGCAGTTGCGATAACCAGACCTTTTTTTCCACGCCTTTCACGAACGCCACGTCGACGGTTGCGAATTCGCGGGTGAGCAGTTCTGGAAGCCTGTGGTACGGCACCCAGCCGTCGGACCAGCGAAGCCCGTGATGATGCGCCGCGAGCCAGGTCGCTTGACGCTTCTCGAATGGTGACAGGCGAGCGTAGGAGTACGGTGGTTCGAAAATCCAATGGCAGATGGTCGTTTCCGTGTCGCGATTGTTCGCGAGAATCGCAATTTCCTTAGCGATGAATGTGTTGCGTACGGTCTTAAAGCCTTGCAGGTCGACCACGACGGATAACATTATTAGTATGCAGTAGTATGTAGTACAATAACAACCGTAACCGGCGACTGCAGATGAGCGACTGACGTTCTTTGCGATTAACCTCATCGTTATAGTAATCGTTGGAATCACATGATTTTTCGCACCACGTTCGTCAAAGGGTTGTATTGAACTATGCGATCGTGTATGAGCAGACAATATGCGGTGGTATTAGCGAGCACGTTCTCTTTGCACTCGAAGTCGATTCGCACGTCCACCATCGCGCTCTTCACCGACTCGTTCTGTCGAGAACAATCTATGATCGCGATAGGGGCGTATCGCAAAAATTCGACCGTGTTCAGCAGCGGTTCACCGCGACCGTAGTACGAACGGGTAAATTTCGCGTACATATCGTACAGGAGCGCGTATTTAGATTTATCGAAATCCAGGTTCAGGTCGTCGTACGGATACGTCTCGGAATTCAGAAACAATTGTACGTTCGCGAGTTTGCACGCTTCGAATCTGCTCGCGCTTTTCTGGAGATTATTCCATCCATCGGTTTGCATAGCGAATATCACGTATCGCGGTTTCTCGATCTGCGACGAGGCTTTCACGGTCCACGTGTGTTTCGTAGTATTTTGCAGCAACGGATACTCGTACAGGTCCCATGATCGGAAACTCATCGCGATCGGTCGATCGCTTTGTAGGAGACGTAGCATCGACAGTTTTTGCGTGTCTTCTAACGCGACGTGCGGCATACGCCATTGTATCTTGCGTATCTCCAGTTTCGGTAGTATCGCGGAGGATAGAGAGGCCGCGTACATCGCGTTCGTATCGAGTCGCGCGCGAATCAGGATCAACTCGTGTCGCGCGTTCATCACGATGCGTTTGTAATCTTCGCAGAATCCCAGTAACGTGTTCATAGGCACGCAGAAATTGAACGACGCGCTACTGAAAATGTCGAGGTCGTGCGCGATGGTATGATCCCAACCGGCGTTCATCAGCGCTTTGCTCCTGTCGATGGACAACGACGCGTAATATTTCAACGCGGTGGTGATTCCCGGATTCCTGGAACGATCGATCTCGACTCCGTTCAATTCGTATCGAATCTCGTCGAACATGAACGCGACGCAGTTGTTGTCCAGAAACACTTTCGAAGCTTTCACCTCGTGCTCCGTCGTCGTCGCGGGTGCCATCACGGAGAGGCGTCCTTCGACGTAGAGATAACTTTCGCACGGGAGCGTGTACAGATCTTGTTGCTGAATGGGTATCCTTATCTCGTCGTTATTGTTGAACGCCGTGTTGGCGGCGTACGGATTGTAAGAGTGCACCTCGATCTTCGTGATACGATCGTCGAAAGTCGGTGTACTTGTCACGTCCAGTATGGTATACATCGTGGTAGACATGTGTGTGTGTGTGTGTGTGTGTAAGTGGTATGTTAGTACGTTACGATAAATCCCAGGGATCGCAGGAAACGCGCGTTTCGATGAGTCAACGGCTTTCCGCTTCTTCGTCTTCTTCCTCTTGTTCCAGTTCCACTCCCTGTCTTTATTTAAACGATGATGATGATGATGATGAGTCGTACGTGTGATCGAACACTAACATGCTATGCGTTCACGTTATCTTATCGCGCGAACGCCGTTGCACGTGCAAGCGAATCGTTATTTCCTCTCCGCGAAAATCTATAGGACGATCGTATTCATCGACGATGCGTACCGTTAGATCGTGTATCACTCGTGCAACGATCGGCAGGTAAATGACGTGTCGCGGAGTTTCCGATATCTTATATCCCGGGGGTACGCGAGGTGAAAATTCGTGAATCGTGTGTACCGGTTTGTCGTTGCTGTACGCACCGGTAGTGACGTTACACGTTACTCTGATCACGTTAACGTTCATAATGTTCACGGGTTCGTCGGACTCGTGCCAGATTCTCGGCACTAAGACATGCGTCGCTGAGAATCCCAACAACGAGCCCACGTTGTTCGGTTTCGTAAAGTCTACGAAGAACGAGCAGTACAGTTCGCTTTTCATGGTGTTGTTGTTAGCTCGTAGCACTAGTGGATACTTATCGTCGTCGTCGTCGTCGTAGTCGTCGTCGTTGTTACCGCGTCTTCGAGGATATTGCTCGAGCAATCGGTGCTTCAAGTACTTTGCGATAGCGTCTAATTCGTAGGAACCGTGGGGGATCGTAACGTATTCGCGAGCGACATCGACGCTGGAGAGTGCGGTGTTCTTGATCGGGACGAAGTAGAATTTATCGTTGCTCGAGTCGATGTTCGGTATCCTGTGAAACGTCTCCAAGTCGGCGAGTCCGAGTTCGTACTGTCCGTCGCTCAAATCTATCGGTGGAAAATAACTGACCGTGAGCACGCTGCTCCGACCCGTTAACGTGAGCGTGAGCGACATTTTACCACCGCTGCTGTAGGTTAGGCTAGCGACACTGAGAAAGAGAAAATGACTCGAACGTAGGATTGCGCGTGAATTTATCTTGGGTAATGTCGAGGTCAAAATTCCAGAGCTTTTTGTCGCAGAAATTGTACGCACAAGTGACCGCAATTGGTCTGATCGAAACGTTGAAAGCGATCGTAATTGTACTTGATCGTGGTCGCGATTGTCGTTCCCCGTCCGAAATACGCGATTAGTTCAGCGTGTGGTCGCAAATTTCCAAAACTGTCGAAATACTGCACGCGCGATCCGCGTTTCGCGTACGCCACCCAGTGCGTGCCTTCGCCGCGATTCTCGTCCAGATTCGCGATACCGCATTCGTTCGGTCGTACGCGCGCGGGGAGCGTGTCGCGCATAAACACCCCCCCCGAAAGAACGGTACGTCGATGCACTCGCGCTCTAATTGCAGGTTAGTCATAGGTTGTTGTAGCCGCTGCTGTCGCGTTATCGCCGCCGCCGCCGCAAGCCTGATCGACCGGAGTTTTTTTTCCTCGACCGTCGACCTCGTCTGAGGTTCATACCGGCGCCGCGCTTGTACGGTGCTAGATACATTTCTTTCCCCTCCATCTCCCGATTGTGACGCATCGTTTCTTCCAGCTGTTTTCGCGCTGCCTTCGCGTCGTTGACCGTTTCGGCGATACCCGCCGCTCCACCGGCTAATGCCCCGATAGCCGACAGAGCGGGCAGAAGAAGCGGAAGAAAGCCTCCGTGTTTTGCTACCGGTAGGATACGGCGTCGTTGTCCTCTGGACTTGCGCGTTCGTCTCGTAGTTTGTCTTCTTCTTCTTCTTCTCATACCCATACCGAGTTTAGTCTTAGCTTTCATCGCGGCCCACACTCCGGTCGCCGCTGCTTTTTCACCAAAAGTCGCGTCGTTCGCGAACACTCGATCCGCCTCGTGTCGTCCCTCCAAATCCTTTCGACGAGAGTACGCGATATCGTGCTCCCGACAAGCGACGTCCAGCGGATTTATACCTTCGTCGCCGCGAGCCAATCGCTTCGGCAAACGCGTTCCCGGTCCGCAGAACTGATATCCCGGAATGTGTAGCTCTATCGGTAAACGGTTGATGATCCTGTTCACGAGTCCCGATCCTGTTTTCGTTGACTTCTTCTTCTTTTTCTTCTGCTTCTTCGTTGTCGTTGATCTACCCATTACCGCAACCATACACACTAAAATGCGAACATACGGGGATGCAAGGACAGTCGTAAGTCAACGGTTCTTCGATAGCGATCGATTAGAGAAGCGCTACGATTCTGATTCGCTCGACAGGTGTCGCGGGTATAAATAGCAGTGACGTTACGGTTTCGGTGCGTGAGAAAGAGAGAGCATGCAATTCGTGAAACAACCGAACGCTATTCGCGTGACCGCGAACAGGACGTTGGAGGATTCGACGTGGAACGAGAGTCGTTCGCGCAGGCACGGTTCGTTGTTGCCGAACAGCGTACGAGCCGTGATCTGCGGTCCGTCCGGGTGCGGAAAAACGAACGTGCTTCTCAGCCTGTTGGAGAGTCCGAACGGATTGCGCTTCGAGAACGTGTACGTGTACTCGAAATCGTTGCGACAGCCAAAGTATCGGTATCTGGAGCGAGTGTTGTCGCGCGTCGGAGGACTCGGGTACTTTCCCTACTCGGACACCGCCGAGATCGTCCCGCCGAGAGACGCTCTGCCCGATTCGATCTTCGTGTTCGACGACGTGGCGTGCGACGAACAGAACGCGATCCGCGAATACTTCTCCATGGGCAGGCACGCGAACGTGGATTGCTTCTACCTGTGCCAATCGTACGCGCGAATACCGAAACACTTGATCAGAGACAACGTGAATTTTCTCGTGCTGTTCAAACAGGACGGGACGAACTTACGTCGCGTGTACAACGATCACGTGAACACAGATATGACGTTCGAGGCGTTCAACGACCTGTGCGCGAGATGTTGGAGACGACGTTACGATTTCGTGGTCATCGATAAGGACCGTGCCATGTACGATGGTCGGTATCGACGAGGATTTAACGAGTTCGTGGTACCTCGCGAACCTCAGTAGATCGCGAGTCCTTCATCGAGCAACACGGATGTCTAACGGAGCAGCGACTAGCGGCGTCAACATGGAGAGCACGCAACAACAACAACAACAAGAAAGGAAACAAAAACGGCGTCGCAGACAACAGTCCGGAGACGGCGAGACGAAGAAGAAGATTGCTAAAATCAGCGACGCTATACGACGGAAGTACATGAGCCTGAAACTCGGTAAAATGGCAACGAAAGCTGCTGCGAAGGAGAGCGCGCGTCCGATCGTCGAACCGCTGAAACACTTGGTCGAGAACACCGCGACGTTGAAAACGCGTCCAGCGATACCATCGCTCGGCAAGCAGCAGCAGCAGCAGCAACGTTCGAAGAAGAAACGATTATCCTTTACTCCGTCCACAGCCGAAGCGACGTTACGACTCGAAACGACTTCACTTCCGGATTCGAACGACGACGACGACGACGACAGCGCCGACTACGAAACAACCGAGGAACACGACCATGGCGAGGCGGACGAAACGATTCGAGAAGTTCTCGATCCACAAACCCCCACCACCACCACCACCGTCGAAAACCTCGGCGCGTACACCCGAAACGTCAGCGGGCCGCTGTCGCGCGATATCTGCGCTTGTTCTTCACCGACACCAAGAAACTGATCGACAACGTGTACGGCGTGTACCTGGACGACAACGAACGGCTGATGATCGGTGATTCCGTGCTCACCATCGGCGAGAACGACGACTACGTTAGATTGCCTCGATCGTGGAGGAACTTCGCGAAGCCGGTCTCATCGTAAATTGATCGGTCGAATCGACGACGCGTCAGTCTCGTTCGCGATCACCGCCCCCGCAACATGTCGGTGAACAAGTTTGGCGCATCTTTGCACGGTAGTACCGCCGATACTACTGGTGCTGCCGGCGACAACGATCAACGCATGGAGACGATTCGCTCGCTGAATCTGTACGTCGCGAATTACGTGCGAGAGAACACGCTGTGTCTGGGCACCGATCGGTCGACGTTCGACGCGATGGAACGCAAGATGCGTCGCGTGGCATATCCGGAGGAGGATACCGAAGCTGCGACGAAACGATACGTGGACGACGTGGAACGTACCGTCGGACGTGCTCTCGACGCTATGGAGGAAGACATGTATGCAGTGACGACGAAACGACTGGACGCTTCGACGACCGCGATAAATACCGCAATGGATAAACGTTTCCGTGACCTGAAGACCGAGTTAAATATCACGCTGCAACGACGCTTCGATCACTTGAAGGATAGACTCGACGCCCTCGCGACACCGATCGCGTAGGTGTAAGGAAGCACGGAAGCGCGACGATGAGCGACAACGACTACGACGACGACGACGACGACGATGATAACAAACCCCTGCAACACCGTACGTGCTTCGAGTGCCTGGTACAGTATCTGCTGCTGCTGATCGTGGAACGTTATCTTGGTAGCCACCATCACCGCCGCTATGGGCACGAGTGAGGAGCGAATACAATTGGTCAACGAACTGCACGCTCCCGCGAGACGAAATTTCCCGCGGAGACGCGTAGTTACTCGAGGCTACGACGATCTTTGGCAGGCGGATACTCACGATCATCGATACGTTCAGCAAGTACGCGTGGGCCGTGCCCGTGAAAACGAAAAGCGGGCGCGACGTGACCGAGGCGTTCGCTACCGTGTTGCGACGAAGCGGCAGATGTCCACGAAACCTACAAACCGACAAGGGTTCTACAACGCGGAGTTTCAACGATTGACGAAGACTCGCGGGATCAACCACTACTCGACGTACAGCGTGATGAAAGCGTCGATCGTCGAGCGTTTCAATCGTACGCTGAAGAATCTGATGTGGAAACAATTCTCCTTGAACGCCTCCTATCGCTGGTTGGATCTACTACCGACGCTCGTGCGCACCTACAATCATCGGAAACATCGTACGATCAACGCGCGACCCGTCGATGTCACCTCTGCCACTCGTTTACCGTTCATCGTATCGTCGTCGGATGTCGAGCAACGACGACGACGACCCGCAAAATTCCACGTCGGCGACAAAGTACGCGTGAGCAAATTCAAGACGATCTTCGAGAAGGGATACACGCCGAACTGGTCGACCGAGGTGTTCGAAATCACTGCGGTACAACGAACGCGACCTGTGACGTACATTTTACGCGATTCCGCGGGAGAGTCGATCTCGGGTGGATTCTACGAGCACGAACTGCATTCGGTCGCGAATCCGGACGTCTATCACTGGTGGCTCGCGTCCTCAAGTCCGTGTTCAAATTGATGTAGTCGCGCAACCACGGTTTCTGATCGAACCGTAGAACGCGATGAATACGCGATACGCGAAGTCCATGCTGAATGCACTGCCTCAAGTAGCGATAGTGGATCACGTATCGTTCTTTGTCGCGGAGCGTGGCGATCAGCTTGCTTTCCTTGCCGACGGGCGCTTGCTCGCGCACAGGACAGAACGGAAAGTCCGCGTGCTCGTCGTGAATGTCTCGCGGATACTCCAGATCCACTTCCAGCAGGTAACCCTCGTCCGCATCGTCCTCCGGCAAGGATGTAATGTCCGAAGCGGCCATCGCCTTGCCCAACTCGACCACCGCCGCCTCGTCCAGCCATCGGAACCCGCCGTACGGCATCGCTTGCGACATCGCCCATCCGTACAGGTTGTTCACGTCGAAGTACATCAAGTACGTGGATGCTTGCGACGCGTCGTACATCGATGTCGGTAGGTACTTGTTGTTGGCGCGAGCGTACCTGTGCGAGCACTGGCTGAGACCGCCGCGTATACCACGCTCCACGAACAACAACATGTCCACGTCGGTGAGCAGTTCCAATTCGACGCGCGTGTACTTCAACATCGCGTCCCACGTGAACGCCGGTAACGTACAGTAATGCGCGGGGTCCAGTTCGTTACTCGCGATAGAGTCAATACGAAAGTTTTCGAACACGTCGGCGAGCAACAGCACGTCGGTCTTCAAATACAAATCGCTGTACTCGCCTAATGTCTGTATACGAAAACTGTTCCACACGTTCGTCGCGTGCGCGTAATCAGACTCCGACACACCACTATCGTTCAGTCGATTGTAGAACGCGTCACGAGGCGGTAGTCGCGTGTTGTTCAACTTGTCGTACGACGCCACGTAATCGTACGGAAAGACCCCCTTTCTTGTGAGGAGATCGAATTGTTCGTCAGGGAGATGTTGAAACTCGCGTCTGAGAATTGTTAGTCTGTTTTTCCCGAGATCCGACGCCAGTTTCTGCAGACTCGTGGCCAGGAACTTGAACGAATCGACGAATCGAAATTTCAACGTTCTTCGCCACTCCTTGCGTTCGCCCTTGAGATCCTCCACGTCCTTCGTGAACGATATGTAGCGTTCTTTCGTTAACGGTAGGAGGCTGATCTTTCCCTTGAACGCGTCTGCCAACTCCTTGATAACGAAATGCGCGTCGTAGCCGGTCAGGTTGTGGAACACCACAGGTATCGTGCACGAACGTTGATACCGCAAGTTGCACGATCTATGCGCCGCGCCTCTGTACTCACCCGTCGAATGACAATGATCGCGCACTTTTCTATCGTCCTCGCCTCGGTCGAAGGGTCCTCCGCACACGTGACACGCTGTCGCCCCGTCAAAACTTCGTTTCTGTTGCTGAGTCAACGGTGCCATCGGTTTCTTGGTACGTAAACACGAGTACGCAACGTTCGCGAATTCCCGGAGTTCACGCACAAACCACTGCAGACAGTCGGTGTCACTGCGATACGCTCGATATCTGCACAGAGCCTGGTCGTAGGAACAATGTACGTAGTATCCTACTCTGTGAGCTCTGTGACGTTGGTACTCGTACGTGCGACGACGACTACGATCCATCGCTGGCTGCTCTAGTTCCTCCAGCACACACTCAAAGTCCGCGTAGACGACGAACGGCACGCGTTCCTTGCGCTCGTGATGCTGGAACCGCAACATTTTTTCCTCTTCGGACGGCAATTGCACCGCGCACTCGTTCAATCGTACACAGTCCTCGGTGTGCCGCTGCAATCGCTCCGCCGACGAGAAAAAGTTGAGGCACCTGAAACGAGAAAGAAACCAATGTAAACGCTTCGTCATCGTCCGTCACGAATCACTCGAATTTTTCTTTAGTACTCTTTTTTTTGCTTACCTATCGCAAACGAATACTCTGCCATGATGGTTGCGCAACTGTTTGGAAATTAAGCGGGAGAGACTGCGGATGCACGCGAAATAGTACCGCTGCGAATCCTTCGGATCCTGTACCAGCAGCACGTTCGCGTGTCTCCCTTCCCGCTTGTTGCTGGACACGCGTAGCGGCACGCAACCGTCCTCGTCGGACCACAGATAAATGTTCACGGAAACGTCGTTGACCGCCTCGAACTTCTGCACCTGGTCCATGGACATGGGAAGTTGCACACCATCCGTACGTAGTACCGTCGAGTAGTGTGGATACGATGTCATCCGTTCCCCGTGTGTAGTAGCAGGAAACAGACTAGCGACGACCGACCACAAAAAACACGTGTTGTCGTTGCACTGCACGTTCACCACCGCTTTTTTCGATACGACCGCTCGCGGAAGCGGCGCGTTGCACCCACCGCGCAGTGGATTATGTTTGTTCATGTTTACCAAGAGATTCTGCACTGCCCGCAAGGTCCAGCCACTCTCGCGCTCCTGAAACTCCTCCATCGCGACCAACGTCGGAACAACCACTCGCGTCGCGTACCACTCGCGAACGTTCGATGACATAAGGAGTACGTGATTTCGCGTCGCGAAACTCTTTACGTCCGTCTCGTCCCGCAACATAAATTCTGCGTTTAACACGGTGTTCACCGACACGCTGCGATGCTTCGTAATGGCGTTCGTAACGCGCGAAATCACCGTTCGACGGGCATTTTGAAAGAATTTGCGTGGACCGACGGCTTCCACGTTTATCACCGCCCCGGTCGACAACCGCTTCTCGAACGCTGTTTCCAGGTCCTCCCAGACGACCTTGGGTGTCGTCGTCGTCACTCGAGCGGCGTGCCCACGCCCTACTCGCGAGAACCGTCCTCGCACTATCGCGCGCAATGTTTGCGTTCGCGCGAGCAACGACACCATCCGCTGCTTCTCCCACACCGGCACGCGTTCGCCTCGTTGATACGCGACGATGTTACGTATCGTCTCGTCGCACCTGTCCATCCAATCGCGGAATTCCGCGGTGGTTCTCAACAGTTCGGACATCCGAGACAACGTTAAAAACGCGTTCTTGAACGTTTCCATGTCTTGTTATTTGCACGTATGCACTCACTTAATAAAAACGATTGTATGATTTTCCATAAGACGTTTACGCCACGTAGGTGAATTCGCGTCAGAATATCGAATAGCTATCGGCCACACTTTCGGTCCGTAGAAGCTTGACACGTACACTAGCCTCGGATACTCACGAACGTAACGCCGTAATTCGTTATCCAGAAACGCATCTACAGACATTACCGTCGTAGGATACAATCCCTCGTACACTTCCGTCGAGTTGTTCTCAATATCGCGTAACAGCATCAATGGGGTACACGCAATCGCGGTAATGTATACCTCTTCACACCTCGAAATATTCTTATCCCCCACAATGCACGACACCGTACATTCGCGAGCACTACTATAACGCGCAATATGTTTCACCACATTACGCTGATCGCGTGTAAAACATTCAATTCCACGGTGAAAAATACTGGTCCACGCAGCCTCGCACAATGATTGAATGCCCACGATATCGCGAATCTTAAACGTTTCTAGCACAAGTGTTTCCGCATCCAACTCGCAAGCCGTAGATGGCGTTGAGATATCCCCATCAAATTCACAAATCGCGTCCGATAATGCGAAGAATATCGGATTATAGAAACCTAGTTCTCGCACTTTCTGTTGCACACCAATCCGTAATAGTTTGAGACGTAGGATAATCACTCGTAAACAACGACGTTTGCTATTTCCTAGTAACAAATTTTTTCGTCGAAACTCTATGATAGCTCGTATGCATTCGTTGTACCTGTCTATCCAGTCTCGACATTCCTGGATCGTGTGCACTCGCGCGCACCTTCTTGATAACGATATAAAAGTTTCAATGAATACTTGCATTTTTAAATATGTTTTTTCACGCGCGCGCGCGCGTGCGTGTGCGTGTGTGTGTACTACACCTCACGGCTCCCGCTCATCCTTTTCCGCGCGTTCTAACTTTTTATAATATATTGCTACACGCATTTGCCTTAACCGTACTATCATTAGACGTAGCCCCTCTTTACTATGTCTACGCACTATGTGTTTACGAAACTCCTCGGCGAGTTGTAAAATAACGTCGCAACGCTCAATCCACTCGTAACATTGTTCATAGGTATGTAAAAACGGTATCGTCTCGGTTAACACTATAACAGCCTGTTCCAATGTTTCCATTATTCTTATGGATAACGTATGGAAAAACTATTTCCTTATTCTTCTAGTAAGTGCACGCACCACCTCACTAGATACGTTTTTTTTCAGAAAACACACGATACTAACACCGATTTTATCACAAAAACTCTTCCGCCGCGTTACGTCTGTCATCTCGACGATGCGAACTACCTTAAATATACGAACATCCCTACCTAAAATCTCCCTACCCCTTACATTTACATACAGGGGTATACCTAAAATTCTTCCTTACGTCATATCACGCTTTTAAGCATATGCGTATTCTTCTCGAAAGTTTACCTGCACTCATTATCGCCCCATGGCTAGATCACGCACCGATGCTACTGCGTCTTATTATTAGCTATGGTTTTGACGCGATTTATCGCACCATACCAAACGTAGGTTTCACCTTACATCTTCTACGCGTCGTACCGCCGTATGTTTTTTCCGACCGAGAGAGGAAAAGCGACAGAGAGATATACGAAAATATCGTACCTCTCCCTCTCTCGCGCTCCGTGTTCGAACGTCGCGGGCGCGATCTAGCCATCGGACACCGATAATTAGAAGCGCGCCGCCGGCCCGCTTTGAATCCTGCGGCGGTTCAGAGATAGCGCGCATCGCTGCTGCGCATTATTCTGTTACGGTTCTCTGCTTTCGTTTTCGGTTTTGACAACATGCAGGTTTCGACTCGCATGTGTCACGCGTAATACCTCCGTATGTTTTGCCTATGGTCCTAGAGAGAGAGTGGTGCAAATAGCATACCTCTCTCTCTCTCACTCCTTGTTCGTGAGCGCAATCTGACCTTGGCGACAGAAAGATATACGAAAATATCGTACCTCTCGCTCTCTCCTAGTCCGAACGGCGCTTTGAATTTCACCGCGGTTCCGAGATAGCGCGTTATTCTCGGATTACGTGATACGAAAATGCAGGTTTCGACTCGCATCTTCTCCGCGCCATACCTCCGTATGTATTGTCTATGGTCCTAGAGAAAGAGCGATGTAAATATCATACCTCTCTCTCCCTCTCTCTCTCGTACACCCGATTCAAACGTTAAGGTAGGATTTCCTAGACACGATTCGCCGCGGCGGCGGATCGCGGTGGTGAATCGTGGCCCGTCGCCGCGTCGAGCAGACCTCAGGTACCGCGTTAAGGGACCCAGTTGAGTTCAAGCACTTGAAAGGGTCTATTCTAACGGTCGGTATACCTGCTTCAGAAAAACCAAATTGTTTATTCTTTATCGTATCTCTCTGGAAGTGACACCGAGGGCTTCCTTACGTTTTTCCGATGAAAATCATACCAAATGTCATGTAAATCGGGCTATTTTTAACGAAGTTAGCTTGAAATTGTGCAAATGAATTTTTCATCAATTTCCTTCATTATGCTCCGAATTACGTCGTTCTTGGTGTTAGTTTCATTGGCGAAACATAGAGAATCGATTGGTACCGTTGTCGCAAAGATCTGATGAGAAATATGGAACTTGGATTTTTCCACCTTTAATGGTATTCCAAACCTTTCGAGGGTCGAAAGCCATAAAATTCGGTGCGGCATCACGGAAGGTTGACCTCGCCACGTGGTGGCAGCCGGCATCTCTTTAACAGGCGTCGCTCCAGAATCACTCTGTACAATACAGTATGTACATATACATATGTACATACAGAGTCTCGAGGACGAAATGAGACGATGATTCGAGGTCTGCGAACCCCCTAATTGCGAATTTTTATAAAACAATGATGGCATTCGATTGTCGACATTTGTCCAACAAAAGTTTGGTTTGTCCACCCGTAAAAAAAGGATATACCTAAAGAATAAACAACGTCGAAAAAACGTAATATTAATATGAAATAAGGTACGTATAGGTAATTAATGCTGTTGGAATACTTCTATGACCCTGCTTCAGTACATCTGTGCAATGAATGCTCATATTATTAGTTTACAAGAAATATATAAAGAAAACATAATCCCATAACTTTTGGATTTCAACTAGTTTCCTTATTTCTTGGGATTCTGTCCCACTATGGAAATGGATCGCGCGGCGGTCTCCGCTAGACTCAGTTTGGAGCAGTCAAGGTTTTGGCCGCCGCGATTCGCCGCCCGCCAGGAGATTCCGCCATAAATGGCGGAAAACAGACACTCATCGCATTGTGTTGCGTCTCGAGTAGCCTAGGTAGCTGCCGAGACAGACACACTGACAGAGCGGTTGGAAAACGCGCCTAGGAAAACGGATACACGCTTCTCCATAAGAGCGGTGCTTAGGATTCGCCGCCGCGATCCGCCGCCGCGGCGAATCGTGTCTAGGAAATCCTACCTTTACAGATATCGCACCGCGATTTGACCTTGGAGCGATAACGGGGTTGCGGATCGCTTCCTATGACGCGTGAAGAGTCATCGGCGGTACCCCCTCCACCTGCTTCCAGGACCCGTTCCACTTCCAGACGCACGTCCCCACCTGCTCCAGGGTCGCGGTCCCCCCACCCGCCTCCCCC
Organism: Andrena chrysosceles; assembly: GCA_963855975.1. Classification (NCBI taxonomy): domain Eukaryota; kingdom Metazoa; phylum Arthropoda; class Insecta; order Hymenoptera; family Andrenidae; genus Andrena; species Andrena chrysosceles. The sequence goes on along the minus strand of OY979768.1, from coordinate 26,953,416 downwards.
TCGCCATGGGAGCGGTACCCCTCGCCCCGCTTCACCCCTCACATCCCATGGAGTAGAACGCCCCTATTATAACTACTACTTGGCAATGGCGTCTAGTTCGTAGGAGCCGTGGGGAATCGTTATGTATTCATCAATGGTGTCGACGCTATTGTTGATATCATAGTTTACGGTGAAGTAGAATTTATCGTTGCTCGAGTCGATGTGTGATCGCAGTGAAGCCTGGAAACGCAATGCAAAGAAGAAACGAAATCTTTAAATTTTTGTAGCCTCAATTAAATAATAAACGTCTCAACATTTGTTCACAGTCCTACTTAGGGGAAACCACACAAAACCCCAGGCGGGATGCTGGTACTTCAAATTTTAATTACATTTTTAAAAAAACTTTGCAACAACATTTTCTTATCGGTGGAAGTTTATTTTTCGTCATGCCGTAATATTCACCTGTCCTCTTGACTGTTGTGCTTTGAGCGCTGCTTTGTTGATATCTTCTCGGGTCGATAAATAGGGAAATATGAAATCTTCGAATTACTTGAAAGATTCAATTTTGGGATAAATTGTCCTTAGCATAAGATAGCAAATAATCATATAAGATGTCAACGTATATATTATATATCGCCCTGCGTATATATGTATTGACAAATTGGAGAGTAATTTGATCAAAAATATAAAAACCTCACTGTTTAAGGGCGTGCGGACTCCGTAATGGTTTAAATAGGTAGAAATGACCATAAACGGCCTTGGGCCAATTTGTCGTATAAACGGAATTATTCATCAATATATCTATGTTGATGTGTGAAATGATTGTTTGCTATCTTATTCTAAGGACAATTTGTCCAAAAATTGGACCTTTCAAAATAATGATGATCCACAGCACACTTCCCGCATTACTATAAGTTTTCTAAACGAGCATAACGTTAACATTATGACAGGATCGGCTTAATCTCCAGATCTAAAGGCGGGATTTTCTATACGTATAGAAAATCCCACCTTAAACCCCATCAAAGTACTGGAATAATGTGGAAAAATAAATACAACAAAGACAAACATAAAAAAATAAATTCAATTTGTATTTATTAATTTTACAAATGTCTCGAAAATCAGTCACACACAAAAGCAATCGAAGCAAATCATATATAAAGTGTACTCCTTTTTTAAAGTCATGCGTGTAAGACAGCGATATAAATGTTAAAGACTGTAATGAATACGGCACAGCTAGCGACGGCCGAAACATGTGGTATGCAGTATTTGCCACGCAGCGCAACCCGGATTTTTAGCACACGCGAAATTAGTTTTCCAATCTGGTACACCCATGATGATTACCATAAGGAGATGAAAGCCGAATTTTTCACGAGTTGGATTATCCAGTTATTGGAAGGTGTGGAGCAACCATTATTGTCTGCAGCCTGCATTATTGTGATACACCGTATCATTCTGTCGTCAAAAATAAAGCACCAACGAGCGCCAACAAAAAATGAAATAATCGATTTGTTGCGCAAAAAGGAAGAGTAAATTTTGACGAATCATTGACCAAATCAGATCTGTTAACCACAGTCAAGCAGCATAAGCTCGCAAAGCAATATGTACTGGATGAAATGGCTTTTGAAATGGTACATGAAGTTATTAGACTTCCACCTTATCATTGCGAGTGAAAAGGGATACGTAGCCGAACACAAGTCATTTATCATGGAAATAGTAACAGGATCAGTGGATGACGGGTTAAACGGGACTATTATAGAAGATCGGTAAAAATGTGCGGTAGACGCCGAAATAGTGCAAGAGAAAGATTTTGTAAAAGAAATAACAAGAAACGCAGTGTTTGACGAATGCGCTCTTGGTTTTTCAATTTCGTCCTCTTCTCGTGACGGAAATGGAACAGTTACAATAATTCCGAGTGCTCTGCATTCTTCAGGACATCTGTAAAAGTATTAAAATGCTGTTATCAGTACAAATAATTATCATTTTGTAGGTGTATACGAATGCAGTATTACAATAAGTGTACTTACGGAACTCAATCGTTTTCATCCGTAGAAGAATCTGATTCGCTTGAGCTCCCTTCGACAAATGGTAAAAATTCGTCAGAGTATTCGTCCCTTCCTACTTCTTTTAGAAAATCTCCCTCTTGCACTTTTTCGGCGTGTTCCACGCATTTTCTCCAATCCTCTGTAGTAATCATGTTTATCCCGTCAACCACTAATGTTGTTACTGTTCTCATGTTAAATGACTTGTTGTGTTCGGCTACGTACCCCTTCACTTGCGCCCAAATCAACTCAATGGGGTTGTACTGACAATGATAAGGTGGAAGTCTAATAAATTCATGTTCCATTTCAGAAGCCATTTCATCCAGTACATATTGCTTTGCGAGCTTGTGCTGCTTGACTATGGTTAACAGTTCTGGTTTGGTCAATGATTGATCGAAATTTATTTCCTTTCTGCGCAGCCATTCAATTATTTCATTTTTTTTGTTGGCGGTAGTTGGTGCTTTATCTTTGACGACAGAATGATACGGTGCATTATCCATCACAATAATGCAAGCTTGCTCCAGACCATCCAATAACTGGATAAACCACCACGTGAAAAGCTCGGCATTCATCTCCTTATGGTAATCATCATGGGCTTTACCAGATTGGAAAACTAATTTCGCGTGTGCCAAGAATCCGTGTTGCGCTGATCCTGCGTGGCAAATGATTAAGTGTCCTCCTTTTCCTGTTGGGACGTTTAAACCTCCACTGTTTGTCGTGGAGTCTATCCATATATGTTGTCTTGTATGGTTCTTATTAACCCAGATTTCATCTAAATATATAACAGGACGAGGGTCTTTAAATGTCCGGAGTCTGCTCATTTTTCTCAAAAATGATATCCTTGCGGCCACAATGTCCACATGGTCCATCAAAATTTTTCTGCCGTCGTTCCCGTTTTTATACCGGAATCCCAAATTCTTCAAAACGTGGCCTAGCAAACATATTGAGCCCTCAAAATCGTTGAACTCGCGTAACTTGGTCAGGACTTTCTGTCTCGTTGGGAATTCTTTTCTGTTGTAAAATTCCACAACGGTGTGTCGAATTAATTCCTTCTTCTCATCATTCATGTCGGTTGTTGTAGTACAGGGTCATCCGTTAAAACTGCAACCTACGCGCGCGCGAACAGACGAATTGGCAACACCGCCTCACGGACGGATTCCACTACAACCATGCACCGACCCGGCGCGGCGTTCGGGGGGTCACCAACGACCGCTGGGTAGCAGTGATGCCCGAGCTTCGAAAATTTTAGGGTGGTCTCTTTCAAATTAACGTCACACGGAGCTATTTGAAATTTCCCGGCCGGTGTTGAAGAATTGGGGTCCTTTTTCGTATAACTTTTGAACTATGAAAGATATCCGAATGCAAATTGCGCCGAAAAATGAGGAAACATTATTCCCTCTTGATGATGGATCATTTAAAATATTTTACATTTACTTAATTTTTCTTTTATCAATTTTTTAACCATAATTGTTGTGAAAAGCTTTTGCAAACTGTTTACTTAATACTGTATTTAATGCTCTTTTTAAAATTCATGATGTTGATAAACAATAGGCTAGTTGTTTCTGTGTCATTACTTTCATAAATTGAGAAATTAAATTTTTATTCAATTATGTGTTAGTTCCGCAGACCTCAGAATTTATTGTTCTGGTTATCCTTATATGCAGTGCATGCATAGATCGGACGTATGGAGTAACTAATGATGGACGTGTCTTTGATTGTAGCGGTGTTTGAATTTTTTTTCTAGAACTTTTGTGTCTGAATGTTTAGCCTGTTAACTACTCAACGCCACGCCCATACCAACTTCCGTTAATGGCATTTCTTGGAACGATGCGTCATTATTGTGGCTGAAAATCTCTCCGTACGAAGGTATAGCGCCGCGGTCAACCCTGTCGTAGCTAAAATTTTTGAAATTAAGACTGGTACGCGACCAGTTGATATTGTTTTCAAACCGCATTACAGTAATCCGGGGTGCGAGTGGTAAACCGATCATAAAAGCGGAGCGCGCGGCTCGCTTACCTGGGCCGGGAAATTCCGCACAGCTCTTTGCGACGTTAATTTGAAAGAGACCATCCTAAAATTTTCGAAGCTTGGGCATCACTGTTACCCAGCGGTCGCTGGTAACCCTCCGAACGCTGGGCCAGTGCATGGTTGTAGTGGAATGCGTCTGTGAGGCGGTGTTGCCATTTTCGTCTGTCCGCGCGCGCGTAGGTTGCAGTTTTAACGGATGACCCTGTATATCGATGCCTCTTTTTCGGGGACGAAAACGACGTGCTGGGTCTATCCTCGTTCACGGGTCTTGGTAATTTTCCTTCGGCACAAATTCGACGAACAGTTCTTTCTGAAACACCGCATGCTTCGGTCATCGCTAACTGTACCGTATTCATAACGTCTGTCTTCCACGCATCGCTTTAAAAAACGAGTATACTCTGTATATGATTTGCTTTGATTGCTTTTGCGTGTCTCCTGATTTTCGAGACATTATTAAACTTATTAAACACAAATTGAATTATACATAAAAAATAAATTGTAATTTTATATTGGAAAACTTGAAAGAGTAATTTTGCCGTTGGGCGACTGTATCGTCCAAAATCATTGAGTACACTGATCAACGTATCCAAGGCTTCAAAAAAACACTTGAAATTATAATGGAGAAAACGGATTGTTGCCGAGCGTATAGGCTTAAACTGCTTGCCAAAAATACGAGAAAACAGATGAAATCCTGCGAAATGTTCCGCGACAAGGCACAGGTCCGGCAGGATGATACGGGCGAAGCGGTCGATTGCCCGGTGCGCCAAAAAATTTTGTTCGGCATTATAGGTATTTTTACGCTGATCCTGATAAATCACAGCAATGACAGAATGAATAAATACATAGTAGGAGAAAAGATGAACGAGACTTGTTACCGTAAAATAAGTCCAAACAATTAGGTACAGGGTCATTTTCTCGCTGGAGTCCTCAAAGGCGATGCCGCCGACGAGACCGCACCTCGCTGAGGTTCGTTGCCTTCGACGATCAAGACCAGAAGGCCCATACAATGTTGCGCAATCGGACTGACGAATATCGGGTTCTACATTTCTCATCAGATCTTTGCGAAAGTTACGTCAATCAATTCCTTATGTTTTCCGATGGAAATAGCCCCCAAAACGACCCAAATTCGGACCAATATTAAGGAAATTACATAAAAAACTGATTTGCATAATTTCAAGATTTATGGTTTCATTAGTCATCACATGCGTGTGGCATAGAATCTATTAAATAGCTTAAGGGGGGAGACCACTGTCTCAGTCCGAAATGTAAGGGTGTTTTCGGGAATTTATTTCAACCAAACAACGCAAGGAAATCAATTTATTGCTTAGTATAGTTAATAGTGTACATATCGAAGGGTAAGAAAAAATTTTCTTCAATCAAATTCATAAATCCGTTTCCTGTATACTCTTCGTCAAAATTTGCGCTCCGGCAAAAACATGCTAGTCACGTTGACAGTCCCCAGGCCATATGGTTCATCGAAATTCAAAAAAACAATAATATTTAGAAACTAGAAGCTTGCCTCTATTACGTGACGATCGAAAAATGTCAAAATTGTAAAAAATAACAAAATGGCGGACCACTGTGTAGGAGCGTGGGTGGTTAAGCGCCAGTAACTCAACTCAAGGAACGACAAAACGGTTTATTGTAAAACACACACACGTATATAACGCACACATATAATGTTGTTTAATTAGAATAACTCGTGTCCCTTTCGACTCGGACTACCGATAACGGGCGCACTCGCATCCACTTCGCGTTCTTAACCCTTAGGCTGCCGCTATAGCCACTATACAGGGTCATCGTTTAATCCTGCAACCCGCGCGCGCGCGAACAGATGAAAATGGTAACACCGCCTCACGGACGCATTCCACTACAACCATGCACCGGCCCAGCGCAGAGCTGCCTGCGACCGTTGGACAAGAGTGATGCCCGAGCTTCGAAAATTTTAGTGTCGCAAAAAGCTAGGTATTGGAAATTTCCCGACCCAGGTAATCGAGCCGCGCGCTCCGCTTTTATGATCGGTCTACCACTCGCACCCCAGATCACTGTAATGAGGTTTGAAAATAATGTCAACAGATCTCGTACCCGTCTCAATTTCAAAAATTTTAGCCACGACAGGGTTGACGGTTCCTTGTACGGAGAGATTTTTCGCCACCTGCTTGTAAAAACCACAGTAACGGCACATCGTTCCAAAAAATTACATTAACGGAAGCCGGTATAGGCGTGGCGTTGAGTAGCTAAAACATTCTAACACAAAAATTCTAGAAAAAAAATTCAAACACCGCTACAATCAAAGACACGTCGCATTAGTTACCCCTTACGTCTGATCTAGGTATGCACCGCATTAAGGATAAAATCATAAAAAAGAAAACCAGAACAATAGATTCTGAGGTCTGCAGAACTAACACATAATTGAATAAAAATTTAATTTCTCAATTTATAAATGTAATGATACAGAATCAACTAGCCTATTGTTTATCAACACCACGAATTTTAAAAACAGCGTTAAATACATTATCAAATAAACAGTTTCCAACAGCTTTTTAAACAATTATGGTTAAAAAATTGATAAGAGAAAAATTAAGTAAACGTAAAATATGTTAAATTATCCATCATTAAGAGGGATTAATTTTTCCTCATTTTTTTGGCGCAAATTGCATTCCGATATGTCTTACAGTTCAATAGTTATACGAAAAAGACCCCAAAATTTTCAACCGGGGCCGGGAAATTCTGAATAGTTCTTTGCAACGTTAATTTGACAAGGACCAGCCAAAAATTCTCGAAGCTCGAGCATCACTGCTGTCCAGCGGTCGCTAGCAGCTCTCCGAACGCGGTGACCGTGCATGGTTGTAGTGGAATGCGTCCGTGAGGCGGTGTTGCCATTTTACAAGTTCGCGCGCGCGCGGGTTGCAGGATTAAACGATGACCCTGTATTGGCACGGTTCTACCCCCTCGACTCTATGGGACCTATTGACTACTCATACATAAAAATTTTTGGAAAAAAAGGACCCCTACTTTTACGAAAAAATAGCGGCAGCCTAAAGGTTAACAGCGGTCTCACTCATGCTCAATAGCTTCCGGTTTCTCATCGATCTATCACACGTCACACACGTTCAACGGACGACAATCGAACACAAAATCCGTACAGCCCGTTCGGGCTCGCTCGCGTAGTCGGTCGCTATCACGTATCATCGGGCACTCTCGGCGGATCGCTCGTTTGAGCATATTTAGGACACCTGTCTAATTGGGCGAGGCCCTTACAACTGAAGAAAAAAGTCATGTTTTCGGGGTACAAAATTGGGGAAATGTTGCTAAAAAAAATAGAAGCAGGTCAAAAATTGAAAATGTCTGATCGTCACGTAATAGCGACGCGTTTTCCGTACAATGAATGTCCTTGATCATACCAACTGGACGTATAGTTTTTTCTGTAGACTGCCAACGCGGTTGAAAAATGTGATTCTGGGGAAAACGCGTCCAATGTTCCGCGTGGCTCAGTCGCACGTTTGACACCGCTTCATGAAAAACACCATATCTCCATCAATTTTGCGAATTTCTTCATAAAATTTGGAGAGAACATTATTGAAACATACGTCTTTCAGAAAATGTAAAAAGAAAAATATTTGTTTTCAGATTTGAGACAGTGGTCTCCCCCCTTAATGTACCGTTCTGTACATACATATTTCCTTCCATGTTTCTTCCGTAATTTCTTACTTTTTTTAAATTTTATGGTTTTCTTTGTTTTATTTACTTTTCCATATCATTCCATAGTGCTTCATAGGGTTTAGATCTGGAGATTAAGCGGGCCATGTCATGATGTTAACGTTATGCTCGTTTAGAAAACTTATATTTATGCGAAAATTGTGCTGTGGATCATCATTCGCTTGAAAGATCTAATATTGGGATAAATTGTGTTTAGAATAAGATAGCAAACAATCATTTCGCACATCAACATAGATATATGTTGATGAATAATTCCGTGTACACAGCAAATTGACCCAAAGCCGTTTATGGCCATTTGTACCCAAACCATTACGAAGCCCGCATACCCTTTAACAATGTGGTTTTTATATTTTTCAATAAATTATTCCCCAATTTGTCAATAGATATTGAAAGCGAATTTTTACTACGATCGCTGGCTTCCGACGGGACTCCAGGATGGCTCGCGGCCCGCGTTAATAATTCGTCGTTGCAATACATTGTTGCATAGTTGGGGACGGTACAAGAGAAAAGGAAGAAAAGGACCGGGGCACTTGGTGGGCGACAGTTCGACGGAACGGACGACTAATCCTGCAATCGGGGCTCCTTAAGGGGGGAGCCTGGTGTAGCGGCTCGAAGAAATCGATTTTTTTTGCATAAATCAATAGTTGAACATCACGATAACATGCTCCCAAAGCAGCAAAACGAAATTCGAAAAATTAAGGCGGATGTAGCCGGTTTTGCTACGGAGCGCCAGGTTACCACAAAATTTTAAATGCGTTTTTCTCGAAACGACAGTTTTACACTTTGCGGGCAATGTAACTCAAAAAATATTCAACCAATCGACTTGGCCTTGTGCACGGATATTTGCGAACATTTTCTTCATAGAACTAAGTTATTAGTATAATGATATTGTTTAAATAAATAACTTTTTTTACACATTTAAGGCAAAATTTCGTTGGATAAAGTGGACTTTTTATTCAAGAGGCCGCCATTTGTTCAATTTTGCATCTTTAAGTTATAAATTTGTTCGATTTGTGCGTACACTCATAAACTAAGCGAAAATTGTTTGATTTTTGGTTTCAGATAAAACCAAAAGACGATACGTTGCCCGCAGTGCAACAATTGCGTCGCCAACGGATTGGGCATAAGCCCTTATAACTTGGTTATTTGCCGCTCTTTTTTAATAATTTTTTTATCTATCTTAACCTGTTAATACAATATCCTGAAAGTTTCACAAAGATCGATTAAATACTTTCTTTAAAAAAAATCCCGAAAATGCCTCGATTTCCAGCTAGTTACACCAGGCTCCCCCCTTAAAGCATTTTTGTACCAGCAATTATATTATAATACAGCAATTATATTTTACTACAATGTGTACGGTCGGCGATATATATGTTAACATCTTATATATAATTGTTTGCTATATTGTGTTAAGGACTACTCGAAGAATAGTAAGATAAAAAGCAAGATATTTTTGGCAAGAAAGAAGAAGCAACTATCAGAGATCGGCATTATTTAAATAAAAAAATATAGAAATAACGTATCAAATAAAAGAGACCTTGCCTTTATTTATCTCGAATAAAAATAACCCGAGTCAATTGGTATTTGTAGTGCCACGGATGAATCAGTTTATTCAACGGGAAATCATCCGACGGCCATAAATCATTTTTTTATTTCAACGCCTTTTATCCAGAGCTTCAAATAGTTCTCAAATAAAGAATCAAATAAATACGAAAAAATTATTTGAAGCTCCGGTTGTAAGGTGTTCTAATAAAAAAATTATATGTGCCGTCGGATGAATTCCTGTCGAATAAACTGATTCACCCGTGGCGCTAGAAATAAAAATTGATTCGGGTTATTTTTATTCGATACAAATAAAGATAAAGTCTCTTTTATTTGATAGTTATTTTCATAATTATTTATTTAAATAATGCCCATCTTTGATCGATAGTATAGAACCGAAAGAGTGCGTGCAAAGGAGAGAAACATACGTATTTACAAGAAAAAAGTGTGTAGAAAAAATACGAGAAAGTAAAATTATAAAAGTGTGGAGACAGTGAAGAGCATGAGCGACGGTAGAAAGAAAATAAAAAGGCCTGTTATAATGACATATACGTCAGAATAGGTTTGGGTTCGGCCTGAAAAAATTCAGAGTTTCATTGATCAGAAGATTGATTCTTACTCGATAGCTTCAACTCGTATTGGTCTACGCATAGCTTCGTAATGCACGCAACTATTACGCTAAGAATAAACAACAGCCACACAGCTAGCGTAGCTGTAACGGCAGGCGGAGCCGAGCTGCGTTCACGTTACCCCCCCCCCCCCATACCCTTCGGGGGCCATGCAACTCCAACTGACAAATTCACGATCGTCAGATGGTGGTGGTTGGTTCCCCCTCGATCGCTGCTCGCGAAACGAAACTCACCGACCAATATATTTGATACCGACCTTAGTCATATATTACATCCCACTGCAGGGTCCAGAATATATGTTGCATTTTGCAGCCTCGGCAGAAACTTTTTTATATGATTCTAGTGAGCAACAGAAAGAAAAAACGTCTTTTTGAATAATAAATAAGATTGTTATGGATATACTTTGGAACCAAAGAGTGTTGGTGATGTCACCGCCTGTCTCGGAGCAAGACAGATTATATGTATACTCATTGGAGCAAGAGAATACTAAGTACAACCCCTGGCAAAAAGTTTTCGACCAAACGCAGTGGTACGAAGTCAACGCGAAACACCATAATTTTTTCTACTGGGTGTCCCACCTAAGACTGAACAGCGCGATATTTCCTAAAGTATTGTCGATAAAAATATAAAAAAAATAGGGAATTGCATGGTTCGAGGAAGCCAATTTATTAGCGCCAACAAATTTTGTTTTCGATTATTAATTTAAAAGATACGATTGTCAAGTTCGGTTTTCCAAATGGAACTATTTTTTTGAAGATCTGAGTTGATAGTGCGTTCCAAGACAAATTCAATAAGCTTTAATGTATACACTTTATTTCCACTGGTTTTTAAGATATTGCGCTTGCAAATTTACTGATTTTCACTGGAAGAAAACCCTCTGGAATAGCAAGGACTGGGGACGGTCGTACTGGCGCCACGGGTGGCACTGCCTGTTGAAATAGATACCTAACTGCCAAAGGTCTACGCCAGGAATGGCAGGCCCAAAGGCTGAACAATTCTTTTCCGTCAGAAATGCTACTTAGGTAGGTGCATCTGCGGTATCGAGAAGCGCACCGTTACTTTTATTTCGCACTTGCTTCTACGTTCCGATGGCCGGTTCGTTTGGGACGGATGCAAGTTGGATTGGTTAGGTTAGGAGGAGTGAAAGTTGCTAGACTAAATTTCAATCATACGGAGCAGATTGTATCAGAACCAATCGAATTTGCATCCCTCACAAACGACTGCTCTCTTGAAGAGGCCCTCTTCACAGCAATGCCCACCTTCTCTCGCACGGAATACGCTGACGCATGCTTTGGTTTTGATATCGAAGCTCGTGTTTATACTCGAGAGGACCACGCGTCGACAGCGGGCTACCCCTTTTCATCCTGTGTCTCTCCACGAGGAGTATTGCCGGTGGATTGTAGGAGCGTAGATGTCTGGATGCCAGTTGTTGAATTCATGAGACGATAGAAAGTAAATCGTCTTTCCCTCGGGCAGGAGTACTGATAATGATCGAACTTGCGCCTCACTTTGCGCAGACCGATTACACGGAAGGTGGTCGGGGCACATACTGCACAAATGATAGAAGGGTAATTCTGGAGCGACGCTCGTCAAGGAGATGCAGCTTGGTACCCCGTGGCGAGGACAGACCTTCGCAGTGCCTCTACCGATGTTTATGGCTTTTTCCGGAAAAAGGTATGAATCCTGGGCCGAACGTAGCGAATTGAGGTCGAGCCCCCGCAGTCGAGGGTGAAATATCCATTACAGCGTATTAAGAAATTCTTTTCTTCATCGCATCGAGAGGGAAGTGACGCCAATGGAATATCATCAAGACGTGAGAAATGTTCAGGATTTCAAATGTTTGCTTCTTTTCGTCATCGTATCGAAGGGGAATGTGATGCCAATGGATTTCTGGCGTTCCATCGATTAAAATCATACCAAATTTCATGCTGACTCTTCTTGGGGATTTCCGATCACAATCATGCCAAATGTCGTGTAAATCGGACAACTTTTACATAAGGAATACAAATAGCTTGGTTAAAAATAGTCCGATTTACATGAAATTTGGTATGATTTTACTCGATGGACCGCCAGGAATTCATTGGCATCACTTTCCCCTTCGATACGATGAAGAAAAGAAGCAAGCATTTGAAATCCTGAACATTTCTCACTTTTTAATGATATTCCAAATCCTTCGAGGGTCGGAAGCCATAAAATTCGATGGGCACTGCGGGATGTTGTCCTCGCCACGGGGTGACGGGCGTACCTACAGAATTATTAGTGATGGGACCGATTCTAGTCTTTCTCATGTGTTTCAAGTAGTTCGATACCCAAAGTACTGGTTTGGAAGGTTCGATACGTATCGAAATTGTAAGTACTTGGTGTAGACATTTGATACCAGTAGGAGCTGAAATGAGTACTGAGTGGAATTGGAATCACGGCAACAGTAAAGAATCGATACTATTCGAACCGAAATCAAGCATGCATAGGTATCGAAACCGCAATGAGTACTTTAGGTATCGAATAGAATCGATTCCCAAATGATACCTACATACAAAAGTCTCGATCCTTTAAACTCGACTGCGTTGGGGTTCGACATTGAGCATACAAACTCTTGCGATAAGTGACCCTTGAATAGTTGGATAAGGAAAGCGAATAAATATAACGAGAGAAAGCGAAATAGACGATCCTCCAGCGGCGCTAGTCAAACAAAATGGCGCCTGGCACCACGTGGTGAAAACAAGACCCCTCAATGTGGTTAATATACCTGCCCATTAAGAAGTGAGAAATCTTTCAGTTCCGCATTACTCATCAGATCTCTGCAAAAACGACGCCAATCGATACCTTATGTTTCTCCGATGAAAATAACACCAAGAACGACGTAATTCGTACCATAATGAAGGAAATTAGTTGAAAAATTAATTTCCATAATCTCCACCTAACTTCGTTAAAAATATTTTAATTTACATGATATTTTATATAATTTTCATTGGAGCAACATAAGGAATTCATCGGAGTAGTATAGCTAAGCGGGTTCTAATTCAAATACTATCAAAATACTGTACTCGCGGCCCGCGTTTCGCGTAAGCGACCCAGTGTGTACCGGCGCCTCGATTCTCGTCCAGATTCGCGATGCCACATTCGTTGCTTCGTACGCACGTAATAGCGAAAAATCAAAGATGACGCAGTATGACGAGTTAAAAGATTCTTTATTCGACCTTCTCCATCTATAGTGTTCAACTGACTGCTGCCTTTCGAGCGTTCCGGCACGTTCGCCCCTTCCTCCTACCCCCCTCGCGGGTATCGGTTACATGCGGCGAACGTCTTTATGATTCATTCAGCCATCCACAGGCGCTCGCGGATTCCTCCGAATCGCCGACTGTCACCAACCGTGTTTAATATTACGCGATCAAAGACAATGCCGCTAACACGGCCAATTCTGACGAGTGACTCGTTCTCGGGACACATCAAAATTTTCCAACCTGCAACATACAATAAGGTAACAAGTATCTCGCAAGATACCCTGATCCCTCTGATTATAAGATAGTATTTTCCATCGACAAGTCTAATGACCAGTGATTCACCTTAGCAAGGTGTTCATAGATACCGTCACAATAAAATTATGTTTATCTCTTCTTTCGGCCATTTTGCGTAGCAACGCCTGGGTGCCGTAGCCCGCGAATAACTACTTCTTTTCTCTTACAGCCCGGAAGAATGACCCGTGAATACTTTCCTCTGTCTTCCGCTCGAGGCCCGGGGAGAGTAACCCGTAAATGACTACTACTTTTCGCTTACAGCCCGGGAGAATGACCCGTGAATACTTATTTTATAACTGCCGCTAACACGGTACTGATCTTATTACAATTCCTCCCCTTTTATAGACTCATTATTCCACGGACGTAATCGATCCTTCGGTGCCACCACAAAGCGTTTTGTGGTGCAGTGTAGAGCTGTTCGAGTACTCGAAATAATCGAGCCGAGCCGGGACCCGAACGGATCCGAGTAACCCGAATGTTTCGGGTAGCTCGATTCTTTCAAGTAACTCGAATGTTTCGAGTAACACGAATGTTTCGAGTAGCTCGATTCTTTCGGGTAGCTCGATTTTTTCGGGTAACCCGATTTTTTCGGGTAGCTCGATTTTTTCGGGTAGCTCGATTCTTTCGGGTAGCTGGATTCTTTCGGGTAGCTCGATTTTTTCGGGAGCCCGATTCTTTCGAACAATCCGAACGTATTCCGGGCAACTCGATCGTGTCGGGCAGTCTGCTTGCTTAGAGTAGATAGGACGTTTTAAAAGTTAGTATATTGATCATTTTCATGCGCCATGCTGTATGGAGTAATTAAAAGGTTCTTTGTTATCACATTTCGCGCCACATCTCTCACCTACGAAACTTAGGCTTAACCGAGAGCAAAAATTGTCGTATTTCGGTTTGAAATAACATTAGAAAAATTGCTATGGCTGAACAAGTATCTATTCATTATTCGGGTATGGAATTTAAAATATAACATATCAAACCAGCTTTCGTGAAATATGAATATTGTTTTTTATATTCTTGCCAGTAACGCTTATTGTATTGTAGAAATGTATTTGTATTTTAAATTTATTACAAAAAACTGAAGATTATCGTGACTCAAAATAAGTTGTAACAGCAATTGATTCAATTTGTTTGTGATATTAATCTGTATTATATTAAGGGGACTAGGCAGTCAAATTTGGTAAAAATATAAGATTTTGCGGGAATTATGTAGAAGGAAATGAATACAAATTATGATTAGTATTTTTGGGTAAGGTTTATTGATAAATATTATTATAAATATAATTATTTATACGCTAAAAATTATTTATTTATTTATTTATTTATTTATTTATCATACGGGAAAAATCCCTGTAAGAAGCTCGATCGGTGAACAGCCCGTCGTTTTTTTGGACTGTCGTGTTGAGGACCAGCTGAATTTTTGGCACAATGTTCGACCATTCCTGGCCCTGTAGAACTTCACAATTTAATAGGTTTAAGACAGTTGCCACGTATCGTTCAGCCTGGTCGTTAGCTCTACTCGCTGCGGTCGCAACATAATGTACTTCAATGTCGTGTTTATCCAGCATTGTTTTCACCAGTTTTCCGGTGAAATTAGTTCCTCTGTCAACGATGATTCGTTTTGTGGTACCAAATAACGACAGCCGGGGCTCTAGTGCTTCTATCATATTTCGTGCCGACATTTCTCGTAACGGACAAAGCATTGTGAATTTAGTATATGCGTCTATAAGTACAAGTAAATGTTGGAAACCTTCCTCGCTCGGCGGAAAAGGTCCGACACAATCTCTGTGTACGGTGTTAAATGGTATCGGGATTTTCTCAATACTGTGGAGAAATCCTTGCTTTGGCCAACTTAGGCTCTTCGCGGCTATACAAACGATACACCGGTCCATATATTTCCTAACGAATGCCCTTAGTTTCGGAAACCAGAATTTCTTCTGAATTGACTGGACCGTCTTCTCGTACCCTATATGACATTGCTCATCGTGAAATTGTCTTATTCCGCTTATTTATTTATTTGTTCTTATTCCGCTCCTTTTTAATTCTCAATAGAATTCCATTTTCATCAGCATAATCTTTAAGGATGTTTTCTTCACCTTCGTGAATTCGGCGCAAAATATCCTGAGTTTCCGTATCGCGAGATTGCATCAGCTCCAACCATGTGGCTTTATCAATCACAGAAACTTCATGTAATTGTTCCGCGGGGTTCCGACTCAAATAGTCGACGTACGCTAAATTTTTCCCTTTTCGGTATTCTATTTCGAAATCGACGTCTTGTAAGTAAATCCACCACCTTGCAACTCGCGGCAATAAGTCTTTCTTTGTAGCTTGGATCGTGTTGCAGTCTGTTACTATTTTGAATCTTATACCTAATAGGTACACCCGGAAATGTGTCAACGCGTTCACTATCGCGAGTGTCTCTAATTCATATGAATGATAATGTTTTTCCTCATTCGACGTCTTTTTGCTGTAGTATGCGACCACGCGCAAATCCTTGTCATACCTTTGGAACAAAACTCCTCCAAACCCTATGGAACTGGCGTCTGTGTGTAATTCGGTCACCAACGTGCTGTCGAACACAGCCAGCAGTGGACGTTGGCATAATTTTACGATGACGTATCTCCTGGCATCCTCACGTTGCTGGGTCCAGTTCCATGGCACGTCCTTCCTTGTCAAATCAGTGATACACGCTGTGCGAGTGGCGAATTCCGGGATGAATTTTCTGAAATATCCCGTTAGACCTAACAGCTGTCGAGCCTGTTTGACATTTTTCGGCACTCGAGAATTTTGTAGTGCGATGAGTTGCCTTTCACCGGGTCTGATTCCTTCCGCTGAAATACTCCGACCGAGATATTCGATCGTTAATTGGAGGAATTTACACTTTTTAATGTTCAACGAGAATTCGACTTTATCGAGCGCCGCCAATACTAGTTCTAAGTGCTCTATTCCTTCACTCACTGTACTAGATGGGATGAGAATGTCGTCCAGATATATCAATGCAACAGTGTGTCAAATTTCCCAACGCGGCATTTATCGCTCGTTGGAAAACAGCTGGTGCGTTACACAATCCAAATGGCACTCGCGTATACTCATAGTGTCCGTCTGGTATCACAAACCCTGCTTTTTTTCCATGGAATCCGGCTGTATTGGGATTTGGTGAAAACCGGAAGCCATGTCTAGAGTAGTAAAATTCTTCCCTTTCCCGAGTCAATCAAGCTGGTCATCGATTAGTGGCAACGGATAACGGTCTTTGACCGTCACGCCATTTAAAATACGAAAGTCCACGACAAGTCTGTCGCTACCATCTTGTTTTATCACTAAGATCACCGGACTTGAATATGGTGATATACTATTGCGGATAATTCCGCTCATGAGTAGTCCTTCTATAATGTCGCGCAATTTCGCTCGTTCCGCCGGTGCAAGTCGGCATGGGCGATAAGTGACAGGTACATCGGTCGTAGTTTTTATCTCCATTGACCCGGTTGTTATTGCGCGTACTTGGATGCCCGTGGCGATAAGAGACGTATATTTTCCAAAGAGGCGCAACAGGGCATCCTGAGCCTCGCGAGGGGCTGTACTACATGCCTCAGATAAAAGATCGATAACCAGATTAGTTTCCAGAACGGCGTTCGTTCTCTTACGGATGATACGGGTACCGTCCCTCAATGTTTCAAACATTATGTCGTTTGCAGTAACGGCATCCCTCCCGATAATAGCTTCATAGGTCAACTCAAAGTCCGCTACCACGTAAAACGAAATTTCTAAACAAACGTCCTCGGTTTCTACAGTCAATGTTGTTTGGAACTTTGCATGTAATATGCCTACCGTAATACCGCGGAACGCAACGGCGCACGGTTCGCAAGGCCCGCCGACGCGTCTCACTATGCTTTCACGCATTATCGAACACGACGAACCACTATCTATCAGCACTGAAATGACGCAACCACGCACGACGACAATTGTGGTCGGTAAACGGCCCCTCTCAGGCATGTTCACTTCGCGACTCTTTTCTCCGCGTTTCCGGTCCACTCGCTGTTTGATCCAACAGTCATTAGAAGTATGTCCTAACTTCTTGCAATGTTCACACTGAATCCGTTTCGTCGTTTCATTACTCGTGGTTCGATTATCCCGGGCGTCCGGCAGCTTGTCCGTACGTGTACGGCAGTCCTTTCGTACGTGTCCGATACAATTTCATCGGTAACACCGACGATTCTCTTCCTCCCGCTTTGAGCGTTTCGCAGTCGGTTCGTCGGAGGTGGCGGCAGACGGCCTTTTTTTAACAATTCCACAGGTGGATAATAAATCGTTTAACCCAGCAAGTGTTTTGTCGAGAGAGTCTTGGTTCCCATGCGAACCCCTTTGTCGTGGATGCCATGTATCACTAGTTCCACCATGTTTTCCTCGGAAATGTCGAGCCTTGTTTTTTCAAACAGTAGGATTTTGTCCATCGCATATTCTGCATATGTCTCGTAGCCGTCGCTCGTCAAACTGGCAGCCTTCAACAAGTCCGCCCCTAGATTACGGCATTTGGGGAACGTCGTCTGTAGCTTCAGCTCCAGACTCTTCCAGGTACGAGAGATCGGTGCCCATTTGTCGAAAAGTTTCCGCGCTGAGCCCGCCAGAAATCGGGAGGCCTTTTCAATAGTTTCGTGATCGTCCCATTCACGTTTTTCTGCAGCGTTTTCCACTAAGGCACACCACTCGTTAGTTTCTATATTGCCTGTTGTGGGGTTGAAAATAGGCAATGAAACAGCGTCTTTCTTCATTTCCGTTTCATGAACGGTCGCGGGTGTACTAATTTTTCCTTCACCCATCGCAGTTTATAGGTAATCCCACTTCTGATGATAGCGAAAAATCAAAGACGACGCAGTATGACGAGTTAAAAGATTCTTTATTCGACCTTCTCCATCTACAGTGCTCAACTGACTGCTGCCTTTCGAGCGTTCCGGCACGTTCGCCCCTTCCTCCTATCGGCGTCTGTTTTTTCTTTGATCGCAGTCGTCGTTGGCTTCGGCGTCTAGGATTCAAGCCTGCGCCTCGCTTGTACGGTGTAAGAAGTCAGCGTTCAACCACCGAGGTGACAAGTCGTTTGTTTTGATTACTCCAGTGTCCGCACGTGTTCATCGGTGTGACTCTTCGTGTATCCCCTTATCCGTTATACCTTTCACGGGTTTTTGAATTGTGGCGTCTTCTTTCTGGACCCACTTCCCAGCTTTGGATTCATCTGGTGTTTAAGCAGTGTGGTCACCGTAGCTACATCGATAGTGTTGAGAGCGCGGTGTCACTCAACGTATCGTGTTTCTGGAAATTTGTGAACAATAAGCGTGGTGCACAGGTGATTTCTAGTGAGGTGCATTTAAATCATAATTCAGCCTCGACGTACGCTGCAGCTGCAAATCTATTTGCCGAGTTCTTTGGCTCTGTTTACACTCCTCGGTCCGGAGCGACGCCCGTCTTGAATCCTTGTCCGTCCACTTGCAGTGAAGTAAACATACATTCCATATCCATTTCTATTGGTCAAATATACTCTAAGCTAAATCCGGATACGATGGTATTCCGCCTCTTTTCTTAAAGGAGTGTCGATTCATTCTAGCTAGGCCCCTCTGGCATATTTTTAACTCTTCTCTTGCAAGGGGCTCCTTTCCTGTTGCCTGGAAGACTTCTCTAGTCACTCCTGTATTCAAGACGGGTGACCGTTCCGATATAAGAAACTATCGGCCCATCTGCAAATTATCGGTTATGGCTAAGACCTTCGAGGAAATTATAACGGAGCACCTAACGCCCTGTCTTGCGAATGTTATCTATGATGAATAACACGGATTTGTTCCCGGGAGATCGACGACAACCAATCTGGCTGTTTACCACAGCTTCGTTTCTACTGCCTTAGACAGTGGATCGCAAGTCGACACAGTATACACTGATTTCCGGAAAGCGTTCGATTCAGTAGATCATAGTATCTTGCGGAATAAGCTGATCTCATCCGATATTAACGGGTCGCTTCTTGCTTGGATCTGCAGCTATCTCGAAGGCCGGGTCCAGGTTATAAGAGTGCAGGAGCAGCTATCTGATTTTGTTAATGTAACGTCTGGGGTTCCCCAGGGCTCGCACCTTGGTCCCCTCCTGTTCCTTCTTTTTGTCAATGACCTCAACGCGGTTTTCTTGCATAGTAAGTTCCTTATGTATGCGGATGAACTGAAGATCTTCCGGACTATTAGTGGTACTCTCGAAGTTGAAATGTTGCAGTCAGATCTTTGTAGGTTAGAGCAGTGGTGTATTACCAATAATTTGCATCTCAACATTGGTAAATGTATGTTTACGAGGACCCATAGGGCTATTAGTGGCATTCAATCGTTGTACAAGCTAAATGATACCCCACTGACTGTGGTGACTGAAGTCTCGGATCTCGGTGTTTTGTTTTCTTCAGGCTTAGACTTTCGGAATCACTATAGTAACATCGCTCGTAGGGCGATGAAAACCCTTGGGTTCATCGCCCGGTTTGCCAAACATTTTAGGCAGCTCAGAACTCTGAAGCTGCTATATGTTGCATTGGTTAGACCACTGGTTGAATACGCGTCTGTCATCTGGAGCCCTAGACATAAACAATACATCAGTTTAATTGAAAGGGTCCAGCATAAGTTTTTAAGACTTGCAATGAGAGCTACTGGTAGCCCTATGCGGTTTGACGACCATAATTATGGGCCTGCCTTGCGATTGACGGGACTCTCCAATCTCAGCGACCGTCGAGTATGTTCAGATCTCCTATTCTTATATAAACTATTCCATGACCAGATAAACTGCCCGGATCTTGTTGGCTCGATTTCTTTTCATGCCCCTCAACGGTCGCTGCGTCCGAGACCTCTTTTTGTATCGTGCGTCCCCGATTACCTACACTACGCAATCGACCCCATAAACCGGGCAATGGAGGAGTTGAACCAATGCCCTGTGGAGATAGATTTGTTTACCGACTCCCTCGCGTCGTTTAGGACCCAACTCCTAACGAGACTCCTACCGTAAAAATCTGCAAACTTTCTGTGTTGCGCTCTGACTGTTTTTGTTGTGTTTTTTATATATTTTTTGTTAATTTATGTATATTTCTTTTTATTGTGTTTCGATTTCGTTTTCGTTTTTGTTATTGGATTTTTATCTTTGTTTCAATGTACTATATGTATTCTAAAGGGCTTTCCCGTCTATACAATAATAATAATAAAAAAGATGCATCCCTCGCCCTTCCATCGCCTGATTATGACGCAACGTCTCTTCCAGCTGTTTTCGCGAGGCCTTCGAATCGTTGACCACTTTGGTTATACCAGCCGCTCCACCGGCCAATGCCCCGATAGCCGATAAAACAGGTAGCACGAATGGGAGAAATTGAAGAAAGCCACCGCGTTTCGCCACTCGTAGATTACGATGTCGTCGTCCCCGTTGAGGATGTTTCCTTCCAGACTTTCTCTGTTTACGTTTCGTCCTTCTCATACTCATGCCGAGTTTAGTCTTAGCCTTCATCGTTGCCCACACTCCAGTCGAGGCTGTTTTTTCACCAACGGTAACGTCGTTCGCGAATACTTGTTCTCGCGCTCGTTCGGCTAACGCACGATCCGCCTCGTGTTGCCCCTCTAAATCCTTTCGGCGAGAGTACGCGATATCGTGGTTTCGGCACGCTGCGTCCAAGGGATTCACAACTTCGTCGCCACGAGCCAATCGCTTTAACAAACGCGTCCCCGGTCCGCAGAACTGATAACCCGGAACGTGTAGTTCGAACGGCAGACGGTTTATGATACCGTTCACGAGACCCGATCCAGTTTTTTCTTATTCTTCTTCAGATTCTTCTTCCTCTTCTGATTCTTGCCTAGTCCGTGAGACGTCGCAGTTGTTGATGCTACCATATACGTTAGAATAGTCACAATAGCTACTGCAATAATAAACGCGTACGCGCGCTTAGCCGATCACAGTGATTGTGACCTGGCCGACGCGTGCCACGAATATAAATAGTCGTGTTTCGTCACACGCGCGCGAGTACCTGAGAAACACCGCGAACATGCGATTCGCCAAACAATCGGACGTTATTCGCGTGACCGCGAACAGAATGCTCGATAATGATAGCGATGCGAGTCGATCGAACAGACGCGTCCCGTTGTTGCCGAACAGCGTCCGAGGCATGATTTGCAACCCATCCGGGTGTGGAAAAACGAACGTGCTTCTGAGCATGCTAGAGAGTCCAAACGGTTTACGCTTCGAGAACGTATACGTGTACTCGAAATCGTTGCATCAGCCAAAGTATCGATATCTCGAGCAGGTGTTCTCGCTCGTCGATGCAATGGAATACTTTCCCTACTCGGACAACGCTGAGATCGTTCCACCGAGAGACGCTCGGCCCGATTCAATCTTTGAGTTCGACGACGTCGCATGTGACGAACAGAACGCGATACGCGAATACTTCTCCATGAACCGCCACGCGAACGTGGATTGCTTTTATTTGTGTCAGTCGTATGCTAGAATACCTAAACATTTAATCAGGGATAACATGAATTTTCTCATGCTGTTCAAACAAGGCGGCATGAACTTGTTTCACGTGTACAACGATCACGTGAATACAGGCATGACGTTCGAGTCGTTCAACGACTTGTGCGCGAGATGTTGGCGTCGACGATTAGAGCTGTTCAAGTACTTGAATATTCGGGTAGCTTGAAATCCGAACCAAGCTGAAACCCGGTTTCCAAGCCGAGCCGAGTACCCGAATGAACCGAGCGACTTGAGAGAACCGAGCGGCTTGGATAGAACCAAGTAGCTTGAATTTTTCAAGCGGCCCGAAGTAAGCGGGCGGCTCGAACAGAACCAAGCGGCTTGAATTATTTCAAGCGGGCCGAAAGAACTGAGGCGGCCCGAATGTATGTCTGTACATTGTACATCGAGCAGATAGGTTGGAAATAGGTTATGTAAACCTAACACAATTATAATATAGACTGCGGAAGTATATGTAAATGCATGTTTTTATTGGACTGACTTAAACAAGCGGGATTTTGACAGAAGTATGTCTCGTCATTAAGAGGATGTTAAAAATATATTTTCGATTTTACACATTTTGAATATTCTGGATATACGTTGCACATTCTGCATATTTTTCATATTTTTTGCAGATACAAGTATGATATGCCGCGAATATGCAAATATGCTGAAAAAGGTAACGGGGGGGGGGGGGTTATATTCAACCTCTTTTATAAAACTGTAGTATACTAATAATTATACTGTAATAATTATATATTATACGTATCAAGCCGTTGTACCTACTATTGAATTACTAAACTTTTGAATATATATGTAACTATTACGCTATTAAACTTTATAACATATGAAACTATTAAATTCTACTAGCGAGGTTCACCAAGCTGATTTGTAAACAATTTCCGTATCTGCAAAAAATATGAAAAATATGCAGAATGTGCAACGTATATCCAGAATATTCAAAATGTGTAAAATCGAAAATATATTTTTAACATCCTCTTAACGACGAGACATACTTCTATCAAAATCCCGCTTGTTTAAGTCATTCCAATAAAAACATGCATTTACATATACTTCCGCAGTCTATATTATAATTGTGTTAGGTTTACATAACCTATTTCCAACCTATCTGCTCGATGTACAATGTACAGACATACATTCGGGCCGCCTCGGTTCTTTCGGCTCGCTTGAAATAATTCAAGCCGCTTGGTTCTGTTCGAGCCGCCCGCTTACTTCGGGCCGCTTGAAAAATTCAAGCTACTTGGTTCTATCCAAGCCGCTCGCTTCTTTCAAGCCGCTCGGTTCATTCGGGTACTCGGCTCGGCTCGATCGTTTAAGCCGAGTTAGGCTCGGCTTGCTTTTTCCGGGTACTTGAACAGCTCTATCGACGATACGATTTCGTGGTGATCGATAAGGATAGTTCTATATACGTAGGTCGATATCAAAGAGGATTTAACGAGTTTGTCGTAGCTCGCTGACATCAGTAAACCGTGAGTCATTCATCGAGCAACACGAAATGTCCAGCGACCCAACGACAACGATGACGACTCCGATAACCTCGAGCATCGTCGACGCGAAGCATACGCGAAAACATCGTCGACTTCATCGACAAAAAGGGACGAAACATCAAAAAGGAACGAAACACCAAAAAGGAACGAAGCGCCAAGGTATGGGCGCAAAGGTGCATTATACGTAAAAAGTGTTTAGCCTTGAAAATTAGTAAAATGACTACGGATGCAGCTGTGGAGGCGAGCACGCGTCCCATCGCCGAACCGCTGAACCTATTGATCGAAAATTCGTTCGCGTTTAAAACGCGCTCAACGCCTCGAAACATGAATACGATCAACATCAATCATCGAAGAGACTTCGACCCGCTACTCCGTATACATCCAAGGAACGTCCGAATAACGACGGCGACGGTGACGGTGACGGCGAGGACGAGGACGACGACGACGACGACGACGACGACAAAGACAATGTTAATGATGTTGTTGATGATGTCGACGACGAAGACGGTAAAAAAATTGAGGATGATGAGTCGTCAGCAAAGGTTTACGATTTGGATACGCTACGCAAACCCACCGATGATATCGAAGTGTATCCACGGAACGCCAAAGGACCGTTGTCACGAGAATATCTATGACTGTTATTCACCGACACGAAGAAACGAATCGACAATGTGTACGGCGTATACTTGGGGTCCGACGAAGTCCTAATGATCAGCGATTCCGTACTCTCCATCGACGAGGATGGTGACGACGTTTTGCGTCAACGGAACGCGACATGCGGGCACTCGGGGTTTGTACGAACTGTTGTTCATGCGAATACCCAACATTCGCACGTGCACGGACGCGGATTTTCGAACGCGCATAAGCGAAACCTTTCGCCGAGCAAGCGCACGCTGGGTAACAAGGGGTACAAGTATAAGAAAAATATATCCGCGATAATCGGCGGGGTGCGGACATCGGGTATCAGACGCGATAGGGACAGGGGTAGCGGCGAGGGCGGCGCGGGCGATACGGGCACCGCGGTTACGCGACAAGGTCTAGGATTACCCATCGACGAATCCATGACGGTCACAGACAACGCGATCTATTACGTGTACTGGGACATTCCGAACGAATTGGTCGGTAGACTTAAATTGCTCATGGCATCGCGCGCGGCAGGTCACACGGGTCACGATAACGAAATCGCATCCATTGTGGAGGAACTGCGCGAGGCCAGACATATCTTAAATTGAACGATCCTTTGATCGCCGCGTCAGTAGTGATCGCGCGCACGCATGTTATGTCGGTGAACAAGTTTGGCACCTCATTACGCAGTAACAACATCAACAACAATAACAACGAAGCGGTGATGACAATGACTAGACTATTGTCTGCGGTGGACAATCGCTTTACCCGAAAAATGGAAACGGCTATCGCGAACGCACGACTGGACGCAGAGTCAACGATCTCAACTCGAGACGCGAGTACAAGGAACGATGACGGATATCGTTAACGCGCAATTGTCTCGACTAGAGGATGATTTAAATAACGCGATGGAGCGACGTTTGGATCACTTGAAAGGTAGACTCGAAGAGTTAACGACGTCG
Source organism: Andrena chrysosceles (assembly GCA_963855975.1). Taxonomy (NCBI): domain Eukaryota; kingdom Metazoa; phylum Arthropoda; class Insecta; order Hymenoptera; family Andrenidae; genus Andrena; species Andrena chrysosceles. The sequence continues at coordinate 26,928,374 of OY979768.1, read as the reverse complement.
GGAACGACGCCGACTGGGATAACGACCACGGATCTGTACAAACGAAAGGAGCCGCGGAAAGCAAACGGGGTCTACGACGACGATGATCACTGACTGCGACAGTAGCGGCTACGGCTCCGAAACGTCTAATAATAACGAACAATCGCGAAAAACGTGCATCGATTGCGTTTCGCGAGCATTCCAGGAACTCATACTACTTCTAACGTCCTTGGAACGTCGTGATCATCCGCCACCCGCGAAGCATGAGCAAGGAGCGAGTACAATTAGTGAACGAATTACATGCATCCCCCAGACGAAATTTTCCGCGGCGACGCGTCGTGATTCGCGGCTACGATGATTTGTGGCAGGCCGATTTGGTGGAGATGCGTCCATACGCGAAGCAAAATCGAGGTTATCACTACATACTAACGATCATCGATGCGTTCAGTAAGTATGCATGGGCCGTACCCGTGAAAACAAAAAGTGTGGACGCGACGTGACCGCGGCGTTCACGATCGTATTGCGGCAAAGCGATAGATGCCCGCGAAATTTACAACTCGACATGGGTAAGGAGTTTTACAACGCGAAATTTCAACGATATATGAAGACACGCAGAATCAACCACTACTCCACGTACAGCGTGATGAAAGCGTCGATCGTTGAACGTTTCAATCGCACGTTGAAAAACCTCATGTGGAAACAATTCTCCTTGAACACGTCCTATCGTTGGATCGACCTGTTACCTAGGCTCGTACGCACCTACAATCATCGCAAGCATCGAACGATCAACGCCCGACCCGTTGACGTGACCCCCGCGACGCGTTTGACGATCGCCGCGAAAGAACCCCTCTCACACTCCTCATCGAAAGGTTTTCGACTACGCGCAAAAATTCAAAGTCGGTGACAAGGTACGCGTGAGCAAGGTTAAGACCCTCTTTGAGAAGGGGTACAGTCTGAACTGGTCGACCGAGGTGTTCGAAATCGTAACCGTACAACGAACCTGCCCGGTGACGTACATTCTGCGCGATTCCGTGGGAGAACCGATCTCGGGTGGATTCTACGAGTACGAATTGCATTCGGTCGCGAATCCGGACGTCTATCTAGTCGAGAAGATTATTCGTCGCAAGGGAAACCAGGTGTACGTTAAATGGCTCGGATTATAGGATTATAGTTCACACACATATTCAAGTTTATTTAACGCAATCCGAACTCCGCTTGCTGACGACACTTGTGTACGCGGCAAAGGCACAGGCTCGAGTCTTTCGCTAGAGCGTCGTACCGTTTCGGCATCTCTCGCAGTCAAGTGACACACACATACGTACAGCACGAAGCGACCCATTCCCACACTGTTTGCGAATTAAGTGGTTGAGCACGCTGGAAAGTGAGGTTAGGGATCGACGGTGGGAAAGTAACACGCGGTGCACTGAGTTTTGAGTCAAAATTGACCGAGTCACTTTATATAAAGAGCTCACGATGAGCTTGAACGAGCACAATGGTTTCTGCTGCTGAGCAGAGATAGCACAAACACGCGGTCACAAAATGCGATGAGCACACGTGTTGTGCACGAGAAGAGAAGAGCAGAGGAATGAATTAACTCACTCGTGAACAATAAGAATTACACTGAGCAAGGTAAAATGCGTACAAAGTTGTTCGTGAGCACTGAAAGGGATGAGAAAATAATTCACACGTTGCGAAATGAAACGAGTAGGTACACGTCTATCACGACAAGCGGTATGAAAAGCGAGTGAACAAAAGGGAACGCCGAAAACGGTTGAGCGTCTTCTCGAACAATCCTCGAGAATCGATCAAGAAAGTATGCATTATGATTGGGCCGCTCGTTTCACTTGGTGAGCGGTGATTGGCTGAGCAGCTACCCGGAGAATCGATCGCCGGATCGATCAGCGGCGTATTCCGCTGCCCAGTAGGTGCTGCGGTGAGCTTGGGTGCGGCGGAATAGTGAACTAACGCAATCTCAAACATTCTCCCGCCATCAACAGCTGGTGGATGATGTTGATGTAGAATCTGAAACAGGCAAAACTGCCAATTTTGCAATTGGCCTGATTAATGTTGTCGTGGCAGTCTTGAGTGTTGCCACTCGAGTGAGCCCATCCTTTCCTGGGTGAAGAGTGATGACACGAGCAAGTGGCCACTTGCTCGGTGGAAACCGTTCATCCGTGATGTGCACTAAGTGATGCCACTTCGAGATGGAGAGTTGACGTTGGAGATAGTGCGATGACCATTGAGTCCAGAAACGTTGAGTCCTTTGTTGAATAAGTCGCCATCTGGCTGACGGTGAGATGATTGCATGCTCGACAGATGGTTCTGGTAGAGTTGTAAGAGGCTGCCCGATGAGGAAGTGCGCAGGTGTGAGGGTGGAGATGTCTTCAGGGTCATCACTGAGAGGCTCGAGCGGTCGTGAATTGAGCATGGCTTCTATCTGGGTAAGAAGTGTGCTGAATTCTTCATAGGTGAGTACCGTCTCACTGACGGTTCGCCGAAGATGGTATTTAATCGACTTCACGACGGCTTCCCATTTGCCTCCCATGTGAGGAGCTGCTGGTGGGTTGAAGCACCAGCCAGTGTTGTCATTGACAAACAGCTGACTGAGTTGCTGATGATCCTGTGAGCCCTGAATGAACATTCTCTTGAGAATGGTGTCTGCTCCGATGAAATTCGTTCCACAGTCGGAGTAGAGCGTGGTTGGGATTCCTCGTCTTGATGTGAATCTTCTGTAGGCAGCGATGAATCCTTCAATTGAGTAGTCTGTGACAATGTCCAAATGAACAGCTGAGGTCGTAAAACAGACGAAAACACAGATCCAGCCCTTCTGAGTTTTTGCGCCTCGCCCTTTCCATGTCATGAGAATGATGGGACCCGCGTAGTCGATGCCAGTGTGGGTGAATGGTCGTGAAGGTGCAACTCTCGAAAGAGGTAGTTGGCCCATTAGTTGGCATGGGCACGGATCCCCCTTTGTCGAGCACACACAACACACCGTAGCACATGAGTCTTGACTGGCGCTCGCCCTCCGATGATCCAATAACTGTTTCTGATGTGAGCGAGGGTGAGCTGGGTCCCTCCGTGCATAGTTTGTTGATGGGCATGGTCTATAATCAGAGTAGACAGACGTGAGTGGCGAGGTAAGATTGCTGGATGCTTACTCTCATACACCATATGGGCATTGTTGAGTCGGCCTCCAACTCGAATAATTCCTTTTTCATCGATGAAGGCTGTGAGTCAATTGAACACATGGGATGTTGGCATCGAGGAGCCTGAGCTGAGGACCTTGAGCTCGGTTGAGAAGTAAATTGCTTGAGTGGCCTTGATCCAAAAGTTCCTGGCCCATTCCAAGTCCTCTGGCAAGAGTGAGATGATTGGCAGAGACAATGGCAACTTCTTCATTCTAGTGAGGATTCTGAAACAAACTGAAGTGATGCGATAAAGTTTGTTGAGAGACGAGTATTTATAAATGTGGTCCCAGTGGTATTTAATCTGTTGAACGTTGAGTAGATTTGAAATTCCAGGACGAGGTTCTAGTGCACTCGAGTCGTCCTTCAAAATTGGTTGGGGTGGCCATGAGTCACTGGGTTGAGTGAGCCATTATGGTCCCGTCCATCACAGTTCATGCTGTTCAAGCTGAGCTGTTGTTAAGCCTCTTGATGCGCAATCAGCTGGGTTTGACTTCCCTGGTACATGTGTCCAGTGTGCATTTTGGGTGAGTCCATGAATTTGGGAGACACGATTCCGTACGTAGTCCTTCCAGCGTGAAGCGTGAGCTTTGATCCAGATTAGCGTCACTTGAGAATCCGTCCACATATGTGTTGTAGCAATGTTGAGCTGCAGGGTTGCTTGAACATACTTCATGAGCTTCCCAAGCATCAATGCTGCAGTAAGCTCGAGCTTCGGGATAGTGAGCTTCTTGAGGGGTGCTACCTTCGTTTTGGAGCATATGAGTGTCGACACTTTGTGATTAGAGGACGGTGATGTAACGGTAAGATAAATTACCGCCGCCATGGCGAGCTGAGAAGCGTCAGAGAATCCATGTAATTCCACTGTTGAATTGCTGAACGTGTGAAACCACCTTGGAATTGAGTCTGGCCAGATTTGTGAGATCTTCTCTGATGATGAGCCAATTGGATGTTACTTGGGATGGCAGTGGATCATCCCAGCTGATTTCGTGCAGCCACAACTCTTGCAAAAGTGTTTTTGCTCTCGAATGATGACTGGTGACAGAAATCCGAGTGGATCAAATATTTTTGCTACTTCTGAGAGGATGAGGCGTTTGGAGAGCTGAGAGGTTGAACTTGCTTTTGAAGAGAATGAAAAGTTGTCATTGAAAACATTCCAATGTAATCCAAGTATTTTGGTATTGCAGTCGTCGAGTGAAATGATTGAGCCATGGGCTCGTGTGGTCTGTGAAATTAATTCAAGCAACGGAGGGTATGTCGAATGCCATTTGGCAAGTGGAAAACCTCCCGCGTTGCACAGGTCTCTTAATTGTTGAGCAATGCTGATAAGTGTCTCACCTGTGTCGGCGCCACCAAAAATGTCGTCAACGTATCTGGCGTGGGTGATGCATGGCACTGCGAGTGGAAAGCGATGACCCTCGTCTTCCACCAATTGCAGGAGAGCTCTTACAGCCAGAAATGGAGCAGCCTTTGTACCATAAGTGACTGTGGTGAGCTTGTAAGGCACCTCCTTGTAATTTTCACCTATCCAGAGCACCCTCTGGTCGTCTTGATCATCTTCATGCACCTTGACTTGACGATACATCTTTGTCACATCCGTGGCAAAAATGAACTTGTGCTGACGGATCCACACTAGCACATCCGTGATGTTGAGAAGAAGATTTGTGCCATGGTGCATGAGGTCATTGATTGAGTGCCCAGATGTGGTCGGGCTTGATCCATTGAAGACGACCCTCAACTTTGTCGTCTCGCTGTCGAGCTTGATCACTCCATGGTGTGGTAGATAGAAAACAGAATGAGTGTTAGGTGATATGGATGGTGCTCTTACCATATGTTGAAGCTCCACGTATTCCTTCATGAATTCTTGGTACAGATTGCAGTACTCGTTGTTTTTGTTGAGCTTGTTGAGCGTGCGCTTCAAGCAAGCATGTGCAGTCTGATAGGAATTACCAAGTAGCTTCGGAGAAGATCTGAGAGGGATGCGTACGATGTAACGTCCTGTAGAATCACGAGTGTGTGTCGCTCGAAAGTGATCCTCACATTCTTGTTCTTCAGGGGTGAGTAGAGTCGGTGTGTCCAGTGGGAGTTCTTCTTGAATCCAAAACTTGGCCAGTAGATCTTGAAGAGCGTTATCCTTGTGCTGCACTGTGGCAGAGTGATGCAAGGAGCTGAGTTGATTGGAATCAACGGTGATTGGTCCAAGAACGAGCTACCCAAATATTGACAGCTGAGCAATTGGCATTGAAGGATCGCCCTTCCTAATATTGGGCTTGATGATATGCCCATAAGTATCTGCGCCGATGACAATGTCAATGGGTCTTGACGTCAGAAAGTCTGGATCGGCCAGTTGAAGGCCGTTGATATGTGGCCATTCTTGCTGAGGTGATTCCACCGATGGCAAATGTGACGTGAGTGCCCTAAGTATGTGTGCTTAAATATGCACAGTTGCTGGGCAGTAATTGGAGCGAAGCGGAATTGGCACGACTCCTCGAGTCTGAGTAGCTTTGTTGCCTCCAATGCCGAAGACAGAGATTGTTGAATGGATGCGTTGGAGCTTGAGCTGAGTAATACCTCCTTGATGAAGGTAATTTCGGAGCCTGCGTCGATGAGCATCCTGACTGGAAGGGACGTCACCGATGTGATGAGCTGAGCGTTGGCGGTTGCCAACAGAGTCATTGACGAGCTTGAGGTGAACTTGGCTGCTGAATGCACAAATGCTGGTGGACCTGTTGAGCTGAGCTGGAGAAATGTTGAGCTGGTAGTTGATGCGACGACTGCACCGACACATCAATGTGTCGCGCCTTGAGCTGCGTGTGGTTGCGCCGATGGTTTGTCGCTGGCCTGAGCAGACGGTTGCTTTGGGGGCAGATGCAACATCGTGTGGTGTGGGGCGCCACACGTCTTGCATCTGAGAGCAGACTTGCAGCCATCTGTATGGTGTCGGCCGCAGCAATTCCTGCACAAGTTGTTGGAGGTTATGACCTTGCGCCTTGCTTCGACGGTCATCCCTCTGAATTGCGGGCACATGACCATGAAGTGGTCTCCCTTGCATACGTCGCAAGGGTATGCCGTGGACTTCGACCGTTGAGCAGGTTGAGCATCCCTTTGGGCTTGAGCTGTGTGCGTGCCAGCCTTGCGTTGAGCTGAGCGCATTGGTGTGAATGTGCTGGCTGACGCCTTTTTCGTGGAGCTCTCTGTCTGCTCCAATGCTGAGCTTTTGGCCTCGATGAAGGACATGAGCTTCTCATACCTCGGATATTCGGAGGTATTGGCCAGCGATGTCTCCCAGGCTTCGCGAGTCACCTTGTCGAGGGACTTGGTGATGGCATGCACTAAGATGCAGTTGTGCTTCTCCTCGTGGGCCTTAAGTGCAACCAAGGATTCGTTCACTTGGTTGACAGTTGAGGCCAAGTCCTTGAGCGAAGTTGCGCAGCGCGTGGTGATCGGGGGTAGAGTGAGCAGCTTCTCCAGCTGCTCCTGGATGAGCAGGCGTTTATTAGAAAAACGCTTCGTTAGGAGATCCCAGCACGCCTGGAATGATGAGCCCCTGAGCGGGAAGGCGTTGACTCGCTTCGCAGGTTCTCCACTCAGGCTTGAGCGGAGATAGTGAAGGCGATCTATCTCCATGAGGGTGGAGTCCTGGATTATGAGCGATGAGAAGAGCTCGCTGAACGTTGGCCAATCAGTGTAGCTGCCAGAGAATTTTGGCAGCTCGATCTCTGGCAGCTTGGTTGCGCGTGCAGGCGCTGGCTTGGCGTGAGCAGCACGTAAGTCGGCAATTACTTCGACGCCCTCCTTAAGGCGGCTTAGGTGGAGCTTCATCTCCCTCACTAGCTGCCGCTCGTGTACTGCCACTTCGGTGACAAAGTATTCGTGGTCGAGGAAGTTGGCAGGCCACACGGCCTCGAAGTGCTCGTGTTCCCGACAGAAAGCCTGGTGTATCTCCTCGACCTGAGCAGTGAGCAATTGCACCTCCTCCCTTCGCGGCTCGAACGCGGAACCGCGGGACATCGCCTCCACGGCCTCGATCTCTAGCGCCCTAGTCACCGCGGCCCTAAGGGTAGTGAACCCGCCGAGACGCAGTTCCCGCTGCATGGCAGGGCTCGACAACGCCGTTATGAACTGGGACGCGGCGAGCTTGTCGCGGATTTCTACCGGACAGTCCGCGAACGCGGACTGCGCTAAACGTTCGATTTTGGTGGCGAGCGAAGAGACGCTTTCGTCTTTCCGCTGCCGAAGACTCTGGAAGAGCACATAGTTGAGATTCGAAAGATTTTTCGCCCCGTAGCGGAATTCGAGCGCCGAAACCAATTCCGAGAAGCTCTCACGTTGAGCGGCGGTGAGCGTTGTAAGGACGCTCCTCGCCGCGCCCCCGAGGGAAGCGACCAAGGCCGTAGCCTTCCTTGGGTCGTCCCAACCATTCGCGCGCGCGATCGTTTCGAATTGCACCTGGTACTCTTCCACGAATTTTTCCCGTCGAATATCGTCGGTTTCACGGCGTACCCTAAGCTAAGGACGCGCGGTCCCGAGAAAGGGGTAGCGGCGGGCGCACTAACGGGAGCGGGGACAAGCGCCGGGGGAACACTATTTTCAACTCTATTTACACTATTTACACTCGACACAGTCTCCCCTTCCCGAGGGCCCGCGCCGCTACCAACTGAGCCATGGCCACTCTGTAACGAGGCGGTTACGACCTGAACCCGTTCCTCCAACTCCGCCATCCGCGCCTCAAAAGCCGCCTGTGCCTGGCGGTCGGCCGCCTCCTTCTCCTCCCTGCGTTGGTCTTCCCTCTGCCGGCGGGCTGCGTCGTCCCTCTGCTGCTCTCTCATCTGCCCGACGATGCTGAGCTGGAGGCTGGTGAACAGCTCCTGCAGGGACGGGTCGCCCTTCGCTCCGGAGGGAGGTTCCGCAGGGACCGCGGAAACCGCGGAAGCGCGAGCGGGCATGCCGCTCCGGGCGGGCATCCCACTTCTGACACCAATGTTACGTTTTCCGCTCGACGTAATATAAGTTTAATGTAAAAGAACAGAACATGAACATCAACACGGAGTAACAGTAATCAAATAACAGTTATAGAGGACAAGAAGGTGTTCGGGAACACGTCTGCTCTCAATGGCGCCGGTATCTCGAGTGACAGCTTGACAGGCGATCTATCAGATCGCCTTCTTCTCGCTGTCCCTTGTCTCGCTCGCTCGCACCAGTGGGCCATGGATTCCCATCCATAGGGTGCTCGCAACAATATCATTGATGACAGATGCTACAAGTTCGCAATCTACAAGATAATCCTCGTCGTAGTATTCGCTATCACATATTATTTTAGCAGCACGACGCGTATATAATGTTTCGCAGGCAGCGTCGCTCTGTTACAACACAGTAACAAAAGTTTTAAAGTTTGTCCTCACATCTTCTGCAGTTTGATACAGCCGCGGATACACATAGCTTACACATGACTTAAGATTAAATAAAAATGATACTGTGTGCAGTTTGAAATACAGCGACTTATTACGTAGTATCGTCTTTAGAATTGGAGGCGAGAATCATAGAAAGAATTATGCAGAGCCGATAGAAATTGATGACAAGTGAAGGAGGGAGACAGACAAGCAAATAGATTGCAATATTTGTAAAATGATTACATATTGTTCAATTAATTAAACAATAGAAATATAAAAATAGAATATAAATAGTGTATCGGCAGAAATATCTCTCTCTCTCTCTCTCTCTCTCTCTCTCTCTCTCTCTGTCTCTCAATCTCTCGTTCTTTCTCCTTCTCTTTTTCTCTTCTTCACATCAATCGCAAGACAACATGAACATTCTCGAACAGCTGATGGACTTCCTATTTACTTTTCGCGACATCATACATACATACTCTTCCACAGAACACCTCGTCTACATTCATACGCATTCACGCTCTCGTGACCGACCCGAGTGCTCAGTTACACAGAACAGTAATATCTCAACAACATTCGCCGAAAGTGTTACGTATCTATTGTATCGCCTCAATTCTTTATCTCTAAATAAACCGCACGATTCTCAACATCTTTGAGTTCTCTCCATACAAATAGAATATAAAAATACAATATAAAAAAGACAAAAATATAATATTAATAATAAAAATAATAATTTAGTTTATTGCCCACTTTTGCGTTACAATTTAACGATGAAATAATCTTTCCATTTCATTCTCATGATTGTGTCAGTGTAAGTCCCACCCTTCTAATGTATCCTGCTGTGTCTTAACAATTTTTTCTATTTTACAAGTGTTTTCTAATCTATTCTATCTTGTATAATATTCTTTTATCACTTTCCTGTTCTTCCCATGTTTTCCTTCACCCTGTTATCTCCCATAGAATAGCCAAGTTTTTCCCTTCTCCTCTAATTACCTCTTTCCAATTCCTAAATACAACACAATATAAATATAAAAGAAAATACAATTAAATTAGAAATATAATAAAAAAGAATGTAATAAAATAAATGTAAATACAATTAAAGAAGAAATATAATAAAAAGAATATAATAATTTAATAAAAGAAAATAAAATAATAAAAAAAAGAAAATACAATTAAATATCAAATATAATATAAAAAAGAAAAAATATAAAAATAGAATATAAATAGAATATAAATAGAATATAAAAATAAGAAATAAAAGTATAAAAACTCAATTCAATATAAAAATATAAAAAAATAATATAATAAAAGAAAATAAAATAATAAAAAAAGAAAATACAATTAAATATTAAATATAACATAAAAAAAAATATAAAAATAGAATATAAATAGAATATATAAAATAAGAAATACAAAAATAAAAAATATAAAAATTCAATATAAAAGTGCATTATAAAAAAAATATAATAATAATAATAATAATAATAATTTAATTTATTGCCCATATTCGCGTTACAATTTAACGATCATATACTCTTTCCATTTCATTCCCGTGATTGTGTCAGTGTAAGTCCTACCCTTCTAATGTATCCTGCTGTGTCTTAACCAATTTTGATATTTTACAAGTGTTTCCTAATCTATTTTATGTTGCATAATCATCTTTTATCACTTTCCTGTTCTTCCCATCTTTTCCTTCTCCCTATTATCTCCTATAGAATAACCAAGTTTGTCCCTTCTCCTCTAATTACCTCTTTCCAATTGCTGCCACTCTCTCCACTTACTTCACATGCTTCAATCACGTGTTTCACTGTTTCTTCCTCTTTCTTACAAACCATACATATCCTTTCTTCTTTCTTCTTTCGATAGCCAGCCACGGAGACCTCTCCAGACCTGACCCACGCCCGAAAATTTTTTATACCTAGCTGAGTGAGGAAATGACCTTGGCCCAACCCCGAAAATTTTTTCCAAACCAATATGTGATCGAATTTTCCCCCCAACACAGAGAAATAATAATTTATTTTTATCGGATGATGTTTCGGACAATGTCGGGAAAGATCGGCATTTTACAAACCACGTATTCGGAGGAAGGAAAGAGAGAGCATTACATTATAATCTAAATTCGTGGAGGGAAAGAGAGAGCAATACTTAGCGTCGCAGCGTCCCGCACGATCGTGCGTAATTTGACTCCTCTGGAGCAGCCGCGTGCGATGACGTCATTCAACGGCGCGAAGAAGGCTCGAACGAAATAGAATTATGCAGTATCTGCAAATGTTAGAATTATGTGGCGAAAGGAGAAGGAAGACGGGTAAATAAAATGTAGAAATAATATAAGTTTAAGAAATATATATTGTTATAGAAAGAATATAAATATACAACTAAATAGAAATATAATAAAAAAGGAATATAATAATGAAATATAATAAAATAACATGGAATAAATATAAGAATATGAATAATATAAGAATATGAAGAAGAATATGAATAAAAGTATGAATAATAATAATATAAAATAGAAAAAATAGTAAAAATAGAAAAAAATAGAAAAAAATAGAAAAAATAGAAAAAATAGAAAAAATATATACAAATGAAATTAACTAAACAAATTAAAATCTATATAAATTAATCTCTCCGCGCTGCGTTGGCGGTGGCGCGAGCAAGATCCGGGAGCATGTCCCGCAAACGCTCTATCTGGGGCGGTGGTGGTAGCGGTGGCTGGTTCTAAAACATGTAAACGCAAATATAATATTAATACATTCCGCACAATATCCTATCACAATATCCTATCACAATATCACTTACCAGCAAGCCATCAATGGCTGCAGCGATGTTGTCGCTGTCATCGGTGTCATCGGTGTCGGAGGATGAGGAGTCCTCGATGCTGTCCTCACCACCGACTGCATCGGTGTCGGAGGATGAGGAGTCCTCGATGCTGTCCTCACCACCACCACCACCGACTGCTCCCTGCAAATCCTAGAACATAGAAACCTTGATATAATATTCACGTGTTAAACGTAAAAAAAAACGTACATAACATTGTTATGTACATACCTCCTGATTATCCCCCCACATCTCCTGGTCCTCGTCGGGCGCAATCCTGAATATCCCCATTATTTTTGGTTGGAACTATTGCCTTTAAAGAGACCGTTGGCTACCACGATTTGAAGTGCAATTGGTCTCGCTGCATCTCCTGGCTCTTGCATTTAAAATCTTATCATGAAATCGAGAAGTGCGTAGCTTTGCAAAAGTAAGATGCTGTTGTTCTCCACCTTCATTTTCGCTGACGATTCTTAGTTCGGCTATCATTTTCTTCGAATTATTCTCTGGCCTATGCTCTCCTTTCTCCTTCTTCACACGCATCTTCTTCCCCTTCTTCTTTGGATACACCACGCGACTATACCAAATCCCTTTGATCGGGTATCGAACGTGAATCGTACCCCTCTGAACATGTATCAAACGGGTATCGAATGTGAATCGAACGTGAATCGTACCACTCTGAACGTGAATCATACCCCTCTGAACGTGTATCAAACGGGTATCGAACGTGAATCGTACCACTCTGAACGTGAATCGTACCACTCTGAACGTGAATCGTACCACTCTGAACGTGAATCGTACCACTCTGAACGTGAATCGTACCACTCTGAACGTGAATCGTACCACTCTGAACGTGAATCGTACCACTCTGAACGTGAATCGTACCCCTCTGAACGTGTATCAAACGGGTATCGAACGTGAATCGAACGTGAATCGTACCACTCTAAACGTGAATCGTACCACTCCGAACGTGAATCGTACCACTCTGAACGTGAATCGTACCACTCCGAACGTGAATCGAACAACAATCGTACCACTTCGAACGTGTATAGAACGTGTATTGGACATGTAATGAACCACTTCGAACATGTAATGAACCAATTCGAACATGTATCGAACGTCAATCGTACCTCTTCGAACGTGTATGGTACCACTACGAACGTATATTGGACATGTAATGAACTACTTCGAACATGTAATGAACCACTTCGAACATGTATCAAACGTCAATCGTACCTCTTCGAACGTGTATGGTACCACTACGAACGTATATTGGACATGTAATGAACTACTTCGAACATGTAATGAACCACTTCGAACATGTATCGAACGTCAATCGTACCTCTTCGAACGTGTATGGTACCACTTCGAACGTGTATGGGACGTGTAATGAACGGCTTTGAACGGGTATTGAACGGCTTTGATCGGGTATCATCGTAATCTAGCGTACATCACATGTAGGAAGTTGGGGAGGGTGAAGAAATACATTTTCATATACATTAAAAAAATGATTTTATTTATGCATTTCTCTGGTGTTTGGACCACCATTTGAATATTTTATATATTCAGTAATTTAAATATAATCATTTTTTTAATGTATATGAAAATGTTTTTCTTATACATGTGTTCACAAATGTGGTTCATTACATGTTCGAAGTAGTTCATTACATGTCCAATATACGTTCGTAGTGGTACCATACACGTTCGAAGAAGTACGATTGACGTTCGATACATGTTCGAAGTGGTTCATTATATGTTCGAAGTAGTTCATTACATGTCCAATATACGTTCGTAGTGGTACCATACACGTTCGAAGAGGTACGATTGACGTTCGATACATGTTCGAATTGGTTCATTACATGTTCGAAGTGGTTCATTACATGTCCAATACACGTTCTATACACGTTCGAAGTGGTACGATTGATGTTCGATTCACGTTCGGAGTGGTACGATTCACGTTCAGAGTGGTACGATTCACGTTCGATTCACATTCGATACCCGTTTGATACATGTTCAGAGGGGTACGATTCACGTTCGATTCACGTTCGATACCCGATCAAAGTGATTTGGTATAGTCGCGTGGTGTGTCCAAAGAAGAAGGGGAAGAAGATGCGTGTGATGAAGGAGAAAGGAGAGCGTAGGCCAGAGAATAATTCGAAGAAAATGATAGCCGAACTAAGAATCGTCAGCGAAAATGAAGGTGGAGAACAACAGCATCTTACTTTTGCAAAGCTACGCACTTCTCGATTTCATGATAAGATTTTAAATGCAAGAGCCAGGAGATGCAGCGAGACCAATTGCACTTCAATCGTGGTAGCCAACGGTCTCTTTAAAGGCAATAGTTCCAACCAAAAATAATGGGGATATTCAGAATTGCGCCCGACGAGGACCAGGAGATGTGGGGGGATAATCAGGAGGTATGTACATAACAATGTTATGTACGTTTTTTTTTACGTTTAACACGTGAATATTATATCAAGGTTTCTATGTTCTAGGATTTGCAGGGAGCAGTCGGTGGTGGTGGTGGTGAGGACAGCATCGAGGACTCCTCATCCTCCGACACCGATGCAGTCGGTGGTGAGGACAGCATCGAGGACTCCTCATCCTCGGACACCGATGACACCGATGACAGCGACAACATCGCTGCAGCCATTGATGGCTTGCTGGTAAGTGATATTGTGATAGGATATTGTGATAGGATATTGTGATAGGATATTGTGATAGGATATTGTGATAGGATATTGTGATAGGATATTGTGATAGGATATTGTGATAGGATATTGTGATAGGATATTGTGATAGGATATTGTGATAGGATATTGTGATAGGATATTGTGATAGGATATTGTGATAGGATATTGTGATAGGATATTGTGATAGGATATTGTGATAGGATATTGTGATAGGATATTGTGATAGGATATTGTGCGGAATGTATTAATATTATATTTGCGTTTACATGTTTTAGAACCTGCCACCGCTACCACCACCGCCCCAGATAGAGCGTTTGCGGGACATGCTCCCGGATCTTGCTCGCGCCACCGCCAACGCAGCGCGGAGAGATTAATTTATATAGATTTTAATTTGTTTAGTTAATTTCAGTTGTATATATTTTTTCTATTTTTTCTATTTTTTTCTATTTTTTCTATTTTTTTCTATTTTTTTCTATTTTTTTCTATTTTTACTATTTTTTCTATTTTATATTATTATTATTCTTACTTTTATTCATATTCTTCTTCATATTCTTATATTATTCATATTCTTATATTTATTCCATGATATTTTATTATATTTCATTATTATATTCCTTTTTTATTATATTTCTATTTAGTTGTATATTTATATTTTTTCTATAACAATATATATTTCTTAAACTTATATTATTTCTACATTTTATTTACCCGTCTTCCTTCTCCTTTCGCCACATAATTCTAACATTTGCAGATACTGCATAATTCTATTTCGTTCGAGCCTTCTTCGCGCCGTTGAATGACGTCATCGCACGCGGCTGCTCCAGAGGAGTCAAATTACGCACGATCGTGCGGGACGCTGCGACGCTAAGTATTGCTCTCTCTTTCCCTCCACGAATTTAGATTTTAATGTAATGCTCTCTCTTTCCTTCCTCCGAATACGTGGTTTGTAAAATGCCGATCTTTCCTGACATTGTCCGAAACATCATCCGATAAAAATAAATTATTATTTCTCTATGTTGGGGGGAAAATTCGATCACATATTGGTTTGGAAAAAATTTTCGGGGTCGGGCCAAGGTCATTTCCTCACTCAGCTAGGTATAAAAAATTTTCGGGCGTGGGTCATGTCTGGAGAGGTCTCCGTGGCTGGCTATTGAAAGAAGAAAGAAGAAAGGATATGTATGGTTTGTAAGAAAGAGGAAGAAACAGTGAAACACGTGATTGAAGCATGTGAAGTAAGTGGAGAGAGTGGCAGCAATTGGAAAGAGGTAATTAGAGGAGAAGGGACAAACTTGGTTATTCTATAGGAGATAATAGGGAGAAGGAAAAGATGGGAAGAACAGGAAAGTGATAAAAGATGATTATGCAACATAAAATAGATTAGGAAACACTTGCAAAATAAAAAAATTTGTTAAGACACAGCAGGATACATTAGAAGGGTAGGACTTACACTGACACAATCACGGGAATGAAATGGAAAGAGTATATGATCGTTAAATTGTAACACAAAAGTGGGTAACAAATTAAATTATTATTATTATTATTATTATTATATTTTTTCTTTTTATAATGTATTTTTTATATTGAATTTTTATATTTTTATTTTTTAATTCATATTTTTATATTCATATATATATTTTTTTTTATTTTTTTTCATATTTTTATTGAGTTTTATATTGTATTGTATTGTATTTTATTATCTATTTTAATTGTATTTTTATTTTCATTTATATTCATTTATATTTATTATTTATATTGTATTGTATTTTATCTTATATTTTTATTGTATTTTTATATTTTTCTTTTTTATATTATATTCTTTTATATTCTATTTTTATGTTTTTTTTCTTTTTATATTATATTTATTATTTTATTTTATTCTTTTTTATTATATTTCTTATTTAATTGTATTTTATTTTTTTTTATATTGTATTGTACTGTATTTTATTTTCGTATTTAATTGTATTTTCTTTTATTTTATTTTATTATTATTTTATTTTATTTTATTTTATTTTTCAATTGTATTTTTATATTTTATTGGTGAAGAAGTGTGATCGAAAATAGAGCAGATAAGTATATACATCCAAGAACAAGAAAGAGAGATGAAAATAAAAGAGTCAAAGTTCCTAAGAGAATTAAGAGAGGTGGCAAGCAAACCAGGAGATAAGTCGAAATACTTATGAGGGAAGAAGAAAAAAAAGGAGAGGAGAATTAGAATGGATAGGAAGATTTATACAGGGTAGTGAAACGAGGACATGTAAATATTGGATATCGAAAGATGAAAGGATATGTAGACTTTGTAAGAAAGAGGAAGAAACAGTGAAACATGTGATTGAAGCATGTGAAGTAAGTGGAGAGAATGGCAACAATTGGAAAGAGGTAATTAGATGAGAAAGGATAAACTTGGCTATTCTACAGGAGATAATAGGGAGAAGGAAAAGATGGGAGGAAGAGGAAAGTGATGTGATATCCCACTATTTTTCGCGCGGTACTATTCTAAATACTTTCCCATATATCCCAAAATCACTCCACCAAAGTCCCTCAAACTCAATTATTACCCCCTTTTCCCCAATAGCCGATCACCTTGACGATGTACCTTAGCGGTCCCCATCTCAAGATGGTCGGTACGAAACCTCCTTCGCCTATTCGCCCTATGAGGCACGAATCCTTCCCTTAAGATAAATCTAAACAAGTCCCTCGTCCTAAAAACCTTCTTAAATCGAGACCACGTCTCACTCCCCTCTTTACGACTCACTGAGTCCAAGCCATTCTAACCCCTTTCCTATTAAAACACCCAATATCCATTCAATGGATTGAGTATCTCCTTTTACCGTTCATAAAACCCCGAAGTCTAAATTACAACGAATATTTGGCGTACGTGACATAAATATGTCTAATAATAGACGTACCCTTCATAAAAACCCCGGAAGTCCTACTGCGACTTATTTGTTAAATATGTCAAGGCTCCTACCGCGCGTACCCCCGCAACATTCCTGTAAGGATACATAAATATGAGGTCCCGAGAGGCCGGAGATTTATTATCATTCAAACTTCTATATAGAAAGAGTATGCATTACCGTCCAAACTGTATCGCGGAGAAAGCATTATTATTCAAGGATTCGTCTTGTTCAGTGATATTAAGACTATAAATTCGTCTTGTTTAGTGTCACTATTAAAGATTCGTGTTATTAAGGATTATATTAAATTCAGTGACCAACAATCACCGTTCATCAAACATTGTAAGCTATTACAATTACCATTTATAATATAGTATATCACCACCATCATTTATATTTTGTATTACCGTTTCTATTGCTTTCTATATTATTACTTTTCATATTAACGCTCATTGCGAACATCTATTTTGTTTTCTATATCAACGCTTATTGCGATCATTTATTGTTTGTATTCATATTATTACTTTTCATATTTACGCTTATTGCGAACATCTATTTTGTTTTCTATATCAACGCTTATTGCGATCATTTATTGTTTGTATTCATATTATTACTTTTCATATTAACGCTTATTGCGAACACTTATATTATTTTTCTATATCAGCGCTTATTGCGATCATTTATTGTTTGTATTACTATTCATATTATTACTTTTCATATTAACGCTCATTGCGAACATCTATTTTGTTTTCTATATCAACGCTTATTGCGATCATTCATTGTTTGTATTCATATTATTACTTTTCATATTAACGCTTATTGCGAACACTTATATTACTTTTCTATATCAACGCTTATTGCGATCATTTATTGTTTGTATAACTATTCATATTATTACTTTTCATATTAACGCTTATTGCTTATGTCAAAATACTTAATTATCATATATTATGTTTCATGTTCACATTCATATATTGTGCTTAATTACTATTAAACAGTAATAACGTACTCGTGTTTAAAGTAAATAAACCTCTCTATTTTTAAAATCACGCTTCGAATTATTGTGCGCATCCTTTGGTTACAAAGATTCCAAACTAAGACAGGCTGCAGTATCAGCTGATTTCTGTTCGTGAACGCGAGAACGCTTCCACTGTTTACAAACATACTTTTGCGTGAGCCGTGCAATTCACGGAAGTATTACGTGTGGCTTTCTTTACATAAATGCAACGGTAAATCCTGTTACCGAAATCAAAACAAACATAAGGTGCTCTAACGGGTGTTCCCCGGGTGTGTATTCACTATTTAAACCTTCCTTGGTCGATTAGAGTGCTGGATTATAGATTCGCGCCTGACTCTCCTTCAAAACACTCAGTGTGCAGGATTACAGATTCGCGCCTGCCGTTCTTTCCCTCAAAACCTTCAGTGTGCAGGATTATAGATTCGTGCCTGACTTTCCCTCAAAATCCTCAGTGTGCTGGATTATAGATTCGCGCCTGACTCTCCTTCAAAACACTCAGTGTGCAGGATTACAGATTCGTGCCTGACTTTCCCTCAAAATCCTCAGTGTGCTGGATTATAGATTCGTGTCTGACTTTCCCTCAAAATCCTCAGTGTGCTGGATTATAGATTCGCGCCTGACGTTCTTTCCCTCAAAACTCTCAGTGTGCTGGATTATAGATTCGTGCCTGATTTCTTACCCCACATGTCATTGTCCCCTAAAGACCTCCACCCGGGACGTGACAGTGATAAAAGATGATTATGCAACATAAAATAGATTAGGAAACACTTGTAAAATAGAAAAATTGGTTAAGACACAGCAGGATACATTAGAAGGGTAGGACTTACACTGACACAATCACGGGAATGAAATGGAAAGAGTATATGATCGTTAAATTGTAACGCGAATATGGGCAATAAATAAATTATTATTATTATTATTATTATTATATTTTTTTTATAATGCACTTTTATATTGAATTTTTATATTTTTTATTTTTTTTATTTCTTATTTTTTATATTCTATTTATATTCTATTTTTATATTTTTTCTTTTTTATATTATATTTGATATTTAATTGTATTTTCTTTTTTTTATTATTTTATTTTCTTTTATTAAATTATTATATTCTTTTTATTATATTTCTTCTTTAATTGTATTTACTTTTATTTTATTATATTCTTTTTTATTATATTTCTTATTTAATTGTATTTTCTTTTACATTTATATTGTGTTGTATTTAGGAATTGGAAAGAGGTAATTAGAGGAGAAGGGAAAAACTTGGATATTCTATGGGAGATAACAGGGAGAAGGAAAACATGGGAAGAACAGGAAAGTGATAAAAGAATATTATACAACATAGAATAGATTAGAAAACACTTGTAAAATAGAAAAAATTGTTAAGACACAGCAGAATACATTAGAAGGGTGGGACTTACACTGACACAATCATGAGATTGAAATGGAAAGATTATTTCATCGTTAAATTGTAACGCAAAAGTGGGCAATAAATTAAATTATTATTTTTATTATTATTATTATATTTTTGTCTTTTTTATATTGTATTTTTATATTCTATTTGTATGGAGAGAACTCAAAGATGTTGAGAATCGTGCGGTTTATTTAGAGATAAAGAATTGAGGCGATACAATAGATATGTAACACTTTCGTCGAATGTTGTTGAGATATTACTGTTCTGTGTAACTGAGCACTCGGGTCCGTCACGAGAGCGTGAGTGCGTATGAATGTAGACGAGGTGTTCTGTGGAAGAGTATGTATGTATGATGTCGCGAAAAGTAAATAGGAAGTCCATCAGCTGTTCGAGAATGTTCATGTTGTCTTGCGATTGATGTGAAGAAGAGAAAAAGAGAAGGAGAAAGAACGAGAGATTGAGAGACAGAGAGAGAGAGAGAGAGAGAGAGAGAGAGAGAGAGAGAGAGAGAGAGAGAGAGAGATAGTTCTGCCGATACACTATTTATATTCTATTTTTATATTTCTATTGTTTAATTAATTGAACAATATGTAATCATTTTACAAATATTGCAATCTATTTGCTTGTCTGTCTCCCTCCTTCACTTGTCATCAATTTCTATCGACTCTGCATAATTCTTTCTATGATTCTCGCGTCCAATTCTAAAGACGATACTACGTAATAAGTCGCTGTATTTCAAACTGCACACAGTATCATTTTTATTTAATCTTAAGTCATGTGTAAGCTATGTGTATCCGCGGCTGTATCAAACTGCAGAAGATGTGAGGACAAACTTTAAAACTTTTGTTACGCCGCGACGTTAAATCGGAACGCTTCGAAATACTGTTAGCTTTAGAATGCTTGCTACATAATGGTTCGGAAAAATATGTCTGTTTGCTACATAACAGTTTGCTATATCGGTGATTAAAAAATTATTATTATTTCTCTGTGTTGGGGAAAACTTTCCATCACATATTGGTATGGAAAAAAGTTTCTGCTGACGCCGCATAATTCTTTCTATGATTCGCGCTGCCAAATGTCGCCATCCTACACGACTGCTCCAGGAGATTCAAATTACACACGATATGCCGCGACGTTAAATCGGAACGCTTCGAAATACTGTTAGCTTTAGAATAAAATGTGTTTGTATCACTATGTAGCGCTGTCTCTTTCCCTCTCCCAGATTTTAGCTTTAAAGTAATGTTCTATCTCTTTCCCACCCTCCGAAGACGCGGTGTGTAAAAACGCCGATTTTTCCCGAGATCGTCCGAAATAGTTCCCAATAAAAATAAATTATTAAAACAATTTCAGCTACATAATGGTTTGGAAAAATATTTGGGGGTGGGCTAAGGTCATTCACTCCCTCCGGTTAGGTCTGAAAAAGTTCTCGGGGGTCATTCCCTCCCTCTAAAAAAGTTTTCGGCGGTGGGTCCGGTCTCCGCGGCGGCTCGGCCTGGAGTGATCCCCTCCATCATCGCAGCTTCCCCCACTCCGCGGCTCGTGCGCGCGCAACCGGTCTTCCTCTCCCCGCAGGCCCCGCGTCCATGTTTCCCTCCGCCGCGCTCCCCCGCGCGCCCTCACTTCCCCCCGCCCCCGCGCTCCCCTCAGAGGACCTGCGTTGGAATCGGCATAGCCTTACTACTCCGCTCGTTTCACTTGGTGAGCGGTGATTGGCTGAGCAGCTACCCGGAGAATCGATCGCCGGATCGATCATCGATCAGCGGCGTATTCCGCTGCCCAGTAGGTGCTGCGGTGAGCTTGGGTGCGGCGGAATAGTGAACTAACGGAATCTCAAACACACACACATAGAGCATACAGAACAAATGTACTATACACATATTTCAACACGCCTCCTTACATTTGTACTGTATGTTTTACTTATAATAATTATTTCATATCACATTCAAATCTTTCCTGAATTTTTCAAACTTCTCTTTACACAGTGCTTTAGTAAAAGTATCTGCCACATTTTTCTTTGTGTCAATTTTACAAACATCAATCAATTTCTCTTTTACACTTTCATGTACAAAATGGTAATGTATTTCTATGTGTTTTGAGTTTTTTGTAAAATTACCATTATTCGCAATATTTATCGCTCCTGAGTTATCTTCGTAAATTTTTATAGGTTCATTTATATTTATGTCAAATATTTTTACTAATTCTCTAATATACTTTATCTCACTTACAACCTCAGATAATGCTATGTACTCTGCATATGTCGAAGCTTTGGCTATACATTTTTGTTTTCTCGATTTCCAATCGATCACATTACCATACATTTTTATTATATATCCAGACGTAGATTTTCGATCAAAATTATCGCCAGCCCAATCTGCATCTACATAACAACTTATGATATCGCATTTTTCATTTCTTTTATAAAGTAGATTTAAATCTTTTGTTGAATATAAATATTTTAAGATTCACAATGCATATTTCCAATGTGTTTCACTATAACTATTTTGATATCTACTTAAATAATTTACGCTGTAACTTATATCTGGCCTTGTACTTGAGCTAATATATAACAGAGCACCTATCAAGTTTCTATATTTTATGTTTGACTCGCACTTTTCAGCCTTTTCAAGTCTCAAATTTGTCTCCATAGGAGAACTATACAATCTACTGTTTTTTATCTTATATTTATCTGCTAAAGTCTCTATGTATTTTGTTTGACTTAAAGTAAGTTCATTTCCTAGATAGTTATATTTTATATTTACTCCAAGATACTCTTTAATCTCATCTAAATCTTTCATTTTAAATCTGTCAGACAACATTTTCTTTATATTTCGTATATTTTCTTTACTCTTACTACAGATTAATAGATCATCTACGTAAATTAATAAATAAATTTCGTCTATATATTTTCCTTTTTTATACAAACAGAGATCCACATTACTTCTCTCAAATCCTAATTTAATAATGCACTCATCGAAACATTCATACCAATCCCTAGGACTTTCTCGCAATCCAAACAATGCTTTTGACAGTTTATACACTCTGTTTGTTCCATCCTCATAACCTTTTGGTTGATTAACATATACCTCCGAGTTTATTTGTCCATTTAAAAAAGCCGTTTCAACATCCATTTGCTCGATTTTTAATCCATTTTGGCAACAATACGAAAATAAAATTTTTAATGTTTGATTTTTTGCTACTGGAGCATATATGTCATCAACAACATCTGTTTGTTGAAAGCCTCTTACTACTAACCTAGCTTTATACCTATCGTCCAATTTTCTCGCATAAACCCATTTAACATCTAAACTTTTTTTTCCTATTATTCTATCAACTAATTTCCAAGTTTTATTTTTGTTTATGCAATCTATTTCTTGATTCATTGCTTTTTTCCAATTTTTGCTATCAATACTATTTATCGCCTCCTCAAATGTACTAGGCGTATCAATTCTACAGTAATTTACATAAATGTTATGACTTTCGTTTTCTGGATATCTCACCGGGCTCTTTTTATCTCGTGTTGATCTACGTGGACTTTTTAACTCTACGCTTTTATTATCTTTTTCGTTTACTTTATATTGTTGATTTTCTTCAGTTTCACTTGCACTTTCAAAAATGTTATCATTTAACTCATCATTAGTACTAGCATTGCTAACATTTTCATGATCATTTTCATCAAGATTTATACATTTGATATTCTCTTCTACAAAATCAACATGTCTTGCAATTACTATTTTATTACTTATGAGAACTCTATAGCCTACGTCACTATATCCCAGTAAGATACACATATCTGCCTTTCTTTCCCATTTTGAGAATCTCTTTTGTTCTGGTATTCTCACAAAAACTTTACTACCGTATATATGTAAATGTTCAACATTTGGTTTCTTTCTAAAAAATATTTCGTACGGTGTCTTTCTTTCTACTGCATTCGCTAATGTACGGTTTTTCAAATATGTCGCCGCACATACTATTTCTGGCCAATACCGTTTATGTACCTGTGCCTCTGATAGTAAACATCGCGCCATGTCCATTACTGTTCTATTAAATCGTTCTGCTGTCCCATTCAACTCGTGTACGTACGGGGGACAGTTATTTAAAATAATACCTTTTTCTTTTGCAAATTTATAAAACCGATTATTTAAGTATTCTTTGCCATTATCACATCTCAAAAATTTTACTTTTTTTCCTGTTAAATTTTCGCTTTCATTTATAAATTGAACTAAACAATCAAAAACTTCATCTTTAGTTTTAATGCAATGAACCTTAGCTATCTTGCTATAATCATCAATAAAAGAAACGAAATATCTTTCTCCGTGTAAACCAGCGGTTTTAAAACTACCGCACACATCGGTGTGTACAATTTCTAAAATATCAGTTGCTCGAGTTCTATTATTTTTGAACGGTAAGTTACGCATTTTATTCTCTATACAAGTTTTACATTTCATAAATTCAGGCTCTAGTTCATTTGGAATGCCCTCCAGCAACTGTTGTGAACACAATGTATTTAGATAGCTAAAGTTTACGTGACCTAAGATTCGATGCCACCTTTCCTTTTGACTCATGTTATTATTTCGCTCGGTACTATTTGCCAAGGTCCTATCATATTTCAATTTACTTCTCATTTTAAATACTTGATTTTCTTTATATGCTACTGCTATAACTCTATTAGTATTATCGATAATTTTCGTTACATTTCCTTTAGAAATAATAGTATTTGTATCAGTTAATTTTCCGTAACTTATCAAATTTGCATTCATTTCTTTTGCATAAAATACGTTACTTATATTTACTTCATTCCGTTTACCAAACGCGTTAAAGTAACTTATTACATTTCCAGTTTTTGTTGCTTTTACCGACCGATTGTCTCCTAAATATATATTGACCGGCTTTTCAAGTACTATCGACTTCTCAAAGTATTTTTCATCATTCACTATATAGTCGGTACAGCCACTATCGAGTAACCATTCTATGTCATAGTTACGTAACCTATTTGTCTCGCTCTTGTGTGCCGTGTGCGCTGTTGCCACCCATGCGCTAGCAACTGCGCCGCTCTGCTCATGTGTAGTACTGACTCCTTGTTGTTGTTGACGAACGTTTCCTCGACCTCTGGTGTAGTTGCCTCTTCCGCTTCTGCCTCGGCTTCGTCCACGTGTTGAGCCTCGCCATGTTCTGCCGTTGTGTCCTGTTTGGCCGCCATCTTGGCACTCTCTTGCAAAATGCCCTGCTTTTCCACATTTGAAGCAATTTCCTCCTTGACTCTTCTTTGCAGCAAATACGTTTGAACTTCTTTCATCATGCTCATTTTGATTTTTCAAATCGGCTAATTTTATTTTATTCTTCACATAATCTGCCGTTTGATCTTCTTCTTTTAATGTATCGATCAAATCGCCTATATAGCTATATGATTCCGGCAACGTGTTGAGCATATAATTTAACTTCTCTTTCTCACTTATCTTTGCACCCGCGCCTTTTAATTCGTTTACAGATTTTTCAAAGTCACTGAAAAATGATGCCGTATCACTATAATTATTCAGTCTTAACTTTTCCAATCTGTTTCTGCACACAATTTGCAAAGCCGTCGATTCTTTCAAGTATATTTTATCTAGCTTCTTTATTATTTTGTAAGCTGTTTCTTCCTCACATACAAATTCCAATTGCTTATTTATAATGATATTAATCCGTCGAGCGTGGCAAGCAGCTTGGTCTGTTTTCCTTCTGGCGCGTGCTCGCGCACCGCACAGAATGGAAGGTCGGCGTGCGCGTCGTGAATGGCCTTGGGATATTCAATGTCCACCTCCAACAGGTATCCCACGGATTCTTCTTTTTCGGGGTCCCCGCCGTCGGGTAGGGATGACACGTCAAGCGCAGCCACTGTCGCATCGTTCAGCCATCGAAACCCTCCTTTCGGCATAGCCTGCGACATCGCCCATCCATACAAGTTGTTGACGTCAAAGTACATCAGATACGTCGCTGCCTTTGACTCGTCGTACATCCCTGCAGGCAGGTACTTGTTGTTGGCGACCGCGTACCTGCGCGAGCATTGACTCAGACCGCCGCGTATGCCACGCTCCACGAACAGCAACATGTCCACATCCGTCAAAAGTTCTAATCGTACGCCGGTGTACTTGAGCATCGCGTCCCACGTGAAACTCGGTAGCGTAAAATAATCCGCGGGATCCAGATCGTAACTCGCGATACAGTCGGTGCGGAAACTCTCGAATACGTCGGCGAGTGACAGCACATCTGTTTTCAAGTACAAATCTCTGTACTCGCCCAATGCCTGTACGCGAAAAGTATTCCACACGTTCACGGCATGCGCGTAATCGGGCTCCGACGCGGCACTATCGTTCAACCGGTTATAGAACGCTTCGCGGGACGGTAAACACGTATCATTTAGTTTGGTGTATGACGTCACGTAGTCGTAAGGGAAGACGCCCTTCCTGGTCAGGATATTGAACTGATCGTCCGACAGGGATTGAAACTCGCGCCGTAGAATCGCGAGTCGTTCTTTGCCAAGGTCCGAAGCGAATCTCTCCAGACTAGCGGCCAAGAACTTCAACGAATCTATGAACCGAAACTTCAATCCCCTCTTCCAATCGTTGTTCTCGGCGTCGATTCCCTTGACGTGTTTCGTGAACAACATATACCGCTCCTTCGTTACCGGCTGTAGCTCCATCTCTTCCCCTCGAACGCGGACGCTATCTCCTTAATCACGAAATGCGCGTCGTAGCCTGATAGATTATGAAACACTACCGGTATCGTGTACGATTGTTGAAATTGCAAGTTACACGACACGTAGACCGCGCCTCGATACTCGCCCGTCGAGTGGCAATGGTCGCGCACTTTTGAATCCTCGTCGACGAAGGGTTTTCCGCACACGTGACACACGATCGTGTTTTCAAAACTGAAACATTGTTGTCTCGTCAACGAGTTCATCGGTTTCGCGTTCCGCAACCACGAATACGCAATGTTCGCAAAGTCACGTAGTTCCTGCACGAACCACTTCACGCACTCGGAGTTGTGACGATACGCGCGATAACGCGATGTCCCGCTTCCACTTACCTACTATAAACATACAGCATGGCGCGGTGCAATGTCGTGTTTAATCCATGGGCTATCGCGACGATTGACTTACAGCCCCCTCGATCGTGAAAATACTCGGAACTCTACCCCGAATAATTATCGCTCTATGTTTACGGTGGTTACGCGAACGTACCGCATAATTTATTTCTTCATTACACGTACGCCGTATCGGTCCCACGATTCAAATATAAGTATATGGCATGAAGTGCGTGCACGTAGGCACCAAAAACGCGTTCAAACCTGCTCAGTCGCGCCTGCGCACCGAACCCGCACGCGTACGGAGATTGCGCGGCGGCGACGCGTGCCCAAAGTACCTTAAACATCCAACAGGTGGCGCCAATACGAAATGTATGAAAAACCTAAAAAATTTACCCAGGCGGGCCCAAATACCGACGCGGACCCAAAGTACCTTAAACATCCAATAGGTGGCGCCAATACGAAATGCGCGCGACGTCATTTTAAAATTTTGAAAATCCACCCCCTCCCCTGTGACGTCACCCCCTCGCCCTAGGAGCCAGAATTGGCATAGCCTACCTACTACCGATTTACTCAGGTTATCAAGGAATCGTCGTCAAATAACCGTTACCACTTACACCGTGAGTTGAGGTGTGAGATAATTTTATTCTTCAACCTACTATATCAAAAGCTTCTGCAGTATTAATCTTGCATCGAAATCTTGATCACGGAGCAAGTTGCCTCGTTAGCTCGCGGCGTCTATCTTATGTCCCGCGGCGTACATCGCTGCCGCGAGAAGAGTTACAATTATTTCGAAGTATGAGTTTCGATCCATTGGAAACCGGGTTAAATTTTTTTCGTCGAACCTCATACGCATCCCGTGAATTATTTCCTCTGCCAATTCGGATCGAGATGGGCTCGTAAGAGCTTGTGGCATTTCCAAATTGAATCCGTAAGATTTTTGATCCGCAATTTCAGATACGAACCTTCTGGGTTTATACAAATGGCAATTCCCGATAGACACTGATAAATGGACCTGAAAAATTCTATTTCATCCATCGATCTGGATATCCGCATTCAACCGGATTCTTTTTTGATCTGCCAAAAATCACTGCTTGAAAATCCAGGTAGTACCGCATTGAACCAGACAGATCCACATAAAAATTCAATGCGGTTCTAACTGGCAGTTCCGGCAGCATTACCTAAAATGACTGCTATCAAACGTAAATCTTTCAATTTGTGTTTGTTATTTTTTCCCGCCCAATTACACTGAGTTGCAAAAGGGTTGGTAAAAACTTTTTCAAGTATCCTGCTAACGATTGTAGTGGTTTTATTGCCACCTATATAGTTTTCGATGTTGAAAATTAAAAGTATTTTGTTGCATGAAAATTACTATAGCTATAGCTTAAGTAATTAAGTATGTTACATGGGCCCTTCAGGTCCATCCCGTGCTCGCTGTCCACGCGTCGCTTTCTTTCGACATCGGCGATTCAGCGGAATCGCACCGCGAACGACAGTCCGGTCGCCGAACCCGGGACTTATCGTAGTTGCAGCACAACGTGACCGTTGACGGCCCGGGTCTCGATATTTCCTAATAAGGAACGATCGACAGGTGTCGACAGGGCAGTTCCCCCCATTCTTAGGGATTGTTCGAGGCTCGGCCCGCAACAAGCGGACACTCAATTGGCATTCGGGTTCTGGAGTTCGTCTTGATGACACGCGTACGTGCGGTAGAGACTCCACGATCTTGTCTCAGTATTCAAGTTCGGGAGCTCGAGATAGGTAGTAACGACGAGCCAGCGGGCCGTCTAGAAAATCGCGTTCTCACCTCTACGTTTGTACCGCGAAGGGCGCTTGGCCTATAATAAAGAAGATTCGAATCTAAGAGGTACGACAGACCTCGATCCACCGACTACCGTGTGCTACCCGAGAGCACAGCGAGCGACCACGACCTACGCTTGGGTCAGCGACACAGCAAGACACCGAAATGCGAGACGGAAAGCGTGCCGTGCGATAGCGGAGAGCGACAGCAGAGACGGAGCGCCGTCTCTTGGTAGGAATAACTGATTATTTTATTGTAACAATATATTTTGCATTATCGTTTTCCCTTTACATTCCTTGTACTCTCTCATTCAACCCCCTGATTATCTTCCCGATTCTTGGTAAGTATAGTCAAGGCGTGCTTTAGCACCTTAATAGAGCTACGAACCCTGTGAATCACCCTAACCGCTCGGGGCGATTTACAGAAGTCCCTTCAGGACGTAACAAGTAATTTTCATGCAAATTTACTTGCAAAATTACTAAAATTTTAATACTTTTAATTTTCAACATGGAAAACTTAAAGAATGGTACATTAGTACTAAAATATTGACTTGATAATTTTAGTTACATAAATAAAGAAATTGAAATAACAGACCAACATCTCTTTGTTTTCCTCATGGTTCAAGCAAATTTCTATGTTGTTGAGATCCTCTATTTACTTTACCGGTATACATATGTTTTCTGGCAAAGAAGCTTGTGCAGAGAAGTAGACAATAGTTTCAATAAGATGTCATCTTGTGTTTGCTTTAATTCCTTCATTTCATGTTTCATATCTCCAAGGTATTTACCAATCACATCATAAATACAACAAATTTACTAAATGTGTTGTACTGTCTATCTACAGTAGCGGACAAAAAGTCACCACTTTTCGAACCACCCTACGTCTATAACTTTTTCGTATGAACTTAAAACTGCAGTATGTGCCTAATATACATATCCTGAAAGAGAATTCAAAGCGATAGATATAAAACCCAGTTAGCAAAGCTCAGAGATATAAAACCCAGTTACAATTGAATATATTTAACTAACAAACAAAAACCCTACATAACATTAAACCAGACAACACATTTTTAAAGCCAACAAAAAGTTACCAATTTTGAACATTAATTAAAAAAAATCTAATCTTTTACCTACCTTACCTTAATATTACACCTAAAAAGTTACTAAACGTGGTAACTTCTTTGTCGACCCCAAAAATGTGTTACCTCGTTCAGTGTCATATGACACTTTTGTTTGTCAGTCAAATAAATTCAACTTTAAGTGGGTTTTATACAGCTTTAAATTCACCAGCAGAATATGCATATTAAACATACCAAAGTCCCAAATGTATGCTAAAAAAATAACAAAAATAGAACAAATCGAAAAAGTGTCCGGTAGTGTAACTGAACTTTTTTTATTATCTATTTTTGTAAACTATAGTAGTAGTATAGCTATGCCGGTTCCAACGCAAATTTCCCCCGACCTTGAAATCCAAATTTGAGTTTCAAGGTCGCAGGAAATCCAACGCGGCGAGCGGCGGGCGGGGCGGAGGGATGACGTCTTAGAGATGTCGGAGTGGTGGGGGGGTTAGCGCAAGAGCAGATATCGAATCGATATCGAAGTGCTACTCTCTCGGGCGTGGTACAGACTAGAGCTGTTGATTCCCGGGAAAACGGAAAAAAAATTCCCGGGTAGGCGCTACCCGGGTAAACTACCCTAGATACTCGAGAGTCTCGAGATCTCATACAGTATCGTTCCATAATTGAAGCCCCACTGAGCGTCATGGCCTTCGGGTTGAAAGCTTCGACCCCCGGGGAGACAGGAATGCCCATTAACAAGTGAGAAATCTCCAGTTCCGAATTTCTCATCAGATCTTTGCGAAAACGACGCCAATCGATTCCTTATGTTTCTCGGATGAAAATAACACCAAGAACGACGTAATTCGGACCAGAATGAAGGAAATTCCCTGAACAAAGGTTTTACATAATTTCAAAATCACTTCGTTAACAATAGTCCGATTTACATGAAATGTGGTATGATTTTCATCGGAAAAACATAAGAAATCGACCGGTGTCACTTCCATATCGATACGATAAAGAGTTAAGAATTATTTTACTTCTGAATCAGGTATGAATCTTCGGCCGACCGCAGCGAATCGAGGTCGGCCCCCGTAGTCGAGGGTAAAATATTCATTACAGTATATTAAGAACTTCTTTATTGTTCATCGTGTTGATATGAAAGTGACACCAATGGATTCCTGGCGTTCTCCCGATTAAAATTATTCTAAATGTCATGCAAATCGGACTACATTTACATTAACAATACAATTATAAGAAAAGTAGACTTTTTTTACTACACTCTTATTTTAGTGAACAGGGAAAGGATTAAATATATGTACATAAAATTGGATGGAAATGTTAGAGGGGTTAAACTGTAAAGAATCAAATAAAGACAAGTGGTAAGAAGAAAGTGTGAAAGCCGGCAAAGTCGCAAACAGGAATGACCTGAAGGTCGTTTATGATTTTATGGGTGTATGATTTTTTGGAGGTAGGTAGGGGAGAGGTGCTATAAAAGGGACACTTTTGTTTAGCGTCCATTTCTGACAATATCGTTATAGGTATTTAAAAAACAACTACACCACAAGGGTAAAGTTGTCGAAGAGCTACCTGTCACCGATCTCAATGAAATTTGAATATGTTGTAGAAGTTAACATTCTGAACAACTTTTTCCTTTGTCGAAAATGGCGGTCAGCTCTAGTTTCCGAGATATTCGCAAAAAAAATATACTATTGTAGGTAAATATTTACATTAGACTTTTTGGCGGTTCGCCTTAGTTTCACAGATATTAATAAAAAACTTTCGGCATAATATATTGAAATCAGTTTCATAACCGGTATTAGTATTGGTTTAGCTAGATTAGGGCGGGGGGGCGCGCGCCCGCTCGCGGGCGCGTAAGGCCTGGTGGCGATCCGATGTGAGTATGTGTTATACCCTGTAATTTTAGTGTTAACTATGGGTGACGGGAAATTGAATTGACTCCTTGCTTTACGCGCCCGCAAGCGGGCGCGCGCCCTCCGCCTTAATCTAACCCAAACCAATACTAATACCGTGTAATATTTCCGACGCAGCTACAAGTGTAGCCAGCACGCTCATTTGTTTCCATCCATTGTTTCTGCTGGAAAAGATCAGTCCGTTCGCAACGTTTGTATACGCGACCTCAAAATGACATCTTTTACAGAGTTTGTGCGGGAAATAAACTCAGAAGAAAAATGTATAGATTTCCTTATCGAGAAAAATATTTTTAAAAATTCTATGAAGTGTCCGTTATGCGAAAAGCAACTGACGCTTAATCGCGAAAGTAAATTCTTTCGTTGTCGAAATTCTTCTAATGGTAGAAATAAGAAGAGGAAGAAGAATGTGCAATGTACTTTTGTACAATCTTACAAAACAGGGACATGGTTTGAGAATGTTCGTCTCCCGTTATTGACAGCCATAACATTTATCGTGGAATGGTTGTGGCTTTCACCACCACGATTCGGATTTACTTCGGATGACTTACATATTTCATCGCACACCTTCGTTGACTGGAGTAGTTTTTGTAGAGAGGTCAGATTTTATGTATTATTTTATATGTATTATATAGGCAATAGCTGCATCACAGCTTTTTACTTAAAGATTGAAATTTTCAGTGCTATTTTGCGAAAATTTTAATGCGATTATTCATAAACATGTCGATTAGCATCCCTCTCATGAATTCCAATAACCGTGAAGTATGTTTTCGGGCGCGTAAACATGGTAGCGAGCCGATGTGAATTTAGTGATGCTAAAATGAGAGTGCGGTTACAAATGTCCCGCGACGGCGTGCAAGAATTGTTTCTTTACTGTCTTCGTCGAAAACAAACATAAAAGTTACACAAATGCTACAATGTATAGGGAACAGTTATTCAGAATGTTGACCTTGAAAACATATTTGAAGGCCATTGGAATCCATGAGGGGGATGTTAATCGACAAGTTTACACAATTATTTGTCTTGCGCAATAGGTGTGCGTAAAATGGTGTGAGAAAAATTCTACCCAAGTAGGAGGACCCAATAAAATCGTAGAAATCGATGAAGCGAAATTTGGAACTCGTAAATACCACCGTGGACGTCTTATACAGGGAAAATGGGTTTTCGGTGGTTATGAGCGAGATTCGAAAAAGATATTCATTGTAGCCGTGGAAGATAGAAAAGCAGAAACATTGTTAGATGTTATAAAAAAATGGATACATCCAGGGACAACTATTATGTCTGATTGTTGGAAGGCATACAATTGCCTTCGCAACCAAGGCTATAAACACTTAACAGTAAATCATTCTTACAATTTTGTCGATCCCGATACACGTAATTGATTTTCATTACATTTTTTTGAAATTTTGTTTACAAAATACTGATATATTCCATAATTACTCTCGTTTAGAAGCTAATACACAATCAATTGAAAGAACGTGGAAGGATATTCGCGAAAATATTTCCAAATATGGAAACAAAGAAGAGGACTTGACATCATACCTCAGCGAATATCTTTTTAAAAGAAGTTATTCCCGACCTAGTAGAATTGAGGTTTTCTTTAATGAAGTCGCCGAGTTTCAAATATCCGATTTACAAAATAAGGAAGACGACGGTTAATACGTAAAATTTTGTATTAGTAAATTTATTATTTTCATAATGAAAATAAAAATATTTACCTACACTACTATAATTTTTGGCGAGTAAAAATAAAAAAATATTTACCTACACTACTATACTTTTTTGCGAATAAAAATAAAAAAATATTTACCTACACTACTATATTTTTTTGCGAATATCTCGGAAACTAGAGCTGACCGCCATTTTCGGCAAAGGAAAAAGTTGTTCGGAATGTTAACTTCTACAACATATTCAAACCTCATTGAGATCGGTGACAGGTAGCTCTTCGACAAGTTTACCAGAAATACTGGACATAACCCATGTTTTTCAACGTTTGCCGTTAAAAAGTATCGAGGAAATTTTGAGGTACATATAACTTGCAGTGACAAAGTTTTTCCTTAATAAACAAGGGAGTTTTTCACCAATTTTCACACTGATTAAATAAATAGTTGCAGAAGATATGACGATATATATAATTCACGCTCGCCACCAACTGTCAACGCGAATGTTAAAGCTGTTAAATAGCGCATTATATGCAGCTGTTGACTGTTGGTGGCGAGCGTGATTTATATATATCGTCATATCTTCTACAACTATTTATTAATCAGTGTGAAAATTGGTGAAAAACTTCCTTGTTTATTAAGGGGGTAGACACGGGTAATGCAGCGCGCTGTATACCGACACAATCAGGCCCGAAACATGGGTTTACGCCCTGACGCTTTTTGTCCTTAAATGAGCAAATTTTGGGATGGGTGAGGTCTCATTCGAAAGATGAAGGTTCAATGCAGCCCGCTCTGATCATGGTTCAAAGAGATTGTGTTGATATGTAATAATATGAGTGTCCAAAGTAGAGGAAAAATGGAGAAAATACACTCGCAGATTCCAAGTATTTGTAGGTCACTAAAAGAGTTTTGTGACTCAAACGATGACCAGAGCGGGCTGCATTGAACCTTCCTCTTTCGAATGAGACCTCACCCAGTCCAAAATATGCTCATATAAGGACAAAAAGCGTCAGGGCGTGATTGCATTCCCAAATCAGAATTCCGCCATATTGACGATAATACAGAGCAAGTCACGTGACAAATTTAGTTGAGCTAGTGGATACGAGACTGCCAACGCGGAATCATAGCAAAAGTGAAACGTTAGCTGGATATACGAGTTACAAGAAAAGCGTGATGCAGTCAATGCATGCATTTTCGGACGATTCTAGGTTAGGTTATATGCATTTTAGGCATACATTGACTAAGAATTACTGGGAATGAATACATTTACTCAAGCTTTTACCGTAACACATACATCAGTTGAAATCGCTGTCGCACTTATTTAGTAATTGAGACAGTTAGGGCAACAACGGAATAACCTGCAAATAATTTTTTCCTAATGTACATTGATGGCTTAGCGCACACATATTGTATGTCCAGTTTTAACGTTTTTGAGAAAAACAGGTTCAAACATTCAATGGAACTTTATAATTAAATAAATACTTTTTGCATTATTGTATTATCATATATATTTAATATAGGTATCAGTGAAAATATGTAATTAGTAGTATAAGTTAGAATCTGCAAAATTATAATTATATTTTGATAATAATACTTGGAAGATGGACATGCTACATGTAACCAAGTACAGAGGAGGACATACTAGGGTAAGCCACCAGTAGTCGACCATGTATCAGTAGTCGAGCACCTTCAGAAAAACATGAAAAAAGGTTTTTAGAAGTGACGATCTTTTGAACAGAGTGCAGTTCTCTAACTACACTCTAACTGCACTCCAACAGCACTCTGTTAAAAAAATCGTCACTTCTAAAAACCTTATTTTTCATGTTTTTCTGAATGTGCTCGACTACTGATAAATGGTGGACTACTGGTGGCTTTACCCTAGTATGTCCCCCTCTGTACTTGTTTACATATAGCATGTCCATCTTCCAAGTATTATTATCAAATTATTATTATAATTTTGCAGATTCTAACTAATACTACTAATTACATATTTTCTGTGATACCTATATTACATATATATGATAATACCATAATGCAAAAAGTATTTATTTAATTATAAAGTACCATTGAATATTTGAACCTGTTTTTCTCAAAAACGTTAAAACTGGACATACAATATGTGTGCAGTAAAAGCCATCGATATGGTTAGTAGAGTCTATTGGAATACGTTATTACTACTAAATCAAATTTCGAAAAAAAAGTGGGTTAGTCCGTTGTTGCTCTCACTGCTTCAATTATATGGTAAAATACCAGAGATGGGTATTACTTAAATAACACGAGCCAATTTTTATTTCAAGCGCTATGATTGAATTAATCTAATCATTGGAAATTCAATTGTCGGCCATGAATAATTTTCTTTTAAAATATAGGATTCTCGACGATGATGAAAGGATGATAGGCCTTGGAATAAACCAATTATGGACTAAATATATACGTACATTTATTTTTTATATTCATTACTTAATTTATATAAAAAATATTTTTTCCTCCTCTTCCCCCTCTTCCTCGTCTCTGCTGTCTTCCTCCTTTACCTCCTCTTCCTCCTCTTCCTCCGCCATACTTCAACTCCCTCAATTCTTTTTTGAGGTCACTGTTCTGTAATATGAAAAATAAACATAAATCTTAAAACTTTCATTAGAATGTAAGAAATGTTTGCACGAGATTGTCTACGGATCTACATACATACCTGCTTCTGGAGTCTCAATATTATCTCCATCCACCGGGGACGTGGAGTGGGCTCTATGCGCGAGCTCCGTCGCGAGGACGGAGTCCGCTCTCTCCGCGGACTCCGTCTTCGCGACGGAGTCCGGCTACTCGTTCGACTCCGTCGCGAAGACGGAGCCCAGCTACTCGTTCGACTCCGTCGCGAAGACGGAGTCCTGCGACTCGTTCGCCTCCGATCTGGGGACGGAGCCTTGCTCCTTCCCGCCTGTCCCGAGGACGGACCCGCCACGTTATTATCGCCTTCTATTCCAGACATCTAAAAAAAGAGTCAAAGAAACAGTGAAACTATTGAAAGTAATGAATTTGAAACTGCTGTAGAAGAGCCAGAGATAGCTAAAATGTAATCTAATTACAAATTAGAAATTACGATTAAAATGTAATTGTGTAATGAATTACCTACACATTATTTTCTGTAATTGTTAATTTAGATAGTTGACCACAATTTTGTCAACTATCTAAATTAACGATTGCCGAAAATAATGTATAATCAATTACACAATTACATTTTAATTGTAACTTATAATTTATAATTATATTACATTTTGCCCAACTCAGAGAGGAGTAAACGTTTATCAAGTTGGTACATTTGGGTACAATATGGGCTTCCTTTAGCCAAGATTTAGCGCAGGAGGAGAATCTTCAAATTTCTAAATGCTGAAATTTCCAAGTTCGAAAGCGTCGAAATGCAGACATATTCAAAATTTGTAATTATGAGGTTATCAAGTTTCACAATATCTGTAATTGAAGGCTCAGATGCAATAAGGGGACTTATTATTTAGATTAGCGCTCGAAAATGCGAAAAAGTATTGTCCAAACGCTAAGAAAAATTGGAAAATTAAATTTTATTAAACTGAATGTTAAAGAATATTGTGTGGTAAAGCTCGTCACGGCACACATTTTTCTTTTTACAGTTTCTTTATCGAATGATTAGTATTCGAGATAAAAATTATAAACCAAACAAATTTCTTCGACCAAAGTCAATATCTTTTTAATATAAATTGCGATAACTTGAGTAAATATAAACGGATCGTTATGAGACTTGAAACACAAAACTCGGAAAATCCTAGCAAAGCCGTAAAATATATGCACAAAACCCTTATATTAAGAAATGTAATAATATTTAATTAAAAAGTAATACTGGATATAATCCATGTTTTTCAACGTTCGTCGTTAAAAAGTATCGAGGCAATTTTGAAGTGCATGTAACTTGCAGCGCCAAAGTTTTTCCTTAATATACAAAGAAGATTTTCACCAATTTTCACACTGAATAATAAATAATTGTAGAAGATATGGCACTGTATATAAATTCCGCGTGGCACCAACAGTCCACGCGAGTGCTAAAACTGCTAAGTATAGAGCATTATACGCGGCTGCTGACTGTTGGTGGCCCGCGAGATTTATATATATCGTCATATTTTCTACGATTATTTATT
Organism: Andrena chrysosceles; assembly: GCA_963855975.1. Lineage (NCBI taxonomy): Eukaryota > Metazoa > Arthropoda > Insecta > Hymenoptera > Andrenidae > Andrena > Andrena chrysosceles. The sequence continues at coordinate 26,891,331 of OY979768.1, read as the reverse complement.
ACTTAGTGTGAGAATTGGTGAAAATCTTCTTTATATATTAAGAAAACACTTTGCCGCTGCAAGTTACATGTACCTCAAAATTGCCTTCATACTTTTTAACGGCGAACGTTGAAAAACATGGGATATGTCCAGTATTCATTTCTAATTAAATATTATTACTTTTTTTTTAACATAAGGATTTTGTGCATACATTTTATAGCTTCGCTACAGTTTTCCGAGATTTATGTTTCAAGTCTCATAACGATCCGTTAATATTTATTCAAGTTATCGCAATTTATGTTTAAAAAAATATTGACTTTGGTGGAAGAAATTTGTTTGGTTTATAATTTTCATCTCGAATACTAAGTAATGATTCGATAAAGAAACTGTAAAAAGATAAAGGTGTGCCGTGACGAGCTTTACAACACTATATTTTTTAAAATTCAGGTTAATAACATTTAATTTTCCAATCTTTCTTAGCGTTTGGACAATACTCTTTCGCATTTTCGAGCGCTAGTCTCCTTATTGCATCCGAGCCTTCAATTTTAAAATTTCCGATTTTTCCACTTCTGATGTTTAGAAACAGTCTAATTTTCATCACTCGTTTTCAGTTTCAACTAAAGGAAGCCAAAATTCTACCCGAATGTATATAACTTTTCTAGACATTTCACGGGTAAATTATAACATAACTTTGTTATTCTACGTGAGAATGAATACACTAATCTCTGAGCGTGAAACTGCGTATCGACATTGCGACGATGCCGCGCGAGGCACGGTTCGCGGAATGGAGAGTCCGGAGACTACCTCGATTATGATCACTTTGCGAGGCAGGCTATTGCGACAGTCTCGCGCTCCATCCAGCATGATATTTGCGTCGTCCGAGCTAGCGATTTTTTATCTGGAGGCCGCGAGGCACCTGTGAGCACGTCAAAAAATCGAGGGCTGATGCCACGTAAAGTGATCATGATCGAGGTAGTCTCCAGACTCTCCACTCCGCGAATGATGTGCCATGCGAGGCAGTCCCGCAATGGCGATACGCAGCTTGAGAAACACGCGGACACTCAAACAATCACACTTCACAGGATAGATTTTGCACAAAAAATTACAACAATACTATGACGGTAATCGGAAACTTTACCCGGAATATGTCTAAATACAGTCTTGAGTTGGAAGTAAAATGTAGAAGTATGTCAGTTATTATGAAAGTGGCGTCGTGCCAAATTTAAAAAAAAAGATATTGAACTTTACGCTTATCATGTATCACGTTGATATAATACGTAAAAAAATAAGTGAAATGTAACAAACGAAAAATTTGGACTTGGACCACTTTCATAATAACCGGCACATATAGTGAAAAAGACAGGGATAGTAAGCGCGAAAGTACTTACTATCTTTACTGGTCGACATTTTATTTCTGACGATCGAGTCTTTGCTACCCTCGAGGGTGGGTCAGGGCCCAAACTGCCTTTCTCACTCCCTCAAGATTTTGTATTTCACTCGCACCAAGGCCCGAGCGGGGCGTCATCGGCCCGCGTAAAAGTTCGAATGCGCAAAGGTTTGAAAACGTGGCGCGTGTCCGCGCATACTTGCGGGGTGTTCCTTCATCACTGTCAGGCAAATGGGAAAGGATAATGGTAGAACGAAATATGAATTCTTCGCTAATGAAATACTAATATTCGCACAGGATAATAAAAAATTCTTTCCTGTGCACATTTCTGTGCACCAAACAGTATTCCCGGAAGTACATATTCTACGTAAATGTATGAGCATACCACCAAACCTAATGAGAAAGAGAGGAACAGGACGCGTATATTCGTCCCTTTCCCACTATCTTCTGTTTAGCCTCTCAGCATCTGTAAACAATGCAGCGACGACGCTAGCTGATCAGTTTCTTGTCGTTTGCACTACAGTGAAGACGCAGAAAGCAATCGGGCTTTTATTTGATGCGCGGATATTGATATATTCATAATTTGTGAATTTTTCCATTTCCGCGTGGTTAGATACTGTAGTGTTGATAACTGTGCGTGATCATTCACAATTATCATTGGAATGGAATCGAAGAAAGAAGCCGCAGATACAAATAATAGACGCTATTCGAAGGGTGGTGCAAACGTGAAGCAGCCTACGTTAGCTGCGAAGCGTTTGTCGAAAAATAGAAAGTATCGAGAAAGGTAAGTTATGTGTTATGGTACAGATTTGCACGAAGTCGCAGATTGACATGTAGTAGTAGTAGCACGGTATTTTATTGTATATAATATAGTATTATTCATATTCTTCAAATCTAGAGACGCGGTAGCGTCTCGACGCCAAGTACATGAAAGAAAAGACACCTTGTATATGCCTGTCGCTGCCGTGTATCTTTACTCGACGCACAGCTATTCCAACCTAACCTGAAACTTATTTCATTAATATCTCATCACGCCTGCAATATTTTCTAAATTTAAAGGCATTTTTCTTATGTAAACCGCATATAAGCTTTCGAATAAGACCAATTTCAATAAAATCGGTCCACGCATGACAGAGATATCGTAATATCGTCTCATGAATCTGTCGAAAATAAGTTCTTCTTCTGATTCTCCAAGGAATTTTTTGTCAACCATAGTACATATATATATTTTCGTCGTCAACCAGAATATACGTATATACGCGTTACACACACACACCTTCAGCCAACACATGTTTCGTTCTTCGTTCGTCGACTCTCGGGATTATTCGGCGGGGATCGTCGTCCGTCATTGTACATACATATATATATACTATTTTGAATTTTATAACCTACCAAGTGCTAAGTGTCAAATAAAGTAAGTTGTCTGAATTTGGAATGTCACGAGTTTTTACACTACATAGGAGACTGAATTATTGTCTCAATTAAGGGGGAACACCACTGTGACGGCCGGAAAAATGAGCCCATTTTTAAGATTTTTTTAAGGGACAACTTACAGTTTTATTATAAAATTGTTATTACCTATCTTTAGTACAATGTCTTAAGAGACTATAAAAAAAAAAGTAATAGAAAAACATGCATAGATTTCCATATACAGTTAATCTCCTACATCCCTCACAAGAAAACATAGGTCGCTTATCGAAACGATATCTTTGGAACGGCAACTCTGAAATCATTTTTTTTTTTTTAATATAATCGGTATGAGTGTAGTTTCCGTTGTACGTACCGATTTTTTAAAAAAATTATTTTTGTAAAAATGGTGCGCTTGGGAAGAAAAAGTTTCGAAAATCCGCAAAAAAATGGATAGTTTTTCGAGCGTATTTAAAAAAATATGTTTTCGATCAAAAAATCGGTACGTACAACTGAAGATACTCTTGTTTTAAAGATCCTATCAAAATTTCAAGTCGATCGGATAAAAATTGACAGAGCTATTGATTCGATCAGTTAGAAAAATGTCGTTTCGAGAAAATCGCGTTTAAAGTTTGCACGGGAAAAATCACACTTCCGTTCGTGACGTTCACTGTCACTCGAATGCCCGATCAACGGTTGCATTTCTTCGATTCTCGAACGAACAGCGTACCGTGCGTAAAAACGGGAAAAACCCAAAATTTACAACCTTTAACAATGTGGGGGAACAGTGGGTAAGAAAAATGTCGGCGCACTATTTGCCGCTAACATAGCGCGCTCGGAACGGCATCGTGACGCGTCTCACAAAATGCACTGTATCTTCGTCAATTCTTCGAATATCAACTTGAAATTTTCAGAGAGTATTTTTGAAGAGTTAAACATTAAGAAAGTGAAGAAAAAAAAATCGAAATTTTTTCAACTTTCACAGTGGTGTTCCCCCTTAATAAGGTAAGTCGCCAAATTTTTTTTAATAGATTTCTTATGTAGAGTCGCAGACTTGGAAGTTGTTCGGAGATGGTTCGACTGCGAAGCATCTCCTTTCACACAAGTTTCTGGAAATTTGTATCATGCATGTACAAAATAATATATTGTAGTAAAAAATTACATTGCATTTAAATTGCCAGATACTTGTTTTTGTATATACCAGCAATTTAAAGTTTTTATGTAAAGCTTATTATATATTATAGAAATGAAGGGGACGCACAGGACTTGGCTAAAAATGAAGGGGACGCACAGGCTTGGATAGTAGAATTGAAGGGGACGCACAGGCTTGGATGGATAGAAATGAAGAGAATGCACAGGCTTGGAGGTTGTCCGGAGAAGGTTAAATAGATATATAGATAGACAGAGCATCTTGTTTCGCACAAGTTTCTGGGAATTTGTCAAATAAGGTAAATCGGCAAAATTTGTCAATCAAAAGACATAGCATTAAGAATTATTAAGAAAATAGATTATGGTGTACTGCTTGCAATGTAGAGCAAGTCACATTAGTTAAGAAAGTACCCTGAAAACACATCTCCCTTGATGCTTTTCAATCTTTTGTGAAAGACATTCGTAATACTTTAATAAAATCCACAGTAGTTGTCACGCTATTCATTAATTTTTTAGATTCCCATTATTTCAATTCACCAATAAACATACTAAATTATTATTAGTTTTATTCCAACACCAATAAATTGTGCGTTAAAAATATTGGATCTCCTCATTCATTTTCGCTGAATTATTACCATTAGCATTTAAATTTCCTGCAACAAGACTTTCTGCCATATGCTCTCACCTGCTTTGGATACATTATGTAGTCTCTACACTCACTATAGCAAAAGGCCACTCTATTTCTATAAATAATTAATAAGTTCTACGTTAAGTTGTATATAATTATTAAAATGAGGCTTTATATATATATATAATTTACAGATAATCATCAAAGCAGAAGATGATGCAGTGTGATCTACGTTGGACTATGTACGCACAAATTTTCACGTAGGGTTTTGCATACGCAATTATTCATTCAATGTGAGCACGTGTGATAATATATTTTATATTTACAGATAATCATGAAAGCAGAAGATGATGCAGTGTGATCTACGTTGGACTATGTACGCACAAATTTTCACGTAGGGTTTTGCATACGCAATTATTCATTCAATGTGAGCACGTGTGATAATTTATATAAATAATTAGTAAATTTGTCCTATTTTTCAGTTAACGATGCAGATGAAGAGAATTATTTTAACAGCTGAAAGAGAAAGTAACTCTGCAGCATGAGCAAAATAACGAATTTATTTTTTTATATGTTATTGGCCGCCGCCACGTCCACGGCCCCGCCCCCATCCACGACCCCGGCTCTGGCCACGTCCCCGGCCCCGGCCACGGCCGCAAGCTGCTTCGCGCACTATGTACTGCACACAAAGTACTATACATTCATATAATACATATAGATCGGCAATGCAGTGCACATGTTTTTTGGGGGAAGGTGTTAAACTTACGTAGAATTTATCCTTAATCAAAAAATAATAAAAGTACACTCGCTGAACTGCTTTGCGCTATTCCGAGTATTCCGAGTAAGCTTTACTGGCTACAAACTAGCTTTATCTTCTAACATCACTCGATAGGCTGCAGTGCGCCGTAAACGCGTGGACGTGTAACGAAGATAGATCAGAATTTATAATTTATTGGGATTTCCTTACTTTATCCTTACTTTTAGTACCCGTGACAGGGCAAAATTTGTAAAAAAGAAGAAGCTGAAATTCTGAATCCCAAAAAAAAACTTCAAAAAAGTAAAAAAATATGACGCCAAGAACATGAATTATCTTTGTAAAAAGAAGTGAGATCCCCATAAAAAACTTTAAAAAAGTAAAAAATTACGCCAAGTACATGAATTAGCTTTGTAAAAAGAAATGAGATCCCCAAAAAAAACTTTAAAAAAGTAAAAAAATTACGCCAAGTACATGAATTAGCTTTGTAAAAAGAAGTGAGATCCCCAAAAAAACTTTAAAAAAGTAAAAAATACGCCAAGTACATGAAAATGTCGAGGACAAAAAAGTATTATCAAAAATCACAAAAAAAAAGAAAATAGTATACATGAAAAAGTCGAGGAAAAAAAAGAGTATTATCAACAAATAAATATAAATAAAGACAAAGAAACATGAAAAAGTCAAGGACGAATAAAGTATAATTAACAAAAAAATAAAATCACATAAATAAAAAATCAAAAATATGATTACAATATAAAAAAAGATGTGAAATCAAAATGAGCTGCAAGTACATCACAAAAAAAAGAAAATAATATAATCACACAAAAACAGAAAATAATATATTCACATAAAAAAGAAAATAATATATTCACATAAAAAAGAAAATAATATAATTACAATATAAAAAAGGATGTGAAATCAAAATGAGCTGCAAGTACATCACAAAAAAAAGAAAATAATATAATCACACAAAAACAGAAAATAATATAATCACATAAAAAAAAGAAATAATCTAATTACAATATAAAAAAAGATGTGAAATCAAAATGAGCTGCAAGTACATAAAGGTACTTTCCAACTGCGCTTAAGATGACACAACTACATATACACAGCTAAAATGCTGTGTTATTCCATTACTCATATCGCGGACATTTTAATTAACCCATCAAAAAGAATCCCATTTAAAAACATTGTCGTAAATTATTATTAGCTTTACAAAATTAATGATATACAAAAATTGCGCCAATTATCACAATGGCTATTTATACAAAGAAAAAATCACAATGGTACAATGAAAAAATGTATTAAATAATATTAAGCAGATATATTTTTATACAAATAAATATTTTAATACGAATAAATATTTTATTCAAAATACTTGGCGCTGCTCTCCGAATTGGTGTTGCTAAACTGAATAAATATGTATAAATTGCAATAATCTTTTTCTTTCTTTCCATGCGTGCGTTCGTGGATATGTGTATGTGCATATGCTACGTATGATGTATTTTAGATCGCAGCGCCAAGTATTTTGAATAAAATATTTATTCGTATTAAAATATTTATTTGTATAAAAATATATCTGCTTAATATTATTTAATACATTTTTTCATTGTACCATTGTGATTTTTTCTTTGTATAAATAGCCATTGTGATAATTGGCGCAATTTTTGTATATCATTAATTTTGTAAAGCTAATAATAATTTACGACAATGTTTTTAAATGGGATTCTTTTTGATGGGTTAATTAAAATGTCCGCGATATGAGTAATGGAATAACACAGCATTTTAGCTGTGTATATGTAGTTGTGTCATCTTAAGCGCAGTTGGAAAGTACCTTTATGTACTTGCAGCTCATTTTGATTTCACATCTTTTTTTATATTGTAATTAGATTATTTCCTTTTTTTGTGTGATTATATTATTTTCTGTTTTTGTGTGATTATATTATTTTCTTTTTTTTTTGTGATGTACTTGCAGCTCATTTTGATTTCACATCCTTTTTTATATTGTAATTATATTATTTTCTTTTTTATGTGAATATATTATTTTCTTTTTTATGTGAATATATTATTTTCTGTTTTTGTGTGATTATATTATTTTCTTTTTTTTGTGATGTACTTGCAGCTCATTTTGATTTCACATCTTTTTTTATATTGTAATCATATTTTTTATTTTTTATTTATGTGATTATATTTTTTTGTTAATTACACTTTATTCGTCCTTGACTTTTTCATGTTTCTTTGTCTTTTTTTATATTTTGTATATCAACACAGATATCTTTGACGCGTTACGTACACATTCTATGCAATGCGCACCGCAACGCATGTCATTACTTTACCCCTCTTACGATTAAATAATCCGATTTATACCGTGTTTAGACTCATTTTCATGTGAAAAACGTCAGCAGCGCGTTCCTGCAACTTTCATGCCGATGAGACGAAATGTAGAAATTTTAAATTTCGTTATATATGTTATACAAATTATATGCGTTTTATTAGCATAAAACGTTCAAACTATACGCGTTTCGTGAGGTATGCTTCCTTTATAATGCAGTTGCGACTATTTCAATCGTTGTACGTAGTTTCGAATGGATAAAACATACACTGTAGATTTTATTTATGTGATGTAAAAGATAATGTAAATTAGCAACAGTCATCGATGATTTGCGATTCGATGTTCAGCATATGTAGTTACTTGTTGAATACGAAATACACAGTGCTTTTTCTTCTGTGGAATTTTGCCCGCAATATATACGTCCATGTTAGGGTTGCCACCTTTTTTACACAAAAATAACGTATAGTTGCTTTCGTGACGTATACAAAAAAGTACGCTCAACAAATTAAAAGTACATTTTAATGTTATTACTTTTTATGTCTTCCAAACATATTTTTTATTGTTTTTAGCATTACAAAGTAAATTTTTATTATTTTGAAATGTCTCAATATTCATTGCACTCAATATTCATATTGAAATGTATAAATAATTCATTTTTTATTAGATTGAGAGAGGCCTTGTTTCTTGCATAGCGCCACTTCACATTTATGACAGAAAAAACTCTCTCAGTAAATGCTGAAGTGGCGGGAACAGATAGAATATAATAATATTGCGTTACGTTTCCCCATAATATTATCATTAATTGTGAAATAAAGTATTTTCGCGTACTTTATTGTTATTCAAAAGTATAGAGTACATTTACCTATAATAACGTAAGATACTTTATTTTAAAGTACGGGTGGCAACCCTAGTCCATGTGTACCTTCAGCGAAATTTTTTCATTGAAAAGCACAGTCTTCGAAACATTCTCCAGGCCTCACTGGCAACCTTTGTCCCAGCCCGGGCAATGTTTACGGCATCTCAAGTAGGTACCCTGCAGTTGTGGATACTACTACGCGAAAAGAGAATTCGATTCCGTAGAAAGATATCTTCACACAGATTTTCTCGTACACGTTACACGATGTAATATCGGTTTCGACCAAAAATGGTCGACATTGTATCGACGTGCGTTACGAAAAGTAGCACGTTTCAATTTTCTTACGAAAACTAGCACGTTTCTGTTTTCGCTGCGAAAACTAGCATGTTTCGGTTCTCGCTGCGAAAACTAGCACGTTTGAGCGGTTTGCCACGAAAAATAACACGTTTCGTCTTTCGCTGCGAAAACTAACACGTTCGAGTGATTTTTCACGAAAAGTAGTATGTAATTACCATTTGTAGCGATGAAAAGAAGCAAATTTGAATGGTTGGTTACAAAACAAATTATACCACAGCAACCGACACAATTTGATTTTTGCGGGCCCATATAAGTCAGGTATGATCGGATATGATCTAATCAAAATTTTGTCCTGATCTGATCATAATATAGAAGACGTAAGTGAGAAATAGTCAATATGAATGAAATAGATAGAAAGTTGAATTCTTTTAAACTGACCACGCGCTGAAACGTGATAGTTTTGCAGTCTACAGTATATTCCAAAACGTGCTATTCTTCGTGGTCAAACCAGATAACATGCTAGTTTTCGCCGCAAATTCCCAAATGTGCTATTTTTCGTGGCGAAACAGTATAACGTGCTAGTTTTCGCCGCAACAGTATGAAATGTGCTATTCTTCGTGGCGAAGCAGTCAAATGTGTTAGTCTTCGCGGCGGAAGACGAAACGTGCTACTTTTCGTCACGCACGTCGGTATCATGTTTGCTTTCATCATAATCAGGAAAATGTTATGAATATTTGAAAGAAATGTTTATGCAGAATAAATTAAAAGTAGTATCAAATCAAAACAGTTGAGCCGTTATTGTGATTGAAAAATTGTGGCGTATCTGCAGGGTTGTCAGCAACATTATTCAGAACCGATTATTTAGCGGAGAGGAACACCTACAGAAGTGGTGGTAACGCGTACGTGATGACGATCGCTGACGCACACATTACTACCACTCCTGTAGCTGTACCCCCTCCACTAAATAACGTTGTGGCTCTGTATTAGCAGATCGAGGCGCTGATTTTATTTCTCGGCTGCTACGACCCCCGCTCTGTCCTTCTCTTTTACGACCCATTGACAGCGACAAAGTAACCGCGAGCATCGGAGAATTCTGTTCGCTGAATACCTATACCTATATCGTACAAATTCAATTTCGAACCGAGGGACGCCTTTTATTACTTACCAACTACTCCAATAAGTGAAAATTGTTTAATATACATATTCCTGTTTGGTATCAGTTCCATCGGACATAATGGTACAAATTTTTTTTATGAATGAGGTACTGGAAGCGATGTCAAGGTCATGTTAGTTTTTTGCAATAGCACGGTATATTTTTTTTATTGAGGTGTCACGGGATGGTATTTCGATTTCTCGCTATGGATCTATTTGAGGATTTCGCCCGTGGTAATATGTAATCGGTATCCCCACCGATGTGTAGGGTTGGCTTTATCTGAAATAAACAAACGTAACCGAGATGTTGATCACATTGAATGATCAATGAAGAACAACGTCGACGTCCCCGTAGAACTTTCGGTCCCGTTTCCTGGCAATATCGATCCTGAAATTTTCCATGCATTTCTGAGAACCGCAAACATCTATCCGGACGTAAGAAAACAATTATATTTTTTCTGACTCAAGCCAAAATCCAACTGACCCCAAGGGCCTTACAGGCAAAAATTTCGCTCATCTGGGCTATAGGCAGGCAGCCCTTGCCGAAAAACCGAAACTAACGCTTCGCGCCCCCATCGATTCGCCTTGCGTGAGGGTAACGAAAGTCGAGGTCAGTCCCACGCTTTCGAAAAGCTGTCTAAAGAGACGGGGTGATGCGCTGGAAAGCGTGCTCGTTGACGAGAACCAGACGGATCTCCAACACCGGCGCGGTGAAGTAGGGTTTGCTTCGCGAAAGGCAAACGACACGTGTTTCTCGGACCCTTCGTTTCGCCGTTATTTTACAACGTTCCATAAAACGAAATACCACCCTGCAGCCCCTCGTTGAATTGTTGTAGGAGGTACAACGTTAAAAATAGCCTATCCTTTCAGCGTCGTATTGTCTGAGCATGCAAAAGGGCAAAATGTTTGTTTGGAAATATTTTTATTCCTTCAGGTTATAATTTATTAGAAATATGGTCCTATGTGTCTTACACAATGTTGTATCATTTCAATTATATTATTACCAACTCTCTCTCTCTCTCTCTCTCTCTCTCTCTGTCTCTCTCTCTCTCTCTCCCTCTCTCTCTCTCTCTCTCTCTCTCTCTCTCTCTCTCTCTCCAGTATTATAGACTTTCAAGGAGGGACATTCCACGCGAATTACAAAATTGTCAAGATCGTGGAAATTGACTTTTTTCCATTAAATTATAATTGTTGAAGAAAGAGACAGGTAAGAATGAGTTTCTGAGTGCTTACGCTGGGGAAGTAAGAGTACCTAATCAAAATGATGTCACTTAAAAAAAAAATTTTAGAACATTTATTCTGCGATTGTTTTAAACAAATGCAATTTTATACCAGTAGGGCGCTATTTCAAAATTTGAAAAAAATTGAGGATACAGCCCTACTTGTGCTCTTTGCAGACACTTTTTCAGAAACGCGGATACTTTAAAATTGGTCGCATAAAAATTAATTGAATGTGCCGCTGCGCCGCCCAGCACCGGCTCGACAGACTGAGCCGTCCGTGCTACAATATACAACTATCTATTTGTTTCATTCCTAACCTTGCGTGGCCTTGAAAGTCATAGTACACCATATGGTTGAATTTGGCTTGAGATTTATTCACTCATATCGGGTAATGAATTATGTAGCATTCCATTTAAAAAACTGAAGATCACCTTCGGTTCACGGAAAGTATCGCGAACACCAAAAGATGACATACCGTATTATGTTGGATATAAAAAATATGTTTTCCTCTTTTAGTTTTTGTCAAATACTTACCATTCGTGAGAACCCTATATAACAATATCAGATATAGCCACTTGGCCGCTGCTAGTACCGCGCGGTTTACAGCTAGTCCAGCCGGTATCGGGCGATGCAGCGTCACATTCAATTAATTTTCATGCGACCAATTTTAAAGTATCCGCGTTTCTGAAAACGTGTCTGCAAAGAGCACAAGTAGGGCTGTATTCTCAATTTTTTTCAAATTTTGGAATAGCGCCTTGCTGGTATAAAATTGCATTTGTTTAAAACAATCACAGAATAAATGGTCTAAAATTTTTTTTTTAAGTGACATCATTTTGATTAGGTACTCTTACTTCCCCAGTGTAAGCATCCAAAAGCTCATTCTTACCTTTCTCTTAGTTCAACAGTTATAATTTAATGAAAAAAAGTCAATTTCCACGATATTGACAATTTTGAAAATCCTTTGAAATACGTTTATGTATCACTAAAGACCACAATATATGCAAGTTTCACAAAAATCCCAAATGGTACTCCGAAAAGTGTCCGATTTCGCGTTGAATGACCCAGAATTGAAATGCGAAAAGTATTCTTTTCACACGCGGTCAAGTGCACGCGTGCCTACATACACACACAGCCGCATATCGCAGCGCAAACATGTCTGAACTTGCGGCTGCCTTCGCTTGCGAGTAGCGGAGACGGTTGTGCAGATGTGTGCGTGTGAAAAGAAAACGGGCCAAAAGTGCATGTCCTTCGGTTTGCGTAGCGAAGGAATCGCGTTGTCTAATGCCGCGTTTATACTAAGGCGAACACGAACAAAAACATTGTTCGCGAACGGTTTCGTCTGATCTTGCCGTGTCCACACTGCCGCAAACATGAACAAAACTCAGTGTACGAATCGTATGTGAACGTTTTGTTCTATTTACGGCGATGTGGACACGGCAAGAACAGACGAAAACGTTCGCGAAAAATGTTTTTCTATTACGCTACGTCCCTCTTCGTATCGCGAAGATAAATTAGAATGATATTCACAGTAATGCAATAATAATAATATTTTCATAAATAAAGCATCGTAACATTTGTGATGTTTCCCTAATGATAAATGACACCAAACACGATATAATTTGGATAATACATATTTAGTGGTAATACGCGTTGGCCGCAGAGAAGGACAGCGAATGAAAAAGATAGGGACAATCGGCAGTCCTTTCTTCCACTCGCTCTCTTTTCCTACGTTCCGAGGCTTTCGCTCACATCGAGACTTTACTGTACTATATCTTCTTTTACTATGCCTGCTTTTCTTTTCTATTGTATGTTTTTCTTATTTCTATGTATGTATCGCGTGTTATCGATTATTGTCTCTTTATGTGTAGGCAACGATTAAAAAGGGCAGCGTGCCTCGCGGTAGGTCAGGGCACCGTGGCGGAAGCAGGTACGCGTGCAGGTACCTCGTACGACGAAACACTTCCCAGCACATCTGCTGCGTATGATTTTCCTACAAACATAATACAAGAAGAAGACGTAGGAAATTTTCAAGACTTCCCAATTATCGAAGGAAGTGTAGAACAAGTGGATTTCGATACGGATGCGGAAGATATTTTAGAAGAAATACATTTCAATGCGGACGAAGAGGAAATTGAAGAACATGTGCATTTCGAGTCGAACGAAGAAGAAATTGATTTCGCCGCAGACAGGGATGAGATACATTCCGTAAGAGACATCAACGAAGAAACGGATGAAGATATTGGAATTGATGCCGATTACTGGGTGGTGGAGAATGCACAACCAGAGCAGCCGGAAAATCCAATTTCAGAAGGAAGAGACTTCGTTGATTTTCCGTATGTTTTCGAACAAATAAAAAATCTTCGAAAACATTCGACTATTGGCTGTGGCATCGAACATTTTGAAATAATTAGATGTCAACGGAATGGACTAGAAAATGTGTATTATGTAGAGTGCAAAATGTGCAAATACACAAAGTGCATATACTGTCTTCGGAAGAGTGATTCCAAAATGGATATCAACAGCGCCGCTGTTTCCGCAACAATGATGACGGGCGGCGGGTATAATCAACTGGAGGACATACTGACTGCCGTGAACGTGTCCTGTATGACGAAAAGGATCTACGAGAAATGTCAGATTGAGCTAATCGATGCCCTCGAAGGGGCCGCACAACGCGAAATGGAAGATGCTGGAAATGAGGAAAAAGCATTAGCTATCGAAAGAGGCGACGTACATGCAGAATCCAATCTACCGTTGATCCCAGTTGTCGCGGATGGCAGCTGGATGAAAAGATCCTACCGCGGAGGAGATTACAATTCTCTTTCTGGCGTAGGAGCCATCGTGGGATACCACACGAAGAAAGTGCTGTACATCAGCGTGAAGAATAAATTCTGCATGACTTGCCAAATAGCAGGTACGAGGAAGGAAGAACCGCGCGAGCATCGTTGCTTCAAGAACTGGGGTCGTTATCAGAGTTCAACTGGCATGGAGAGTGTTGCTATTGTCGAAGGATTCAATTGCAGCATAGATATGCACGGCCTAATATACCATATATTAGTTGCCGATGGCGATAGCAGTGTGTACAAGAAGATATTGGACAGTAATCCATATGGAAAGTATATGGTGCAGGTACAAAAAATCGAATGCACCAATCACCTGTTACGCAATTTCAGTAAAAGAATAAACGAAATCGGAACAAAAGGCCGCAATAAAGATCTAAGAGCTGTCGTATAGAATAATGCTCTCCGCCTGCGTACTGGTATAAAAAAAGCTGCGGAATACCGGTTGCGAGAAGAAGTACCACTCGAGGAACGAATTCAAAATTTGAAGCAAGACTTGAAAAATGTACCGAGTCACGTTTTCGGTCAACACAAGGAATGTCAGAAGTTAGCATACTTCTGTAAGAAATACTCTGATCCCAACAGAGTAGACTACGTTCCACAACTAAGAGAAGCTGGTATTTATGAAAGTATCGAAGAAGCGATGCAGCAACTTTTCGTTAAAGCTGACAGTTTGCTGCGCGGTCTAAATAACAATGCTGTTGAAGGTTTTAATAACATAATTGCTAAATTCATCGGAGGCAAAAGGATAAACTTTGGACGAGGAGGCTCGTATCAGGGTAGAGTCTCCGCTGCAGTCGTCCAATATAACACAAAAGAGGCGTTCAGCAGATTGAGTACGGCAATGAATAAAGAGCCGCCAACCATGATAAGAAAGCTGGAAGGACGTCGGAAGCGCGCAGCAGAAAAAGCAAGGGAGTATAAAAAAGAAGCGAAAGCATCCTCCTTTCGAAATAACAAACAATCGTGCGACCACGATTACGGCCCCAACGCGGCAAAACCAGATATGGAAGAGACAGTATACTCTTCCGAGTGTAAAAGGCACGCGGATATACTCCTTCACTGGCAAACGAGGCGAGACGAGACCCAAGTGGAAACTCGCGATCAGGCGAATAGCGAAAAATGGATTGGTTATAGGAAGAAATTATTAACTGCATCCAATTTCGGCAAGGTATGCCGATTACGAAAGACTACACCACGGGCAAATACTGTGAAGAGTATAATGTACCCGCAACTCCACAATTTACATTCTCTCCAATACGGAAGGGAAAATGAGGCAAATGCCTTGAAACAAATGCAAGAAGAATTAGGAATGCATATTCTACCGTGTGGCCTCTTCATCGATGACACTGTGCCTCGCTTAGGTGCAACTCCTGACGGCCTCGTGGACCATGATAAAATCGTCGAAGTAAAGTGTCCTGAATCGGCCAAGGCTTTATCACCTGCTGAAGCAATAAAGCAACTTGATAATATTAGGCGTATTTACAAGGGTAATGAAATGAATAAGAATCATCATTACTATTATCAAGTGCAAGGACAATTGCACATAACGAAAAGGCAACGGGCCTATTTTTGTTTATGGACGCCAAAAGGAATGAAAATTACAACAGTTTCGAGAGATGATCGATTCTGGGCAACAGAGATGGAGGAAAAACTGAAGAAGTTCTATGAGGACTGCATGTTGCCAGAAATTATAGACAGTCGATACAATCGACAACAGCCGATTAGAGAACCTCCGTACATAAAACCAGGAGGAGCAGGTACGAGTACACAAAAAAGTACACAAATCGATGGATGAAAACATCGCAATAGTACCGGCGAGTGCATCCAGCGCATATGAAGAGCTGACGAATAAGCAATTGCAATCCAAAGTCACTATTGCACCGGCGAGTGCATCCAGCGCATATGAAGAGCTGTCGAATGAACAATTGCAATCAAAAGTCACTATTGCACCGGCGAGTGCATCCAGCGCATATGAAAAGCTGTCGAATAAACAAATCCAATTCAAAGTGACAATTGCACCGGCGAGTGCATCCAGTGCATATGAAGAGCTGTCGAATAAGCAAATCCAATTCAAAGTGACAATTGCACCGGCGAGTGCATCCAGTGCATATGAAGAGCTGTCGAATGAACAATTGCAATCAGAAGTCACTATTGCACCGGCGAGTGCATCCAGCGCATATGAAAAGCTGTCGAATAAAAAAATCCAAATCAAAGTGACAATTGCACCGGCGAGTGCATCCAATGCATATGAAGAGCTGTCGAATGAACAATTGCAATCAAAAGTCACTATTGCACCGGCGAGTGCATCCAGCGCATCCTCGAAGTGACAGAAAATATAACCTATATGCTATACCCGATTTCCTAAAGATACTGTTGCGGCGTAATAATAATGTTTCGGAAGGATAATAAAAAGTTCACAAATGTAGCGAAATAGAAGGAAATAGCCGCTAAACATTTATTGTCGTATAGCATACACATAGGTTATATTTTCTGTCACTTCGAGGAGGGACCACATAATAATCACGCGTTGGATTCAACGTCAAACACGAGTATATGTATATGTTTGTTCATAACTGCTTTCTGCATAGGATGTGTATTTCATGTTCTGTTTCAGTGTTTTGATAATTAAAAAATGTCTATCCTAACAAACTTCATTTTTTGAGGACATGCCCTCATCTATTTTTCCTTTTCACTTATAATTCCTTACTGCCAGCGTAAAATATTGTAACATAAGCACATTTCAAGTAAATGTACAATGCATTTTCTACGTTTGCAGTACCAGCAGACTTTCTGTTTAAAAAGTACAACGCAACAGCTGAGAATTTCTTTCCACATTCAAAATAGAATATGGAAATAGCAAACAGCTGCCTCTCGTGTGCACAGGCAGCCGCATATCTATGGGTATTACCATTTCTGTGCAGAAAAAACCTGCTGTAATACCGACCGGCCAAATCGGCCAGGTCACGTGACGTGTCTACCCCCTTAAGGAAAAACTTTGTCACTGCAAGTTATATGTACAGTATTGTCTCCATATGTACCCGATTTGGTGTACACGATGTAGGCCTGTCGCTAGCCCCACCACTTCTGTCTCACTCTTGTCCGGCGAAGGCGAGAGCGAGATGGAACGAGAGCGAGCGAGAGCCCCTAAAAGCGAGCGAGGACAGTACGAGACAGACGACAGCGTTCATGTTTTGTCTCCCTCCGTCTTTCGGGCGCCGTGACACTCCGTCCTTTGCGTGCGCGACGGGCGTGCGCGATGGTCGCAGGCACATACGGAAGCACGAAACCGCAACGCAAAAACTTGACGCACGCCCGGCTCAAGTTTCTTTTTGCGCCCTAGGCCAACTTTTCAAATTACGCCCTTTATTATAATACATTTATTTGAGATTATTAATAACCTTACTTTGAATTTTTATTCGTAGTTTAATCCACTTATAGTACAACTTGTAATATTTAATTCTAAAGTTTATTTTCAGCAATAGCAGCAATGAAAATACATACCATTTTGCACCACTTGTCGACTTTCTGCCCTAGACAGACGTCCAATTTTGCTTATAGGGACGAGCCAAGCTTACAGGCAGCTTACGTCTGCCTAGGGCAGAAAGTCGACAAGAGGTGCAAAATGGTATGTATTTTCATTGCTGCTATTGCTGAAAATAAACTTTAGAATTAAATATTACAAGTTGTACTATAAGTGGATTAAACTACGAATAAAAATTCAAAGTAAGGTTATTAATAATCTCAAATAAATGTATTATAATATAGGGCGTAATTTGAAAAGTTTGTCTAGGGCGCAAAAAAGACTTGTGCCGTGCCTGGCTATCTGACCGTCGCGCGCATGCGTTGGGCAGTCACGATTCCATCTGAGTGCCCGCACGCCCGCGCGCAAGAAAACCGGTCCATCTCGCTCACTCCTTCGGCCAGAAAGAAGCGAGAAACGCACACTCGGAATTAGGGATCTGCGCATTCTGAGTGCCCACGCCAGTCCCGACCACCGGGCACACACGGAGACAATACTGTACCTCAAAATTTCCTCGATACTTTTTAACGGCAAACGTTGAAAAACATGGGTTGTGTTCAGTATTTCTTTATAATTAAATATTATTAAATTTTTTAACATAAGGGTTTTGTGCATACATTTTATGGCTTCGCTAGAGTTTTCTGAAGTTATGTGTTTGGGATTGGCCCAAACGGCCTCAGGCCAAGCCGGCGCTGACTCGCTGCCGATGTCGCGCGCGGTTTAAAACAGACTAACGCGACCAGATCGCGGTATGCACGATCGCGGTGATGAGATCGGTCGGGCCATCTGTTGACGCGCACCTCAGCTAATTAGGCAACTCTCTCGCTTCAGCGCGTAAACAGCTTTGTTCTACCGTTACGGTTCTCGTCCTGCTCAGGACGATCAGCTGTTGGTGGGGTGCTGACGTCACAGAATTCGGCGAAACGGTCCGATCCATCACCGCGATCGCTCTCTCTTCTACGAATCGTCCTCTCGATAAGTAACAGTCTTTGCTTACGTACTTGCGTGATTCCTGGAACGTTCCAGGTAACTCTACATTCGAACGACTCAGTTCGCGCTCAATTTTCCGCGTGCTTTCGTGGCTTAGTTAATTAAGTTCCGTGCTGTACTGTGTTAATTTAAGTGTCTAAGCTAGTACTTTATTGTTCAGTGTCCTGTAAATATAAAGTGTCTGTGACCTTAGTTTAAACTTAACGACTATTCTTAACGACTATCTTATACTAAATTAAGACTAATTCTAAAACTAATACGCGATCGCGAGAAGCTTCCGTGATCGTGCAAGTACACTCTCGTACATTATGTTTTAAGTCTTATAACGATCCCTTAATATGTACCCAAATTATCGCAATTTATGTTTACAGAAATAATGATTTTGGACGATGACAAATTTTTTGTCTATAATTTTTAGCTCGAATAGTAATGATTGGATAAACAAACTGTAAATAGAAAAAATGTGTGTCGCGACGAGCTTTACAACACTATATTTTTTAAAATTCAGTTTAATAACATTGAATTTTTCAATCATTCTTAGCGTTTGGACAATAATTTTTCCCATTTTCGACCGCTAGTCCCCATATTGCATCCGAGCCTTCAATTGTAATAGAAATTAACAAAATCTTCGATTTACAAAAAAGTGGGAAATGTCCCTTTTACGACTAGGTGGTTTTAAATGGGACAGTATAAGTCATGAAAGGGACACGTTAATAAAAATAAACTTATTAAGTATTACAATTATAATTCTAAATCTTAATGATACAAAACAACGAAATCTACGAAAAAATTAACTCTTTGTAGAATAAATCATCAATATTTTATTATTAGTGACACATGGAACAGAATAAATTGATTGTGCCTTTTATTCCGCATGACTCATTGGCCCATTTACCGCAAATTTTGCATTGGAACCAATTTTCCTTACTGGTAATATAATTCTCTTTACAAACGCAGCACTGATTGTTTTTTGAATGATTTGTCAATAAGCGCGCTCGTTTTCGTAAGCCCATGTTCCTCGATTCAGAACAGTCAGAACAAGAATCCAAATCAGAAATTGATATCTGACTGCTACTGGAAGATTCCTTGCACTTTCTCTTTCGCTTTGTATTATTTACTTTCTCTTTTGTCTTGATATCTTTCTTTACATTATTTTTCTTTTTCTGATCTGGTTTTGTCAAAAGGTTTGTAAAAATATCTTTGACAGTAGTCATCTCATTTGTAAGGTTCCGATTAGGTTTTTTTATTGGTTTTACTGATTTAGACAGTAGGTCGCTCATAGATTGTATAAGCAACTTGTCCTTCTCCGGTGTTGAGGTAATGATTGTAGATGGTGTTTTACGCCGTTTTTGCAAAGTTTTAGGAGGGCGAGCTTTTGGGTATGGACGAATGTCCTCTACACTCACTACACTTGATGTCCCGGGAACTAGTTCATTACATTTGGATGTTGATGGCACAGCAAGGTCAACTTCATTCTTCATACTTTGTGTATCATCGGATACATCAAGAAATTCAATTTGTTCGTTGTTTTCTTGATTAATTGACGAATTTTCTACTACATTATTTGACTGCAGCTGTTGTGTTGTCATGGGATGATCCGTAATTGCCGATGGCAAAAAGTCATCTTCAGTGAAAATATTTTTGTTAAGTGGATAGATTCCGGTATTTTTAAATCCTGATACTATGTTATGCATATTAAATGCAGAGTAAAATGCATCTTTAGCAAATTGAGGAACATTGTAAATACTTATTCTTGTTGCGGGGTTAGATGTCATCCAATCGTTCATTGAAGCTCTGTATCGTGACTTAAACGGCCCGAAGACAGTTACGTCGAGTGGCTGAAGCCGATGACTGCAGTGTGGAGGAAATGTCAGGATAATTAGATGATTTTGACGTGCAAATAAGATTACATTTATGGTTATATGGGTCTGGTGATTGTCTAGTGTGATCAGTGCTGGCTCTTTTTCAGTTGGTTTAACGTGCTTTACGAAGTGCTTTAATGATTCCAGAAAGCAGTCTTCTGTTATCCATCCTGATTGGTTGGCTAAGCCTACAGAACCCGTAGATGCATTTTGAATCATGTGGGATTTAAAATGAACCCGCGGAAATATAAATACCGGAGGAATACTACCCCCTGCTGCATTTACAAAAGCCAACATTGTGACCAATGAGCCACGTTCCGTTGAACTAATTTGCCCTACCCGTTTAACGCCTGATTCAGTCACTACTTTTGGTGTATTGGTGACGGTACTACAACCAGTTTCATCCGTGTTCCAAATCATATCCGGAACAAATTTAAACTTTTGATAACACGTTTCCAAATTCTTAAAAAAATTTGTGACAGTAACCTTATTTAATCCTGTAGTCCTAGCTAAGGAAGTGTTTTCAGGTTTTCTAACACTTAATGTGTGATTTCTTTTTAAAAATTTTTTTAGCCAATCTAGCGTAGCTATTTCATTTTCAATCCATTTTTCAGGAACAATGTTTAGTCTGATAGCATACTGATATGCTTATTTCCGAACTTGAACGGTTGTTAGCCCATAGCACATTTTGGCTGATGTTTTTAAATAATCCGCTAACATATTTTCCTGGTCTGTACTGAAAATTCTCCGATGTCCCATATTAGGACGATATACAAAATCTTTTTCTGGTAATTTCTTGGCTTTTGCAACAAGTCTACCCAAATGCGATTTACTCATGTTATAAGCGTTTGCCACACATCTTAGTGACATTTTTTGTTTAAGAACTTCTTTTACTGCATCCTGTATCTTTTCCGTGCTCATTCGAGTTCTTTTCTTCGGAGGCATTTTTTACCCTGCAAGAAATATATTAATTGATAGTTTGAAGTGTCTAGTTTGTATTAGTGTGACCGAGAAAGCATAAATTTAGGTTGTAATAAAATTAGAAGCAATAACACAAAAATAGTGGTGGGGATAGCGGAAAGCCCACATTGTGTGCACCAAACCGGGCAGATACGGAAACAATACTGTAATTTTTTCTATTTTTATACTGTGCAGCCGCTTCATCGGAAAAATATATTATTTTTTTTACGTTTCCTACAAATTTATCTGCAAGGTATTTTAATAATCGTTTTTGAAATAGGTGAACAGCAGCTGTATTATGACCTAAACTTTCAGAAATTATAACAAAATTGTGATGAGCTCTATCTTTACTATATATTACAAAAGGATGAATAGTTACTTGTTGATGACTCCAATGGTAATTCTGGATTTCATCTTGCACTACGAAACTGTAATTTTCAGCAAAATCACCAATGACTACGAATTCGCCATAATCTACCGATTCTTTAATTTTATTTAAATACAAACTGTGCATTTTAGCAATGTAATCGTGTGTCTGCAAAATGACAATCTTTTCACTCAAGCGTTGTAAGAATTCGTCACAAGAAAATGACATGAAGGAGTTGGTAATTCACATATAATTGATTTCATAATATCTTTATAATTTGTTAAAACGTTATTTGATTCTGTGTGATGTGTACCTACCGCTGCTATAATCGCAGCTAACATTAATTTCACATTCTGATGGATTATGCAAACACAAACGGTGTGGGTTCCACTAGCCCCAGCCAAAATGCACTCCTGCGGACGTAAACTCGCAAATGTACTAAAACCTACATTTTCCATGGGATATGTTTCTTTAAAACATAAATAAATTTCTCTAAGATTACCTAAAACTAATCGTTTTTGAATATTAGTTCTGGACCCATTTCTTTTTACAGAAACAACATCTTTTTTCCCGGGCATTACCCTACTTATATCATCACTACGATAAAAATCTTCTATTTGTGACTTCGTACTTTCTGGTAACTGACGACCAGCTGTGAGATTTGGAGTTGACATCATTCCGTGCTTAACTTGCAATCGCTTTGCTTCTCTTGCCATGTGGTATGAACTCTTAAATTCTCTGCAAATTTTTCTAATGCTCCACGATTTCGGTAAAATTGTAAGAATACGAATTTTTTCACTGTTATTAGATTCTGTACTAAATTTATGTTTTAACTGTTCAATTATCTCGTTATTATTTTCCGCAACACTACTTGCACTACTTTCTGCATCTACTAAACTGAATATTATGATATTATGGACACGATCTATTTTTTCTAATGTTTTTCTATGGGACTTTAAAGTTGTACGTGTTAACGGAGACTCTTCTACAGATGACATTAATATATTGGTGGAACTCACCACATCAGATGGATCAAGTACACAAAAAGTTGTATTTGAGCTGTGACCACTATTATTGTCCGTCTGCATACCCGACAGTCCAGAAGACCGTGGTTCAGCAAATGCAGTTTCGGCCTGTTTCTTACTTTTTTCCCGATACAACCGTACACGACAAGTTGTACAAATGAACATTCCTTCAGTAACAATTGGATATGAACGAACCACTGCCAATGATACTTTTCGGAGTCCTCTTGTACAACGAGTATGTCCCGTCCGGTTGAAGGGATTACAACACCACTGATGTACCATTTTCGGAATTCTACTAAACAGATTTTCAGGCTTGAAAAGAGATTTGAAAACTTGGAAAGTTGATACCTATGTGGCGGTAGCACTCGCGAGCAAGCGGGACACCGTTACGCCGTAAGTAGGCGGAAACAGCCGAGCCCGACTGAGGCCTCAGGCGTGAGGCGCAAAGACGGCCGAGCACGAAGGCGTCCGAGCGTGGCCGATATTCGAACGTGATCGCGACGCGCCAATCCCCGAAAACTATGCTGCTAGCTTAGAAGCTCACTCTGCTGCAGCACTTGCTATCACTGGCACCAGAAGCTTCCATATCTTCACGCCAATATCACGAAACAAAATTTTATGTAGAACTTTTTCGTCGGATGAAAATTGTACTGTGTTCAGCACAATGAAATAGTTTCGGCCGATTCCTTATTCGCAACCATTAATCCCCCAGCCCATCCCATTCGAAATGATCCTTATCCATGCCATCCTTCTTGACCCATCCTTACCGCCCTCCCTGATGAAAGCAGCCCACCACCTTCCCGTGGTTTCCATCGAGCAATGACAATTTTTTAACAAATAATCAACGATAGGACAAGTTGATACATAGAAATCTGATTATTATTATAAAAAAAAAGTCATTGGCCAAGAGTGGGTTAGTAAAGTTCTTCTGCAGGTATAAATTACATATATTAGTAACAGTACGGAGGCTGGAGGAGGGACAAGGACGGGAGGTGGCAAGGATGTGTTGGGAGGAGATTAAGGGGAGGGCGAGTAGAGGGGGGGTTCTGAGGGGTTGGGAGGAGGAGAGGAAGTGGTTCTATGAGGAGAGGGGATGGACGGTAGAGGGAGTGGAAGGGATGAGGAGTAGGGGAGAACTGAGGGGAGAGGAGCTGATAAGTGTGGAGAAGAGGTTGCAGGAGGGGGATAGGTGGGAAAAGATTAGGGAGGCCAGGTATAATAGGTGGTATGGGGCGGTAAAGGGGGTGGGGGTTCCTGGATACTTGAGGAAGGGGTGGGGGGAGAGCAGATGGAAGAGAGTGGCGAGGTTTAGGTTGGGGAGTGAGATGAGGGGAGGGAGATATTGGGAGGATGAGGGGAAAAGGAGATGTAGGGTCTGCGGGTGGGGGAAGGAAACATGGGAACATGTCTGGGAGGAATGTGCGGGGTGGGGGGAGGGAAGAGGATGGCAGGAGATGGCGGGGGAAGTATTGGGAGACGATGGAGAGGGGGAAGGTTGGATGAGGAAGGTGGAAGAGTGGAGGGGGGTAAAGGATGAAGGAATGAATGGGTAAGGAATGGGAGTGAGAGGAGGCGTGCGGAAGCGGGGGTCCAGAGGGGGGAAGGATGGACGGGGGAGGTATGCGAGGCGGTGGCGAGCGAGCGAGCGGGTGACTAGATTTAAGGTTTAGGTTTAAGGAGTAGTTTTTAAGTAGTTTGTTAAGAATATTGTAAAAAGAGGTAGGATATTAAGTGTAAGGAGGAGGGTCAAGAATTGTAATCCCCAAGGGGGCGCAATAAAGTATATATATATAGTAACAGTACGGGATCCACCGATATTGTTTTTAGACCTCATTGAAGTAATGTAGCATGGTAGCGATACGGTCAGATGACCGTAATAGCGGAGTGTTTGCACGACGCCCGGTCCGCTTACCTGATTCGGCGCGCACCGCCGTATTTACCACTCCACTGCGACGTTAATAGGAGCCGCACCACCCTGGACGTAGGCTTATTTTGAAGAAAAAACTTCAAGGAATACAGTAGTATTTTTTTCGGATTTTTAAAATCGCGACCTCGAGCCCGAATTTGAAAAATAAAAATTTATTTATAATTTTCAATGTTGCAAAATTAATTTTTCGACCTGGAAATCTTTCCACTTTAGATGCCGTAAGAAACAACTAAATCCGACAAATAGTTTCCGAGATAAAAATTCAAAAGCACAACCCATTTTCATGAAAATAGGCAAAAATCGCAAAATTCAAGGCCCTTGTATTTTTTAAACAAACTCGATATCGACAAAATGATGACTTAAACCCTCCCTAATTCCACGAGGACTATAACATATTGAAGTTTAAAAAAAATCCGAGACATCGAGGGACAAAAGTGATCGATTTGGCGTGGAATGACCCATACCGCAAATTCCCCGCATACCTGACATTCCATTGTTTTGTATACATACCGGCACCGCGTGGACCGCGACACTTAGTACCAGTTCGCCACCAGTTCGGCAACAGCCTTTACCATACTTTCTAAATCCTTATATTTCTAATTGTTAAGTAGTATTACTTAGCGTCAGTGCATCATTTTCATAAAAGGACCTCAAATCGTCGACATCACTGTAAGCGCTTATTATTCTAATTTAGTTTATATTATTTTCTTTTACTTATTTGCTTCAATCTTTATATTTTCAACTTATATCGCTTTGCTTAGTGCTTTACATTACTTTCTGTGATTTCGCTTATTACTTTATACAGGGTGTCCCAAAAATGCTGCGGGTCCTTAAAGAGGGTGATTCGGGGGATGATTGCAAACAACTTTTTCCTTTGCGAAAAAGCTCTCCGAGGTTTGGTTAACGAGATATTAACAAAAAGCACCGACCAATCAGAGCGCGAGTCTGACGGCCGAGTTCCCGCGCTAGCGTGGCTACGAGTCGCGCTGCGACTTGTGAACAAGCAACTCGGCATGCAGCGAAGAAAATTGCGTAGAATGGCAAATGAAAAAGACGTAACAAATAAAATCGAACACGTTGTCATGGTTTGTTTGTTATTTGAAGTGAATAATGAATAAAGGATAAATGGATGAAAATCACGTGTAACGTAAAAAGACGAATACACAATTTTTTTAGAAGATTCGAAAATAATAATTATTTGAAGTGGGAGGATAAGGAATACGTAAAATTCTTTGTGTTAATAACGTATCCACGAAAAGGTAATGTAACGGGAAATTAACGAAAAGTGATAAAAATCCGTAACTCAATAACGGCCAGCACTGTTGCTGATAACGAATAAGTCTGTTTAAAAAGCCCGAATAAATATTTTCGTACGAGACTTTTGAGAATTGTCGCCGGAAATAAGCCATAGCTTGCGTTAAATTTAAAAATGAATGATCACCATTAAAGTAACTAAAACTCACCCTTGACGAAAATTCACCTGCAACTTGAAAACTTGTGTCACTGGGTCACTGAACCGATCCTGGTCATCGATGGACGAGCCCAGTGTACAGCTGATCCCAGGTATACGACATTACCCAAAGTTAAGGGTCGCAATGTCAGGTGCGTCCAGGTCAACGTACCGAATATTCACTTCACTGCACGGCTACTAACACTGATGACTTTGTTTACTTTTTATGGAACGTGTTGTTCCTACGTTTAAAAAATTGGTGGCCCCGAAAGGGGCCGATTGTTATCAGTTAAAGAACTGCTGGTCGCCACATGGCGACCGTCATTGTCCACGCAGGTTTGAGCGCGGAGAAGTATTTGTTGTTGGACGCCCTGTAATGTCTGCGGCGTTATGTTCTCCACCGCTGCGTGGATAAGCGCTACTGCTTCCTCAGGTGTGTCCACCGGCTGACGATACACCTCATTCTGAAATGATTGTTGTACAACAAATACAAAACGTAAGTAAGAAAAAAATTATCTTCAACAGGAATAAGTAAAGAGTAACAGCAATAATCAAATTACCTTCAGGTAGTCTCAGAAGAAAAAATCCAGCGGATTCATATCCGGTGACCGTGGGGGCCACGCAACGTGGGCCTCTCGCCCGCCGCGGCCGATCCACCTGTCCTGAAAGGTTTCACCTAAATAGGCGCGGACAATATCGGCATAATGAGGCCCAGCTCCGTCATGCTGGTAGTACATCAAGCCCACCATCTCTCGCAGGGAATACGACGACGCGTGCTTTTGTTTTGAAATTCGAGCGCGTGTTTAGACACGAGAGATAAGCAGGCCCGATTGGTTAGTTTGTGGCCAATTGGACTTCAAGCCCACAGTCTCTCGCACCGAATACGTCGACGCGTGCTTGTGTTTTGAAATTTGAGCGCGTGTTTATACTCGAGAGATATGGGATCCGTCTTTAATTTGAGGGTAGGACGAAGCAGGCGGGACTACGCGCAGTCAGCGGACTACCATTCTTTTCCTGTGTCTCTCCGCGAGACGTATTGATGCTGGATAATACTCTGTAATTTCTAGTTCTCCAAAATTAATCAGGCTCATCAGCCAGAGCATTTCGCCAGGGTCGCGGTTTATGACCGAATTGTCCTGCAAGTCGGCGGTAGAGAACGGTTTCCTACAGTTACGGATAATTTATGACTTAATTGGTTCCGCCTCGTAGCAGACGTGAACTCAGGGTGTCAGAAAGGGGAGACAGGAATGGTATGCATTTTCTTCTTTATAGCAACTCGAAGACTTTCTGCGTCTCTTCCCTTCGGACCCTTTCCAACCGATACACGTGGTGTCTGTTTTCTATCTCGTAGCAATGGGTACATTGGCAGTAGAAGGACGGAGCGCGGGCTTTTGTGAAAGTTTTCGTTGCACTTCTGCAAAACACGTGTGTTCCGAAAATGTGCTGGCTTCTTTTTACCTAAAGACTCTTGGCTTGGTGGGAGTTAACTCATAATGGGACCAGAGAAGCTACTTGGGGGTAGCGGAAGTTGCTTGGAAAAAATCCTGTCAGTCAGCTAGAAATCGCGTTGCAGAAATGTTCTCAGCCCAAGAGTACTATCGTATGTTCTGGGTGTACGCCCGGAACGACGGGAACGCGAGGGCTGCTGCGCGAGCATTTGCGCTAGAATATCCGGATATCGAAACACCAAGTGAAGATACGTTTCGTCGGTTAGCGTCGCGGCTTTTCTCGACGGGGTCCATGATGCCGCGAGGCAGCGAGGTGGGCAGACCCGCTGCAGCGCGAAATCCGGGCACCATAGAGAGAATCCTCGACGCCGTTGAAGCCGACCCAACGATTAGTGTGCGCATTTTGAGTCGTCGACTAAAGTAAGTCACAGTTCAAGATAACTGCAACAATTATTAATTAAGAAAAAAATGTTATCTAATAGTGGATGTTTTTGCATTTTGTTCTAGTGTCAGCAAGACGACGGTACACCGCATCCTCAGGGATCGAAGGTTGCATCCGTACAAATATGTACGGGTGCAACATTTGCACGCCCGAGATTACATCCAGCGGGTTCAATATTCCAGGTGGCTGTTGGGAGATGTGCTAAGGAATCCGTCATTCACCACATACATATTGTGGACGGATAAAGCAATTTTCAACAGGGAAGGTTGCTTCAATTCCCACAATATGCATGTGTGGAGCGACGAAAATCCCCTAGCGCTTCGTCCACATGCCGCACAAGTCCGTTGGTCGATCAACCTATGGGCCGGCATTTGTGGCGAATTTATCGTTGGGCCGTACATTCTGCCAGACAGGCTGGACGGCCCAGCGTATAAATATTTTTTAGAACATGTTCTGCCGGATCTTATGGACCATATTCCATATGAGATCCGACAGAACATGTACTACCAGCATGACGGAGCTGGGCCTCATTATGCCGATATTGTCCGCGCCTATTTAGGTGAAACCTTTCAGGACAGGTGGATCGGCCGCGGCGGGCGAGAGGCCCACGTTGCGTGGCCCCCACGGTCACCGGATATGAATCCGCTGGATTTTTTCTTCTGGGGCTACCTGAAGGTAATTTGATTATTGCTGTTACTCTTTACTTATTCCTGTTGTAGATAATTTTTTTTTTACTTACGTTTTGTATTTGTTGTACAACAATCATTTCAGAATGAGGTGTATCGTCAGCCGGTGGACACACCTGAGGAAGCAGTAGCGCTTATCCACGCAGCGGTGGAGAACATAACGCCGCAGACATTACAGGGCGTCCAACGACAAATACTTCTCCGCGCTCAAACCTGCGTGGACAATGACGGTCGCCATGTGGCGACCAGCAGTCCTTTAACTGATAACAATCGGCCCCTTTCGGGGCCACCAATTTTTGAAACGTAGAAACAACACGTTCCATAAAAAGTAAACAAAGTCATCAGTGTTAGTAGCCGTGCAGTGAAGTGAATATTCGGTACGTTGACCTGGATGCACCTGACATTGCGACCCTTAACTTTGGGTAGTGTCGTATACCTGGGATCAGCTGTACACTGGGCTCGTCCATCGATGACCAGGATCGGTTCAGTGACCCAGTGACACAAGTTTTCAAGTTGCAGGTGAATTTTCGTCAAGGGTGAGTTTTAGTTACTTTAATGGTGATCATTCATTTTTAAATTTAACGCAAGCTATGGCTTATTTCCGGCAACAATTCTCAAAAGTCTCGTACGAAAATATTTATTCGGGCTTTTTAAACAGACTTATTCGTTATCAGCAACAGTGCTGGCCGTTATTGAGTTACGGATTTTTATCACTTTTCGTTAATTTCCCGTTACATTACCTTTTCGTGGATACGTTATTAACACAAAGAATTTTACGTATTCCTTATCCTCCCACTTCAAATAATTATTATTTTCGAATCTTCTAAAAAAATTGTGTATTCGTCTTTTTACGTTACACGTGATTTTCATCCATTTATCCTTTATTCATTATTCACTTCAAATAACAAACAAACCATGACAACGTGTTCGATTTTATTTGTTACGTCTTTTTCATTTGCCATTCTACGCAATTTTCTTCGTTGCATGCCGAGTTGCTTGTTCACAAGTCGCAGCGCGACTCGTAGCCACGCTAGCGCGGGAACTCGGCCGTCAGACTCGCGCTCTGATTGGTCGGTGTTTTTTGTTAATATCTCGTTAACCAAACCTCGGAGAGCTTTTTCGCAAAGGAAAAAGTTGTTTGCAATCATCCCCCGAATCACCCCGTTTAAGGACCCGCAGCATTTTTGGGACACCCTGTATGCATATCGTTCAACCGCATTTATATCATTTATCCTTGCTTATTCGCTTACTTTATATAGTTTCAATTGCTTATGCTAACCGCCTAATTATACCATTGTTTAATTCTATTGCCTATATTAATTTGTTTATTATTATTACTAATTCATCTTAAGGTTATATTGTATTAGTAATCACCATTATATAAATGTTTGTGCCAATGCTTTATGTCCATGCATTAATGTAAATTGCTATAGCACCAGAAGTGCATTGTTTAATCACTCGCTGCCCAATAAATAGCGGTTTTGTTACTTAAACGTTTGAATTCTCGGAATTATTTATCGAATACTCAGAATCCTTACGGCCTTGCCACAGCTGTTCTTCCTTCGCGAACCTCGGGAGTTCTTATCTGTGTTTACAACTTTTCTTTCACTCAGGGTCCCGTATGGCCATTAGTACGTCTATTTTGAAGAACTGCCATCCGCGCCTTTCTTTCCCCATTGCAGTAGTTAAACCAATTATCTAGTTAGAAGAACTAACCGCAAACACTCTAACGGGTGTCACTCGGGTGCGCGATTATTCCCCAACCTTCCCTGGTCGATTAGAGCTGCGAAATAAAGTTCCGTGCCTTACTTTTGCAACCGCTTGGGACTGCGAAACAGGGTTCCGTGCCCAAGCCTTTGTAACCGCTTAGAGCAGCGAACAAGGTTCCGTGCCTAAACCCTTCCAACCCTTTAGAGCAGCGAAACAAAGTTCCGTGCCTAACTTTTGCAACCGCTTGGGGCTGCGAAACAGGGTTCCGTGCCCAAGCCTTTGTAACCGCTTAGAGCAGCGAACAAGGTTCCGTGCCTAAACCCTACCAACCCTTTAGAGCAGCGAAACAAAGTTCCGTGCCTACCTTTTGCAACCGCTTGGGACTGCGAAATAGGGTTCCGTGCCCAAACCTTTGCAATCGCTTAGAGCAGCGAACAAGGTTCCGTGCCTAAACCCTACCAACCCTTTAGAGCAGCGAAACAAAGTTCCGTGCCTACCTTTTGCAACCGCTTGGGACTGCGAAATAGGGTTCCGTGCCCAAACCTTTGCCACCTCTTAGAGCAGCGGAACAGGATTTCGCGCTTGACTCCCGTAATTCCCCACAATGTCACTGTCCTAAACCCCCCCCGCCACCCAGGACGTGGCAGTGTAAAAATTGTAAAAAGTGTAAACAGTGTAAAAATTGTAAAAAGTGTAAAAAGTGTAAAAAGAATAAAAAGTGTAAAAGGAATAAAAAGTGTAAAAAGTGTAAGAAGTGTAAAAAGTGTAAAAAGTGTAAACAGTGTAAAAAGTGTAACAAGGAACACTAATAATACATATAGTGTCCAGCAGCACATGTGTATGAGAGGGACAGCCCTGAAACGGTTGTCCCATTTAAGACTTGTTATGCTGTCCCCTTTACGACTATACGTGAGTTTAATATAAAATAACCGCAAAACAAAGAAAACAATTAATTAAGCTTACCTGTTAAGCGATTTCGTTTCAGTTGAATACAGGCTATTTTAATGATATAACACTTTAACACTTTGTATATACCTTGATCTCAGAAAACGACACAGAAAACCAATGAAAATTTTACTTTTACTGCCGAAAAACATCAACCGTGGATTACTACTCTGTTGCAAGTGAGACCGTAGTGAAATTTACGTCAAACGACTAGGCACTAGTGTTGCAATAAACAGGAAAATAACTTGCATGTGTAATGCGTTTAGAATTTTGGAAATTCGATTTGTCCCTTTTAAGGCGTGTCCCCTTTATGGCACCTATCCCCTATGTACGTTACGGACCGAGGTCTGCCATGCAGATGTGCAGTTGTAGCGCTCTAGCTGGTAATCCAAAAAAGTTACTATTAGGCACGTAGTGAAAATTACAATAGTGAACGACGGTTAATTGCTGCGGCCGCACACGAATCTACTGTTACGATGTAACAGCTTCGACGAAGGTCAATTCTGCTTTGGCTAGGTCAGCACGAGCTGGGTGTCATCCGCATACATATAAGCTTGACAATGATTACAGACTGCAGGCAAATCGCACACATAGACATTGAACAGAAGCGGACCTAGCACAGAGCCTCCTCCACGAGAAGTCTGTCTAATAGTCGAAGTTAGAGGTAAAGAGTGTTTGAGCACAACCTGCTGAGTACGCGGTGAAAGATAGGATTTAAGAAATAACAAGGCACTAGACGACAGTCCAAGATAACTTAACTTGGCACACAGCAAATTGTGATCAATTGTATCAAACGCTTTTGAGAAATCCAGAGACGTGATACAAGTTAAGCGACACGAGTCAAATGCACGAAGTACAGTGTCCGAGATGTGAAGTAAGGCAGTGCTCGTACTATATCCTCTACGAAAGCCCGACTGGAACGGCGGAATAGTGCTGCACGAGTCAAAGTGCGTTAGTAGTTGTGCAAAACAAAGTTTTTCAAGAACCTTGGAGAGGAAAGGCGTAAGAGAAATAGGACGAAGAGAATCGAGGGTGGTGCCGACTTAGGAATAGGATAGACAAAAGAATGCTTCCAAGCAGCAGGAAAGGACTCGGATAGGATGGCAGAGTTGAAAATGTGTAGGAGAGAATCAAGACAGTAAGGAACACAATGAAATATCATAATTCCCGAAATATCATAGGGGTTGGAGGAGGTAAGCTTTATGGTTTTGAAAATAGAAAAAAGATCACCTAGTGAAAAAGGTGCAAAAGTAAAGCTACAGGAAGAAGAAGAGGACTCGTGCGCCTGGGATAAATAATATGAAATGAGTTCTGGAAACGCAGAGGTAGAGGTTAGAGAATCAAGGAAGTGATTGTTAATTGCAGAGGGATCCGGAAAGGAATCAGGAACAGAGGAGGAATGTGATGGTTTGTGATACCCCGAAACAGAAAGAAAGTGCCAGAAATTCTTAGAGGAGCCGAAGCGGGAGAGATTCTTGAAAAATAGTCGCTTCTCCGTACGAATAGAGGAATTAGCGAGGTTCCGAAGCAATTTGTAGTAGTCCCAAGCACCTGCCCCTCCAGATCTCCTATACTTCGTTAGTGCACGATTACGGAGGCTTATAAGTTTTTTGACAGTATATGTGAGCCAAGGCATGGGAGTCTTCGAGACACGCATTAGATGTACAGGCGCGAACTGATCAAATGAAGCAGTAATTATCGCAGTAAACGCTTTAACTTTGGAGTCCACAGAATCCAGGTTATGGATAGACTCCCAATTAACCTGCTCAGCAGCGATACGGAAGTGCTCAACAGGGATTTTTAGGTCTCGACTCAAAACGTACCGCTGTCGCATTCGTGACTTAGGAATGTCAAAAAGCGCATAAATTAGACAATGATCACTAATGTGACTTATATCATACACACCCGAAGAGACCACGTCCAGATCCCTGTTGACCAAGATCAGGTTCAGCAAGGTCGATGAAGTTTGCGAAATCCGCGTTGGCTTAGCAATGATTTGTTTTAAGGAAAGAATAGACGTAATGTAATGTAAATCGGAATTGCTAGTGTTATTGAAGTTGACATTAAAATCACCTAGGCATACTATGCGATCAACGTAGCAAGAAACATCCGTGAGAAAAAGGTTCCAAGTTTTTTAAAGACGTGATCGGACAGCTAGGGGGGCGATAAACAGAGAGTATTGCCAGACGACTGTGATTAACACTTATAAGAACACCAGATACACCAAGTAAGCTGCCGGAAAAAAGGTTGTCGGAAAACGTATTAAAGATACTAGAGCAATGAAAGCTACAATTAACATATAGAGCCGTACATCCTCCCCGAGAGAGTGAGTCAGAGCACCGGTCAGAACGAATAAGCACATATCCAGGTATAGGCAAAGACACGGAGCTATCCGTGGTACGCAGCCAGGTTTCACCAAGCACTATAACATCGAAGTTATGATCATGCAATAGATCAGTTAAGCCAGAGAACGAACATTTATATGCGCAACAGAGAGAGAAGTAGAATTAGCACGCAGAATATCAGAGAGCGTAGAGGAGACAGTAGAGTTGATCGCAGACGCAGCAGGGTCATTCCACGCGAAGTCAGACACTTTTCGGAGTAACATTTCGGATTTTGGTGCAACTTGGATATGTTGTAGTCTTTAGGGGTATATAAACATATCTCGAAGGAATTTTCGAAATGCCAAAAATTGTGGATGTTGTTACAGCTCTTTGAAATATAGTGTTTACTTTTTTTCCAAAAATTATAACTGTTGAACTAACAAACTGATAAAAATGACCTTTTGGATGCTTACAGTGGAGATATAAGAGTACCTAATAAAAATTATTTCACTTAATATAAACGAATATTTGACCATTTATTTAGCAATTGTTCTTAACAAATGCAATTTTATAGTTGAAGGCACCTTTTTAAAAATTTGAAAAAATAGGAGGATATAGCCCTGTTTTTCCTCTTTACCGACACGTTTTAAAAATCGTGGACATTTTAAAATTGGCCAAATGAAAATTAATTGAATGTAACGCTGCGTCAAATCACACCGGCTCGACTGGCTGACACGTGCGGCACTCGCAGCGGCCTAGCGGCTATATCCGTTACTCTTATACAGTGTTCTCTAATATGGTAAGTATTTGTAAAAAAAGTGAAGAAGGAAAACTTTTACTGTTTTTTATACACAACATAATACGGTATCTTAATTTTTGGTGTGGTGGTGGGTGACCTTCAGTTTTTTAAATGGAATGCTATATATTTGATTACCCAATATGAAAGCGACTGTCAAGACAAATTCAACCATATGGTATACTATGACCTTCAAGACCACACATGGTTAAGAATGAAAGAAGAAATTCAATCTACTAGATAGATAAATGCGAAAATGTGTTTGGATGTTTGGATGCTTGTTACTCAATCACGTTGCAACTACGCAACGGGTCTTTCTGAAATTTTGTATATACGTAGTCTAGGACCAGGAATATTACATAGAATACTTTTTATCCCGAGTTTTTTACTCGATCTGGACCAAATTTTACATAATTATTCTCTAGAACTCTGCGGAAAATATAGGCTACCATGAAATCTGGACATCCCACCCCTTCCCCCTTATTTTACCCTCTTATCACCCCGCGATATGCTATCACGGTCACATAAACCACATTCCACATAATTACTTTTTGTAATTCTGCCCTGAAATCGGGGTTTTCCCCCGCGTTTCCCTCCTGGGCAGGGTTTTCCTGTTCATTTTCATGTTCTCCCTCACCATTTCTGACTTCCTGCTCCAGCGCTTGTATAATCTGGAAATGAAATAATGAATGTATTATTTTCTGACAAATAGTAAAATTGTACGAACATACAGGGTAATTCTCCCGCTAGGATACTCAAAGACAATGCCGCCAATAAGCCGTGCCTCACTGAATTTCGTGGAAGTGACGAATTCCACGTTCTGCATTTCTCATCAGATCTTTGCGAAAATGGCGTCAACCGACGTCGTGCCGATGAAAATGGCCCCAAGCTAACTTCGTTAAAAATAGTCCGATTTACACGACATTTGACATGATTTTGATCGAACCAGAACGCCAGGAATTCATTAGTATCACCACCATGTCGATTCGATGAAGAATAAAGAATTTTTTAACATGCCATAGTGAATCTCGCCTCGAACGTCGAAATTCACGAAACTCAGCGAGACGCGGCTTATTGGCGACAACGCCTTTGAAGACTCTAGCCCGAAAATCACTCTCTATAACAGTATATAATATAATACTTACATTATTCATATTTTCCATTCTGCCTACACCTCCACGTTGTTGGCGTTCTTTGCCTGGAATGACTCTCTAAGCAACGGACTTTGCGCCGTTGCCTGTTTTGTAGAGCGTCGTTTGTTTCTGAACGCGGCCCAGACGAATCTTTGGATTCACGTTCACGGTTCGCGATTACGTTTTTTTGCAACGGGCAGAAGGATTTTGAGTTGTGTTGCGTTGTGTTGTATTGTGTTTGTGTTGTGTTTGTTGGTTTAGTGTAAAATGAGTGACACTCGAAATGTGGATATGCAGGACGTGCCGGAAGATATGGACAATAATTCTCTGTTTCGTTCGCGACATTTACGTCCGTACGCAAAGAGATTATCGAAACGGAAAGTACATCGCCAAAAGAGAAGGACGTTAGCCCTTCAGAAGAAACAAGAAAGTACAAAAACGGTAGACGACACTGGCGTAGGACAACATCCAGAAGAAGTGGCCGAGGAGCGTATAGTAGAGGAACCATCAACATCCGATGGACGAAATCATACGCATCAAGATATAATGTACTTGCCATCTGATGAAGATACTGATAGGGCCAGTTCGGGAGAAACTGAAGAGAGTAGGTATAGTATGCCGGTTCTGCGACTTGACGGTGAGGGGGTGAGGCGGGGCGGGGGGTACCGCGCTCTTCGGCGAGATGGGCGCGGGGGTGAGGCGGGGAGGGGGGTACCGAGTTCGTTGGTGAGGGGGATGACGTCACAGGGGAGGGGGATTCCAAAAGGGCGTCCACCGAGTTCGTTGGTGAGAGGGGGATGACGTCACAGGGGAAGGGGGATTTCAAAATTTTCAAAATGGCGCCGCGCGCGCAGGTGGAGTTCGTGGGCGAGAGGGTTGACGTCACAGGGGAGGGGGTGGATTTTCAAAATTTTAAAATGGCGTCGCGCGCATTTCGTATTGGCGCCACCTATTGGATGTTTAAGGTACTTTGGGTCCGCGTCGGTATTTGGGCCCGCCTTGGTAAATTTTTCAGGTTTTTCATACATTTCGTATTGGCGCCACATGCTGGATGTTTAAGGTACTTTGGGTACGCGTGCGGGGATCGGTGCGCAGGCGCGACCGCGACCGATTCGTGGAAATTCAAATCGCGTCTTCGACGATGATTTCTGAGAGAGGGTGGACCAGGAGAAAAGATTTTTTTCTGAGGAAATATTTGAATCGTGGGACCGATACAGCGCACGTGCAATGATATAATCATAGAGCGATAATTATTGTAAATCAATCGTCGCGATAGCCCATGGAATAAACACGACATTGCATTCGATTATGATTTCCGAGAAAGAGGGTGATATCTGAGCATTGACTTTTCCCAAGACCATGCCTCTAAGAAGTATCCTCGAGAAAACGCAATGTCCCGGAAGCAATAAATTAGGCGTTGCGATCACGCAACCCACTAAGCGATAATTATTCGGGGTAGAGTTCCGAGTATTTTCACGATCGAGAACAGAGCAACGTCTCAAGTACCCTTCTCGAGGATCTGCAAGTCAAGCGTCGTGGAAGCGTGTAAGGGCGAAAAGATTTTGTTTATTTCACAAGGAAGGTGGAAGTTCGGTGAGTAATTCTGAGATATTAAGATTTTTAAGATTTAGTATGTATGTATGTATAACTTTAATGGTTCCCCTAAGGGTTACATGTGTTTCCGTCCTTATCCTACTTAAATTACTTAATTCTACTTTATTCTACTCCTCCGCACGCTTTCCTCCCCTCTTTCTTCCGCTCGCACGCCCCCGCTCGCTCGCCTCCGCCGTCTTCCTCTCTCTTAACCTACTCTTAAACTGTCCTTAGCCTACTCGCTTTCGCTTCTTAAAACTACTTCCACCCTCTACTACCGCTCGCTTCCCTCGCCTTAGACTTCCATTTCCGTTCTTTCACTCCATTCCTTCTTTCGTTCCTTCCTGCCTCCTTCCTTCATGCCCCCCTTTCCCCCTTTCTTCCTCTCTCCCTCCTCTTTTCCTCCCACCTCTTCATCCATTCTTCCCCTTTCCCTCCTTCGTCCAGAATTTCCCTGACCTTTTCCCCTATCCCCTTTCCCTTTCCCTCCTCCCCTGAGCATCGCTCCAGAACGTGCTCCCACGTCTCTTCTTCCCCTCCACACACCCTGCATTTCCTCTTCTCCTCCTCCTCCCAATACCTCCCCCCCACCTCATTTCATTTCCCAGCCTGAATCTGGCTAATCTCCCGCACCTCGCTTCTCCCCATCCTGCCTTCAGGTATTTTGGGACTTCCCCTACCACAATCTCCCTGTACCATTTGTTGTACGCCGACTTTATAATTTTTTCTCTTCTCTCCTCCTCCTGCCTCCTGCTGTCTTCCTCCTCCCACCCCTCCCACCCCTCTCGACCCTTTACCCCTTCCCCTCCTTCCATCACCCCTCTCTTCTTTCTGTTTTCTATTCTGTCTTTCTCCCACGCCGACAGTTCCGCTTCCCCTCCTCTTTCTCTTTCCCTTACATCTTCCAGACACCACCTGGCCAGCTCCCCTCCTTCACCTCTGCTCAATTTCTCCTCGTATCTCCATGCCCTTCCTCCCGCCCACGTCCTCAGTTTTTTTCTCTTCGTCTCCTCCCTCACCATGTATCCTGGCGTCCTCCAATCCACCCCCAGTGTCCACCTTAAAAACCTTTCCTGCATCCTCTACATTTCTTCCCTTTCTTTCCACCCCCAAACCTCTGCCCCGTATCCCGCCACCGTCCACACCAGTGTGCCGTATAGCCAACCCCTCTTTCCCCAGTCCTTCTCGAATTTCCTTTTCCCGATTCCCCATGCCTGCCGCATTACCACCCCCGCCCTTCTCACTCTGTCCCTGACCTGTGCTTCCTGTCCCCCGTTCTTCTTGAAAACGTATCCCAAATATTTAAATTCCTTTACCTCCTCTATCCCCTTTCCTTTCCATCTCCAATCTACCTTTCTTTCCCTTCCTCCCCCTTTCCTGAATCTTAACACCTTCGTCTTCCCTACGTTTACCTCCAAACTCTTTCCTTCTAGATACCTTTCCAGCCGCCTAATCATACTCCCCATCTCTTCCTCATTCTTCGCTAGCAGCAGTAAATCGTCCGCATACGCCAACGAACATATTCTTCTTCCTCTTACTTCTACCCCTCCCCATCCTCCTTTCCTGAGTTCCTCTTCCACGTCTGCTATTAGCAGGTTGAAGAGGATCGGACTCAGGGGACATCCTTGTCTTAGGCCCTTCGCCGTCCAAAATCCCTCCCCTAGTTCCCCTCCCACCTTTACCCTGCTTGTTGTCTCCCTATACATCTCCTTAACTCTTTCTCTTAACCCCTCCCTCACCCCTCTCTTCTCCATGGCCTCCCAGAGCTTCCTCCTATCTACCGTACCGAATGCCGCCCGTAGATCGACGAAGAGCGCCACCAATTTCCCCTTCTTCCTATGTATCTGCTTCCCTATTAGGTGGTTCAACACATACATGTGATCCACCGTGCCTCTTCCTCTCCTAAACCCCGCCTGATTATCCGGTATCATTCCTTTCCCCTCCACCTCCTGTTCTAACCTTCCTACTAGTATGGACGCGTAAATCTTATACAGGGTTGGCATCAGTGTCACTCCCCTATAATCTTGCACCCTTGCCCCCCCCTCCTTTCTTCACTATCGGTACTATGATGCCTTCTTTCCAACCTTGCGGCCACCCCTGCCCGTCCCATACCCTTCTACAAATCTCCCCCGCTAACTCTAGTCCCCTCTCTCCCCCGTACTTCCATGCTTCATTTGGGATCTCGTCCCCTCCCATTGCCTTCCCTTCTTTCAGCTTCCTCACTACCCTCCTTACTTCCTCTATACTTATTCCCTCTTCCTCCCCCTTTCTCCCACCATCCTCTCCTCCCAACCTTACCCTATTTTCCACTCCTCCTAGTAGCCCCATAAAATGTTCTTTCCATTCTTCCTTCTTTATCCTTTCGTCCACCCCTCTTCCTTTCTTCCTTCCCCTATTCACTATCTCCCACACCCTATTTTCGGTTTTTGCCTCCGCCACCTCCCTTGTCAGCCTCTCCCTCTCGTCCTCTTTTTTCCTATCACACAGCTCCTTGTACTCTCCCCTCTTGCCCCTGTAAGCCTCCCTGCTCCCCTTCCCACCCCTCCACCTCCTTAACTCCCTTCTCACCTCCTTCTTCTTCTCCCTACATTCGCCGTCCCACCACCCTTCCCCTTTCCGCCCCCTCTCCCTTCCCCCAACTCCTCCCCCTTCCTCATCACCTCCTTTATCGCCTCTGACGCCTTACACACCACCTCCTGTATTCCTTCCCCTTCTATGGCCATTCCTCCCATCCCTTTCTCGAATTCCTCCTTCATTCTTCCCGTCCATCGCCCTCCTCCCACTGTCCTTTCCCTCCTTTTCTTACCTCTCTCCCCCACTCCCCCCTCCCACATCGTCACCACCATCGGGTGGTGGTCTGATTCCACTCTCTCCCCTACTTCCAATCTTTCCACACCCTCTCTTGTCCTCTCATCCCCCAGCACATAATCTATAACTGTCTCCCCTCTTCCTCCCGTGTACGTAAATTCCCCCTCTTCATCCCCCGCTATGTTTCCATTCATTATCTCCCACCCTGTCTCTTCCACCAGTTTGATTAGTTTCCTTCCCTCCCCATTTACCTTCCTATCCTTTGATTTTCTTCCCCCTCCCTCCCTTTCCTCTTCCCCTCCTTCCACCCTGCCCCCCTGCATGCCTGTCCTCGCGTTAAAGTCCCCTCCTATAATCACCTTACCTCCCTCTTCTTGCCCCTCCATCCATCCCCTGATCCTTCCCAGCTTCTTCTCCATATCCCCGTTCACATACACCGCCACTACCGTCCATTCCTGCACCCCCGCCTTTACCCTCTCCACCATCAGCCCTTCCTCCTCCCCTTGTCCTTCCTCTTCTTTTCCTACCAGCTCTTCCCTTACCCCTATTATCATGCCTCCC
Source organism: Andrena chrysosceles (assembly GCA_963855975.1). Taxonomy (NCBI): domain Eukaryota; kingdom Metazoa; phylum Arthropoda; class Insecta; order Hymenoptera; family Andrenidae; genus Andrena; species Andrena chrysosceles. Next base: position 26,850,782 of record OY979768.1, on the reverse strand, counting down.
ATTGCTCTCCCCTTTCTATTCTTCCTCTTCGCCCATTGGGCTCTCCACTTGTACCCTTCCGGCAGCCTGCGCCTAACACTATCCCATCTCTTTTCCTCTACCCAAGTTTCCATCATCACTACAACCTCCCATTCATCCAGCCCTTTCCAGAAGTCCTCGTCCTTGTTCGTCGCCCCCGCTATATTCCAAAAAGCTATCCTCCAGCTTTTCCTTTCCTCTCCCTGTTTCACCCTCCCCCTTTCCTCATTCTTCCTTCTTAGTTTTTTGTCTCATCTCTTTCTTCCCTCCTTCTTACTTCTTGTCCCTCCTCGATCCGCCCTCCCTCTATACTCCCCTCCGTTATTTTCCTCTCTACTCCTCCTTTCTCGCCCCCCCCCTCCAGTCCCTCAGCACCTCCTTCCGCTCGTCCCAGAACCATGTTGCTCCGTCCACCACTATCTTCCCGTACATTACCCTTACTCTTTTTCCTTTCGCTTCCTCCTCCTCTCCTATTCTCCTTAACTGCCACTGTGTCTTTCTCTCCTTCCACGTTAGATCGTCTTCCACCATCTCCTTTCTCCCCCTTAATTTTCCCTTGTTCCTCATTAACTCTCTCTTTGTCTCCATAGACTCCAACCTCACCTCCAGCATCGCCTCTTTCCTCTCCTGCTTTCTTCCTCCTATCTCCTTCGCTTCCACTATTCCCCCCTGTACTCCTACTACCGCCAGGATTTCCTTTGCCCTCTGCATCGCTGTCCCCTCCCTGCCTACTCCTTTTATTATTACGTTCCTTCTTTTCTCTTCCCTTTCTTTCATCTCCAGTTTCCTTTCCAGCTCTTGTACCCTTTCCTCCCATTCTTCCCCTTCTCTCCGCCACCCTGTTTTTTCCTTTCGCTCTCCCATCTCTCTTTCTACCCCCTTCCGCTCCCTCCATGACTCTATTGCCTTTATTCTCTCCTCCACTTTTACTAGCCTTTCCTCCTCTAAATCCGCTTCCCTCACCCTTTTCTCCAACCTTGTCATTCTTTCCTCCATCTCCTCCCTTTCTTTTCTCCACCTCTCCTCCCATTCCTCCATCTTCCCTCTCACTTTTTCCATCTCCTCCTTTGCCTCCCTCCCCTGCACCTTCACCTCCTTTAGGCCCTTCCTCATTTCTTCTCTCATTTCCCTGATTAGGATCTCTAGTGCACCGTCCTCGTTCTCCTTTTCCTTCTCTGGCGACCTCTGCACTTTCCTACTCTTACTGAAAGCCTCTTCCCCCTCTCTCCCTTCCTCCCGTCTGTCCCCCTCCTTCTCTCTTTTCCTCTTCCACATTTCCGTTATCTCTATCATATTTCCTCCACTCGTACTCCAACTCCTTTCTCTCCCCATTTTCACCGCGGTCGGCCTTCCGCTTCTCTTTTTCGCCTCTTCTTCCCCCCTTTCCTCTACCTCCTTCTCATCTACTTCCCTGACCTTTCCCTTTTCCTCCTCCTTTGTACCCTCTTTCCCTCCTGTCATTTTTATTTTCCTCACCCTCTTATCTATTCTCGATACCTCCGCTCCCTACCTTATCTCCTGCTCCTCTCTTCCTTTCCCTCCCTGCCGACCGATGTCGCCACTTTCCTATCTCACTCCTCGCTTTGCCGCCTTTTCTTTTCCTGCTCTGTTCTCTCTCGTCTGACCCTAACCTCACTTCACTCTCTCCCTATCTGCCTTTCCCTATCTCCCTCACTCCCTTTTTCCTCGCCCTTTCTCTCCCTTCACTCCCTGCTCCCCCTCTCGCTGCGCTCCCACTTTCCACCCCCTACTTGCCCTGCTAACCCCTTTTCCGATGATTCCACTCGCACCACTCACTCAGCCGTGTCGATTCTTTCACACCGGAAATGGAAGTCCTTTTTGAGATTTAGTAATTTATTCAACTTAATTATCCCACTCGACTACATCGTCAGTGAATAGGGCACTATCGTCGTCGGTAAAAATGGCATTGTTAACAATTTCATTAAATAAATCCTCCTGGGTATAAAATGAATCATCGCCAACTTGCTCGGGGACAGTCTGAATTGCAATATCGCGAGCCTGAAGCCCTGATACTGCATTCGCAAAAACCGCGTCAAAGTTAATCCGTTTCGCATTGACACATTTTCGCCAAACTACACTTTTTGGATCCATCAAACTGTTCAGTCCATATACATTATTATAATCAATGTCATCCCAATCATCATCATCATCATCATCATCATCATCATCATCACTAACATCTAAAAAGAATGTTTTTTGCCGCGCATGCCTATTTAACCAATATCGCTCGCTCCCGTAGTTGTCAGCCGGTATCTCGCCGCCGTATATACCAGTACCATTGTAAAACACTTTTAAAAAAATGTCGCCATCGTGAACAACTTCCGCCTCTTTAAGTTCTTCACCACGAATTTCTTCGGTTTGAACCGCAACATTCCGACACGCAACATATATTTTGGGGTTGTAGTCATGTATAGGCAGCACAGAGGAGTTGAAGATCGCAGCGGCAGCTGGATGATTGAATTGCACCGGCAATGACATAATCTGAAACCAATTTTTCTTATAATTCTCAAAGTTGCTGACACAACGATTCACTAAAATATGGTAATGGAAACTTACGGTATTAATCGATTATATTTCCGTGCGTTGAACGGCGGACGATACTCTTCAAAGCGATCTCGCTTACAACAACAACAACAACAACAACAACAACAACAACTACTACTACTACTACAACAACACTTCGATGCGACAGTCTCCAAGGCAACTGCAATCGACTGAGACACAATAAATTTTTAAATCGTTTCTTGTAGCAACGTATGACACGACTAATGCAGTAGCATGAGAGAACTGATTTTAACGTGGCCGTTCCATGATCACACATATGAAAACACAGAGCAATAATTATTCGATGCTGCATTCGTGTAAGCAACCATCGTAAATATACAGCGATAAATATTCGGGGTAGTGTTCCGAGTATTTCATATCGAGGAGGCTGTAAGTCAATCGTCGCGATAGCCCATGGAGTAAACACGACATTGCGCCGTATGTTTATATCTGAATCGTGGGAGTAGTACAACGATTGTGTAAGGGTGGGGAAAAATTTGAGGATACGTTCGAACTGCATCTAACGTAAACATAGTGCGATGGCGTCATAAGGATCTCGGATAGGGTAGGTGGCTAGTATATTAAATCCTTCAATCGCTCGGTGAATATCGTGAAATACGTTACGCGTGCATAAGTATCACGGGACATGAGCTCTTTCGTGAAATCGTTCGAATCGTTGCAGGATAAGATTCCACGGCTGCGTACCGAAGAGCAGTGCTATGAATGGTTAATATCCTGTGGCGAGTGCTTGCACCTCATCCACGAGGATTTGAAGACCCGAAAAGTATCGGAATCGGAACAACAACGTTTGACATTACTTTCGAGTAGTTTCGAAATAGTGCGAACGTGTGTTCGAAGACGTGTGTGAACGAGACGCATTGCTCGCGTCATCGTCTTCCGATAACGATAGCGATGGTGAGGGAAACCATTTATGCACGTTGCTGCAGTTGGATGACGAAACGTACACGTGTTAAGTGTACCAACATTATCCGAGTCGTCATGGATCAGCATCTTTCATCATGGATTTATGCAATTGTCGCGCGAACATCGTCAATTGTTATGTTATATCGCGCGATACAGTACTGTGGGTAAATGCACATTACATTGCATCGTTGCTGATAAGGACGTGTACCTTAAGCGTACGAAGTACATTACCGCGATCGTGTGTACGCCGTTGACGCTTTTACCTGACATTGAGAACGGAATGGTCGAAGTACTGAAAGTACTGAGTCCTGATACAACAACAATTCCAGTGAATAGGGTTTTGGGTCGGGAATTGGCCCGATATTTGGATGATCGTACGAGCTTGCCGCGAAACTCGACACTCGTCCTTCTACCGCTGAGTTTTCGATTTCCGGATTGCGAGTATGATCGTATCACCTGGAAAAGCCGCATCATGAAATAAGGTGAAATCGAGAGTCTCTGGGAAGTTAATTATTTGTGAAGAAGTGAACTCTTTGTGAATAAGTGAATATGGTGGGGTTCATGGACACGTACAGGGTTTTGTCCCGGATGTCTAAGCTTTTACGCAGTATTGCGGAATTCTGAGACTGGACTGCTCATTGCGACACGTGCCTGCAGCTGATCACCGAGTACCAGTGCAGCGGAGGAGTGTCCGTGGCCGCAAAACAACGCCTGGTGTCGCTGATCGCGCGAATAAAGACATTGCGCGTGATCGTGCGGGAACAGTTTTCGCGAGTAGGGTGTAGGGTTTCGGCTCGACCGACAGCACCTAAAGTCGTATGGGAAGACGTGGAATCCGCGTTTATTGGACGTATTTCAACCGGCGCGGTCATCAACGTGGGACACGTCGATCCGCGTCGATTTTTTAGAGAGTGCTCGACGAACTGTAATCTCGCACGTTACGGACGCTATCACGACGCATAAGAGCGTGTCCGTGAATACAAACTTGAACGCGGAGTTTATCTTGGGTGAAAATACGGACATGAAAAGTTTCGGTACGCGAAATCGTGTACTGTTAATGACTTCGAACGTGCGCGGGTGGTACTCGAAGTACGTGATCGCTCCCACACTAGTGATGCTCGAGGATTTTCAAGATCGCGACAGTGGATGGACCCTAAGGGCTGTTCTAAATATTCTAGTGAATATTAATAAGCATAATTCACTTCGAGCCGGTTGCGACGTACCGCTTCCGCACGCCGTCGTGCTGAAAAAAAGCGGTTGTGAACGTAAAGAGCTGGGACAATGCGTGCTTTTTGTGGTCTGTCATCGCCCGTTTGTATCCTGCTGCTACGAACGTGAGTATGATCTCATCGTATCCACACTACTCGGAGGTGTTTCGCACGCAGGATATCACTGTTCCCGTGACGTTGGACCAGCTGGCCAAGTTCGAGAGGTTCAACGACGTATCCGAAACGTGTACACGTGGTCGGACGGAAGCTGCATGCCTCTGAGTTTGACGGACAAGCGAGAGAGATACGCGAACCTACTACTGGTGCAGGATCCCAAGGAGCCTCAATTATATGTATTTATTTATTTTTTTGTTTCAGTAACACATAGTGCGTTTATAATCGGGAATCATAGAATATCCTTGTCCCTTATCCACGAGTTCCGCGACGAATCATATCCAAGCCATTTAACGTACACCTGGTTTCCCTTGCGACGAATAATCTTCTCGACTAGATGGACGTCCGGATTCGCGACCGAATGCAGTTCGTACTCGTAGAATCCACCCGAGATCGGCTCTCCCACGGAATCACGCAATATGTACGTCACCGGGTAGGTTCGTTGTACGGTTACGATTTCGAACACCTCGGTCGACCAGTTCGGACTGTACCCGTTCTCGAAGAGGGTCTTGAACTTGCTCACGCGTACCTTGTCACCGGCTTTGAATTTTGCGTGTCGTCGAATACCTTTCGATGAGGAGGGCGAGAGGGGTTCATTCGCGGCGTACGACAAACGCGACGCGGGGGTCACGTCAACGTGTCGGGCGTTGATCGTTCGGTGCTTGTTATGATTGTAGGTGCGTACTAGCGCAAGTAACAGGTCGATCCGACGATAGGACGCGTTCAAGAAGAATTATTTCCACATGAGGTTTTCAGCGTACGATTGAAACGTTCAACGATCGACGTTTACATCACACTGTACGTGGAGTAGTGGTTGATCCCGCGGGTCTTCACACATCGTTGAAACTCCGCGTTGTAAAACTCCTTACCCATGTCGGTTTGTAAATTTCGAGGACATCTATCGCTCTGCCGCAATACGATCGTGAACGCGGCGGTCACGTCGCGTCCGCTTTTTGTTTTCACGAGTACGGCCCATGCATACTTGCTGAACGCATCGATGATCGTTAGTATATAGTGATAACCTCGATTTTGCTTCGCGTACGTTAGAAGTAATATGAGTTCCTCGAATGCTCGCAACACGCAATCGATGCACGAGTACCTGGAGATGTCACCTCTGTACAACTTCTTTTTATCGACCACAGTAGTTTCATTAGGGTCCGTCTGTTTACAAGGGACGCTTCGATCGATTCGGACCATAACAAACTTGAGACGGCACCCTTAAGCTAGTCTCAAACAAATGTATTATAATAAAGGGATAAATTGGACAAGTTCGCCTAGGGCGCAAAAAAGACGCGTGCCGTGCCTGGCTATCTGACCGTCGCGCGCATGCCTCGAGCAGTCACGATTCCATCTGAGCGCTCGCGCCCGTCGCGCAGGTCCGCCGCGCACGCAAAGCGTTCTATCTCGCTCCCCCTTCGGCCTGAAAGAAGCGAGAAACGAACACTCGGAATTAGGGCTCTGTTCATGATATGTGTTCAACACCGGTCCCGACGAGCGAGCCCACAGCGAGGAAATACTGTATCTCGTCCGGCAAGCCCCGAATACATGCTTCTAGCGCGCAGTCCTTTATCGGGCGCATCATCTTATCCGCGTCCTCGCCATACGAGTCTTCCAGCGCGAGTCGGGCTCCGCTAACCAAGATTATTGGCAATACTAAGATACTATAGGCACTAAGACACTATGGAACTCCGGCTCAAAACTATTTTAACAAATAGCAATATGTTCCTCGGACAGAACGACCGCGCACTATGCGACTTGCTGGTCGATTGCAACGAACGATCGCAGGGTAGGCCCTAGCACTTGGGACTTTGAACAAAGAGTGCCAAAATTGCTGACTCTGCACCTCATGCACACGGGCCCAACCGTCGTCGCTTCGGAACGTTCCCAGCATCTCAGTGCTTAGGTTTTCAGAATGTTATCGCATTCGGTTTTCTAAGAACGTCGGCGGCGTTGGAAGATTTTCGCATGGGACAGGCTTTAAGCTGAATTAAATTACAACTATTAAGAATATTCACAGATAATCGATTATTGATTGAGGGAAGTTCCCATAACACGTGATGGTTGAATCAATCGTCGACATCTGCGAACTGACTGTAGCGAAAAATATGGTGTGAATGTAGCAAAAATTTAGAGATGAATTTGAAAAGGTAACCGGCACGTAACACCGTCAATAATCCTAGCGGCTCCCTGATTTCGCATCAGGTTCGTCTGCGCCCCTAAATAACAAGCTCATAAACCGTATTCCTTGGGAAATACCCTTCTCGCCGGTCTCTCGCGTTGCCGCAGCCCCGGCTCGTAACAGAACTGGTGACAACGGTGGGATGCTACTGCATTAGAATCGCCGTAAAATTTGGGTTTTTAAATACGTTAAAATCACTCGTAATTTATAATTGACAATATACTAGTTTTCGCTAGTCAAGTCACCTAAGAAATTTTTAAAAAAATGACAAGCGCACAGGCTAACGTCTCTTCTAACGACATTATGAACCTGACAGTTTCAATTGCAAACTCAATGTCACTCTTGACGCAAGGGACATGTATACAGAATATTACCATGTCAATTCCGACCTTCGACGGTGAAAGTCCACCCTTGACGCACTTTGTACAAAATGTGGAAGACCTGAGGGTACGGAAGCCGAGTATCTTGCGATAATACTAACGAAACTGATCGGTCCGGCACGCAGGTGCACGTTAGAACATAAATTCGTTTCTGTTAAGAAATTAGTCCAACATTTGAAAAAGAGATTCGCGCCGGGAAGAAGTTTGTCATATTTTCAAGTCGAAATCGCGAAACTAAGCATTCGCGAAGGAGAAAGTCTGTGACAGTACGTCGACAGGACTTCGCATCTCGTTTATTGTGCGCTCGGAGCTATTCGGGAAAGGTATCTGGGTCACGCTGAAGACTTCGTCAAAGAAATGGAAAAGGATGTTAAAGAAAACTTCATCGATGGTTTACCGGATCGAATTTCCTGGAAAGTGTCGGCTCAAACACAAGACATCAAAACACTTGAACAAGCTTACGACGCCGTGCTACAGATAGACAGAAAATTAAGGAATCGGCGACAGTCGCCCCGTAATGAATCACCCTCCAGGTGGTCTCGCCGAGACCATTACGCTGAAGATTCTCGCCACCACGACCGCGAAATATCGTACCCACATTCTCCGAGTAGATACGACCAAAACAGGGATCGGTCTCTCAGAACATCTGGTTTTGAAGAGGAAGGAGACGGACGGACACACACGACGGCCTGGACCTTACGTCACCGGAGCCCCTCAAAATCGCCCTTCTTATCGCTCCGACTCATCGGACGCAGATGATGGAGAAAAACATTATTCCATTCTAAAAAATTACGATAAAGATCGCAAGCCAGTAGTAAGGCAAAGCCGGTTCTAACCCAGGTCCTCTGAGGGTAGCGCGGGGCGGGGGTAAGTGAGGGCGCGCGGGGGAATGCGGCGCACAGTGCAACGAGTATATAAGAAAAAAATCAATTTTCCATTAAGATATTGTTATTTACATGTAATTAATATTTTAATCATATTTATACATAAAACAAATAATTAACATAAAATAACACATTAAAACCTATTTTTGTACATAATAAAATTAAAACAAATAAAATATATACATTTTTAAATACATTTATACACAAAGAAATAACAAACATATGGAACACTTACAAAAATAAAATTAATTTTTTAAATAATTTATACTGATACTAAAATTTAAATTATTCATTTTTATTATAGATCTTCATCACTATCAGTTGAATCTGAAGGAATCGGAAGCTCAGTCTCTTTGACAACTAAATATTCTAGGACAGATTTGTCTAGTTTCTTCGTTTGTACTTCCCATTTCGTTTGTACTTCCCATTTCGTTTGTACTTCCCATTTCGTTTGTACTTCCAAACAAATTAATCGACAAAATTTATGAATAATCTCCTTTATTTCATCTGATAAATCACCCAGATTAAAAATACTGAATACCTTTTGAAATAATGCGGCACGATTTTGAACGTTAGTACTCACTTTAAATCTGTCATTTATGTTACTAAGTTACGATGTTCTTATGTCAGGGAACTATTTACTATCAATTCCATGAAATGAAATGTAAAATTTCAAAACACAAATTTTTGCTTTTTGAACACGGTTCTAGACACTGTGCAAAAATGCCCCGGAACATAATGCTGAATTTGGATTATCTCCTTTACATGCAAGGATTCGATTTATGGAGTTTTTTTTAAACGTTGCTTATGAAAAATCTATTGGATTTCCAAATATAAAACAGGATAAGATAAAATCAGAAATAAAAAAAGAAAAGACAAGAATACAAAAAGAATTTAGAGAAAGATTAGGCCTTATAGTAGATACACCAAAACAAGGGTTTGGAAATACGACCGATGGCAATACTGCCAGACAATTTTTCGGAAATGTTAAAATTACAGCAAATATATTAGGAGTGGTACCAACGATGCGTCATCGAACCCACCCTGGCATCGTTGCAAGAGTTCCAGGAACGCGATAGCGGATGGGCATGGACGAGAATCATGAATCTGACCGTGAATGTCAACAAGTACAATCCGCTGCGCGCGGTGTGCTACCACAAGATGCCATAGGATTTATTGTTGAAGAATGCCACGATCAGTGTGCAATCCCCGGACAATGCGTGTTTCGCGTGGGCAGTGGTCGCCGCTCTCCATCCCGCAGAAAGAAATGCCGATCACCCAAGTTCATACCCGCACTATGCTTCCACGCTAAATCTCCAGCGCATTGAGTTCCCAATGTCTCTGGAGCATATCGAGCAGTTTGAGCGGTTGAATGAAATCTCAATCAATGTGTCCACCTTCGCGATGGAGATGGAGAAGACGAAGAAAGGGTCGACAGACTTTCCGTTGCGCCTCACGAGCCAAAAGAGCGATCGACACGTCAACCTGCTCTACACGCCAAATCGAGAGCACGGCGATGTAAGGCACTTTGTATAGATCAAGAACTTATCCCGGCTGGTGAGCGCCCAGTTGAGCAGGCACCAAAAAAAGGAATTCATCTGCGATCGGTACGTATATAAACTTATGAAATGTTGAAATGTCTCACGAAAAAAACAAATTAAATAAAAAAAATTTTTTGGGTTTACAGATGCATGCACTATTTCGGATCCGCCGCGAAGTTGGAGATTCATTCACTGGACTGTGGCAAGATGAATGACTGCGCCATTCCTGCTGAACAGCGAAGGCAAAAATTTGCTCAACTTCGACAACCACTGCATGAAGGAGCGACTCCCCTTCGTGGGGTACGCAGATCTGGAGTGCATCATCGCAAAAACAGAGGACAACCGAGTGGGTAATAAATTATGCGCGTATCAACACCACAAAGTTCATAGCATAGCATATTATATGCATTGTTCGTACGATACATCGTTATCAGTGTATCGATGTCGCCGCGACGCGGATTGTGTTTCGTGGTTCGTAGACGAATTGAAAAATTTTGCGAATTTTGTCAAACCCATTTTGTCCAGTAATGTTCCCATGCTTGATTTAACCACCGAAAAGTTTACAGTATTTCACAATGCAACACACTGTCATATTTGCGAAGAACCATTCAAGGCTAGCGATGTACGAGTTCGCGATCATTGTCATTTTTCCGGTCGGTATAGAGGTCCAGTACATTCGGAGTACAATTTAAATTATAAAAACGCGTTTTACAGCCCCATAGTTTTCCATAATTTATCCGGCTACGATTCACATTTCATTATCGAGGAAATAGCTACCGCTTTTGAAGGTCACGTTGACGTATTACCCATAACTAAAGATAAGTACATTTCATTCACAAAAAATGTCGAAGATACGGCTGATTCAGACTCGCGAAATTGTATTAAATTGCGATTCATCGATTCGTACAAATTTCTCAACACCAGTCTCGACAAATTAGCATCTTTTCTTAACACAGATCAATTAAAAATTTTACGATCACAATTTGAAACATTATCCATAGAGGGTTTCAATTTATTGACGCGAAAGGGTGTCTTTCCGTATGTATACCTTGATTACGCGAACAAGCTGCAGGATCCATGCTTACCACCGCGCGAATCATTCTACAGTTCATTAACGGGTGAGACTGTATCCGAGACCGATTACGCACACGCCGAGACTCTCTGGCAGCGTTTCGAGATTAGAACCTTGGGCGAATACAACGATTTGTATTTGAAACAGATGTCTTGTTATTGGCAGATATTTTTGAAAATTTTCGCGAAAGTTGTATCAAGAGTTACGGATTAGATTCAGCGCATTATTATACTATACCTGGTTTCACATGGGATGCAATGCTAAAACATACCAAAATTATATTCGAATTGCTCCCTGACGTTGATATGGTCATGTTTATCGAACGCGGTATACGCGAGGGTTTAAGCCAATGTTCCGGAAGATATGCACATGCCAATAACAAGTACATGTCATCTTACGACGCATCGGAAAAGTCATCGTACTTGATGTACTTTGACGTGAACAATTTGTATGGATGGGCAATGTGTCAGTCCCTACCATACGCTAAATTTCAATGGGTCGAAGATGCTGTAAATTTTGACGTGTCTTCAATCGGTGTCGATTCGCCCACGGGGTACATTCTCGAGGTAGATCTGGAATATCCGCAACGTCTGCACAACATTCATGCTGATCTACCGTTCTGCCCGACGCGTGCCAAACCACCTGGTAGCAAGCAGGACAAATTACTCGCGACGGTATACGATAAGCAGCGTTACGTTATTCATTATCGCAACCTGCAGCAGTGCACGCGTCATGGTCTTCGTATTACAAAGATACACCGTGTGCTTCAATTCAATCAATCCCCCTGGCTCCGCGATTACATCGAACTCAATACACGGTTTAGAACAAGCGCGACAAACGATTTTGAAAAAAATTTGTACAAATTGATGAACAACGCGGTATTCGGTAAAAGTATGGAAAATGTACGAAATCATGTGGATGTAAAACTTTTGACACATTGGGAAGGGCGATATGGCGCGGAGGCAATGACCGTGAAACCGAATTTCTACAGCAGAAGTGTTTTTTTTTCAGAAAATTTAATAGCTGTTGAATTGAGAAAGCGCGAGGTGAAATTCAACAAACCGATATACATGGGTGTGTGCATTCTGGACATATAAAAAATTTGTTAGTATGAATTTCACCATGAGTACATGTCGCCTGAACATGGACCAAATTGTAAAATTCTATATACAGACACAGACAGCCTCATTTGTCACATTCGATGCGACGATACATACGAGACCATGAAACACAATATCGATAGATTCGACCCAAGCGATTATCCTACTGACAATCCATATAATATGCCACGCGTAAATAAGAAGGTACCGGGACAGATAAAAGATGAAAATAACGGTGCGATAATTACCGAATTCGTAGGTCTTAGAGCGAAACTGTATGCACTTCGCGAAGACGGTAAAAAAGATACGAATAAGGCGAAAGGCGTCAAGACCAACGTCATAGCCAGAACGATAACTTTCGACGACTACGCGCAGTGTTTGCACAGGGAAATCGAAATGGTTCGCAGACAATCATGCATACGGTCTAAATTGCACAAAGTGTAGGTACAACATTTCGGAATCCAAAATCGCTCTAAGTCCATACGACGACAAGCGGCATATCGTACCCGATTCGATCGACACTCTGCCCTGGGGACATTCTAAAATACCGTTATAAAAATCCGTGGTAAAATTATCGATGTAAAATAGAAACTATTGTATTTATTGTGTAATATAACATTCTACGCACATGTATGGAAATTATTATAAATAGTCGAATTATTGCATATGTATCATTGTATACAGTATTAACTGGATTATAAATGGTGGAATTAATGTGTAAAAAAATAAAATTGGTCACTCATGTATATGAATATGTATCATTGTATTTATTGAGCAATGTGTTATTATTTTACAATACATTATTTTTATTTATCGAAGAATTGTGTGATTTATCAAACCACAATCACTTGACATATACCTTATCCACCTTTCTACGCAACACTTTTTTCACTAGATATACATCAGGATCGGTGACGCGTTGCAGCCCGTGTTCATAGAATCCTCCGGCAACAGGTTTTCCACAGGAATCGACGAGCAGATACGTTGCGGGATTAGTTGCTTGTACTTTGGCTATCTTGAACACCTCCGTTGTCCAATTCGGTGTATAGCCTTTATCGAATATGGTTTTAAATTTGCTCACGCGCACAAACTCGCCCAATTTGAATCTCACTGGAGCAACGATCTTTATGTTGCTGTATACGGTAGCTAGCAACTTATCGGCTATCGCAAGGACGCATTCTGATGGTTCTATGTTTTCGTGCGTTATACTCTGCAACCAGACGCGGTAGCGCATCGATCCATCTATGTGTTCCATTGAGCGTAAACAGTTTCCACATATTGTTCTTCAAAGTTCGATTGAAACGTTCTACGACGGAGGCCGTCGTAGAACGTAGGCCGTCATCACCGAATACGTCCAATAATGATTAATGTCATGCTTTGTCAAGAGTTTCTGCACATCGGCGTTGTAAAATTCTTTTCCTTGATGAGTTTGCAAATTTTTCGGATATCGAACTCTAAATATCTTTGTAAACGCTTTAGTCACCTCAGCGCCACTTTTAGTCTTGAGCGGCAACGCCCATGCATACTTGCTTAACACATCGATGACGGAGAGTATGTAGTGGTGACCTTGGTTGAATCGCGAGTATGGACGCATTTCTACAATGTCAGCTTGCCACAGATCATCGTATCCATGCACTATGACGCGTCTCCGCGGGAAATGTCTTCGAGCTGGAGCATGAAATTCCTCAACAAGTTGTAGCTTCTTGTGACCGTGGTTTTCTTTACTCTTGGATTTCGATATTGGCTGCATGTTTGATCACAGAGGTATCTTTGACACGAATGATGTGATAATTATCGGGCACGTGCATTAAGTGCTCTCCATCGGCCCAGGGACAAGTTCAACCGCCTCGCATGATTCTCCTTCGCAGTGCTGCTGCGGGATAGAATTCGACGCCTGTGATATCTGTTGAACGCTGTTTTGCAACGTCAACATATCTGTCTGTTTGGGAATGCATGAGTTCCGATTTCCGCCACACTCACTCTACCGGCAGCACCTCGCGGCCTGCGATTCAGCGGCGCTGATCGATGGGCGAGTCGACACTCAACGCGGATCGACAACCAATCAGAGTTGATCGATCGACCAATCAGAGAGCAGCGACGCTGCTCCTAGAAAACCAGAACGGCTGATCGACGATCGATGAACTATCGATCGATCGATATTCACTATCGAACGCGCAGCCAATGACCGCTTAGACACGTCAACTCACCAGCCAATCAGGAATCAGCGACGCTGTTCTCGAAGAACGAAGAAGCGCGAGCGGAAGTCCGCCATTCTTGATTCATTCTCTCGTGCGCGCCTTTTGCAACGTCTTTTTGCATTACTCTTGCTCACCACATAGTGAAATATTTCCTATTATTGCATTATATTCAGCCGAACACTCATTCTTTAACTCATTGTCGAATCAGTGTGTCACACGTAACTCATTTGAACACTCATAGTTAAGCGATTAATATAATTGTATTAACGCCACGTGATCAACCCACGCGGTTGCATTTTTAACTCAACAAAATCACAGCACAGTGATAAATATTATTACTGTGCTTCCTCGCAACGCGTCCTTTTTAATAAACGAACGAAGTGTTCCAACGGAACGGTGAATCAGACTGTGTTGTTCACTCCTGCCTTAGTTTCAAAATCATCCTCTCATCTCAATCGCAAACACTGTCCGAAACGCGACCAGCTTCCTCCCTAATTCTTCCTGCTGCTCTCTCAAAAGTTTAATGCTCTTTTCCATGTATAATTTATTGATGGCATCGGTGTCGGCCACCGGCTGAGCTACGCGTCGTATCTTGCGCGATTTTGCATCAAAGTCTGCATCGGCTACGCAAAGAGCGTTATCTCGCATATAATTTCGAAGCAAACCGCTCCATTTGTAATTGTGTCACGTCCCGGGTAGAGGTCTTAGGGGAAAAATGACATTGTGGGGTTTAATGTAGCCCACGCGAGAATCTTTAATCCTACACACTGGGAGATGAGGGAGTCAGGCGAGAATGTGTAATTCAGCACTCTGAGGGTTGATGGAAGTCAGGCGAGAATGCGTAATTCAGCACACTGAGGGTTGATGGAAGTCAGGCGAGAATGCGTAATTCAGCACACTGAGGGTTCATGGGAGATCAGGCGAGAATGTGAAATTCAGCACTCTGAAGGTTGATGGGCGTCAGGCGAGAATGTGAAATTCAGCACACTAATCGACCAGGAAAGGTTTAGTAAGCGAATACGCACCGAGGAGACACCCGTTAGAGCACTTGTTCTGATTTGTCTCGGTAATTGGATTTACCGTTGCATTAAGGCAGCGCTGGCCAGCGTAGGGGCCCCTCACGCGCCAGCTTCCCCTTCCAATCTTTCTCTCGCACAGCGTGCCTTGCGTCATCAAGGAGACCCACAGTGGTTCGAGTATACTACATACTAGTTGGACAAAATTATTTTTTCGCGGGTTTGGGTTTATATGGGGTTCAAATTCCTTGAAAACAAACCTGATTCGTATTACAGTTTATTATTTCAATAAAAATATCAATAAAATAAAAATATGACTAATTCAATTAAGGGAAAAGAACAAAACGACAGTATTGTACTTTAAATATAATTAACAGTTATAACATTATGTCTATTCCTGTAATTTCTGAGTTTTTATGTTTAAAACCTGGTTTTTGAAATCAGTCTTCTCTGCATCGCTATTAAAATAGTGTTTTACTATATGTTCCACGTCGATCCACGAGACAAGGGTTGAATGTACGGAAAGTAGAGACTTTCTAGTTTATTTTAATCAATCGATCGATCTGCAAAAATTTGCAAAACTATATTTTTCTAATTGTTTTCGAGCGCGACGCTCGGCATAGTTTTGCAAATTTTTGCAGATCGATCGATTAAAATAAACTAGAAAGTCTCTACTTTCCGTACATTCAACCCTTGTCGCCTGGATCGACGTGGAACATATAGTAAAACACTATTTTAATCCACTGAGTGGTGCTACCGAGCGTCGCGCTCGAAAACAATTAGAAAAATATGGTTTTGCAAATTTTTGCAGATCGATTGTTTGATTAAAATAAACTAGAAAGTCTCTACTTTCCGTAGATTCAACCCTTGTCGCGTCGATCGACGTGGAACATATAGTAAAACACTATTTTAATAGCGATGCAGGGAAAACTTATTTCAAAAAGCAGGTTTTAAACTTAGAAACTCAGAAATTACGGGAATAGACATAATGTTATAACTGTTAATTATATTTAAAGTACAATACTGTTGGTTTGTTATTTTTCCTTTATTGAATTAGTCATATTTTTATTTTATTGATATTTTTATTGAAATAATAAACTGTAATACGAATCAGGTTTGTTTTCTAACAATTTGGACCCCATATAAACCCAAACCCGCGAAAAAATAATTTTGTCCAGCTAGCATGTAGTATACTCGAACCACTGTGCGTGGTCTCGAATTAAGAGGGATTTCGGGACGAGGGACTTGTTTAGATTTAAATGTGAGGGAGGAGATCATGCCTCGTAGGGCGAAGAGTGGAAGGGGATTTTGTGATGGATCGTCTTGATGTGGGGAAGAGTTAAGGTTCGGGGAAATTTGAGTGCAGTTGTAGAGTTATTTATAAGGGAGAGTTGAAATAATACCCCGCAAAAAATAGTGGGACTTCACAATAGTCCATTCTAGCTGCTCCACTCTTCTCGAGCGATACCCCAAATTTGTTGATCGGCATCTCGATGCATACAATGCACATCATTGGCGTGCGGCTTAATTTATATGATGAGGCCTACCTCACGTAGTTCCTCGACAATCGATAGAATTTCGGGATCATGAGAGTTGTTACCCGCCTGACGCGACGCTTCCAGCAAACGCAATCGATCCACCAGCTCGTTGGGATCGTCCCAGTGTACGTAATCGATCTTGTTATCGTTTACCACCATGGCTCGTGGTGTCCTAAGACCTTTCCCTGCTTTATTGACTGATGTGCGGGGGAGTAGCGGTGTAATTACATGTTTGTACTTATATCCCTTGTTGCTCAATACGGGCTTTTTAGCACTATGACCGCGTCTGTGGACATTCGTCGCCAGCAGTATACTTTTGTATTTTTGTTTATCAGCATCGGTGTATATAGCATCATCGGGAATTCTCTTAAAAGTCAGTTCGTAAAGACCGTTCCTCCGTATCTTACACCATCTATGATTATATTATCATCCTTGTCTATATTGAAAGCCTTATCCCCAAGCATCGTTCCACTATTGTCAAAGTATACACCGTACACATAGTCCATTGTTGTATCCTTATCACCATTTAGGATTGTGCTCATGTATTTTTGACCCAGCGGGCCGAAATGGTTGCGAAACGTTTCTTGTCCTTCGGGTTTCGAAGTTGCTGTCTGATAGATGTTACAAACTACTGGCTCCATATCAAAACGATACAGTACAAAACTACACATGCAATTTAGGACACATCGGAATAGTGCACAGAAAGTAGTGCACATGCAATTTTGAACACATGAAATTTATAGTGCACATAAAATTTAGGACACACGCGATTTAGGACACATACAATTTAGAACACATGCAATTTTACGCACATTCTTTTAGTGCACATCAGGATAGCGCACACCAATATTTCGCGCACAACCATCTACTCGTCTCCGTCGACTGTTTTACAGGCGATGGTATTACTATTGGTTGGGACTAGATCAGGGCGGGGGGGCGCGCGCCCGCGAGCGGGCGCGTAAAGCTTGGTAGCGAACCGATGTGACTTTGGGGATGCTCAAAATAAGACTGCGGTTACAAGTATCGCGCGATGGGGTCAATACCACTATTGTTAACCCTTTCACTACGAAAGGCGTAAAAATACGTCCTGAGAAGTCCATCGATATATACGAAAGGCGTAAATATACGTCCTCAGAAGTCCATCGATATATACGAAAGGCGTAAATATACGCCATCTATATTTTTATACTCTATGTTTTTACGTCCCTGTTTTACCGACTGATTCAAATGGACTTTATCGTCCTTTGAGACATACGACCCGAACTAAGGTATTGGCAATTGTTTTATTGTTTCGAACGACTGTTAATTAATTGTTATCATATTTGCTGTGATACTGCAGTTACAAGATGCAATAAATGATCGGCGTGACACGTATTCGTTGGCGAAGGTATTCGTAGTAAGCAATATTAATTCGAATAGTTTGTACGGTGACCACAGATATACTCTTTAAACCTATAGCGAGCTAATTCTCGGATTTTACTTTCTGATTCACACAGGTTTTTACTGGTTACTCTCTGTGTCTTCTTAGTTCTCCATATATCCATACTCGACTGAGGAAATCCCGATCCTCCTTTTTTTGACCTTCCTCTATCTCAATATCGCCATGCTCGTTGCGCATAGTCGGCGTTAGTTCAATTCCACTGATCGTGGATTAATTCGTGAAACGTTTCTTTACGGCGTATGTGTTTATTTATTTAGTTTGATGATTAATTATTTATTTCATACATCCGTTATTTTTCTAAATAATATAGTGCATCCTCAAAATGTTTGGCGGGAAGAAAAGAAAACGTATAATTATAAGTTCTAGTGAAGAGGAAGAAACAGAACTACTTGATAAAACAATCTTCTCGTCTGAAAAAGAGGACGTAATTACACAAAAAACAAAACGCGTTTTGCACATTATAAGTTCTGATTCTGAATTAGAAATCGAAGACCATGAAGTTCTGCAATCACAAGCAATAAACAGGAACGAATTTACACCAGCAGTTTCAATTACGGACATCTGTTGGTCGCAGCAAAATTGATGTCCAAAAGTACATAATTTTGACGAAAAAGATTCGGGATGCAAAGCAGTCTTGGACAACATGTCAAAACCGTTGGACTATTTCCAATTATATTTCTCAGTATCTTTAGTAGATTTCATTGTAAAACACACAAATAAATACCATAATTATATAACAACAAAGCGCATCTGGAAAATTAATTCGCGAATAAATTCATGGTACAATACTGATACAGATGAAATATACTGTTTTTGGGGTACCGTATTGTTAATGCCGCGTATAAAAAAGCTTTGTTACTCAGAATATTGGTCGAAAGACAAATTTTTGAAGACTGACATTTTTCATAATATTATGCCTCGAGACAGATTTTTGAACTTGATGCAGTGCCTACATTTTAGCAATCTTGAAGTGTCAAACTGTACAGATAAATTGTATAAAATTCGTGAACTACATGATCGATTTCGATTTTCTCTAAAACAAAATTTCTACCCTTTTCAGAATATTTGTATTGATGAAAGCTTATTATTGTTCAAGGGTCGCTTATCGTTCAAGCAATTTATTCCATCTAAACGCAGTCGATTTGGCATAAAGTCCTTCATTGCTTGTGATTGTAAAACGGGGTATATTTTAGACATGTTGGTATATTCAGGTTTGAAAACAGAAGTTTCTGTATTTCATGAAAATTTGGGTAAATCCGGTAATATAGTCATGACTCTAATGAAAGATTATCTTGGGAAAGGTCACAGTTTATATGTTGATAACTGGTACACGAGTCCAACTTTATTTAGCACCTTATACTTGAATCAGACAAACAGTTGTGGTGCCCTAAAAAAGAACCGAAAATATGTTCCAAATATTCCAAACAAATTACAAAAAGGAGAAATATCATTTCGTTCGACCGAAACTTTACTATGTATGAAATGGCAGGATAAAAGAGATGTTTGGATGTTGACCTCTTTACATTCCGCTGATATTGTAGAGAGAGAGAAGCTGGATTACCAAACAAAATCACCGATAAAAAACCGTCGTGTATTATAGACTACAATCGTTTTATGGGCGCTGTCGATAAGACTGACATGGTTATTAGTACTATTTAGTCCATAAGAAAAAGTTATAAATGGTATAAAAAAAATTTTTTTCATTTGTTAGATGTAAGTATTTGGAACTCATACGTGTTATATAAATACAAATCAGGTAAAGATTTATCGTTCGCGACATTTCATTTGTTACTCATAAAAGAAATATTTGGAAAATATCTTCGAACTCCAGGTGCATACCAAGGCAATAGAAATACTGACGGTCCATTACGTCTCATTGAAAGGCATTTTCCAAGTATTTATTTTAATCCGTCTTCCAAAAAAAAAATCATGCTCGAAAATGTACAGTATGTAGGGAACATAAAATTCGTCGAGGAATTAGGTACGAATGTAAAGAATGTGATGTAGGTTTATGTGTTGATCCATGCTTTAGGATATATCACACGGAAATGGATTATTAAATTTTTTCTATTACATTTTTATTATCTTATGTAAACTAAAATAGCATAAAACGCTACTTAAAATAAATAAAAAATGTATATTTTTAATTTATTTGCAACGATTGCTTTTTAAGTCATACGAATGGTATGAAATCTTCCGGTACTTTTTTTGGTCACCAGTCACTGGTCTGCGCGGCGCAGCGACTGACGTGCGTATAACGCGCCGTCCCTGTTGATGGATTATTCCGAAGTCGCGCCGCAGTGAAAGGGTTAACAAGGTAATCATTCTGAACATTTCCCTTTAAACTTTTTGGTGGTCGGCTTCGGTTTACGAGATATGCGCAAAAAACTTATTAGAATTACCGAGTTTAACACATACTCAAATCGGTCCGCTACCATGCTTTACGCGCCCGCTCGCATGTGTCCTAAATTGTATGTTTCCTAAATCGCATGTGTCCTAAATTTGATGTGCACTATAAATTTCATGTGTTCAAAATTGTATGTGCACTATTATGATGTGTCCTAAATTGCATGTGTGATTTTGTTCTGTGTCATTTTGATATGGAGCCAAACTACTCATCTGGACTCGTTTCGTTTCGTTTGATGTAGCATTCCACCGTTTATGCTTCGATTGAACTGGTGTAGAGGTTATCGGTGAATATTTAGATGACATGTGCCGTTTCCTTTTTGTCTTGCGCGATGTCTTCCCTTTCGACTGGATTTTTGTTTTAGGCGTTAATGTTTCATTCCATTCAGCGTCTGTGCTCATCGGCGATGATATATCAGCTTCTGTCGCTGTGGTATTTTCCACAATATGTTTTAAGGGTTCGACAATAGGTTTAAAGTATCTTTCCAACGCGACATCTTCCTCCATCTTGCCAATCTTCAAAGCCTGATGTTTCTTGCGAATGGATTCACTGGTTTTTGCAATTTCCTTCTCTATTCTCTCGCGATCCTTAATCTCCAGTGTATCGATATCAATCATCGTTGTACCGCCGACGTTGCTTTCCCACCGACGTGTTTACAACAATTGACCATCTCACAGAACGGCAAACTCGTTAAATCACTTTCTATAACGTCCATTGGACATCGCGCTATCCTTGTCAATCTTATCGTATCTTGCTTGCCACATGCCACGTCATCAAAGATAAAAATGGAATTCGGATGCGATTCGCTCGGTGGGATGACATCACTGTTATTCGAAAACGTAAAGTAGCCAATTTCATCTATCGGAGTCAATAAATTCTCCAGATACTGATATTTCGGCTGTTGCAACGACTTGGAGTACACGTACAGGTTCTCGAAGCGGACGCCGTGAGGACTTTCCAATAAGCACACCAGCACGTTGGTCTTTCCACAATTTGATGGGCCACAAATGACGCAGCGTATAGTGTTTGGTAGCATGCCACCATGTCTGCGTCTTGTTTTCGAAGACATCACTCGTGATTTATCGTCAAAATTTGTCACGCGTATCGTCACAGGTTGTCGCACGAATCGCATCCTCTCCACAAACTGCGAAAAATGATTTTGATACGTCGAAGCGGTGATGCGCCCTATTTATAGGTCCACGCCGAAGCAAAACGTCTCAGTATTCAAAATGCTTCTGGTCCTGTCGGATAATTGCGATATTCGAGACCTAACCTCTGAGCAGTTAAAATATATACCAAAGATTATTCTACTCAGAGAGTTTGGGAGGCAAATTGATCAGTTGTGAAACAGACTCCCCGAGCACATAAAAGCCGATTTTGAGGTTCAGCAGTATCGTCGGTGTCTGGAACATAATAATCCCTCTTGGCAGCGAACGCATATCGACGGTCCAGCACCATTGATTAAAAACTGTGGCGAATGTCGCCGACGAGAGTAAAGAAAGGTTGTAGTTTGTGAAATCGAACGATAAACGCGATTCCTATCGAATTACATATTCCGGGATACTAGTTTTGCGGCCCGGGAACTCATCTGGCAAAACGATTGGCTAGAGGAGATCAAGGTATCAATCCGTTGGACGCAGCGTGTCGCGAACACGATATTGCGTATTCACGTAGCAACGACCTCAGTGAAAGGCACGCGGCAGATAACGTTCTCGCTGATAAAGCGCGAAAACGCATCGTTCATCGAGACTCGACCCTGGGTGAAAGAGGTGCTGCTACAGCTGTTTGGGCAGCTATGAAGGCCAAGACGAAAATCCGAATGGGGAGGAAAACAAAATTGTGCAATGGAACTCCAAAGAGAGAATCGAAAAAGCGGATTCTTCCGGTGGCAAAACGGGGTGGTATATTACCACTTCTCCTGCTGTTAGGTGTTCACGGATCATTAGCCGGTGGAGCGGCAGGGATCGCCAAGGCGGAAAACGATAATAAGGCGGCGCAACATCAGGTGCAGGAAATTCGGGTTCTGGATCAAGACGGACGGTTGCTTGATTTTCGAGGTGAAGAGATTACCATCAGACTGCGTGTACGACGGCGACGACGATAATACATGTGGTGCGAACGAAAGAGATGCTTGTATTGAACGACTCAAGAAACACGTTTCTTCTAAGTGAAATCGTTTACAACAACAACAACAACATCTGCAACAACTCCGATCACGCTAAAAAGAAGAGGCTCAGTGCTGCGAACATTGCATTTTTGAAATCATTGGGATTCATTGTGCACATTTAGGTTGAAGAATGGCTGACATTCTAAGCATTGGAGGGAAGCCGACGTTTGATGATCGCATCGTTAAACTCGAGACTCAGACATACAACCCATACGTCAACACGACGTTTGAATACAGCGATGAGATATGAATACCGATACAGCAGCAGGATTTATACACATTGCCGTGTGAAAGTTTCCTCTATGTGGAGGGGAAATTGAAGATAAATAAGCCAAATGATGCTTTATCGGTGATGTGGGGAAATAATTGCGCGGCGTTCTTATTCGATGAGATTCGATACGAGCTGAATGGCGTGGAGATTGATCGCAACAGAAACGTTGGAATAACTAGCACGCTTAAAAACTATGTGTCGCTGACATCTGGCGAAGACAAAAATATGGAGAATGTTGGATGGGGCTTGAAACGGCGCGATGGGCCAATAGTGAAAAATCATTTCAATTTTTGCATCCCACTCAAATATTTGCTGGGATTTTGCGAGGACTACAAACGCATGATTATTAATGCACGTCACGAATTGAGTTTAATACGATCGCGCAACGACAACAATTCTCTAATAGGATCTCCGATATTGGAACCAGAAATTAAATTAGTTAAACTACAATGGCGGATGCCCCATGTGACGTCAAATGATGTTAATAAGCTATTGTTGCTACATACTTTGGAAAGTGTACAAAACCTGAGCATTTGCTTTCAATCGTGGGATCTGTACGAGTATCCTCTCTTACAGAGCACGACTAAGCATTCATGGGCCGTGAAGGCACCTCCACAGCTGGAGAAGCCGCGATGCATTATCCTTGCTCTAAAGACTGATCGAAGGAATGTGATGTTCGAAGACGTTACTAAGTTCAACAACTGCAAATTGGCCAATGTAAAACTTTTTCTCAACTCGGAATTTTACCCATATGATGACCTGAACTTGGACTTTGACAAAAATAAGCACGCCATCTTGTACCACATGTATACTCAATTCCGTAAATCATATTATGGGTATAGTTGCAACGAGGCATTACTCATTGTGCCTGAATTTTTACAATTTGGCTCCCTCGTGGTGATTGATTGCTCGAGACAAAATGAGTCGATCAAGAATGGCATCGTGGACGTACGCATAGAATTCGAGTGTAAAGAGAATGTGCCTGCACATACTACGGCCTTCTGTCTGATTCTGCATGATCGGGTTGTTGAATACAATCCGCTGACAAACATGGTGCGCAAAATAAATTAAATTGCCACGCTACTTGCCCGCCCACTCCTGTACCACATTCATACAAAATTTCATCGTGAAAATTAATTAGTTTAGGTAAAATTAATTAGTTTAGGTTAAGTTGTAGTTTAGGTTAAGTTGTAAAACAGTCTCGGACTGAACTTCGCCTTTGCTTTTTGTCGTTTTTCTTATATTCTCTCTGTTGTCCTCTGCTTGTTATGCAATAAAGACGTTTAATAATAATAATAATAAAAACTCGAGATGCTTTACGAGAAAGACAGCATTCTCTCGTCTGTTTTGGAAGCGAGTGGACCTCCAAATTGTACCGATAATGGTTGTACCAACGTTCGTTGACCTGCAAGGGTTCATCGTTGATAGAAGATTTATCGTGAAGGAAGTGGCTGTCCTACAAAAGGGGACAATTCTCTCGCACTATATTTTTTGGGACTCCTATGCCACAATTTCTTCTTACGAAATCCGACAAATCGAGCATCCGATTGTTGGTGGCAAAACATCATGGACTACGTTAGGACGATGGGGACGTTCCGTACAGTATGGCTAAATAGCTAATTACGAAAGCTGTAGCTGATGCGATCGATGAAGAAGATGACGCATCCCATATCGTATACGTTAAAGGGCTGCAGAAACGCGACTGGCTTGCAGATTTCCTCGAGAAAATGAAAATACCATAGCGGACATTGACTACGAGGATATCAAATCTCTAAATAAGCTAAATGTAGTTAATAGTCTGCGATGTGGTAGACACGCGAAACACTGTGCCATGCAAAATGTATTTAAAATATTCAACTGGTGGTCTAAACACCAGAGAAATGCATAAATAAAATATAATCAATTTTTAATAATATGATAATGTTTTTCTTCACCCCCCTCAAATCGTCGGATGAGGCCAAGGAATTGCTGAGGAATAAGTCTCGTTATTCTGGGCCTTGTAAGATCACTGGTGACAGGACGCCCATTCAACGTCAGGCGCTGGATC
This sequence comes from Andrena chrysosceles, assembly GCA_963855975.1. Classification (NCBI taxonomy): domain Eukaryota; kingdom Metazoa; phylum Arthropoda; class Insecta; order Hymenoptera; family Andrenidae; genus Andrena; species Andrena chrysosceles. The sequence goes on along the minus strand of OY979768.1, from coordinate 26,825,652 downwards.
AGCTCAGGACTAAACTTCGGGAGCTTCACGAGCGTGGCGAAACCAACAAGACTATTAGATATATTCGTGTGCCTAAAATTGTGTCGGCTGGTAGACCACGGGACTCTGCGGCAAAAAACCACTAATGAATCCCATAGTTTTTTATCAGAATGTGAGAGGGCTTAGAACTAAATTAAATGATCTGTAGGAGGCCATTATGGCATCGGCGGTTCGGTTTGACATTATTATTTTAGTTGAAACTTGGCTTAACTCGTTGATTTCGACACCTGAGTTGGGTTTGCGTGGTTATAATGTCTTCCGGAAGGATAGGTCACACCTCACAAGTGAGTTTTCTAGGGGGGGGGGGGGTGTCCTTATTGCAGTTAGGGATACGTTGCACTGTACTTTGATTAATTCTAATCGCGTTGATCTTGAACAGCTATTTGTAAGGGTGCGGCTTCTTTCAGTCAATGTAATGCTTGGTGCCTTATATATTCCACCTTGCTCCCAATCGGATCTGTATGATGATCATGTTGGGTGTATTATGGACGTTTTTCATAAGTACAGTGATGACAGGCTTTGCATATTTGGGGATTTTAATCTCCCTCGGATGGTATTCCTCCTTTGCTCCTTAAGCAGTGTAGCTTCATACTTTCGAGACCACTTTGGAACATCTTTAACTCGTCGCTGGTCGGTGGTGTTTTTCCGGTGAAATGGAAAACCAGCCTTATTACTCCTGTCTTCAAGACTGATGACCGGTCGGATGTGAGGAATTATCGGCCTATAAGCAAATTATCGGTGATGCCTAAGTTGTTTGAGGAAATTGTCACTGATTCATTATCACCTTTGATTGCTTTCTCCCTTTGTGATGAGCAGCATGGGTTTGTACCGAAACGCTCTACCTCAACCAACTTAGCAGTTTACCATACCTTCGTGATTGGGGTCCTTGATAAGGGCTTACAGGTGGACACGGTTTATACGGACTTCCAGAAGGCCTTTGACACCGTAGATCACTCTATCTTGATCCATAAACTGTCTTCTTGGGGGTTTTCTGGGCCCCTTCTATTGTGGATTAGTAGCTATCGCTCCTCGCGTGAGCAGATAGTTAAGGTATCGAATAGTCTCTCCCTGCCAATTAGCGTTTCCTCTGGAGTCCCTCAGGGGTTTCATCTTGGCCCGTTACTGTTAAATATATTTATTAATGATCTCGTGGATGTATTTTTAGAATCCAACTTTCTTTTGTACGCTGATGACCTTAAGGTCTTTAAATCAATCCGGTGTCGCCAGGATGCGGTTAATTTGCAAGGAGATCTTGATAGGTTCGGACAGTGGTGTATCAATAATAAACTGAGGCTTCACACCGCTAAGTGCGTTGTGCTCAGTGGGGAGAAGTGCGTGCAATATCCATATGAATTGGAGGGGGAGGCTCTCTGCGAAGTGTCTGAGGTCATAGATCTGGGGGTTGCAATGAAGTCGTGTTGTGATTTTAGAAGTCATTTTATGAGATGTACAGCGAAGGCTATGAGAGCCCTTGGTTTCATTTCCAAGTTTGCTAGGCACTTCACGAATATTGATGCACTTAAGCTTTTGTATGTTGCTCTCGTGAGGCCACATCTTGAATACGCATCAATCATATGGAGTCCGGTGCATAAGAAATACATTAACATGATTGAGCGGGTCCAACATAAATTTCTGAGATTTGCTGCTCGATCTGTAGGATGTTCTATGGATCGTGCTGATCATGATTATATTATGGCCTTACTTAACATTAGTACTCTCGCGGATCGTAGACTGAGTGCGGATATGCTGTTCTTGTTTAAGGTACTAAATGGTGACATTGACTGTCCTAATTTGGTAGCTGCTGTTTCCTTCCGTGCGCCGCAAAGGGGTTTGCGCCCTAGGTCTTTGTTCGACACGAGGTCACACAGTTATCGTCACTATTCAATTGACCCCATGAACCGGGCTATGATGGTTGCCAATCAGCAGTTTTTTTTATTTAGACTTGTTTTGTGGGTCGTTAGAATCGTTCCGTGCATCATTGTATAAGCGTTCAGGTCACTGATGGGGTCAGGAATTAGTTTAAGCGATTATTATTGAGTGATATATAGTAATATATGTATATGTATAGATATTCTGTAAACTATGGGATTTTCCCGTTTATAATAATAATAATAATAATACAACTTCCTACATGTGATGTACGCTAGTTTAAGGCGATACTTATCATTATTATGTAGAAGTGGTTCGATACCCGATCAAAGTCGTTCAATACGCGTTCGAAACCGTCCAATACCTGTTCGATGTACGTTCGATACCCGATCAAAGTCGGTCGATACACGTTCGAAGCCGTTCAATACCCGTTCGATACACGTTCAAAGTGACATTTTGGTCTAGTCGCTTGATGTGTCCAAAGAAGAAGGGAAAGAAGATGCGTGTGAATAAGGAGAGGATGGTCAGCGAACAAGGATGTGAAGAACAACAGCATCTTACTTTTACAAAGCTACGCACTTCTCGATTTCATGATTTGAGGGGGTTTTTACATGTGAGAGTCAGGAGATGCAGCGAGACCATTTGTCTTCAAACTGTGACAGGCATTAGTCGTGTTGGCAGTTCGGAAAAAATCTTTTTTGTGCTGTGACGTCCCACTATTTTTTGCGCGGTATTATTTCCACTCTCCCTTATAAATCACTCTACAACACCACTCAATTTTCCTCAAACCTCAACTCTTACCCCTTTTTCCCGATCCCTGACAACCTCGACGATGTACCTTAGCGGTCCCCATCTCAAGACGGACATCTCAACCACTAAATCCCCTCCCACTCTTCGCCCTACGAGGCATGATCTCCTCCTTCACATTTAAATCTAAACAAGTCCCTCGTCCCAAAAACCCCTCTTAAATCGAGACCACGTCTCACCCCCTCTCTATGACCAAAGAAGTCAAAGCCATTCTCACCCCCTTCGAATCAAACCTCCTAAAAATCCATCAAATGGGTTGAGTGTTCCCTATCAGAAGCCCCGAAAACCAATTGCTGCGCATATTTCGTACAAGCGCCTATAAATGCCCCGGAAGCCCAAAATTCTATTGTCTACAAGTCTAATTATACTCACCTTTGGTACCTATAAAAACCCCGGAAGTCTTGGTGCATACCGCGCACACCCCTCATACCTAAAACTGAAAAGAGTATAAATACGAGAGCCCGCGAGACAGAGGTTCTCTTCTACGGAAGCCTCTTCTGCGGAACCCTCTTCTACGGAAAACCTCCCGCGAAGTACACACGTTTCTTTGAAACCTTAAACTACAGTGACACATAATTATTAAATTCAGTGACCAACGATCTCTAATCACCAACCATTGTAAGCTGTTATAATTACCATTACTACGGCATATCACCCTCATCTATATTATTTTGTATTAATAACGCTTATTGTTTATATCATTTCATAGTGTTAATGCTTATTGAATTTCATATCATTATTTTGTATTAATAATGCTTATTGCTTTTATCATTTTCTTGTGCTAATGCGTAGCGCATTTCATATTACAACCTTTACTAGATCCTATTGCATTTCATATACAGTTATTGGCTTATTCTCATGTATCGCATGTTCATATTCATCTTACTATTAACCATCGCTTATATAAATTTTATGTGCTAATGCTAACGTCTAACGCATTTTCTTGTTAACCACACTATCACATAGACAGTGCATTTACCCATGCTTACAACTAATAAACCGCTTTGTTTAAATCACGCTTCGAGTTATTGTGTCAATCCTTCGGCTACGAAGATCCCTAAATCAAAACAGGCTGCTGGAACAGCTGATCTCGGTTCGCGAACGCAAGTGTGCTTACAGTGTTTACAAACGTTCTTTCGCATAGCCCGCGTATAGCCGTAGGTCTAAACGGATTTCGCGGAACTATTACGGGTAACTTTTTACCTTAATGCAACGGTAAATCCAATTACCGAGACAAATCAAAACAAGTGCTCTAACGGGTGTCTCCCCGGTGCGTATTCGCTTACTAAACCTTCCCTGGTCGATTAGTGTGCTGAATTTCACATTCTCGCCTGACCTCCCTTCAATCCTCAGGGTGCTGGATTTAAGATTCGCGCCTGACCTCCTCCAACTCTCAGTGTGCTGGATTTAAGATTCGCGTCTGAAATCCTCCAACCCTCAGAGTGCAGGATTACCCATTCTCGCCTGACTTTTACCCCACATAGTCATCGTTCCTAAAGACCTCCATCCGGGACGTGACAGTGCAATGGAATTTTCACGTATCGCTCCCGAGTGGGACCACAAGCCATGTCGGGACAACCCTGAGGTATGTACACCACAATTTTTTTTCGCGGGTTTCTATCTTCTAGGACTCGCCACCTTCTACGCCCCTCTGGTCACCCGATTGTGCTGCGCCTCGGTGGCCATCGTCGACGCCTTCTTCGCCGTCGCCACAGCCATCGCCGCCGCCGCCGCAATCTTCACCGTCACCGCCGCCACCAGTGGTATGTAATACTTTGTATTGCTTTGTGTGTTTCATATTTAATGTGTTTAATGTGTCAAAATTATATCGATGTTTCTGTGTGTGTTCTAGAATTATGAACTGTTGGCGGATCAGCTGGCAATGTTGGCGCGGCTCCTGACGGAGATTCCGGACGCACCCCCGGTGATACCACCCCAGAAGCCGCGGATGCAGCGGTCGGAGACGGTGGTTGGCCCCATCATGGCGCGACGGCTGCAACGGACATGGGTGCCGTATCGACAGATGGGGTCCCTGCGACGGCCGCGTCCCCCATCACCGCCGCCTCAGTGGATTACTGTGAGTAGGCCGCAGCCGTCGTCATCACACCCAGGGTGGGTGATGGCGCCCCCGGGGTCCCCATCGATGACATCGTCATCATCATCTGTCGAGATGGTGTCATGGATGTCGACGCCGTCGCCGCCATCAACACCATCGCCGTCGCAGCCATCATCGCCATCGCAACCATCATCGCCGTCGCAGCCATCATCGCCGTCGCAGTCATCATCGCCGTCGTCGCTGTCGCCACTCGATCCACTCAGGGGGCTCCTGATGCCACCGCTGCCGCAACCCCCTGAGTGGTTCGAGGGGCTGTTGCCACCATCGCCCCCATCGCCGCCACCCGAGTGGACGGAGGGCATGTTCACTCCTTCGCCGTTGCCACCCCAACCGTCACCGTAATTTTAACGTATCTCTTTTTATTTTTTTATTTTTTCTTTTCTTTTCTTTTCCTCTTCTCTTCTCTTCTCTTCTCTTCTCTCCTCTCCTCTCCTCCCCTCTCCTCTCCTCTCCTCTCCTTTCCTCTCCTCTCCTCTCCTCTCCCCTCCCCTCCCCTCCCCTCTCCATCCCTTCCCTTCCCTTCCCTTCCCTTCTCTTCTCTTCTCTTCTCTTCTCTTCCCTTCTCTTCTCAACGAAAAAAGAAAAGGGCAGGTTTGGGGGTTTGCGCGGCAATGCGTACCGCGCTCTGCCAACAGTCTTGCCCCCCACCACTCGTTTCCGAGAACTGGCGCGAGAGGTTCCCGCAAGGAGTGACTCTCTCGCTGCCGAAAGTCCGCGGACGAGGACATATAAGCCGGGGGCATAGGCCTATTTGGCAGAGACAGCCTAGAGCGACCGTGCGACACGTACACCTCTCCCAGAGACCTCCTGTGCCATTCCATGTTCTTGTGCCGACACTCGTTCTTGCGAAAGACAAGCGCTCGTGTAAGCATCAGTTCTAGTGCGAAGCCAGACTGAGTCTCTGCGTCTTTTTGAATATGCCCCCTCCACGGTTCCCAGAAGGACAGCGTGAGCCATCCTCTGGACGCAAGCCGTCATCCATTATCGATCTCCCGAACAGATTTATCTCCGTTCTCGAGAGCATCCTTACAGTCTCCGATTCACCCGCGGGTTGTGCCCACTGGATGACCGGAATACAGACTCTCCGACTAGGGTCCACTGGTAGGGTTGGCCCGCCCGGACACCGAGCAGTCAAACCGTCTATGCCCTCCCTCGCCGCCGAATCGTTACCGCCGATTGAGATACGCGCCGGGACTCGCGGCGATAGCTTAAGGCCTAGGTTAAGCCGCTTTCACACTGTGTGCCAGCATAGATCTGGCCGGGATACTCTGTACTTAGTAGATAGACCGAATAAACTGTCATACTCTATCCTACCTCTGCGTACAATCATTCGATCGGCAGCCCTGGACCTCCGTTCTGACCTGGCGATACGGTACCGCGACCGTCTCACCGGTAACACCGCGTTTCACGGTTACATCCGTATAAATACTGTCATTTAGCCAGGTTTCTGACAAGCACTATAACATTATAACATACCTTTAAACACGTGACTGCACACAATAATTTGTTTCTTTTACAAGGGGAGTCCACAGTGAGGTAGTCATCGATTTTGATGAGCCTTGGCACGATGAATCTATATCGAAAATAAGTAAATACGTGTCCGAGCGTTTCTGCCATTGGGCCTTAATAACAGAGATAATTGCATGTAAATTAACAAAACATTCCGTAGCGCCGATGAAAGCATAATAAGCCATAACCTCAGTTTAAGAATATGCCGTGGAGCGTTTGGTAAGACGTCGGCGTGGTGTTGTTGCGGTCGTGAGTTCGATTCCGCCTGTGTCTGTATATTTTTTTCATACTTTATTTTTTTCACACTTTATTTTTTCCACACTGTATGAATAGTGAGAAAAAAGGTAATGGTAGTAACGTTCATTAATTCTTTTAAATGTATAAATACAATTATTTTTTTTTTAACGTGGGGAAATCGTCAAAAGACACCCCGACACCTCCAGAGGGGAATCCCCCAAGGGCGCCAGGGTAGTGTGGGATTTTTACCCATTAAAACCCCACGGCCACCATCTCTCGATTCATACAGTGTGGACAAAATAAAGTGTGAAAAAAATAAAGTATGAAAAAAATATACAGACACAGGCGGAATCGAACTCACGACCGCAACACCACGCCGACGTCTTACCGAACGCTCCACGGCATATTCTTAAACTGAGATTATGGCTTTTATGTTTTCCATCAGCGCTATGGAATGTTTAATAATTTACATGCAATTATCTTTGTTATTAAGGCCCAATGGCAGAAACGCTCGGACACGTATTTACTTATTTTCGATATAGATTCATCGTGCCAAGGCTCATCAAAATCGATGACTACTTCACTGTGGACTCCCCTTGTTAGTTCTCAGACCACGCACATTCTGGTAATAGACCACCAGATTCTCGGCTATTTTTTTGACCTCCTCGTATCTGGACCTAGAACAATCCTCGAGACACCGTTGATGTATCTTATGGTCTTATCCTTGTACTATATAGTCGTATAAGAAATTGCACTGTATTCCATCATGGCCATAATTACTCGAATGCAGGCCTGCTCTAAAATAAATTATTGAATTCAACAATTCGTTTGTGAAGAGAAAATCTCGAACTCTATATTATATTTTGTAATTAGCGTTATAGTTAAGCATTACATAATGTTTTCCAACTATTAAGATTTCAAATTCATATTGATATACATAATTAATGTGTTTACTTCAGATGAGTTTCCTAGGAAATTGGTGTGTGAAACCGGAGGGTCCAATAACACCCTGTAACAAGCAACTGTTAGGTAGAGGACCTATGCAGGATGTTACTACACAAAAACATGACTATACCTGGAAATGCCTACCTACACAACCGGATTCTCGACGAGATGATAGTATCGTCCCTGCAGTTTCACCTATGGAGTGTATGTACTGTTATATTTTTCATTTTCAAGGAATAACGCTAACAATACAATACATGGTATATTGAGGGGTGACTCTACAAGCGGATATAAGACGAAAATCAGGAGTGACGAGATTGCAATAAATGCTTCATTTATTAATCATGAACGGTTGAATATTGGCATCTGGAATGCCTGAATCACCCGGAATCACGGCAACTCGACAGACAGCGGGCCGCGTGAGGCAGGCTAGCCAAGATGCGTACATTGGCGGCGGACGCACAACGGATTTGCCATGTACAGGGTTATCAGTTTATTTTGCAACCAGTTATTCAATTATTCTACTAGAAGTGTTGAGTTATGTGTGGGCGTCGTTCAATAGCACAGTAAAAGGAGATATGTAGCAAACAGTTGTTTGTTATAATTGCCTCGCACATACGCGAGCACTTCGGAACATAAAGTCGGACGACATAAACTTAACTAATACTAATAGAAACGAAATACTGTCTTTGGTAAAAATGGTGGATTGCACGAGGAGTGCACACTCAGAACAGGAGAAAAGAGAAACGGAAGTCAGGTACAATACAAAAAAAAACGGAAAAGGGCGGAAACGAAGGCGTGAGTGACGTGGGTCACTCGCGCCGTTGATTGGTGGCTCTGCAACCAATCCTTGTTAAAGAAAGGAGCGCCCAAATCCAAAAACGCACATAAGCATATATCGCAACAACAACCATACGTCGATACTTCCGCCATCTATGAACTGATGCTGAAAGTGTATGGTCTTTTACATGCCAGCTTTTGGCTTTTGTCAGAGGATATTAAATTTGATTTAGCAGACGGGGAAGAAAGCGGTAACTATTTTAACCTTTCGGTGGGCGCGCTTTTCAGACTTGCATGAGTGGGCGCGTTGCGGCTTTTACACCGCAACCGGAGTTCTCGTTATTTTACCTCTAAATTTAGACAATATACGAAAACCTGAAAACCTTATATCTGTGGGGGGTGGTTTCACCCCCAAACATGAAAACGGGCCGCTATAAAAAAACACGTATATCTTAGTTTTCGGTCCTATAAAACATATCCAAAAACGTGAACAATTGGAGACGAACACCTGAAAACCTTTCAGGGATGGTTTCACCCCTAAACATGTAAAGAGGCCAAAATAAAAAAAACACCTGTATCTTATTTTTGGGTCCTCTAAAACATATCCAAAAATCAAAGCAATTGGAGGTGGACACCTGGAAAACTTGTGAATACATGGGCGCCCGCCGACAGGATACGCGGTATACTTTCGGTTTCATTCAATTAGAGACACTTCCAAACTGAATTTGAACTTGACAAGTACGTAGCATGATGCAAAAATGACCGCTGGAAGAATCCTTAACTGGATATGGATCCAGTTTGACCACTACATATGGTACAATACGAAATGTAAAATTTGCGGCTAACTGCCGCGAGCGCGCCCACTGAAGGGTTAAGAAAGCGATCGCACCGATGCCGGTTCGCGTGGGAATACCTACCAATGCCACGATCCAGCTGCAGTAGACCACGCCGACGCGTAATAATGCTCGACAGTATTTTTCGCTGATCCGTCACGCGAAAAGTTAAAAGAAATTCATGTAAAGTAAATAGTGTATCGCGTCTGAAACATAAAAATCATTGTTGTAAATTATCAGTTATTAGTTCGAAGAAGATAGCGTATACAAATTTAAGATTGAGTAAACAAGTGACTATTCAAAGTGACATATTATTTTGCCGATAGTTCCTTGTTCAACAGCCATCTAGACTCGTAACATTCAATAGCCGCGCCTTATAGATTTTTTTGCACTGAAAAGGAATCCGCAAACCGTTTGTCGCCACCATCCTCCGTTTTTTTTTTTGAGAAATTCGATTTTGGAAATAATTCAAATTTTCAACTTTGAATATCTTTTGTTCCGAAACAGTAATAGTTATTCGGGCGCTTGTTGTGTGAAATTATACTATGAACCCTTCCGAATTCAACGATATAAGTTATTATGGCATTATAAACATTTAAATATGTTTAAACAACGATCAAAGGGAAAAGGGCACCCGAAATGCAACAATATTTCAGATATTTTTCAATTTATTTAAAAAACTAAGGGTCTAGGAGAAAATTTAACGGCACCACGCGATGCAGCAGACATTTCTCCTCCGGAAAATATCAACAGCAATCGTAAGTCACGTTTTGTTTTCAATACAAGAACGAAATAGGCAGTGGTACTTAACGCCGGCGGGCGTATCCAGTGCTGTTCATCGTAATAGTCGGCGTTATCCTGGCTATGGCAGCAGTGATGTTCGTTTGCAGCTCCTGGATGGTTCGGGGTATTAGTGGCGTAGACCGTAATCTTCAGGTTTTTCTACAAAAAATCAGGAGGCGTGGATGCATCAAATGGTGCATTAGCATGCAAAACTCTTCATGGCGTGGGTGTACAAGTTACTAGTAATTTTGTAACTTTAAAATTTTCTAATTTTATTACGACAGATCAGGAATTAAGTACATTAACAGGTATTCCCAACTTTAGTTTATTAAGTACAATTAATAAAATAGTGGACTGAAGGAATTACTAATGATACATTTGAATTCATAATTGGACCTTAAAAATAATAATAACCTTTATGAAGCTAACGCAAAATATGTCATATACAGTGCTAGCAATTGTGTTTATGTCTTACAGTCCAGAAACTCGTAGAGAATTTTTTTAGAAATCATACACATTTTGTATATTTGTATAAAATCCGCTATTTTTGGCCTAGTAAGGAAAAAAGTTTTAGGGTATTTATAAGGTACTACAGTTGAGTGTATTGAAATACCAATACAAAAACCTACAAATTTATTTCTCAAATCTTGATTTATTCTTATTAGAAAACCACTTATACAGTATGTACAATTCATGACTACTGTAACACCTGCAGGATTAATTCCATTCATTAGTTGAGCATATGGTGGATGTGCTTGTAATAATACTGTTGCGCCGGGGCGTCCACCCCGACGCAAAGGATTGTAGAATAATACACGGGTGTACGCACGACTCAACTATATTTCGTACAACCGGCACGACTGAACGCTATGGCGTTCGGTACAAGACTGTCCTCTCGGCGTCGTCCTAATCGTCTTTTCGAAGGGGGTCGGCCCTCTTCTGTGTTCGTATATGCACGGACCTATACCCGGTGCTCGCAACAATACCATATTCGAACAAAGTGAAATTTTTGTAAAATGGATGAAGAGGATGATGTGATAGCTAACAGAGGATTTACAAGTAGTATGGTAAAGCGGTTTCCAACTCAGGGCCTCTGAGGGGAGCGCGGGGGCGGGGGGAAGTGAGGGCGCGCGGGGGAGCGCGGCGGAGGGAAACATGGGCGCGGGGCCTGCGGGGAGAGGAAAACCGGTTGCGCGCGCACGAGCCGCGGAGTGGGGGAAGCCGCGATGATGGAGGGGATCACTCCAGGCCGAGCCGCCGCGTAGACCGGATCCACCGCCGAGAACTTTTTAGAGGGAGGGAATGACCCCCGAGAACTTTTTCAGACCTAACCGGAGGGAGTGAATGACCCACCCCTAAATATTTTTCCAAACCATTATGTGACATGCGGCGCGAAGAACGAAATAGATTTATGCAGTGTCTACAAATCTTAGAATTAGGAGGCGAGGAGGAAGACGAGTAAATAAAATGGAGACAGAATATGTGTTTAAGAAATTTAAAATAAAAGAATATAATTTAACATTTTTTCTTCCTACGAGCTTCAACTAGAATATCACTGATGGCGCATGCTACTTCTTCTTCGCAGACCATCCTCTCCTTATTCCCACGCATCTTCTTTCCCTTCTTCTTTGGACACATCATGCGACAAGACCACATCACTTTGAATACGTATCGAACGGGTATTGAACGTTTTTGAACGTATATCAAACGGATATTGAACGGCATCGAACGTGCATTGAATGGGTATTGAACGGCTTTGATCGGGTATTGAACGTCTATCATACCACTTTGATCGTGCATCGAACGGCTTTGAACGGGTATCGAACGTGTATCGAACGACTTCTGCATAAGTATCGTCATAATCTAGCGCACATCAAACGCATGAAGTTGGGTTGGGGGAGGGTGAAGAAAATTATACGCATTAAACAATTGATTATATTTTATTTATGAATTTCCCTGGTGTTTAGACCACCAGTTGAATATTTTAAATACATTTTGCATGGCACAGTGTTTTGCGTGTCTACCACATCGCAGAGTATTAACTACATTTAGCTTATTTAGAGATTTGATATCCTCCTAGTCAATGTCCAGCGTCTCGATGACCGCGTCTGCTCTCGTACTTTCATCGAGGAAATCCGCAAGCCAGTCGCGTTTCTGCAACCCTTTAACATATACGACATGGCACGTGTCATCCTCTTCTTCATCGATCGCATCAGCTACAGCTTTCGAAATTAGCCGTTTAGCCATATTGTATGGAACTCCTCCATCGTCCCAGCGTAACCCATGATGTTTCGCCGTTAACCAGCGGATGCTTGATTTGTCAGATTTCGAAAGAAGATAATGCGGCATCGAACTCCCAAAAATATAGTGCGAGAGAATTGTTCCCATTCGTAGGACAGCCACTTCCTTGACGACAAATCTTCCATCAACGATGAACCCTTGCATGTCAACGAACGTTGGTACAACCATTATCGATACAATTTGGAGGTCCACTCGCTTCCAAGACAGACGAGAGAATGCAGTCTTCATTGTAAAACATCTCGATTTTCACGATGAAATTTTTTTTGCGAATTTCGTACAGGAGAGGGCGGGCTAGTAGCGTGGTAATTTAATTTATTTTGCGCACCATGTTTGTCAATGGATTGTATTCAACCACTCGATCGTGCAGAATCAGACAGTAGGCTGTAGTATTTGCAGGCACATTCTCTTTACACTCGAATTCTATGCGCACGTCCACGGTGCCATTCTTGATCGACTCATTTTGTCGCGAGCAATCAATTACCACGAGGGGGCCAAATTGTAAAAATTCAGCCACGGTGAATAATGCCTCGTTGCAATTATACCCATAATATGATTTACGGAATTGTGTATACATGTGATACAAGATGGCGTGCTTATTCTTGTCAAAGTCCAAGTTCAGGTCATCATATGTGTAAAATTCCGAGTTGAGAAAAAGTTTTACATTGGCCAATTTGCAGTTGTTGAACATAGTAACGTCTTCACTCATCACATTTCTTCGACCAGTCTTTAGAGCAAGGATCACGCATCGCGGCTTCACGTATCGAATCTCATCGAATAAGAACGCCATGCAATTATTTCCCAACGTCACCGTTAATGCATCTTTTGGCTTATTTATCTTTAATTTCCCCTCCACATAGAGAAAACTTTCACACGGCAATGTGTATAAATCCTGCTGTTGTATCGGTATTCTTATCTCATCGCTGTATCCAAACGTCGTGTTGACGTATGGGTTGTATGTGTGAGTCTGAAGCTTGACGATGCGGTCATCAAACGTCGGCTTCCCTCCAATACTTAGAATGTCAGCCATTTTTTCAACCTAAATGCGCACAATGAATCCCAATGATTTCAAAAATGCAATGTTCGCAGCACTGAGCCTCTTCTTTTTAGCGTGATCGGAGCTGTTACAGTTGTTGTTGCAGTTGTTGTAATCAATTTCACTTGGAAGAAACGGGTTTCTAGAGTCGTTCAATACAAGCATCTCTTTCGTTCGCACCACATGTATTATCGTCGTCGCCGTCGTACGTGCAATCTGATGGTAATCTCTTCACCTCGAAAATCGAGCAACCGTCCGTTTTGATCCACAACGCGTATCGTTAGATCCGTAATGATCCGTGCGGTGATTGGAAGGTAAATGATCTGCGCGGGCGTTTCCGATATCTTATATCCTGGTAGAACTCTCGGAGAAAATTCATGTATCGTATGTACACGCCTCCCACTGTTGTACGCGCCAGCGGTCACGCTACATTCTATACGAACAATGTTCACGTACATGATATTAATTGGATCGTCCGATTCGTGCCACCGTCCTGGTTCTAATACCCGATTCGTCGAGAATCCCAATAGCGATCCAATGTTATTAGGCTTTGTAGAATCTACGGTGAACCGACAGTACAGTTCGCTTTTCATGGTGTTGTTGTTGGGACGCAACACTATTGGATACGCATCGTTGTCACTGTCATCGGTACCGTCGAGATTTTGAGGATACCGCTCGAGTAATCGCTGCTTCAAATACTTGGCAATGGCGTCTAGTTCGTAGGAGCCGTGGGGAATCGTAATGTATTCAGGAGTGGTGTCGACGCTGTTGCTGATGTCATAGTTTACGGTGAAGTAGAATTTATCGTTGCTCGAGTCGATGTTTTGTATGGTGTGATAAGTTTCAAAGGTTGTTAGACCAAGCTCGTAATCATCGTCACTCAAATCTATGGGTGGAAAGTAGCTCACCGCGAGGGTGCTACTCTTGCCGGTTAGAGTGAATGTTAACGACATATTCCGAACAGTACGGCTCGATTAGTACTGAATCAGAGTGGCGGGAAGTCAATCATTAAATTTGGTACCGATCGTTTGTAGAAAGCGTAGACATAGTTGTCCACAATTGCTCTGATTGTACTTCTGATAAGACGTTCGATTGTATTCAATTTTCACAGCATCCTTATCCAGATATTTTACCAATTCCTTGGGCGGTCGAAGATTTCCAAAGCTGTCGAAATATATAGCTCGACACCCCCTCTTCGCATATGCCACCCAATGAGTCCCTGACCCCTCGACATTGTCCAAATTTACAATACCGCTCTCGTTTCGACGTACTCCTCCGACTGGTAGCGCGTTTCGCATAAAAACACCTCTAAAGAATGGAATACGCATACGTTTTGCCAACTCCTCCAATTGTGCATCGGTAGTTACACCCGCGGGCATTTTTATTTTCTTTTCGGCGTTTTTTTTCGTTTCGATATTCCCTGTCCACGCTTGTATGGTGCGAGATAAAGTCCGCGGCCTTCCATGGAGCGATTATGACGTTGCATTTCCTGCAGCTGATGTTGCGCCGCCTTATTATCGTTTACCGCCTTGGCGATCCCCGCCGCTCCACCAGCTAATGATCCGAGAACACCTAGCAGCGGGAGAAGTGGTAATATACCACCCCGTTTTGCCACCGGTAGAATCCGCTTTTTCGGCGCTCTCTTTGGAGTACTTTTGCGGGTTTTTTTTCATCCCCATTCCGATTTTCGTCTTGGCCTTCATAGCTGCCCAAACAGCTGTAGCAGCACCTCTTTCACCCAGAGTCGAGTCTCGCGCAACGATGCGTTTTCGCGCTTTGTCAGCGAGAACTTTATCTACCGCGTGCCTTTCGCCGAGGTCGTTGCTGCGCGAATACGCAATATCGTGTTCGCGACACGCCGCGTCCAACGGATTGATGCCTTGATCCCCTCTAGCCAATCGTTTTCCCAGATGTGTTCCTGGACCGCAAAACTGGTATCCCGGAATATGTAATTCGATAGGTAGCGCGTTTATCGCTCGATTTAACAAACCACAGCCTTTCTTTACTCTCGTTGGCGACATTCGCTACAGTTTTTAATCAATGGTGCTGGACCGTCGATATGTGTTTGCTGCCAAGGACGATTATAATGCTCCAGACACCGACGATACTGCCGAACCTCAGAACCGGCTTTTATGTGCTCGGGGAGTCTGTCCCACAACTGATCAATGTGTCTCCCAAACTCTCGGAGTAGAATAATCTTTGGTATATATTTCAACTGCTCAGAGGTTAGGTCTCGAATATCGCAATTATCCGACAGGATCAGAAGCATTTTGAATAATGAGCTGTTTTGAGTCGATGCGGACCTATAAATAGGGCGCTTCGACGTATCAAAATCATTTTTCACAGTTTGCGGAGAGGATGCGATTCGTGCGACAACCTGTAACGATACGCGTGACAAATTTTGACGATAAATCACGAGTGATGTCTTCGAAAACAAGACGCAGACATGGTAGCATGCTACCAAACACTACACGCTGCCTCGTTTGTGGCCCATCAAATTGTGGAAAGACAAACGTGTTGGTGAGCTTGTTGGAAAGTCCTCACGGCGTCCGCTTCGAGAACGTGTACGTGTACTCCAAGTCGTTGCAACAGCCGAAATATCAGTATTTGGAGAATTTATTGACTCCGACAGATGAAATTGGCTACTTTACGTTTTCGAATAACAGTGACGTCATCCCACCGTGCGAATCGCTTCCGAATTCTATTTTCATCTTTGATGACGTGGCATGCGACAAGCAAGATACGATAAGGGAATACTTTGCAATGGGGCGCCACTCGAACGTTGACTGCTTCTATCTCTGTCAGACGTATGCAAAGATACCCAAACATCTTATCCGCGACAATGCCAATCTGTTGATTCTGTTTAAGCAGGATGGTACCAACTTGAAACATGTGTACAACGATCACGTAAACACTGACATGCCTTACGAGGATTTCTGCGCTTTGTGTCGTAATTGTTGGCAACGGGAGTATGGTTTCATAGTAATAGACCAGGATAGCGCGATGTCCAATGGACGTTACAGAAAGGGATTTAACGAGTTTGCCATACCGTGAGACGGTCAATTGTCGTCAACACGTCGGTGGGAAAGCAACGTCAGCGGTACAACGATGATTGATATCGATACTGTGGAGATGAAGGATCGCGAGAGAATAGCGAAGGAAATTGCAAAAACTAGCGAATCCATTCGCAAGAAACATCAGGCTTTGAAGACAGGCAAGATGGAGGAAGATGTCGCGTTGGAGAGATACTTCAAACCTATCGTGGAACCCTTAAAACATATTGTGGAAAATACCTCAGCGACAGAAGCTAGCACATCACCACCGATGAGCATAGACGTTGAAGGGAATGAAACATTAACGCCTAAAAAAATCCACCCGAAAGGGAACACATCGCGCACGACAAAGAGGAAACGGCACATGTCGTCTGAATATTCACCCATAACCTCAACACCAGTTCAATCGAAGCATAAACGACGGAATGCTACATCAAACGAGTCTCCCGTTCCTCACACACCAATAAGTACATTTCCCAGTGTACAATCGCTCGCAACTATTGATGACGACGTTTTCGAAACTAGTCCCAATGAGTCGTTTGTAACATCTATCAGACAGCAACTTCAAACATCCGAGGGACAAGAAACGTTTCGCAATCATTTCGGTCCGCTGGGGCAAAAATACATGAGCGCGATCCTAAGTGGTGATAAGGATACAACAATGGACTATGTGTACGGTGTATACTTTGGCAATAGTGGAACGATGCTTGGGGATAAGGCTTTCGATATAGACAAGGATGATAATATAATCATAGATGGTGTAAGGTACGGAGGAACATCCGGTCTTTATGAACTGATTTTCAAGAGAATTCCCAATGATGCTATATACACCGATGCTGATAAACAAAAATACAAAAGTATACTGCTGGTGACGAATGCCCACAGACGCGGTCATGGTGCTAAAAATCCCATATTGAGCAATAAGGGATACAAGTACAGACATGTAATTGCACCGCTAATCCCACGCGCATCAGTCAATAAAGCAAGGAAAGGTCTTAGGACACCACGAGCCATGGTGGTAAACGATAACAAGATCGATTACGTACACTGGGACGATCCCAACGAGCTGGTGGATCGATTGCCTTTGCTGGAAGCGTCACGTCAGGCGGGTAACAACTCTCATGATCCCGAAATTCTATCGATTGTCGAGGAACTACGCGAGGTAGGCCTCATCATATAAATTAAGCCGCAAGCCAATGATGTGCACTGTATGCATCGAGATGCCGATCAACAAATTTGGGGTATCGCTCGAGAAGAGTGGAGCAGCTAGAATGGACTATTACAAATGGAGTGATTTGTTTCTAAATTACATGCGAGATAACGCTCTTTGCGTGGTTGGTGCCGACTTTGATGCAAAATCATGCAAGATACGACGCGTAGCTCAACCGGTGGCCGACACCGATGCCGTCAATAAACTATACATGGAAAAGAACATTAAACTTTTGAGAGAGCGGCAGGAAGACTTAGAGAGGAAACTGATCGCGTTTCAAAGAGATATGCTGACGCTGCAAAACAGCGTTCAAAAGATATCGCAGGCGTCGAATTCTATCCCGCAGCAGCGCTGCGAAGGAGAATCATGCGAGGCGGATGAACTTGCCCCTGGGCCGATTGGGAGCACTTAATGAACGTGCCCGATAATTATCGCATCATTCGATTCAACCAGGGTCACCACTACATACTCACCGTCATCGATGTGTTGAGCAAGTATGCATGGGCGTTGCCGCTCAAGACTAAAAGTGGCGCTGAGGTGACTAAAGCGTTTGCAAAGATATTTAGAGATCGATATCCGAAAAATTTGCAAACCGATCAAGGAAAAGAATTTTACAACGCTGATGTGCAGAAACTCTTGGCAAAGCATAACGTTAATCATTATTCGACGTATTCTGTGATGAAGGCCTCCGTCGTAGAACGTTTCAATCGAACTTTGAAAAACAATATGTGGAAACTGTTTACGCTAAATGGAACCTATAGATGGACCGATGCTCTACCAAGTCTACTTGCAGAGTATAACGCACGAAAACATAGAACCATCGGAATGCGTCCTTGCGATGTTACCCCTGCGATCGCCGATAAGCTGCTAGCCACCGTGTACAGCAACATAAAGATCGCTGCTCCAGCGAGATTCAAGTTGGGCGAGTTTGTGCGCGTGAGCAAATTTAAAACCATATTCGATAAAGGCTATACGCCGAATTGGACAACGGAGGTGTTCAAGATAGTCAAAGTACAAGCAACTAATCCCGCAACGTATCTGCTGGTATATTCCTGTAGAAAACCTGTTGCCGGAGGATTCTATGAACACGAGCTGCAACGCGTCACCGATCCTGATGTGTATCTAGTGGAAAAAGTCTTACGTAGGAAGGGGGATAAGGTGTACGTCAAGTGGTTGGGATTTGATAAATCACACAATTCTTGGATAAATAAAAATAATGTATTGTAGCATAATAATACATGGTTCAATAAATACAATGATACATATATATGTGTGAACAATTTTTTATACATTAATTCCACCATTTATATTTTACACAATAAATAGAATAAACACAATAATAATTTTTTATACATTCTCAAATAATTTTATATTATACAATAAATACAATTTCTATGTTACAATGGGATATTATAATGACCCCAGGGCAGAGTGTCGATCGAATTGGGTACGATATGCCGCTTGTCATCGTGTGGGCTTAGAGCGATTTTAGATTCCGAAATGGTGTACACTTTATGAAATTTAGACCGTATGCATGATTGTCTGCGAACCATTTCGATCTCCCTATGCAAACATTGCGCGTAGTCGTCGAAAGTTATCGTTCTGGCTATGACGTTGGTCTTGACGCCTTTCGCCTTTTTCGTATCTTTTTTGCCGTCTACGCGAAGTGCATACATTTTCGCTCTAAGACCTACGAATTCGGTCATTATCGCACCGTTATTTTCATCCTTCATCAGCCCCGGAACCTTCTTATTTACGCGCGGCATATTATATGGATTGTCGGTAGGATAATCGCTCGTGTCCAATCTATCGATATTGTGTTTCATGGACTCGTAGATATCATCGCATTGAATGTGATAAATGAGACTATCTGTGTCGGTATATAGAATTTTACAATTTTTTCCATGCTTGGGCGACATGTACTCGTGGTGAAATTCGTACAAACAAATTTTTGATATGTCCAGAATGCACATACCCACATATATCGGCTTGTTGAATTTCACCTCGAGTTTTCGCAATTCAACAGCTATTACATTTTCCGAAAAAACACTTCTGCTGTGGAAATTCGGTTTCGCGATCATTGCCTCCGCACCATATCGCCCTTCCCAATGTGTCAAAAGTTTTACATCCACGTGATTTCGTACATTTTCCATAGTTTTACCGAATACCGCGTTGTTCATCAATTTGTACAAATTTTTTTCAAAGTCGTTTGTCGCGCTTGTTCTAAACCGTGTATTGAGTTCGATATAATCGCGGAGCCAGGGAGATTGAGCGAATTGAAGCACGCGGTGTATCTTTGTAATACGAAGACCGTGTCGCGTGCACTGTTGCAGGTTGCGATAATGGATAACGTAACGCTGCTTATCGTATACCGTCGCGAGTAATTTGTCCTGCTTGCTACCAGGTGGTTTGGCACGCGTCGGGCAGAACGGTAGATCGGCATGAGCGTCGTGCAGACGTTGCGGATATTCCAGATCTACCTCAAGAATGTATCCCGTGGGCGAATCGATCGGGATTGAAGACACGTCAAAATTCGCAACATCTTCGACCCACCGAAATTTAGCGTATGGTAGGGGCTGACACATTGCCCATCCATACAAATTGTTCACGTCAAAGTACATCAAGTATGATGACTTTTCCGATGCGTCGTAAGATGACATGTACTTGTTATTGGCATGTGCGTATCTTCCGGAACATTGACTTAAACCCCCACGTATACCGCGTTCGATAAACATAACCATATCGATGTCTGTGAGCAATTCGAATGTAATTTTAGTATGTTTTAGCATTGCATCCCATGTGAAACCAGGTAGAGTATAATAATGTGATGAATCTAATCCGTAACTCTTGATACAACTTTCGCGAAAATTTTCAAAAATATCTGCCAATAACAAGACATCAGTTTTCAAATACAAGTCGCTGTATTCGCCCAAGGTTCTAATCTCGAAACGCTGCCAGACAGTCTCAGCGTAATTGCTCTCGGATACAGTCTCACCCGTTAACGAACTGTAGAATGATTCGCGCGGCGGTAAGCATGGGTCCTGCAGCTTGTCTTCGCAATCGAGGTATTCGTACGGAAAGACACCCTTTCGTGTCAATAAATTGAAATCCTCGGTGGATAATGTTTCAAATTGTGATTGTTATAGTCACTCGGTAACTCGGGAGGTGACGTGCGTACGTGAGGACGATCGGCGTCGGAAGGACCCGTGTCCTTCCGACGATCAGTTACCAGTCTGCTTCGATGGCGTGGGTTAAGCAGTTACGCAGTAGTGTGTGTGCTCTTATGTTCATTTCTTTAAATATACTATATTCATATTCTATCATCTACAAAACCCGTTATTACTGAGCCATCCCATCTACTACAGCTTCAGAAGTGGGATATATACCGAAGGATTCGGAATCGTGGAATATCGATTGAAAAATTGATTCTATCGCACGTGCCACGAGGCTATGGCGCCGCGTCCATCGAACGTTCGAGAAACCGTTACGTGTGTGCAAAAATAGTGGTAGGCCCAGTGATTGTGCGAACTACATAAAACTGATATTGAGCTAGCGGGCAAAATGGGAAAATTACGTGACGTGCCCGGGCTGGACGAAAACCTTACGAAAGCGCCATTAGGTGTGATTCGGTTATTACATAACCTTGTTTATGGACAAGTCGGAGATCGCGGCGACCGACAGCGACGGCGAGAATTTACTGGATTTAAATTCACGGAAAACTCAGGCGAATTTCAGGCAAAAGTTAAGTGGGTGGTCGAAACACTAACATTAGCTGATTTAGTAGCGATCTGCGTTGTATTACGGTTACCCTATACGGGAGAGCTGGAGGATATCGCGAAGCGAATTTGTCGGCATTTGACAAACTTTGAAATTTTCAACGCCTCGGATCAAGCCGAGGAAGAGGAAGAAGACGAAGATCTTAGCGAAGCATACGAGGAAGTACAAGAATCAACCACACCAGCAGCCATACCTGCCGGGCCAAGGTTTACAGTGAGCTTCCGCGACGTCGAGGACACTGTTCGAACTTTCAAGGGCAGCGACGGTTACCCGATCGAGACATGGGTGGAAGATTTCGAAGACAACGCGAAATTATTTAAATGGTCGGAAATGCAAAAGTTGTTGTTTGCGAAGAAATCGCTGAAAGGGTTAGCCAGCCTCTTTGTTAAGGGAGAACGAGGTATTTCTTCATGGACAAGATTAAAATCACTGTTATTGGAGGAGTTTTCGAGCAAATTAGACAGTGCAGACCTGCACGAAGAATTACGCCGTCGCCTGATCAAGAAAGATGAATCACCACAAGAATATTTTTTAGTTATGAAGGAGTTAGCTTCGCGTGGGAAGATCGAAGAGCAAGCCTTGATCAAATACGTAGTCAACGGCATTACCGACGAGTCAAGCCGGAAAGTAGTATTATACGGTGCACGAACTTTTAAGGAGCTGAAAGACAAATTTGAAATTTATAACACGATGAAGAAGGAAAAGACACCTTCCACGGTCAAGTACGCGTCGAATCGTGCAGGAAGAGTGGGCGGAAAAACGGCCGAGACAGATCGGGCACATCGACCAACCGAGAGTCCTGGTATCGCCGTCATCCGATGTTACAACTGCAACGAGGAGGGTCACGTGGCGGCTGCTTGCGCGAAGCCAAAGAGGGAAAGAGGTTCCTGTTATGTTTGCGGAGCATCCGACCACCAGAAGCGGACTTGTCCTCAGCGGACGAAAACGGAGAAGACGCGACCTTCAACATCGGCGGGGGATGCTTCAACCCATCTGGTGGAACAAAATTCGGTCATCACACCCAGTTATACGGTCGAAGCGAGACTAGATATAGGCGAGGTTACAGCAGTATTAGATACTGGTAGTCCCATATCACTGTTAGAGAGAAATCAAATACCAGAGGACGTAAGCATTGATCCTTATTTTGAAAACATTAAATTCGAAGGTATAAATGGGACACCGATTTACGTGTTAGGGCGTTTAAAACAACATGTAAAAATACGAGATACCGAAGTCCTTATTTACTTTTATGTCGTGCCGCGTATTACAATGTCGTATGCTTGTTTGTTAGGCCGAGATTTTATTTCCGATGACAGTATCGAAATTCAATTCGGAAAAATAGTTAACATCCGGAAAAGAAATTCTACAACAGAGACAGATAAGGTTATTCATGAAATTATGAACATTGACGTGGCCAATGAGGCGTCAGAGTCTAATGCATTGAATCTTAACGTGAACCAAGAGATAGCGTGGGAGGAACGAGATCGAGTAAAAACCATTATATCCGAATGTTACGTAAAACCCGCGAGACCAGAGTTTCCTAAAGTACAGTTAAAAATGGATATAGTGCTCAAGCCAAATCATAAACCATTTTATTTCAACCCAAGGCGTCTTTCGGGGACCGAAAAATTGGCTGTTGCTAAAATTATTCAAGATTTATTAGATCGGAAGATTATTCGGGTAAGTAACTCCCCATACGGGAGCCCGATTGTACTCGTACAAAAAAAATGCGGAAATCGACGGTTGGCAATTGATTTTCGATTTTTGAATGAAATGACTATTCGAGACATTTTTCCGATACCCCGGATTGAGGATCTAATAGATTCTCTTCGTGGTAAAACGTATTTTACGCAGTTGGATCTGAAAGACGCGTTCCATCATGTTGAATTAGAAGAGAAGTGTATCCCATATACATCATTTGTCACATTTATGGGCCAGTACGAATACGTACGTATGCCATTTGGTCTCAAGAATGGGCCATCTTTCTTTATGCGGTTCATTAATAGGGTTTTCCGTTCTCTATTAGACGATGGTAAAATATTAATTTATTTGGACGACATTCTGATTGCTACAGAGACTATAGCCGAAAATCTCTCTATTTTGCAGGAAGTCTTAAGGATAATAATTGAAAATTGTCTTGAATTAAAATTTTCAAAGTGTGCCTTTCTGTTCACAGAAGTAACATATTTAGGTTACCGAATTAATAACAGAGGTATTCGCCCGAGAAACGAAAACATTCGCGCAGTGTCGGATTACCCGATACCCAGAACCTTCCGAGAGCTACAGAGTTATTTGGGGTTCGTATCATACTTTCGAAAATTTATAAGAAATTTCGCAACTATTGCCAAACCCCTATATCAGGCATGGAACTAAAGTGAACACAGCGGCCGTTTTTCGGAAGCAACGCCTCCTTTCTCCCGCCGCGCGTCTTGGCCCCCGCAGCGGGCCTAGGAGCTTCGAGCGCCTCAGACCCGTACCATATGAACCGCGCGTGGCGTATTAAGGTGACATTGTATCAATAGGTTTCCACATCGTCCCAGAGAGCACGATTGTCGATGCGTTTTTTTTGTCAACGCGCCACACGTGGTTCATATGGTACGGGCCTGAGGCGCTCCAAGCTCCATGGCCGCCGCGGGGGCCAAGACGTGCGGCTGGAGAAAGGAGGCGTTGCCTCTGAAAATCGGCCGCTGCGTTCACTTTAGTTCCATGCCTGCCCTATATGATTTATTGAAATCGAAAAGCGATTTCAAATGGGATGATAAACAATTAGTTGCTTTTGAGAAGTTAAAACAGTCACTTATATCGGAACCTATATTGTCAATTTATTCGAGTACAGCAGAAACTGAACTACATTGTGACGCCAGTTCATACGGTTACGGATCAGTACTTATGCAGAAACAGGCGGACGGGAAATTTCACCCTATTTCTTATTTTAGTAAACGTACGTCGCAAACAGAATCGCGCTATCATAGCTTCGAATTAGAAGCCTTAGCTATTATCTACTCCTTGGAACGTTTTCGAATTTATTTACAAGGAATCAGATTCAAAATCGTAACTGACTGCAATAGTTTAAAACAAACTTTAGAGAAAAAAGAAGTAAACCCAAGAATTTTGCGTTGGTCCCTTATCTTAAGAAATTACGATTACGAATTAGAACATCGATCAAACGATCGTATGCGGCATGCGGATGCCCTAAGTCGCCAACATACAGTATTAATAATTACTGAAAATAGTTTCGAACGAAATTTAACAATTTTACAAGGGTTAGACAATGATATTATTGAGATTAAGAAACGGTTAGAGCAAAACGAGGATAAATATTTCGAACTCAACAACGGATTAGTTTATAGGAAAGCGAAAAATAAACTCTTATTTTATGTACCTTCAAGTATGGAAAATAACGTGTTACGTGCTAGTCATGAACAGATCGGACACCAAGGTGTAAACAAAACATCTGAGTATTTATCGCGTGTATACTGGTTTCCCAACATGAAGCGTAAGGTACAAGAGTTTATTTCAAACTGTATTAAATGCATCACGTACAACACTATCTCAAATCGGATTGAAGGCAAACTACATTGCCCAGATAAAGGAAATCTTCCCTTTAAATGCCTACATTTAGACCATTATGGTCCCTTAGAAAAGACGAGCCATCGTCAAAAATATATATTTGAAATTATAGATGGATTTACGAAATTCGTTAAATTTTATCCTGTTACCAGCACGAACGCTGATGAGGTCATTAAGCATTTAAATTCATATATTAAGGCGTATAGTAAACCGGCGAAAATTGTAACGGATCGCGGCAGCGCGTTTACATCAGGGAAGTTCCAAGAGTTTTTAACACAACAAGGCATTCAACACGTTTTGATCGCTACTGCTACGCCACACGCGAACGGGCAAATTGAACGAATAAATAGGTCATTAACACCTATGTTAGCTAAACTAAGCAAAAGTTCTTATAGTTGGGATCGCGCTATCAGCGAGATTGAATTTGCGCTAAACAATACGGTGAACCGCGCGATAGGAGATACCCCAGCACGATTATTGTTCGGAACAAATCAAGTGGGAACGATAAATGACGATATACGATTGCTATTAGAAGAACAACAACCAGTAGATCGAGAATTAAAAGAAATTCGATCAAGTACAGTAGGGAAAATAAAAGCAAGCAATAGGTATAATACGCGATACTATGATCGGAAACATAAAACCCCAACGTGTTACCAATTAGGTGATTATGTAATGCTAAAGAATATCGACGTAACACCGGGCGTAAATAAAAAACTATTGCCAAAATTTAGAGGACCGTACGTAGTCAAGCGCATACTAGACAATGACAGATATGTTGTATGCGATCCGGAAGGAAACCAATTGACACAACTACCTTTCGAAGGAATTTGTTCACCCGAGAACATGAAGCGATGGGTGAGCGAAGAGTATAATTAAGAATCTACTTATGTAACCTTACGTTAAGATTTATCTACCCTTATGTTAAGATTTATGTATACCTTATGGCAATGTTAAACACTACCGAATTATGTACCTTATGTTTAAAAATTCAAGTTCCTTATAGTAAACGTTATGTTCGACCTTATGTATACTTAAGTTTGAATGTATGTACCTTATGTTGGCAGTATGCATATATGTCGGAATTTACGTACTTATGGTGAGATTTTGTATGTGATTCAGAGATATGTTTATTATTCACCAAAGAATAGGTATTTATGCTGTTTTTGCGTACTAGAACCATTTGCGCGACGATATGATTAGGGGCAATCATATAGTCAGGATAGCCGAACTATAGTCACTCGGTAACTCGGGAGGTGACGTGCGTACGTGAGGACGATCGGCGTCGGAAGGACCCGAGTCCTTCCGACGATCAGTTACCAGTCTGCTTCGATGGCGTGAGTTAAGCAGTTACGCAGTAGTGTGTGTGCTCTTATGTTCATTTCTTTAAATATACTATATTCATATTCTATCATCTACAACAGGCATGGAACTAAAGTGAACGCAGCGGCCGATTTTCAGAGGCAACGCCTTCTTTCTCCCGCCGCACGTCTTGGCCCCCGCGGCGGCCATGGAGCTTGGAGCGCCTCAGGCCCGTACCATATGAACCGCGTGTGGCGCGTTGACAAAAAAAACGCATAGACAATCGTGCTCTCTGGGACGATGTGGAAACCTATTGATACAATGTCACCTTAATACGCCACGCGCGGTTCATATGGTACGGGTCTGAGGCGCTCGAAGCTCCTAGGCCCGCTGCGGGGGCCAAGACGCGCGGCGGGAGAAAGGAGGCGTTGCTTCCGAAAAACGGCCGCTGTGTTCACTTTAGTTCCATGCCTGATCTACAAAACCCGTTATTACTGAGCCATCCCATCTACTACATTGTAAAATTTTTAATTTATCTGTGCTAAGAAAGGATGCTAATTTGTCGAGACTGGCGTTGAGAAATTTGTACGAATCGATGAACCGCAATTTAATACAATTTCGCGAGTCTGAATCAGCCGTATCTTCGACATTTTTTGTGAAAGAAATATACTTTTCTTTAGTTATGGGTAATACGTCAACGTGACCTTCGAAAGCGATAGCTATTTCCTCGATAATGAAATGTGAATCATAGCCGGATAAATTGTGGAAAACTATGGGGATGTAAAACGCGTTTTTATAATTTAAATTGCACTCCGTATGTGCTGGGCCTCTAAACCGTCCGGACAGATGGCAATGATCGTGGACTCGTACATCGCTAGCCTCGAATTGTTTTTCGCAAATATGACAGTGTGTTGCATTGCGAAATGTCGACAACTGTTCGGGAGTTAAATCCAGCATTGGAACATTACTGGACAAGATGGGTTTGACAAAGTTTGCAAAATTTTTCAATTCGTCTACGAACCATGAAACGCAATCTGCGTCGCGGGGACATCGATACGTCGATAGCGATGTATCGTACGAACAATGCATATAATAGGCAATACTGTGTACTTTATGGTGCTGATACGCGCATAATTTATCACCCATTCGGTGACTGTCCTCCGTTTTTTCGATGATGCATTCCAGATCTGCATATATCACGAAAGGGAGCCGCTCCTTCCTGCAATGGTTGTCGAAGTTGAGGAGATTTTTGCCTTCGCTGGGCAGCAGGATGGCGCAGTCGTTCATCTTGCCACAGTCCAGCGAATGAAGCTCCAACTTCGCGGCAGATCCGAAATAGTGCATGCATCTGTAAACCCAAAATTTTTTTTTATTTAATTTGTTTCGCGAGACATTTCATCATTTTATATACATACCGATCACAGATGAATTTCTTGGCTTTATTCTTGCTCAGCTGTGCGCTCACCAGCCGGGACAAGTTCTTGATCCATACAAAGTGTCCTACATCGCCGTGCTCTTGATTCGGTGTGTAGAGCAGATTGACGTGTTGATCCCTTTTTTGGTTGGTGAGGCGCAACGGAAAGACCGTCTTCGTCTTCTCCATCTCGAAGCTGTACACGTTGATGGAGATTTCGTTCAACCGCACAAATTTTCCAATTTGCCTCAGGGACATTGGGAACTCAATGCCCTGAAGATTTAATATGGAAGTATAGTGCGGGTATGAACTTGGACGATCGGCATTTCTTTCCGCAGGATGGAGAGCGGCGACCACTGCCCACGCGAAACACGCATTGTCTGGGGATTGCACATTGATCGTTGCATTCTTCAACAATAAATCCTGTGGCAACTTGAAGTGGCACCCCGCGCGCAGCGGATTGTACTTGTTGACATTGACGGTCAGGTTGAGGATTCTCGTCAATGCCCATCCGCTGTCGCGTTCCTGGAACTCTTCCAATGATGTCAGGGTGGGTTCGACGACGCTTCGTTGGTACCACTCCTGTAGATCGGATGTGCGGAAGAGTTCGCAGTTCCGGGTGTTGATGCTCTTACTTGCACGTTTATCGCCCGCCACAAATTCGCCGTTGAACACTGTGTTCACTTTGAGGTTCCGCTGTTTCCTCAAAGCACCCCGCACATGTTCCAACACAATGGTTCCTGCATCCTGGAGGAAGTTGCGCGGCTCGATATAGTTCGAATTTAGCACGGCACCGGTTAATACGCGATTATCGAACGCAGCGTCTATTTCGCGCCACAAAAGTCCTGTGCTCGAATGTCCTGCACCATCATGCACAAAACGGCCGCGCAACGAATATTTTAGTCCTTCGAGCTGCGCGATTCGAGCAACCAACGATTGCCGAACACCGATCGATAATCGAGGACGTTTTACGCGGCTGTGTTCTTCTAAAGAATCGATGCACTCGTTGCACCGTTCTTCCCACGCGAGGTATTCTTCCCGCGAAATCAATCGTGCGGATTGATCCAATAATTGGCGGATTACTTGCGCGAATTCTTCCATGATCGTAAATGGAATGTAAATGTAATGTCTTTTCCTCGCAACACGTTGCAACGATTTGAAGTTTTGTACAGTTTGGAGCGCGCTTTTATGACCGGTGTCATGATTTGCGATCTCTGTCTTACTCTTTCGACGATCCAACCCAACATGGTTCTATGCAGTTTCTGCTGATACAGCAAAATTCTTTCTATGATTCACGCGTATGGCGAATTGGCGCGCAAAAGTATTATATTACATTCAGCATGTGTTGAGACTTTTATCCTTGAGGATTGGGGCTCAAGTTACATACGATCTTTCGATATGCTGCGACGTTAAAATTGAAATACATTATGGAAAATTCGGATGCTTTAAAATAAAATGCTGTGGTGGGGGAAGCAATTGTACCTCTATTTAAGCCAGTCTCCCGAACGCCATTCAATCAATCGCTCAGTAGCCTCAGTGACTTTCGACAAAACAAATTGTGCTCTGAAAAAATGTGTAGTACCAGTGCCGAAGGAAACGCCGGACACATGAATTATTACGTTCCGATCGTGCAAGATGATGGCATAGCTCAATGCGGGGAGGATACAGTTGCTTGGTAAGGCTTAATTTTCACATCTTCTCAAAATTTTTTATGTTTATTCCTAATACGAGTGAGCACTTTCATAGCTTTGATTGTTCTCTTAGTCCGCGCCGAACATCGCGGATCATGGTCAGAAGATACGCATTAACATCTATGGGCAGCAAATATTTGGAAATTGGAATCGACGTAGGTCGTACGGCCGATGTAGAAGTTCTTCTCGGCGACAATCATGGAAATCATCTCATATTATCATGGCATACATGGGGTCTACTATTCGACAACCGTAATAACATCGAAGAACGTGCACGATTACCTGGATTATCTTCGATGCAGATTGATGATTTATCGTTGGACTTTTTTCGGATCTCTGATTCGCCAATTATAAAGATGACACATGGTGATGATACAGTGTATTTCACACTGGATACAGCAATATTTTTATTTAGTCTTCAGCAATGTATAGAGTATTTGTATCCGCGGCTGTATCAAACTGCAGAAGATGCGAGTGAAAAATTTGAAACTTTTGTTAACGTGCTACGGCAGAGCGATGTTGCCTGCGAAACATTAGATGCTCGTCGTGCTGCTAAAATAATACGTGATAGCAAATACTACGACGAGGAGTATCTTGTAGATTGCGAACTGGTAGCATGCGCCATCAGTGATATTCTAGTTGAAGCTCGTAGGAAGAAAAAATGTTAAATTATATTCTTTTATTTTAAATTTCTTAAACACATATTCTGTCTCCATTTTATTTACTCGTCTTCCTCCTCGCCTCCTAATTCTAAGATTTGTAGACACTGCATAAATCTATTTCGTTCTTCGCGCCGCATGTCACATAATGGTTTGGAAAAATATTTGGGGGTGGGTCATTCACTCCCTCCGGTTAGGTCTGAAAAAGTTCTCGGGGGTCATTCCCTCCCTCTAAAAAGTTTTCGGCGGTGGGTCCAGTCTACGCGGCGGCTCGGCCTGGAGTGATCCCCTCCATCATCGCGGCTTCCCCCACTCCGCGGCTCGTGCGCGCGCAACCGGTTTTCCTCTCCCCGCATGCCCCGCGCCCATGTTTCCCTCCGCCGCGCTCCCCCGCGCGCCCTCACTTCCCCCCGCCCCGCGCTCCCCTCAGAGGACCTGAGTTGGAAACCGCTTTACCATACTACTTTTACAGTTAGTGAACTTAATCAAAGATATGATATACGACTTATCATACCGCACTTTTTAAAAAAACAAAAGCAATTTTCAAAAGCAGAAGCAATCATTGGGCGTTCAACTGCGAAAGCACACGTTCATATTGAACGAAGTAATACAAAATTAAAACTTTTCATATTTTTTCTTCAAAACTGTCTATTGGTCTTATTAATAAATTAGAATAAATTTTTACTAGATATTTTTATTATATGTGCTATTATGAATCTAACAAGGGGAGTCCACAGTGAGGTAGTCATCGATTTTGATGAGCCTTGGCACGATGAATCTATATCGAAAATAAGTAAATACGTGTCCGAGCGTTTCTGCCATTGGGCCTTAATAACAGAGAAGTTATTAATAATAAGTTAGTAATAAAGTATGAAATAAATATACAGACACAAGCGGAATCGAACTCACGACCGCAACAACACCACGCCGACGTCATACCGAACGCTCCACGGCATATTCTTAAACTGAGGTTATGGCTTTTATGCTTTCCATCGACGCTATGTTAATATAATGTTAATATAATTTACATGCAATTATCTCTGTTATTAAGGCCCAATGGCAGAAACGCTCAGACACGTATTTACTTATTTTCGATATAGATTCATCATGCCAAGGCTCATCAGAATCGATGACTACCTCACTGTGGACTCCCCTTGTAAGTAATCTCATTCTTAAAGACAATGAATTTTAATAAAAGTAAGGGTAACAATAAGTTAAAACATTTAAATATTCTTTCATACAATGTCTATATTAAATGAACATTAAAAACAAATATAAAAATACACTCTTTCACATATATTGTGCAACATATTGTCAAAATATAACGACTTTAATGAAAATAATGAATGTGTTGTATATTTGTGATTAAAACTTATGGGAATAATCTTTATTCTTTTATCAAACGATGAATAAATTAATAAGTCTGTAGATAGTAGATTTAGGATTGCCATACTTATTTGGAGTTGGGCATAATACAAATGTTTTTTTTTTAAATTAATTCAACATACTCCTTTTATAAGTATTTAATTAATTCAACTCAATCATGCACATTGCGTTTCTTTGCAACTATAGGACATTTAATTTCAATAAGTTTAAACAATTCCATCAGGAGAGCACCCTAACCAAGGATTAGTTTTCGAGACAACTAGACCACCCACTACAGCACACTTTGTTACAGGAACGTTGCAGAACCGTTGCTGTATCTTAAAATGTTGCAGGCTGCAGTGCAATTCTACTGCAATATTGTGGAAACATTGCCGTGGAATACTGCAATGGCCACGTTTGTGCAATGTGTCACGTCCCGGGTGAGGTATTTGGAACGATGACTATGGGGGGAAGGAAAGTTAGGCGCGAATCTTACATCCAGCACGCTGAGGATTTTAAAGGAGTTCAGGCACGAATCTTACATCCAGCACGCTGAGGATTTTGAAGGAGTTCAGGCACGAATCTTACATCCAGCACGCTGAGGATTTTAAAGGGAAAGTCAGGCGCGAATCTTGCATCCAGCACACTGAGGATTTTGAAGGAGTTCAGGCACGAATCTTGCATCCAGCACACTGAGGATTTTGAAGGAGTTCAGGCACGAATCTTACATCCAGCACGCTGAGGATTTTAAAGGAGATCAGGCGCGAATCTGGCATCCAGCACACTGAGGATTTTAAAGGAGTGTTAGGAGCGAATCTTACATCCAGCACACTAAGGATTTTAAAGGAATTTAGGCGCGAATCTTACATCCAGCACGCTGAAGCTAAAGGGAGATCAGGCGCGAATCTCAAATCCAACACTCTAATCGACCAAGGAAGGTTTAAATAGTGAATACACACCCGGGGAACACCCGTTAGAGCACCTTATGTTTGTTTTGATTTCGGTAACAGGATTTACCGTTGCATTTATGTAAAGAAAGCCACACGTAATACTTCCGTGAATTGCACGGCTCACGCAAAAGTATGTTTGTAAACAGTGGAACCGTTCTCGCGTTCACGAACAGAAATCAGCTGATACTGCAGCCTGTCTTAGTTTGGAATCTTTGTAACCAAAGGATGCGCACAATAATTCGAAGCGTGATTTTAAAAATAGAGAGGTTTATTTACTTTAAACACGAGTACGTTATTACTGTTTAATAGTAATTGAACACAATATACGAATGTGAACATGAAACATAATATATGATAATTAAATATTTTGACATAAGCAATAAGCGTTAATATGAAAAATAATAATATGAATAGTTATACAAACAATAAATGATCGCAATAAGCGTTGATATAGAAAAGTAATATAAATGACCGCAATAAGCGTTGATATAGAAAACAAAATAAGTATTCGCAATAAGCGTTAATATGAAAAGTAATAATATGAATAGTTATACAAACAATAAATGATCGCAATAAGCGTTGATGTAGAAAAGTAATATAAGCGTTCGCAATAAGCGTTAATATGAAAAGTAATAATATAGAAAGCAATAGAAACGGTAATACAAAATATAAATGATGGTGGTTATATACAATATTATAAATGGTAATGTAATAGCTTACAATGTTTGATGAACGGTGATTGTTGGTCACTGAATTTAATGCTTAATAACACTAAACAAGACGAATCTTAGAATAATAATGAGTTCTTCGCGATACAGTTTGAATGTGGTAAAGAATATACTTTCCATACGGAAGTTTGGTTGATAATGAAACTTCGGCCTCTCGGGACCTCATATTTATGTATCCTTACAGGAATGTTGCGGGGGTACGCGCGGTAGGAACCTTGACATATTTAACAAATAAGTCGCAATAGGACTTCCGGGTTTTTTATGAACGGTACGTCTATTAATAGACATATTTATGTCACGTACGCCAAATATTCGTCGTAATTAGACCTTTGGGGTTTTATGAATGGTAAAAGGAGATACTCAACCCGTCGAATGGATTTTGGGTGTTTAAATAGGAAAGGGGTTATAATTGAGTTTGAGGGACTTTGATGGAGTGATTTTGACATATATGGGAAAGTATTTAGAATAGTACCGCGCGAAAACTAGTGGGATATCACAAATGTTTCGGCAATAATGCGCACACATTGTCGTGGAATATTACGCACACACTGCGATACAATACTCGCAGAATATTACGCACATATTGTGGTACAATACTGGGGGAATACAGCGCACATATTGCGGTGCAATACTCGTGGAATATTAGATGTCCCAATAACCGCCAGTGTCCCTATTATTGTTATTTAATTTATTTTACTTAATAAAAACGTAATGTATAAAGTATAATGTACAATAATAATGAGAAGAACAGTCCCAATTTAATAATAATCTTTTTGGATACTATTCTTTATACGTCACTTATACGGTCTTACAGATTTGCACTTGCAACTTACATGGAGCGTTGCTGTAATGTCGGCCACACAAGACGGTCTTACATTGCACTTGCAACATCCGAGGGAATATATATGAACACGAACAATGTGATATAAGTAATTAATACAATTACTTAATTAACACTATAGGGTTTAAGCAAACTGTTAAACAGTGTACAACAACAAAAGATATTTGTAAAGAAGTCTGAGCTGTGAAATGTAAATCCACAAACACTAAAAACTAGAAAATAAAAAATATATATAAAAAAGTATGTTAAACGATTTGATTAAAAATGCACTAAAAACTTAAAAAAAAAATTCTTGTACTACAATTTAGATGGTGTTTGGCACTATAAATAAAATCATGGAGCAGAATATTTCATACCAGAATATGAATCAATTTAATACAGCATCAAGCGTCGAAATGAATTTGTTGTAAGATATCCGCCTGCACGATTATGAAGATGAAATGGGATTTGTCAAAATGAGCCTTCGATTTTTAATAATTTGAGTTTCAAATTTTACACAGTAAGAGTATAAGTTCGAATTCGTCAGCGTTCATATCAATCAACGGTTGTAGCTGCGGCGGTAAAGTATTCGTCTATTATGCTACAGGTCGTGGGTTCGAATCCCCCTGGGAAAAATAATTTTCTGTGAGAAAATGACACCACTCGGGCGTTATACAACCTACGAATTCTGCACATATTCATGTTGTCGCGTCCCTCACAGGCACATATATACCGTTGCGGGACCATTGCTGTAAAATCTCCGAAATGTTACGTGACCATTACTACAAAATCTTCGAAATAATGTTGCAGAAATATCTCCTGCAATGTTGCACAGAGGGGGACATAGCAATTTACTTGTAACTTCTCGGGAAAATTTCGTGTAATATTCCACCACAAGATAACTAAGATATTGCTGAAACAAAGAGTGCTATAGGGGACATTCTACTACTTCTACGGTCATCAATTCTTTATATGCCTCACGTCCAATAGGTTTTTCTTGTCCGTATTTTGAATTATCATTACTAAATGAAGCACCGTAAAAGTAAGATATCTAACATTAGATTGTTTTCCAATCAAGGGATGTGTTATTACGGTAAATAAAAAATGAATCAGCATTACTAGCTCTCACTCGGAACTGTCTTTTACTATGCCAAACACTACCCAGATAACCATCTGTCTGCAGTCTGGCATGAGAGCGCAGAGTCTGGCGTCAGAACCGTAGTTGTCTGTGTCCGCTTTTGGAGATGTTCTGAGGTGTAAAGCCTGATGTCAATGCCTGATGTCCGATCGGCAGCAGATCGACAGCAGATTCTGCCGTCTGCTTGGCACAGCCAACAGCGCCATCTGAGGGCCAGAATTACCCAACGATTCCCTACGCGTGACGTCACATGGTTGTCCCTACTCACCAACACATGTGTACCATAATTGCTATAGATGTATCCCTACACTTACATAACCATTAAGCAGATTCTGCAATTTATTAAATAATTAATTCTACTTATTTAAAAAATGTTACGTTTTCCGCTCGACATAATAAAGATTTAATGTATAACAGTAACAGAACATCAACTTGTACAAGAACAACGGTAACGAATACAATCTCTAATATAGCAATATAAGTTTCGATGCGTCTGCTCTCAATGGCGTCTGTATCTCAAGTCAGCTTGACAGGCGATCGATCGGATCGATTATGTAATAATGCATAGGATCGGTGATTACAATTGTTACAAACTAATATAAGTAATAATAATAATAAATCGTCTTTATTCTATTATAATATAAGATACAAACACAGTAGAAATTATTATAACGCAGATACAGAATGGGCGAGGCTCAGCGAAGCTCTTATTACGCCTAACCCAAAGTAGCGCATATAAATTTAAAGAGGGACTTACAACATTTACATTTACAAATCCACGTCCCGTAATCACTGGTACCTAGTAGGGGCGATATCAGAAAATTGTATTCAATATTTTCGACTTCTTTTTTGTGTAGAAGCATCATGTTCCCTGCTGTGCTAGCGCTGAAATCAAACACAATATTACCTAGTATAAAATTAAACGTAACGTATGAATAAACAGGATGCATGCGATACTTACTTCAGCTAAATCTCCACACAGTACACACCCTAGACCAGGCCCCATAGGGTGCAAATACCTCCTGAAATTCTGGGACTGTTACGTTGCTAACCACTGCATGGGCTGCGGGAGAACTGCATAAGTGTGCGGTCATCCATGCAGGCTCGTACATGGACGCACACTCATGCAGTTCTCTCACAAATCTCGCAACGGGTAGCAATGGAACAGTCCCGCGCTCGGCTGTTGCCCGGGTCCTAGAACTTCAGGAGGTATTTGCACCCTATGGGGCAGGCCTGCCCTAGACGATCATGCATGCTCCTGCGAACATTAACATTTATAAGAAAACATGTGTTAAATGATTATCTACTAAACAAGACGCTAAACATTCGCACTTCGCGCATAACCATACATTTCTGTCTCCCAGGTAATGTGAATCTCGATTTCCGCGATGTATATAATTAGAAATTATTCAATTCCATAATTACGTTTGCCCTCTGGATAGGTCGAGATGATTTGTCTGGATAAGGATGGAAGAAATTACTTGCAATATTCTTCGATTTTGTCGGCACTGACTGCCACTGCCAGTGACTGCCACCTCAGACCTCGAAAACGAACGTAAACTGGACGTAGTCTTGACCAACGCTTTTGAATCGACGCTTGGATTGGCTGCGCCATAATGCCGAAACTCGTGATTGGTCAAGATTCTACGTCCAGTTTGCGTTCGTTTTCGAGGTCTGAGGTGGCAGTCACTGGCAGTGGCAGTCAGTGCCGGCAAAATTGAACAATATTTCAAGTAATATCATCCATTAATATCCAGACAAATCATCTCGACGTATTCAGATGGCAAAAGTAATTATGGAATTGAATAATTTCTAATTATCTACGTCGCGTTAATCGCGATTCACATTATCTGCGAGACAGAAATGTATTGTTATGCGCGAAGTGTGAATGTTTAGCGTCTTGTTTCGTACATAATAATTTAACACATGTTTTCTTATAAATGTTAATGTTCGCAGGAGCATGCATGATCGGCTAGAGTGTGTGCTGTGTGATGATGGAGCTGAAGTAAGTATCGCATGTATCCTGTTTATTCATACGTTACGTTTAATTTTATACTAATGTTCTATTTGTTTTCAGCGCTAACACAATACGGAATATGGTGATTCTACAGAAAAAAGAAGTCGAAAATATAGAAAATTTTTTGATATCGCATCTAATAGGTACCACTGGTTACGGGATGTATTGTATATGGATTTATAAATGTAAATATTGAATGTTCTTCCTCGAATTTATATGCGCTACTTATATTATTCTCTAACAATTGTAAAGAAAGAATAAATATTTTTGGAAATAAGTAGAATTAATTATTTAAGAACTGCACAATCTGCTGGGAGGTTATATGGGGCTAGGGATACACCTACAGCAATAACGCTACATTTGTGTTGGTGTGTAGGGACAACCATGTGACGTCACGCGTAGGGAATTGTTTGGTAATTCTGGCTCTCAGATGGCGCTGTTGGCTGTGCCAAGCAGACGGCAGAATCTGCTGTCGATCTGCTGCCGATCTGACATCAGGCACTGACATCAGGCACTGACATCAGGCTCTGCACCTCAGGACATAGCCAAATACGGACACAGACGACTACGGTTCTGACGTCAAACTGTGCACTCTCATGTCAGACCCTGCTACCAATCTGATCTCAGACTAGAGACAGATGGTTATCAGGGCACATTTCTTGAGACGTTTGACATGTAATATGCTAAGAAATTTTAGTAATTCTGAAATATCCTGAAAGTCGATTATGTTTGAACCTTACTCAAAAGAAATAGATAAAGCATTATTATTTCCAAGAATAGGACTATGTCTTCCATATAGTAAAACAATTTTACATAAAGTGTTGAGCTTAACGTTTGAATATTATTGTTTAAGAACAATATTCATATTAATTTAAGAATTAATACGTACTATTGTGTCAATCCATAGACACATTGTAGTTGATTTACACATATAAATATTTAAATATACCTCAGTTTATGTGTAAGAAATAATCTGATTGGTAAATATGCAAAGTAACTTGATAAAGAATAAAAACAATTGAATTATTTACACAAATTTTATTTTAAATTATTGTATGTATAAAGGGCATAAAAAATGGTTTAAAAAAAGTAATAATAGTGCTTTGTTAGAGATGTTTCGGAAAAGCTTTGGAGATTCTTTGCATGAGATGCATTGGAAAGGTTTTCGAGATGCTTTGCTAGAGATGGTTTAGAGAAGGTGCTTAGGATGCAAAGCATCCTAACATCACTTTTGCATGATAATAAATCATTACCAGATTTCCCATTTTCAGACGGGCCAGGAGTTGATGGTTTTGACGTTGTCTTTTCCTTTTCTACTTTATTATTTTTCAATGTGTTGTTTTTTTTTTTAAAAATCATTTGTGTAAAATCAATGACTTCACTTCATATTCTTCCAACGCCCATTTTTTTAGCATTCCATTTACATATTTTATCGATACAAAAAATAATTTTCCAAATCGTTTCTAAAACGAAAATCAAGTATCACTATTTTAATTAATACTATTATTATGATGAATGATATAAATCATATTTCATTTATGATGAAAATAATATAGTGGAAAGATCGAAATACTTACCGATTACAGAATAAAAGCACTACTACAGTATATTTGCAAGCACTTCCTAACGCTGCATTATATGTACATAGGTACCTACAACTCATCCCAATGATTCGTCCATCTTTTAAGATGTCATCATTAATTTCATGAGGACCATCTTTTAAATTTGAAGTGTGAAAACAAAATGCAATAATCTGGCAAACATCATTGTTATTTTCACCATTATCACCAATAAAAGTTTTGGTCTGAGCTGTAGCACACGCAAATTTACAAATTTCGTGAACAGAAATTCGCATTACTTTTCCAATTAAAAGAACATTAAATTGTTAAATGTTATTACTGAGTATTTATTCGGAATGTTTGGTGGGATCCGGACCTACTTTCAATAGTTTGCCAACTTACCACCAGAGGGCTGAAATCTAAGCCACGCCTCCACTAAATTTCCCAATAGGCGTCGTGTAGAGTAGCTAAAAGGTTAAAACATTCAAACACCAAATTGTAGAAAAAAAGACAAAGACACATCCTATTAGTTACCCCCTTACATCCGATCTATCCATGCACTACATTAAGGATAAAGTCATAAAATGAAAACCAGAACATTAGTTTCTGAGGCCTGTAGAACTAATATATAATTGAATAAAAATATTATTTCTCCATTTAAGAAAGTAATGATACAGAAACAACTAGCCTATTGTTTATCAGTACCATGAATTTTAAAATAAACCGTTTGCAACAGCATTTCACAATAATTATGATTAAACAATTGAAAAACGAAAAAGTAAGTAAATGTAAAATATGTTAAATACTCCATCATTAAAAGGAGATAATTTTTCCCCATTTTCCGGCGCAAATTGCATTCAGATATTTTTTATAGTTCCAAAATTTTCCGAAAATAGGCCCAAATTCTTCAGCCTGGGCTACTACAGCGTCAGCGTGGTGTGCCGCAACTTGACCGTGGCATAGGCAGGCATTTACACGTAGAACGGGATCGACGCCATCGCACTCTTAAAATGGCTACCGCTTTCTTCCTCGTCTGCTACCTCAAATTTAATATCCCCTGGCGAAAGCCAAAAACATCCTGCGCCCTTTACTGGCATTTAAAAGACCCTACACTTTCAACATCAGCTCATAGTTGGCGGAAGTATCGACATATGATTGTAGTAGAATAACTGAATAACTGATTGCAAAATAAACTGTACGTCAGCGCTGTCCAAGGTCACTCCCGCGGGATATTGGGGTTCTCCCACTATTGTCCGCGTTGTCAGGGATACCGCGCGACGCTAACCGCGAAGACGCTTGCCCGGCTAGCCCGTCGTGGAAGCCTTCGTAGCGTTGCACGGTCTCCTTGACAACGGAAGGCACGCTGTGCGAGAGGAAGATTGGAAGGGGAAGCTGGCGCGTGAGGGGCCCCTACGCTGGACAGCGCTGCTGTACATGGTAAATCCGTCGTGCGTCTGCCGCCACTGGACGCACCTAGGCTTGCCTGCTCGCGCGGCCCGCTGCCTGTCGAGTTGCCGTAAGTCAGGTTGATTCGGGCGTTCCCGACGCCAATATTTAACCATTGATTATTAATAAACGAAGCACCTACCGCAATTTCGTCACTGTTGATTTTCGACTTATATTCCCCTGCATATAACCCCCCAAAGTGTTGACTATAGGCAGAGGAATACCTTGTATAGAACAGTATTCTTCAACTATCAGATCGATTTGGACTCTATGTTACAATCTCGCCGCCGTGCCACGGTTTGTGTTTCCCTCTTGTTTTGCGAAAGTGAAAGAGAGTCATAGGACTGAAAGAGGGCGATATGTATGGTTCGAGTTACACGATATATCGATGGCTTGACACACAAATATCGTTTGTCCACTTTTAGCGTTTTTAAGAAAAACAGCTTTCAGGGACATACAATGAACAAAAATACTATTTTTTACAAATTTATAAAGTAGATATAAATGTGATTTTTATACAGCTTAACCCTCGGTTGTCACACTGGGTCAAATTGACCCTGCGTTCGACTTTGCGATCAAATATCCTTAAGGCATCATTCAGAATTATACTAATGGCGCCTGTGATATCCCACTATTTTTCGCGCGGTATTATTCTAAATAAAATCCCAAATATCTCAATATCACTCCACCAAAGCCCCTCAAACTCAACTCTTACTCCATTTCCTCAATCGATGATCACCTTGACGATGTACCTTAGTGGTCCCCATCTCAAGATGGTCGGTACGAAAAACCCCTTCTAACTATTCGCCCGAAGAGGCACGAATTCCCTTCTTCATACTAAATCTAAACAAGTCCCTCGTCCCAAAAACCTCTTAAATCGAGACCACGTCTCACCCCTTCTCTACGACCCTCCAAGTCGAGCCCACAAATTACCCCATTCCCATTAAAACATCCAAAATCCATTTGACGGGTTAAGTATCTCCTTTTACCATTCATAAAACCCCAAAGGTCTAATTACGACGAATATTTGGCCTACGTGACATAAATATGTCTATTAATAGACGTACCGTTCATAAAAACCCCGGAAGTCCTATTGCGACTTATTTGTTAAATGTGTCAAGGTTCCTACCGCGCGTACCCCCGCAACATTCCTGTAAGGATACATAAATATGAGGTCCCGAGAGGCCGGAGATTCATTATCAACCAAACTTCCGTATGGAAAGTATATTCTTTACCACATTCAAACTGTATTATTATTCTAAGATTCGTCTTGTTTAGTGTTATTAAGCATTAAATTCAGTGACCAACAATCACCGTTCATCAAACATTGTAAGCTATTACATTACCATTTATAATATTGTATATAACCACCATCATTTATATTTTGTATTACCGTTTCTATTGCTTTCTATATTATTACTTTTCATATTAACGCTTATTGCGAACGCTTATATTACTTTTCTACATCAACGCTTATTGCGATCATTTATATTACTTTTCTATATCAACGCTTATTGCGATCATTTATTGTTTGTATAACTATTCATATTATTACTTTTCATATTAACGCTTATTGCGAATACTTATTTTGTTTTCTATATCAACGCTTATTGCGATCATTTATATTACTTTTCTATATCAACGCTTATTGCGATCATTTATTGTTTGTATAACTATTCATATTATTATTTTTCATATTAACGCTTATTGCTTATGTCAAAATATTTAATTATCATATATTATGTTTCATGTTCACATTCATATATTGTGTTCAATTACTATTAAACAGTAATAACGTACTCGTGTTTAAAGTAAATAAACCTCTCTATTTTTAAAATCACGCTTCGAATTATTGTGCGCATCCTTTGGTTACAAAGATTCCAAACTAAGACAGGCTGCAGTATCAGCTGATTTCTGTTCGTGAACGCGAGAACGGTTCCACTGTTTACAAACATACTTTTGCGTGAGCCGTGCAATTCACGGAAGTATTACGTGTGGCTTTCTTTACATAAATGCAACGGTAAATCCTGTTACCGAAATCAAAACAAACATAAGATGCTCTAACGGGTGTTCCCCGGGTGTGTATTCACTATTTAAACCTTCCTTGGTCGATTAGAGTGTTGGATTTGAGATTCGCGCCTGATCTCCCTTTAGCTTCAGCGTGCTGGATGTAAGATTCGCGCCTAAATTCCTTTAAAATCCTTAGTGTGCTGGATGTAAGATTCGCGCCTAACACTCCTTTAAAATCCTCAGTGTGCTGGATGTAAGATTCGTGCCTGAACTCCTTCAAAATCCTCAGCGTGCTGGATATAAGATTCGTGCCTGACTTTCCTTCCCCCAATAGTCATCGTTCCAAATACCTCACCCGGGACGTGACAGCGCCATGTAGTAGTATTTTCATGTATCCTCTACAAGTAGAAATACTTCCCGACTGTATTGAAGCGTCAGTGCGTGTTTGAAAGCCGTCGAAATTTGAGGTAGGGTCAAATTGCCCCATGTGTGACAACGGCGTCGTTTTTACTCCAAATCGGATATTTTTGTGTCTGAAAGCAACCAGAAAAGTAAGAATAGAAGTATTTTCATACGAATTGTTTTTTCTTTTACTGAAGCGACAATCAGGACACATTTGCTATTTTATTACGGGACACAAATGCAGTGTCCCACATGCTTGCGCCCGATGTGCGACCGGCACCGTACTTATTTATGTAATGACTGTGGCAGTCTGTAATAGACTTATTTTTAATTTAACATACTTTGTTATTGCTGAAATTAAATTTTATGTTCTCGGAATAATAATACAAAAAATTTTCCTATACAAATGCAAGAGTTTTTCAACCCAAATGATGCCACCATTCAGTTTGCACAATAAATACCTTTTTTGAATGCTCCGATATAGGACTATTTTTTTTATCCAAGCAGCATATCTCAGGAGTATAACTGTAAATTTTTGGCTGAAAATATTAAAAATTAAAAAAGTTATGATTTTTTAAGCAAAAATCCTTTTTGTCGGAACTCTTATTGTTTCAATTTTTTTTTAACATGATAACACTTTAAGTGTTAACTTTCAACAATGGGCATATATTCTACAATGTTCAAACTTTATCTCAGAATTTTTTAGACTTAATTTAACAAATAGTTTTTAAATAACAACTGATTGAAAATTGGCAGAGTCAAATTGACCCAGTGTGACAACGGCGTTCGAAAAATTAGGTGTGACAAGCGAGGGTGAAAGAAACTGTCAAGAACTATTTGTAGCATATAAAACCTCAAATTTCACTGAGAGTGTCCAAATTATTCAACCGCTGTACGCCTTAGTGTAACCATCCGAATATCTACCGATCGAGACGCCAGGATATATTGCCCGGTCTTGATCTCCGCTCCTCCACCGCTCGAGACACGGGATATTGCCCGATCTCGATT
Source organism: Andrena chrysosceles (assembly GCA_963855975.1). Lineage (NCBI taxonomy): Eukaryota > Metazoa > Arthropoda > Insecta > Hymenoptera > Andrenidae > Andrena > Andrena chrysosceles. The sequence goes on along the minus strand of OY979768.1, from coordinate 26,782,281 downwards.
CCCGATCCTCCACCGCCTGAGACGCAGGATACGGCCCGGGCTCAATCGCCAATCCCCCACCTATCGAGACGCAGGATACGGCCCGGGCTCAATCTCCAATCCCCCACCTATCAACCTCCAATCCTCCTCCCCCCCTCCCACCGAAGAGATGCAGAATATTGACCGGTCTCGATCACCGATCCTCCACCGCACAGTGGGAAAAAATCGGTGCGTCACTGGCCAAAAATCTATAACGTTTGAACGGATGAAGATAAAGTAATAATTCTTTTTGCTTTAATGAAGTTGATGTGTCCTTCATTACTTAAATAATATTACGTTACTTATATTAACCCTCGGCTGTCACACTGGGTCAAAATGACCCAAAATTTGACTTTAAGGTATAATATCTGTGGGATCAGGAACCCCCATACCATAAGAGAGGGCACGGAACACCGACATCGGGGGGAGTCGGCGGTAGCCGAGGTGGCTAAGGCGGCTGGCCAGCGCGCAAATCTAGAGATCGCGGGTTCGAGTCCCGGTGAGGCGACTTCCCTTTTTTCCGTGATCCCTACATTTGGTGTCAGAAGTGGGATGGGGGGAGCACCGATCGCCACACGAAGCCGTCCGTTTGAGGTCGTTGTCTGCGACGTGAAAAATAATAGACACACGGTCATTGTCTGCGACGCGAAAAATAATAGACACACGGTCGTTGTCCGCGACGCGAAAAATAACGAGACACAAGTGCGACAAAATGACATTCGAGGACGAATGTCGTCGCAGGATGGCCGAGTGTGGGATCAGGAACCCCCATACCATAAGAGAGGGCACGAAACACCGACATCGGGGGGAGTCGGCGGTAGCCGAGGTGGCTAAGGCGGCTGGCCAGCGCGCAAATCTAGAGATCGCGGGTTCGAGTCCCGGTGAGGCGACTTCCCTTTTTTCCGTGATCCCTACATATCTTTGAGGCATCATTAAAAATGGTACTATTGGTGCCATGTAGTAGTAATTTCGTGCATCCTCTACAGGCGGAGACGCTCCTCCAGTCATTTTTTTAAGCAAACAAATTTTCAGGAACTTTTTCTGTAAAAATTTGTTTAAACCTGATGATAATTTAAATATTAACTTTCAACGATGGACATATATTCTACAATGGTCAAACTTGATCTAAAAAAATTTGCGACTTAATTTAACAGATTGTTTTTAAACAACAGCTGATTGAAAATTGGCTTGGATCAAATCGACCAAGTGTGACAACAGTGTTCGAAAAAATAGGTGTGACAATCGAGAGTTACATAATACTTAATTAAATTAACTAATACGATAATGTTACTCACAATATTACTATTTAAAATTCGAAAATTTCACTAATTTCTTTTGGCCACTCTTCTTGAATATCCTTCCCTTTTCGTTGCAGCCTTAAGGATGATATAAAAGGATCCGATGAAAGTACCATCATACAGAAGAGATTTTGATTAATTCTCTGCTTTGATACTTTGCAAGTGTTGTTAAGTCTTAACCTTCGATATTCTTTGTGATTAGCCTCCTGGGCTTCCTCAGACAATTCTCCGATTGGTAAAATATGAGAGCCAATAATATATTCACCATGGCTCAGAATTTTGTGAACTGTTGGTGTTAAATTTCTGTCTGGATACGTTTTTTTAAATAAATTTAGGGTAGTTCTCGCACACTTCACAAATCTTTGAGGATTCAATTTCAATCCACTATTGAGCATATTTAAAATATTATTAAATCTCACGACAATTTCTTCTTTTATGTTTAATATATTTGCTGTAATTTTAACATTTCCGAAAAATCGTCTGGCAGTATTGCCATCGGTCGTATTTCCAAACCCTTGTTTTGGTGTATCTACTATAAGGCCTAATCTTTCTCTAAATTCTTTTTGTATTCTTGTCTTTTCTTTTTTTATTTCTGATTTTATCTTATCCTGTTTTATATTTGGAAATCCAATAGATTTTTCATAAGCAACGTTTAAAAAAAACTCCATAAATCGAATCCTTGCATGTAAAGGAGATAAACCAAATTCAGCATTATGTTCCGGGGCATTTTTGCCATGGGAATTAAATTGTTTCATAGTTTCAGAGGATATCACACATCTAGTGGTCGCTAAAGTTCCCGAAGCATGTTGGGCTACTTTTCCATCAACCATCGTGAAAAAGAGTTTGTGTTTAATTTTTATATTTTTTCCGTGTATTGTTGTGTTGGTTTCCTTTAACGCGCGTATCTCATTTTTAAGATTTGTATCTTCCAATTGAATTAACTCCTTCGTTTCTTATATATATTTAAACCTGAGTGGTCGGTGACGGCATGTGATTTTCCATACTTCGATGGCATTCTCTTCACTATCTGCAGCAAAAGGACATTGTTAAGTCCTAGAGGGAATTACTGACCTAAGAGCGTACAGCATATGCTATACACCGTTGGAAAGGTCTCGCCAAGACGAATCGATTCATACCATTTTTAACTTCGAAATCAGATGGGATAACCTCGAAAAATAGCCTCAAAATTCGAGACTTTGCGGTTTTGAACAAAAGAAACCGGTAGTAAAAGCCCATCCGGCCCGAGGGATCTCGGGTAGGCACCTGAGGAAAAACTGAGGGATGCAAGCGATACTCTAGCAGGTTGGGACAGCAAATGTGCCCCACGACCTTCATTTCAGTGCCGTGTTGGGCCTGCGTTTGCCGCATGGGCCCCGTTCCTAATGCTCAGGACGAAATCGCCAATGGATCAGTTGTTTTTCATGAACATACCTAATATCTTCATGATAGACGATTCGCAGGTATGAGTTGGGAATGTGCAGGTTAGCATTCAGACTAATGCGTCACTTACAATAGCGAATGGTTTTGAATGATTGAACGAAACATAATGATGCGAAGATGATTAACGCAAGAAGAATATGTATTTGTTTCATATAATGGCTTTAAGGCTCCCATACACGCGTGAGCCACTTGCCAAGCTGCTCGCGAACTGCAGACTCGGCAAGCATGCTCGCTGGTGTGTGGGATGAGGTATACCTAATTATATATGCATATCGAAAACAGGCTTGAGGATTTTAAGATTAATCATCTTCACATCATTATGTTTCGTTCAATCAATAAAATGTCAATCCATTCACTATTGTAAGTGACGCATTAGTCTTAATGCTAACCTGCACATTCCCAACTCATACCTGCGAATCATGAAGATATTAGGTATGTTCATGAAAAACAACTGATCCATTGGCGATTTCGTCCTGAGCATCAGGAACGGGGCCCATGCGGCAAACGCAGGCCCAACACGGCACTGAAATGAAGGTCGTGGGGCACATTTGCTGTCCCAACCTGCTAGAGTATCGCTTGCATCCCTCGGTTTTTCCTCAGGTACCTACCCGAGGTCCCTCGGGCCGGATGGGCTTTTACTACCGGTTTCTTTTGTTCAAAACCGCAAAATCTCGAAATTTGAGGTCATTTTTCGAGGTTATCCTATCTGATTTCAAAGTTAAAAATGGTATCAATCGATTCGTCTTGGCGAGACATTTCCAACGGTGTATAGAATATGTTGTACGCTCTTGGGTCAGTAATCCCCTCTAGGACTTAACATTGTCCTTTAACCTCAGCGGAACTAATGAAGTTATAAATAAATTTGCATCGGAAATGTCATTAGCATTTACGGAAAATGCTTGTTTATATTGATTCCGACCTCAGGATCCCCCAAAACCATACTTAGAATACAATATCAAATCAGCAGAATTTAATTTAGCTATTTCTTCTGGTAGCTTAGTTTGCAGAATTCTTTTAGCAGTGTGATCCAATAAATCTTGAAGAGGACATTCTACCGATATTTCCGTGGCTTTCCAATTGTCTGGCATTGAATTCTTCTTTGTTTCCGTAATTACAGATTAAGGAGGGAACACATACTTTACTCCTTTTTTTGTAGATGTTGAGTTAGGTTATGATATTTTGCCTTAGATAAACCTAAATCGAGGAAAATTGCCAAAGCTTCTTCAGGAGAAAGAGTATCTAATTCTGTCGGTGAAAATATGGCATCATATATCCGATCTATCTCTGATTTTTCTGCTTTTTCGATAGTCTCTAAAATTTTTGCTCTTTTATAATCGTGATTTTTTTTTATAATTGGGGATGATAATTTCTGGCATATCTATTTCTAAAGTGGATAAATTTTGGTTTATTTCAATCCTTTTTCGTCTTTTTGACCTGTCAGCACTCTCTTCATACGATTTCTTTGGTTGACCTTTTGAGGTGCTTGGTATCGGTACACTGCCAATTTCATTTAGTTTTTTTATGGAGAAAGTAGTTTCCAGCCGTCGGGAATTCTTCGTCAAAAACATTCCTTTATTATAATATGAAGATTTGTATTTACTTTTCATTTCATTGTAAATTCCAGCAAGGTTAATACTAAAGAATCGTGGTACATCTTCATATTTAACTCCACACTTCTCCGCTATCTTATAAACAAATTTTTGTTCACTAATACTAGTTTCTTCTATAAAGATATTAAATAAAAATTTATATGTATACTCCATTTTTATAACTATTATGCGAACACCACACTGAACTCAATTAAACTTATTTCAGAATAATTCACCGCAGTAAAATCACACCTTATCAATCACCAAACCTGTATACTTTTCTTTAAACTTCGATAATATGCGTAAACGGTTGGAGACGGATATTATTCTTTGCACACTCGTCAAGAACATATAGTAGAACAATACTACATTAACAGTCGAACGGTGGAACGTAGTGATACTTTTATTTCAAATAATGCAAGTAACTCAAAGACATTGTAGGCGAATGCTTGTAATTAAAAATAAATGTTTCTGTCTATACTTGGATCATTCTATCCTAAAACACTCAGAGTTTAATTATTTAACAAAAAAAGAAAACAAAAATATTTCAAAATATCAAGACAAAGAGTTAATCAAGATTTTTTCCGTATTATGTAACATCCATCGGATCCTTTAATATCATTTTTAAGGCTGCAACAAAAGGGGAAGGATATTCAAGAAGAGTGGCCAGAAGAAATATTTTTGAATATTAAATGGAAATAATGTAATGTTACTGATTGAATGTGTTAGAATATAAGGTAAATTTACTATGTATGTATGAATGAGTGTGTTAGAGAGAGTAAGTGGGAGATGCGCACTCAGAGGGAGCTGCGGTAGAGACTTCCTCCGAGACAAGGAGAATTGAGAAAGGAATCGAACAGTAAAGAGAACTGTATTGTATCAAGTTACAGAACAAGTGTAATCAAGCAGTATTATAGCAATCGATAATAAAATAAAAGTAAGTATCAAATAGAACGTGCAATAATTCATTATCTTAGAAAAAGAACAGTATAGTAATGAGATTTTATTGAATATGGTAGCGAGTCCGTGGTTTCGATAAAGCACGGAAAGTGAGGTTATGGAAACACGTGGAGGAAAAGGAAAAATTTTAAATAATTTACTTGAAGAGAACAATAAAGAAGAAGAGATGACTGACGAAATAAAGATACCCGTGTTTGATGGAAAAGATTACAGCACATGGAAGAAAAGGCTTTTGACTTTTTTGAAATTAAAAAAGTGTGTTGAGGCTTGCAAGCGAGAAAGAACGGCAGTGGATGCTGAAGATTCTTGGAATGAAAAAGACTTGAAAGCGGTAAATTATATATACAGTGCACTCTCAAATAAACAAATGGAATTTGTTAATGATGAAGAAACGGCTTATAAAATAATGAAGAAATTAGACGAAATGTATTTGAAGGAGTCGACGGCTCTACAGATTTGTGTGAGAAATAAATTGGAAAGAATTAAACTAAATGATTACACTGAAACCAGTGAATTCTTCAGCGATTTTGAGAAACTTGTTATCGAATTGAAAAATGCAGGTGCACAAGTTACGGAGAAGGAAAAATTGAATTATTTACTAAGAACCTTACCGAAGTCACTAAGCTACATTGGTGATTTTGTTGATGTTTTACCAGAAGCAGATAGAACAGTGGATTTTGTGAAAGACAAAATTAAAATGTATGAAGTAAGAGATAAAGAAGAAAATAAAAATGGGAGAAATCAAGGTACAGGTTCAAGTGCATTTAAGAGCGAAAAGAAGAAAGATAACAGAGTGTGCTATGAATGCGGCAAGGAAGGGCATCTGAAGTACCAGTGTACGAGCCAAACACAAAGCAGAGGTAGCAGTCAGCAACAGCAGAGAGGTGCGCGAGGCACATGGCGCACACATACACGCGGCCAGTGGCGCTCATCGCAACACCGCTTCGACAGCCGAGACTCGTGGCATCGTGGTCGAGGAGGTCGAGGAGGTCGTGGCGCACAGAGCGGAATCAGCTGGAATCAACACTACGAGCAGCGAGACGCGATGTATTCCCACGTCGGTGAGAACAACGAGCGAAATACCTTTTGTACAGTGGTATGTGAAAATAATATGATTAATAATGTAGAAGTTAATATATGCAAGAACAATATAGAATGGGTGCTAGATAGCGGATGTACCGACCACATTATAAATAATGATAGTTACTATTCGAATTCTATCAATTTAAAAGTCCCAGTTAACGTTAAAATAGGTGATGGAAAGGTTTTGAAAGCTACTAAAGTTGGGAACGTTTTTATTAACTCTGTAGTTTATAGAAATAAGGTAGAAATAGAATTGAGAAATGTATTTTTTGTACCAGAAATGGATAGAAATTTGATTAGTTTTGCGAAAGCGACTCGTAGAAATAAAATCATTGCTATAAACAACACGGCAAAGATCTTTAACGAGAAAAATGAATTGATAGCTATTGCATATAAAGAGAACGATCTGTATAAAGTAAAAAGTACGATAAAACAAGGGGAAGCACATGTGACTATAAATGAAAAAGCAAACATGACCCTGAAAGAGAAATACCATAGAATGCTAGGACACGTGAACTTTGGTTATTTAGAAACTTTATGTACAAATAATTTAGTTGTAGGTATGCCAAATAAATTAGAAAACGAGTACCTGAAATGTGGAACGTGTGTACAGAATAAAATGCATAATCTACCTTTAAAAAATAATAGGCATAGAGCTAGGGATATTCTGGAGATTATACACGCCGATTTAAATGGGCCACATAGCACTATAGGATACGAAGGCGACAGATACTTCCTAACATTTATAGACGATTTTAGTAAGGTTGCGAAAGTATACATCCTAAAATCTAAAAGTCAAGTATATGAATGTTTTGTAGAATATTTGAATCTAGTCGAAAATCTAACAGGGAAAAGAGTAAAACGACTGAGGTGTGACAATGGAAAAGAGTACATGAATCAAAATATTTATAGGTTAGCTAGAGAAAAAGGGATTCTTGTTGAACCATGTCCACCATATGTTCATGAATTAAATGGAACTGCAGAAAGATATAATAGAACGGTAATGGATACTGCTAGATGCTTACTAGCTGAAGCAAATTTAGATAAAAGATATTGGCCAGAAGTAGTCAAAACAGCAGTTTATTTAAAGAATAGAACGCTAGCAAATACACTAGATGTTACGTATTTAAATGGGACAGCATTCAATAATATTACTAGATGGTTTATTCTGCGAAATATTCCGGATCAAAGCCGGTTACATTTTTGGACACATGTTCACGACCGACAAGACACACGAAGAAGAACGGCGCGCGCATGCGCGTGACCGGCAGCAGCTGATCGGTCGATAATGTATCGATCGTCGATACATGACATCCCTCCCCTTTTACTTTCGCTTCACGGGAGCCCTTCACGAACGCTGGCATCTAACAGGCTGTCATTATATCGGTTGTTACTGCCCTCGACGCATTGCCTTCTTGGTCGAGCCCTTCGAATTGTCTCCTGGCGCTCCTCGTTTTCCTGCAACTCAGAAACTACATCTATGCTATCATAAAATGGTGTATCAATAAGGGAATCGCGAATAAGTTTCTGAGGTTCTTCCTCTGGCTCGGCCGGAGGTAGTTGTGCCAGTTGGTCGATGTCCCTCTTGTGTATCAGCCCTGTATCTCGTTCTTTAACCAGATAATTCCTGTTCCCCAGGACTTCAGTCACCTTTGCGGTAATCCACTTCGGTCCGTCTTTTCTGTAGTTCTTCATTCTGACCCTATCGCCAGCCTTCAATCTTCGAATGTTTGTGTTGGTGTATCCACTCTCCTCCCTTCCTAGTGGTTGTTTTTTTTGGGGTTTAATTTGTCCAGTGCCGTTTTCAGCGGTCTTCCCAGCATCATTTCTGCTGGTGATTTGCCTGTTGTTTGTGAAATGGCAATGTGCTGTTTCAGCAGTATCCTGGCGAGCTTTACTTCCCAATCGTCCTTCTTTAACTTTTCCAGAGATTTCATTGTTATTTGTACCATTCGTTCTGCTTGTCCATTCGATTGTGGATTGTACGGGGCTGTGAATATTGTTTTGATTCCATTCCTTTTGCAAAAGTTCTTCATCTCTTGTGAGGTGAATGCGGTTCCATTATCCGATACCATTGTATCCGGGATTCCAAAGGTTGCGAACAATCTACGCAGTGTCTTTATAGCTTCAGCCGAATTCGGAGCTTTCACTCTCCGTACTTCCAGCCATTTTGTGGTAGCGTCAACAATAATTAGGAATGCTTGTCCAGCGTGTGGACCGGCAAAGTCAAGGTGGATCCTGTTCCATGGTGTTTCCGGAGCTGTCCACCTCTGTGTGGGAGTTTTTGGCGGTGATGGTGCAGTTTCCATGCATTCACTGCAGTTTTTTACCATCACTTCGATATCGTGATCGATACGCGGCCACCATGCGTAGGATCGTGCAGTTGCTTTTGTCTCCACTATCCCTGGGTGGTTTGCGTGTAGGTATTGTAGTAGTGTTTTTCGTAGGCAGTTTGGAATTACAACTCTATTTCCCCATAGGATGCATCCTTTGTATGTTGATAATTCCTGCTTTTTTCCAGAAAGGGAAGTATTCGCTTGACACCTTTTTTGGCCATCCTTCTGTTATCCAATCTTCTACTTGTTTTAGCATTGGGTCTTTTCTCGTTTCTGTTGCGATTTCTTGAGGTGATATGGGATCTCTCATCGTATTTTCAATCATGAGGACTTCCCCGAATTCTTCCTCTTCTTCTTGTATATCCTCTTTCAAAGGAAGACGTGACAGTGCATCTACATTTCCATGTTTTCTTCCCTCTCTGTATTGTAGTTCGTAATCATACGCCCTGAGCGTGTTCAGATATCTAATCAGTTTTGGGGAGATGATTTCTGGCGTTGCCTTGTTTTGGTTGAAGATTCCCAACAAAGGCTTGTGATCTGTCACCAGAGTAAATGTCCGTCCCGCAATATATTGGTGGAAATACGTCACAGCATGGACTAAGGCTAATGCTTCCCGATCCAACTGCGAGTAGTTTCTTTGCGTCCTTGATAGGATTCTCGATGTAACTGCTACCATATGCTCGAACCCATCTTCCCCCACATTCGAGAGTGTTCCTCCGATGCCGTATGGCGAAGCATCGGCCGCGACTACAATTTTTTTTCCTTCGTCAAAGTGACATAGGATTGGCGTAGATGTAATCATTTCTTTTAGTTTATTGAATGCCTCTGCATGGTTTTCATTCCAAGTCTATTTTTCGTTTTTATCTAACAGTCTATGTAGAGGTTCGGCTATTTCAGCTCGGCCTGGGATGTATTTGCTGTAAAAATTTATGCTTCCCAGGAAGGCCTGGAGCCCCTCAACGTTTGTTGGAGTCGGCATCTCTTTTATTGCCTTTATTTTCTTTTTTAGTGGTTTTATGCCTTGTTCTGAAATCTGATAACCCAGAAATTCCATAGTATTGTTACGATTTTGGTTGGGCATAGTATAAGTTTACTGAACAGCAATGATAGCAGAACATGAACAAGGGGGGATAACAAGGAAAGTAAGAACGGTAACGAATACAATCAGTAATTAGCGTAATAGGATATCGAGACGTCTGCTGGCAATGGCGGTTGACTATCGAATGACAGCTTGACAGGCGATCGTCCCGATCGCCTTCTTCTCGCTGTCTCTTGTCCCGCTCGCGAGCACCAGTGAGCCTTGGATTCCCATCCAAGGGGTGTTCGCAACAGTATCTACTCCCATTATACACTTTTCTTCATTTATACGTAGGTTTGCGTTCTCCAAACGCTGTAGTACCTCTTTTAGTCTGGCATCATGTTCTTCTTTTGTTTTCCCTTGTACTTTAATATTGTCCAAGTAGATCAATATTCCCGGAATGCCTTGCAAACGTGTTACCAGGAATTTTTGAAATATTCTTGGTGCTATGTTTAATCCGTCGAGGAGAACATTCACTTCGAATAACCCCTTCGGGGTGCTAATAGTTAGTATTTCTGCCGTTTGTTTATCTACTCGTAACTGCTTGTAAGCATTCTTTAGGTCCAATTGAGAAAAAATTTTTCCACCGTTCAGCGAGGCCATTGCTTCTGCTACTGTTGGAAACTGGTATTCTGAGTCCTTTATAAACGGATTCACCGTTATTTTATAGTCTCCGACTACTCTGATTTTCCCATTTGCTTTCTTTACAAAGATTACTGGTGTAGCCCAGTTTGATTGATCTACGGGGCTAATCATCCCGTCTCTTTCCATCTCGCTTAATGCCTCATTTACTGGCTCGGCCATTGCGTATGGTACTCTTCTTGATTTGAAGAATTTTGGTGAAGACCCTGCCTTCAATTCTATGTGTATGGGAGTGCCTTTGTGTCCTGACAGTTCCTTCCTCAACAACCCTGGAAATTCTTTTAACATTAGCTTGTAACCCTGTTCTATATTTTCTACTTTTTTTATTCCCGATACCTGGATTCCGAAAGGTTTGAACCAGTTTGATCCAAATAAATTTGGTCCCTCGTCTTCTGCCGTGACCACTACCGGTAATTCTTTTGTTATTCCCTTATATTGGACGTTAACCATGGCTATGCCTATTGTTTTTATGGGTCTGTTTCCCCATGCTTTCAATTTTGAGTATGTTTTCGTCCAATTTGGTTCTCTTCCTTTCCAGATTTTTCTATAAGTTGACTCGTTGATTAATGACTCTTGGGCACCATTATCGACTTCTATTTCCACCTCAATTGAGTTTAATTTGACTTTAGTGTTAAATTCTGATTTTCCTGCGTAATTAATACTTTTGTATTTCGCCGAAAAAATTGTGGTTTCATCCGAATCTTCGTCGGATGTTTGATGCATCCGATGAGTAGCTGATTGATTTTTCTTCTTGATCTTTTGTGCGTTCTTCTTTGAAAAACACGCTGCTTCGATGTGCCCTTCCTTCTCACATGCGTTGCATTTTTTATTTTTGTAGTAACAGTCCTTTGGGTCGTGGTTTGTTTTTCCACATCTAAAACACGCCTTTCCCCGCTTTCCATAATCGGTATTCTTTTTCCAAGTCTTTTTTTCCATTTTATGAACAAGATTATTTTCCGGGTTTTTTAGGCTCTTCTTTAATTTTTCAGTACCTTCGATGCTGCTTCCTATTTCCAGAGCCTTTTCTAGGGTCAACCCTATTTTATTCGTTACCGACACGCATTCTTCGTGTCTCCGGCATAAGTATCTTTGCAATTCTGCATCCGCTATCCCTGCAACAAATCGATCTCTAATCATTACGCTCTGTGGTAGTGCGTCATTAGCTCCTCCAAATTTGCAGTCTCTCGCTAGTGTCCGAATCTCCCTTTCAAAATCCCTGAGGCTTTCTCCGGGTTGTTGGTCTCTTTTCTGAAATCGGACCCGTGCTAACAATTCGTTCACTGGTTTACGAAAATGGGTTTTGCATTTTTCAATAATGTTATCGTATGTTACCGCTGTTATTTCTTCTGGGGCCATAAGGTTTTTTATGATTTCGTATGTCTTTGGACCTACCGCAATTAAGAGAGTGCATTTTTTATCGTCCTCAGACGTGATTTTATTCGCCGAGAAATAGAACCCGCATCGTTCTATGTATGCTTCCCATTTTTCTTTGGAAGAGTCGAATTCTGGTAATGTACCAATTAGTCGCGCCATTTTATTTTTGTTTCTAACCTCCAAAGTTTCCACGTGCTTCTCTATTTGTAATTTTTGTTTTTTGAGAATACTTCCTTCGTTCCTTTGCAGGCTAGCTTCGAGTTGTGATAAGTCTTCCTTTGAGGTTGGCTCTGCAACTTTTTGTGTCGCTTTTGACATACAATTTTCCTAAACACGTGCTCTGGGCCTCGTGTTAATTTCCCTTTCCGTTGATTGGGATTAATTTTTCACTTTCTATTATGCCGCGTCGTTTTAAATTTTCCTCGTCGCCATTGTTACGTATTTAAATGGGACAGCATTCAATAATATTACTAGATGGTTTATTCTGCGAAATATTCCGGATCAAAGCCGGTTACATTTTTGGACACATGTTCACGACCGACAAGACACACGAAGAAGAACGGCGCACGCATGCGCGTGACCGGCAGCAGCTGATCGGTCGATAATGTATCGATCGTCGATACATGACACTAGAAAAGAAGACTCCCTATGAAATAATGATGAGAGAAAAACCTGATATTAGTAATTTAAGGCTGTATGGAAGTAATGTTTTTGTAAGAGTTCCTGAAAGTAGAAGAGAGGACAAATGGGGCGTAAAATCTGAACTAGGTATACTAGTAGGCTATGAAAAAGTAGGTTATAGAATATTAAAAAAGGGTAAAATAATTATTGCTAGACATGTTGATATTGTCGAAGGAGATGAAAATCTTGTAGGCTTTAGAGGCGATACTAATGAAGATGAGTTTAATGCAGTTATTGATAGGAATAATGTTACTGAAAAAATTGAAATAAATCCAAATGGTCAAAGACAGTCAAACGATAATAATTATGATCAAGGGGACCTGAGAAGGTCAAATAGGAACAGAAAGCAACCAGATAGATATGGTGACGGGAATAATGCATATTGTATATATATATAAATTATGTAAGTGCAGATAGTCCTCAAGACTATAATGAGGCTATGAATAATGAACATTCCAAAGATTGGCAGAAAGCAATGAATATACCCAGCAGAGTGGAATGATTCTCAAATTTTTTTATTCCTAAAGCCAGCCAGAAGGGGCTCCGTCCGATAGCCTTGACTTCCTGTGTTTGCAAGCTGCTGGAGAGAATGGTTGGGTACCGTCTGTACTGATGGATGGAGCACCACAACCTATTGCCTCCTACGCAATCCGGTTTTCGTTCTGGCCGTTCGTCTTCAGACAACGTCGCGGGATTGGTCTCTCTAATTGACACCAGCAACCTCCACAAACATACCACCGCTGCGGTCTTTTTGGGATGTCACATCTGCTTTCGACAACATTCTCCCGGCTATCCTCATAAGCAAGCTTGGTGCTCTCGGTGTCTCAGCTAACCCGCTAAAATTTATTCATAAGCTGGTAGAATTCAGACACGCACACTTCTACATCCCGGACGATTCTGCATCTCCTCAACCCATAACAAAACATATATACAAAGGAGTTCCTCAGAGAGGCGTTCTCAGCCCGTCGCTTTTCTATATCTATGTTCCGGACATAACACAAAATGTTTCGGCAACCATCACCACTCTACAATACGCGGATGACATTGCTAGATGCACGGCAGATTACAGCATTGGTCGCGCAACCTCCGACATTGAATCTGCAGCCAACCAGATTCAGAGTAATCTTCATTTCATTGGCCTTGACATTGCTCCTGCTAAATCGGCTTTATTGGTTTTTAACAGGAAAAGCAACCCACCTGGTGCATTCGCCATCAAACTGGGGAACTCCTGGATACGAAACTCACAACCCACCAGATTCCTAGGCATCCACATTGACCAATTCTTAAATTTCAAACTTCATATCAACGAAATGTACCAACACAAGGAAACTGCTCAACATCATAAAATTCCTTCGAGGGACAGGATGGGGTGCTGATCCCATTACACTGCTCTTAATCTATAAGGGACTAATTCGGTCTAGAATGGAATATTGTCTCCCGTGTATCCTACCTAAACAATCATCTCTTCTGGACAAGTTGGAAAGAGTTCAGCGTATTGCTGCTCGTCTTGCTCTGGACCTCCGAAACTCTACTCCTAACAACCGCGTAGAGAAGAGAGAAACAAAAAAATTGGACCGATTAGTTGGAAAAATATCGTGGTCATACCTTTTATTAACAACATCTCGAATGATATAAAAAGAATTTTTAGAAAAGTTGGAATACACACCATCTTTAAACTGCCAATTTATACTAAACAGTTGTTTCCTCCAATCAAAGACACAATACCGTTGTCCAAAAATTCTAATATAGTCTATTCTATTCCTTGCATGGCTTGTAACCAGACCTACATCGGGCAGACATCCAGGCTTTTGGAAAAACGTATTTACGAACATAAAAGGAACATTTTTTTACCCCCCCCCCCCCCCTCCAACACACTGCCTTAACGAAACACTCGCTAGAATTCGATCATAGATTTGACTTTGACAACGTTAAGGTTGTCGACAGAGAGGCCAATTTGAATCAGAGAATTCTACTACAGACACTACACACGATTAAACAACCAAGCGTAAATCTTAGGTACGAAACACCTAAAATACAGGACTAAAACACAGGACTATTACGCAACCTTACTGAAGAAGTAAGGTATGATGATGTTGTCTCTCTATTAGAATTTTCGTTTCCTTGTTCCCCCCCGTTTCTATGACTTGACCAATATTACATATTATAAGCTATGGTATGTAATTATACTTTCGGACACTCGGTATTGAGGATTTTTACCATATTGACAAGAACTAATGGTAGTTTGGCAGTTTATTGAGAGGTTTTTCAGGTTTGCATTTTAATCATTTCATAACAATTAACGGTTCCCGCTCTTAGCGTCGTTTAGACCGCATTCGGTTTTACCCTCTGGTTGTTTCCTGCCTGTTGTTATGTGTTTACCTCAGTCACTCTCCAACCGACTCGTACGTTCGCACGTTTAATACGTGCTAAATTTACAAAAGCGAACGCAGTTTTCTTCTCGATTTAATTCTTTCCTTGATAATGGTCGCAATACTGACTTGGAAATCTAATCGTAAAATTTGCAAAATAGCTTTTATTTAAATATTACTCTTATAAATAGACCGAACCGGTGCGCCGATAACATTTATTTTTAAAAATTTTAACAATCAATTTTTCGGTCGAAATTCTGAATCATTTTATCTACTCCTAACAACGTCACCTTGGCTGAAGCCAAGTTACCTACGCTAGAACACGGGGCATACTTTTTGGGGATGAGATATGCGATCAGAATCGCGGCGCAACCAACCCATTTCATAAATGGTCTTCTGGGAAGCCTCCGCTCCATCCATCGGAGGCTCGCTCGCAATCAACATGCTCCTCTCCGTCTCCTTACCAGGATAGCAAATGAGGTGGTGAATTTCACGCCTCTCCTGGCTCCTGATTACGGCTTTTCAATATCTCCAGCACTGCTACCGGCGCTTCATACGCCTACTGAATGCAACCTTCAATCTGGCGAACTCCTAAAAGTCAGCATTGACATCAACTTGGATTTCAACGATATGATGAATAAGAACTACCCTAGTTTTATCATCATTTACACCGATGGCTCCAAGACGCGCAGCATGGTACTGCCCTGATTTGGCTAAAGCAGAATCAATCAGCCTCAACAATCAAGCCTCCATCTTTACAGCTGAGTGCGTTTCAATCAGCAGAGCACTTGACCTCACGAAAACTCAACACAGCTCGTACCTCATATGCACTGATGCTCTCAGCGTTCTTCAATGTCTTTTCAACCCTACTCACCGCCATAGGAACAAGTATATCTGGGACATAAAAATAAAGCTGGCAGGTGACTCGTCTCAACGTAACTTACAAACTATTAAATTCATGTGGGTTCCCTCCCACGAAGGATTGATTGGCAACAAGAGGGCCGATCATCTCGCCAAGGAGGCGACCAACAAACCCTCGCACCCATACTGGAAGATTCCAGCGAGTGACTTCGACGCTTCTTTTCGGTCGGAAATGTGGGAGAGATCCTTTAAA
Source organism: Andrena chrysosceles (assembly GCA_963855975.1). Classification (NCBI taxonomy): domain Eukaryota; kingdom Metazoa; phylum Arthropoda; class Insecta; order Hymenoptera; family Andrenidae; genus Andrena; species Andrena chrysosceles. Next base: position 26,766,299 of record OY979768.1, on the reverse strand, counting down.
CACTGGCTAATTAAGGCTGATCCGTCCGAGGGCACTCCGTTAGGACAGGTCTTTTTTCATCAACATTTCACTAGAACCACTCGCCCGTGGTTTTATAACACGCATATTCCCAGAGGCCTGATGTTTTGGATCTGCAGAGCTCGATCCAATCACTACAACCTTAATAAATCGCTCCATAGAATCCAAATGGTTGACAGTTCGGCTTGACAGTGTGGAGCTGAGGAGCAGGACCTGAAGCATATGATCTGGCAGTACCCCCTCACTGCCTCACACAGAAGACGGTTGATACTCGCTCTCGGTCGGCATGGCTGGCAACTGCCTCTCTGTATCGAGTGTTTTCTTTCCAAGCCTTACCTCAAGGAGCTAAAACTAATTCACCAATTCATTCTTTCCTATGACATCATAGTGTATTTTTTAGACTATCGTAATTGATTAAGTGAAAGCTCAACTCCTTACTCTACGTTTCAAACTTGTAAACTGTACACGAAATTCTGCATGCTCACGCTATCTTCCCGAACCGCCAGTAATTAGGCAATCAGTGGCTCGGCCCGCTGACTCATGTGGAACAGCGATCACGGCCCCTTCCCTCGACTCGCGATCGATGGAAGGGGGAGGCCATTCCTTCCAGGAAATCGACGGCGTTTTCCTGGATCGCGCTCTGTTCGCGACACAGTTACGATTCGCCTGTACCTTGCTTACGCTACTCTTTTCTACTACTCGCGCTTTGCTTTCGCTAGAGTAGTTATAGTAAGCCGATTCTGGACCAAATGGTGGCGAGGGGGTGAAGCGGGGCGAGGGGTACCGCACCGCTGGCGAGGGGGAGGCGGGTAGGGGACCGCGACCCTGGAGCAGGTGGAGGGGATGAGTCAGTGGTGGGGGAAGCCGGCCCATGGAGCAGGTGGAGGGGGAACGGGTTCTGGGAGCAGGTGGAGGGGGTATCGCCGATGACTCGTCACGCGTCGTAGGAAGCGATCCGCAACACTCTTATCTCCCCAAGGCCAGATCGCGCCCCGATATTTGCGACCGCGTAGATGAAATTCGACACCGGCATGAACCAGGTGTACGAGAGAGAGGTACGATATGAATCTATCCTTCTCTCTCTAAGGCCATAGTCAACATTGACGCGTAGAAGATGCAAGGCGAAACCTGCATTTCGGTATCGCGCCCGCGAATAAGGAGCGCGAGAGAGAGGTACGATATGAATCTATCCTTCTCTCTCTAGGGCCATAGTCAAAACATACGGAGGTATTACGCGTGAAAGATGCGAGTCGAAACCTGCATGTTACTCAAATAACCGAAAACGAAAGCAGAGAACCGTAACAGAATAATGCGCAGCAGCGGTGCGCGCTATCTCTGAACCGCCGCGAAATTCAAAGCGGGCCGGCGGCGCGCTTCTAATTATCGGTGTCCGACGGCTAGATCGCGCCCGCGATAGCGGCGACGTTCGAACACGGATCGCGAGAGAGGGAGAGGTACGATATTTTCGTATATCTCTCTGTCGCTTTTCCTCTCTCGGTCGGAAAAAGCATACGGCGGTACGACGCGTAGAAGATGTAAGGTGATACCTACATTTTGTTATGTCAAAACCATAGCTAATAATAAGACGCAGCAGCATCGGTGCGTGATCTGGCCATGGGGCGATAATGAGTGCAGGTAAACTTTCGAGAAGAATACGCATATGCTTAAAAGCGATCACGTAGGGGGTGGGGAGAGTTGAGGTAGGGATGTTCATATATTTAAGGCAGCTTGCATCTTTGACAGGACAAAGTCGCTAATGGTAACGCGTCGAAAAGAGTCGTGTATAGCAAGTGAGTGAGTGATTGTGACAAAAAAAACAAGAACATGGAAACGTTCAAGAACGCGTTTTTGGCGTTGTCTCGGATGTCCGAACTGTTGAAAACCACCGCGGAATTCCGCGATTGGATGGACAGGTGCGACGAGACGATACGTAACATCATCGCGTAACAACGAGGCGAATGCGTGCCGGTGTGGGAGAAGCAGCGGATGGTGTCGTTGCTCGCGCGAACGCAAGCATCGCGCGCGATAGTGCGAGGACGGTTATCGCGAGTAGGGTGCGTACACGCCGCTCGAGTGACGACGACGACACCCAAGGTCGTCTGGGAGGACCTGGAAACAGCGTTCGAGAAGCGGTTGTCGACCGGGGCGGTGATAAACGTGGAAGCCGTCGGTCCACGCAAATTCTTTCAAAATTCCCGTCGAACGGTGATTTCGCGCGTTACGAACGCCATTACGAAGCATCGCAGCGTGTCGGTGAACACCGTGTTAAACGCAGAATTTATGTTGCGAGACGAGACGGACGTGAAGAGTTTCGCGACGCGTAATCACGTACTCTTTATGTCATCGAACGTTCGCGAGTGGTACGCGACGCGAGTGGTAGCTCCGACGTTGGTCGCGATGGAGGAGTTTCAGGAGCGCGAGAGTGGCTGGACCTTGCGGGCAGTGCAGAATCTCTTGGTAAACGTGAACAAACATAATCCACTGCGCGGCGGGTGCAACGTGCCGCTTCCGCGAGCGGTCGTATCGAATAAAGCGGTGGTCAACGTGCAGTGTAGAGAGAACACGTGCTTTTTGTGGTCGGTCGTCGCTAGTCTGTTTCCTGCTACTACACACGGGAACAGGATTGCATCGTATCCACACTACTCGACGGTACTACGTACGGATGACGTGAGACTTCCCATGTCCATGGACCAGGTGCAGAAGTTCGAGGCGGCCAACGACGTTTCCGTGAACATTTACCTGTGGTCCGACGAGGACGGCTACGTGTGTCCAGCAACAAGCGGGAAGGGAGACACGCGAACGTGCTGATGGTTCAAGATCGCAAGGATTCGCAGCGGTACCATTTCGCGTGCATCCGCAGTCTCCCCCGCTTGATTTCCAGCCAACTCAGCAAACACGGACATCATGTGTTCGTTTGCGATAGGTAAGCAAAAAAGTAAGTTATAAACTATCGACCGTATTCTTTAAATATAAATGCTATCGGCGCACAGGTTCGGTCCACAAACAACTATCTTAATTAATCAATAACACATTTGCTTTAATTAACTGAAAATTTTCCAACGTTTCGGTCTGACTTTAGACCCTTATCAAGGAAAGTGATAAAATTTCAGAAAAATAACGCGAGTGAAATTTATCCGGTCGGAACGTTAAAACACGTCCGATACCGAGAGCCGGTGGAATAGTGACTGAAGTAAACATAGGACAAAGCCAACGATCATCTCGAAGGTGAACACAGCCGTTTAGACGCAGAGACCGTTAAATATTTTGAAAACATCGATTCTCAAACCCTCAAGTCACATAATAAAATCAATATTAATAAAGGAATAATTGGAGCAATACATCATAGGACATTACTTATTCAGTAATGTTGCGTAATATTCTTGTATTTTAGGCGTTTCATACCTAAGATTTACGCTGGGTTGTTTAATCATATGTAATGTCTCCAAAAGAATCCTCCGGTTCAAATTAGTCTCTCTGTCGACAACTTTAACGTTATCGAAGTCAAATCTGTGATCAAACTCCAGCGAATGCTTGGTCAAAGCAGTGTGTTGAAGGGGAGATGAAAAAATATTTCTTTTGTGTTCACAAACGCGTCTTTCCAAAAGTCTCGAAGTTTGTCCTATATAAACCTGGTTACATCCCATGCAAGGGATAGAATATACAATGTTGGAGTTTTTAACTAAAGGTATTTTATCCTTGATTGAAGGGAATAATTGCTTAGTGTAAAACGGTAATTTAAAAATCGTGTGTATTCCAGCTTTCCTGAAAATTCTTCTGATATCATTTGATATGTTGTTACAAAAAGGTAACACTGTTGTGTTCCTCCAGCTAATTGGCCCTAATAATAGATTTCTCTCCTCCTTTCTTTTCGCAATTAATGAGGGATGGTAGATTTCAAAAATACGATCTTTAATGATTGCACAGATCATTCCCATAGGGTATCCATTACGTTTTAGAGTGTTTTTAACAAGAGACAAATTAGCTGGTCGAAATTCAGGGTCGGAAAGCAAGATAGCACGGTCTATTAATCCCTTAATTAATCCCACTTTATGCTGCATGGGGTGAGCCGAAAAAAAGTTAATATATCTACCTGACCAACTCGGCTTGTGATACCAATTCGTAATAAAACTATTATTCGATCTAATGACCGTAGTGTCAAGAAAGCTTAGACATGAATCCGTTTCAATCTCATGCGTGAATTGTAATCTAACGTGAAAACTATTAAAAACATCTAAAAGAACTTGCAAATCCTCAAGTCTAAGACAAGTAATAATGTCATCAACATATCTTTTATAAAAAATAAGTTCAAAAGGTACCTTTGTGAGAGAAACCGATTCCAATTCTTCCATAACAATGTTAGCAATTACCGGAGAGATAGGAGATCCCATAGCCGTTCCAAAAATCTGTTTGTAGTAAGTTCCATTGAATAAGAACACATTGGATTCCAATACAAACTTGACAGCTGTGAGGAAATCATTACGATCGATTTTGGTATGTTCACTGATCTCATCCCAACGATGATCTAAGACGTCCAAGGCTAAGTCAATAGGAACATTAGTAAAAAGTGAAACAACGTCAAGAGATACCAGTCGTAATGATGCATCATTAATGTGAAAATTCCTCATCTCTTTACAAAATTGCCAACTGTCGACAGTGTGAAAAGGAGATTTTCCAACAATGTTTGAAAGAATGCCTGCTAAAAAACTAGACAGTTTATATGTGGGACCACCTATAGATGAAACAATAATCCTCCATGATAATGTCTCCTTGTGTGTTTTAGGCAGAGCATACGCTCTAGGTATAACGGCATTGTAAGATTTTAATTGCTTGCTAATTTGTTCACTGATTTGTTTCTTTTTAAAGAATTTGGAGACGATGGAATTAGCCTCTTTTTCAAAGGTACAGGTGTATTCAAATTTACTGGTAATATATGTGGTCCTGTCTTCAAGCAATTTATTGACTTCAGAGATATATATATTTATATCTATATATTTATATCTATATATATTTATATATATATATTTATATCTATATATTTATATCTATATATATTTATATATATATATTTATATCTCTGAAGTCAATAAATTGCTTGAAGACAGGACCACATATATTACCAGTAAATTTGAATACACCTGTACCTTTGAAAAAGAGGCTAATTCCATCGTCTCCAAATTCTTTAAAAAGAAACAAATCAGTGAACAAATTAGCAAGCAATTAAAATCTTACAATGCCGTTATACCTAGAGCGTATGCTCTGCCTAAAACACACAAGGAGACATTATCATGGAGGATTATTGTTTCATCTATAGGTGGTCCCACATATAAACTGTCTAGTTTTTTAGCAGGCATTCTTTCAAACATTGTTGGAAAATCTCCTTTTCACACTGTCGACAGTTGGCAATTTTGTAAAGAGATGAGGAATTTTCACATTAATGATGCATCATTACGACTGGTATCTCTTGACGTTGTTTCACTTTTTACTAATGTTCCTATTGACTTAGCCTTGGACGTCTTAGATCATCGTTGGGATGAGATCAGTGAACATACCAAAATCGATCGTAATGATTTCCTCACAGCTGTCAAGTTTGTATTGGAATCCAATGTGTTCTTATTCAATGGAACTTACTACAAACAGATTTTTGGAACGGCTATGGGATCTCCTATCTCTCCGGTAATTGCTAACATTGTTATGGAAGAATTGGAATCGGTTTCTCTCACAAAGGTACCTTTTGAACTTATTTTTTATAAAAGATATGTTGATGACATTATTACTTGTCTTAGACTTGAGGATTTGCAAGTTCTTTTAGATGTTTTTAATAGTTTTCACGTTAGATTACAATTCACGCATGAGATTGAAACGGATTCATGTCTAAGCTTTCTTGACACTACGGTCATTAGATCGAATAATAGTTTTATTACGAATTGGTATCACAAGCCGAGTTGGTCAGGTAGATATATTAACTTTTTTTCGGCTCACCCCATGCAGCATAAAGTGGGATTAATTAAGGGATTAATAGACCGTGCTATCTTGCTTTCCGACCCTGAATTTCGACCAGCTAATTTGTCTCTTGTTAAAAACACTCTAAAACGTAATGGATACCCTATGGGAATGATCTGTGCAATCATTAAAGATCGTATTTTTGAAATCTACCATCCCTCATTAATTGCGAAAAGAAAGGAGGAGAGAAATCTATTATTAGGGCCAATTAGCTGGAGGAACACAACAGTGTTACCTTTTTGTAACAACATATCAAATGATATCAGAAGAATTTTCAGGAAAGCTGGAATACACACGATTTTTAAATTACCGTTTTACACTAAGCAATTATTCCCTTCAATCAAGGATAAAATACCTTTAGTTAAAAACTCCAACATTGTATATTCTATCCCTTGCATGGGATGTAACCAGGTTTATATAGGACAAACTTCGAGACTTTTGGAAAGACGCGTTTGTGAACACAAAAGAAATATTTTTTCATCTCCCCTTCAACACACTGCTTTGACCAAGCATTCGCTGGAGTTTGATCACAGATTTGACTTCGATAACGTTAAAGTTGTCGACAGAGAGACTAATTTGAACCGGAGGATTCTTTTGGAGACATTACATATGATTAAACAACCCAGCGTAAATCTTAGGTATGAAACGCCTAAAATACAAGAATATTACGCAACATTACTGAATAAGTAATGTCCTATGATGTATTGCTCCAATTATTCCTTTATTAATATTGATTTTATTATGTGACTTGAGGGTTTGAGAATCGATGTTTTCAAAATATTTAACGGTCTCTGCGTCTAAACGGCTGTGTTCACCTTCGAGATGATCGTTGGCTTTGTCCTATGTTTACTTCAGTCACTATTCCACCGGCTCTCGGTATCGGACGTGTTTTAACGTTCCGACCGGATAAATTTCACTCGCGTTATTTTTCTGAAATTTTATCACTTTCCTTGATAAGGGTCTAAAGTCAGACCGAAACGTTGGAAAATTTTCAGTTAATTAAAGCAAATGTGTTATTGATTAATTAAGATAGTTGTTTGTGGACCGAACCTGTGCGCCGATAGCATTTATATGTAAGCAAAAAAGAGTACTAAAGAAAAATTCGAGCGATACGTGACGGACGATGACGAAGCGTTTACATTGGTTTCTTTCTTGTTTCAGGTGCCCCAACTTTTTCTCGTCGGCGGAGCGATTGCAGCGGCACACCGAGGACTGTGTACGATTGAACGAGTGCGCGGTGCAATTGCCGTCCGAAGAGGAAAAAATGTTGCGGTTCCAGCATCACGAGCGCAAGGAACGCGTGCCGTTCGTCGTCTACGCGGACTTTGAGTGTGTGCTGGAGGAACTGGAGCAGCCAGCGATGGATCGTAGTCGTCGTCGCACGTACGAGTACCAACGTCACAGAGCTCACAGCGTAGGATACTACGTACATTGTTCCTACGACCAGGCTCTGTGCAGATATCGAGCGTATCGCAGTGACACCGACTGTCTGCAGTGGTTTGTGCGTGAACTCCGGGAATTCGCGAACGTTGCGTACTCGTGTTTACGTACCAAGAAACCGATGGCACCGTTGACTCAGCAACAGAAACGAAGTTTTGACGGGGCGACAGCGTGTCACGTGTGCGGAGGACCCTTCGACCGAGGCGAGGACGATAGAAAAGTGCGCGATCATTGTCATTCGACGGGCGAGTACAGGGGCGCGGCGCATAGATCGTGCAACTTGCGGTATCAACGTTCGTGCACGATACCTGTGGTGTTCCACAACCTGTCCGGCTACGACGCGCACTTCGTTATCAAGGTGTTGGCAGACGCGTTCAAGGGAAAGATCAGCCTCCTACCGTTAACGAAAGAACGCTACATATCGTTCACGAAGGACGTGGAGGATCTCAAGGGCGAACGCAAGGACTGGCGAAGAACGTTGAAATTTCGATTCGTCGATTCGTTGAAGTTCCTGGCCACGAGTCTGCAGAAACTGGCGTCGGATCTCGGGAAAGACAGACTAACGATTCTCAGACGCGAGTTTCAACATCTCCCTGATGAACAATTCGATCTCCTCACAAGAAAGGGGGTCTTCCCGTACGATTACGTGGCGTCGTACGACAAGTTGAACGACACGCGACTACCGCCTCGTGACGCGTTCTACAATCGACTGAACGATAGTGGTGTGTCGGAGTCTGATTACGCGCACGCGACGAACGTGTGGAACAGTTTTCGTATACAGACATTAGGCGAGTACAGCGATTTGTATTTGAAGACCGACGTGCTGTTGCTCGCCGACGTGTTCGAAAACTTTCGTATCGACTCTATCGCGAGCTACGAACTGGACCCCGCGCATTACTGTACGTTACCGGCGTTCACGTGGGACGCGATGTTGAAGTACACGCGTGTCGAATTGGAACTGCTCACCGACGTGGACATGCTGTTGTTCGTGGAGCGTGGTATACGCGGTGGCCTCAGCCAGTGCTCGCACAGGTACGCTCGCGCCAACAACAAGTACCTGCCGACATCGATGTACGACGCGTCGCAAGCATCCACGTACTTGATGTACTTCGACGTGAACAACCTGTACGGATGGGCGATGTCGCAAGCGATGCCGTACGGCGGGTTCCGATGGCTAGACGAGGCGGCGGTGGTCGAGTTGGGCAAGGCGATGGCCGCTTCGGACGTTACATCCTTTCCGGAGGACGATGCGGACGAGGGTTACCTGCTGGAAGTGGATCTGGAGTATCCGCGATGCATTCACGACGAGCACGCGGACTTTCCGTTCTGTCCTGTGCGCGAGCAAGCGCCCGTCGGCAAGGAAAGCAAGCTGATCGCCACGCTCCGCGACAAAGAACGATACGTGATCCACTATCGCTACTTGAGGCAGTGCATTCAGCATGGACTTCGCGTATCGCGTATTCATCGCGTTCTACGGTTCGATCAGAAACCGTGGTTGCGCGACTACATCAATTTGAACACGGACTTGAGGACGCGAGCCACCAGTGATTTCCAGAAAACGCTGTACAAACTAATGAACAATGCGGTGTACGGGAAAACGATGGAGAACGTTCGAAAGCGAGTGGACGTGCGACTAGTGACGCGGTGGGACGGTCGTTACGGCGTCGAATTGTTGATCGCGAAACCGAATTTCCACAGTCGCGCGATTTTTTCGGAGCACTTAGTCGCTATCGAACTGCGTAGACTCAGAGTGAAATTCGATAAACCCATATACGTGGGCATGAGCGTCTTGGACGTGTCCAAGGTATGCCTATACGAATTTCACTATGACTTTATGCGTGCAAAGTTCGGCGATGGGTGCAAAGTGTTGTACACGGACACAGACAGTTTAATGTATCTGCTGCGGTGCGAGGACGCTTACGAGCAGCTAAAAAGTGACGTCGGTGCGCGCTTCGACACGAGCGATTACGCGGTGGACAACCCGTACGGTATGCCGCGCGTAAACAAGAAGGTGCCGGGCTTGATGAAAGACGTGAACAATGGTGCCTTAATGACAGAGTTCGTGGGTCTGCGGTCCAAGATGTACGCGACTCGAGTGTGCGACGCGTCGGCGGGAACGTCCGAGACGAAAAAAGTGAAGGGTGTGAAGAGGAGTGTGGTCGCGAACGAGATACGCTTCGAGGACTATGTGCGGTGTCTTCGCGAGCACGCGGAAACGACGATTCGACAGAATCATATCCGTGCGTGATTACACGACGTGTATTCCGTGAACGAACTGAAGACCGCGCTCAGTCCGTACGATGATAAGCGTTGTGACGTCCACTCAGCGTGGGCGGCTCGCGGGATCGGGAAGACTCGTTGAATAACTCAGCCGAGTCGCAGGGTTCTGAGCGGTTCGAGCCTTGTGAGTTTTTGATGTATTTATTCAATATGTTCAATATGTACAATCCTTATCTCTAGGTGATTATTCTATTCTTCTATAAACTATGGGTGCGCGGCTATTGGCCGGAAAGTATCGCGGGCTTGGTGCCGCAGAGTTGCCGTCGGTCGAGGCTCGGAATGTGTCTGTTTGCCTATTACGTTACGACGAGGTTGGAGAGATGCTTTCAGAGAGCCTGGGTAACGTCCAGTCGCTTCTCTGTCGACGGTTCGGAGGTACGGTCGGTCGAGGTCCGGGCAGCATCCAGTCCCCTCGATCGCGGTACGGAAAAGGTCGGAGGCGCCTTCAGAGAGCACGGGCAATGTCCAGTCGCTCTCTGTCGGTGGTTCGGAGGTACGGTCGGTCGAGGTCCGGGCAGCGTCCAGTCCCCTCGATCACGGTACGGAAAAGGTCGGAGGCGCCTTCAGAGAGCCCGGGCAATGTCCAGTCGCTCTCTGACGGTGGTTCGGAGGTACGGAATAGTTTCGGGGAGCCTGGGCAACATCCAGTCACTCCACCGAAGCGGGTTGGTTACGGGGGAGTCACGCTATTAGCGTCCACAGCTTGCTAATCCGGGCAATTTCCAGTCCTTCGCTGGGTGTGGTGAGGGGGCTCCTTAATCCCCACTCGGATGCCTGTCTTCAGTCGCCGCGGGTCTTATACCTTAATGCGCGGTGAATTTCACTTGCGAGAAGCGGACGCGATCTAGTGGCGCGTGGTGTACTAAGTGTACCGAGCATAGATCGCGTTGGGGACGGGGGCAACGTGGGCCGTTGCGCCTCGGCTCCGGTCGGCTCCGCTCGCTTCGTGACGTTTCGTCACAGCGTTACGTACTTCCCGACCAGGTCAACACCCTTCCGTGGGGACACTGTCGAATTCCCGAGTGCGACGACATCAACAACCATAGTGCTACGTGTATGGATACTTCGTAGTGTGTGTATGTATATACGTTTCAGTAATGTCGCGTACGATGTTGTTGTTTTTTTTGGTCATGTATACAAGTATGATGCACTGTATGAACGTAGAGGGGGTTTTCAGTGGGTATGCCAGAATTGGAGAGTCCCACATAACCCCGACGTAACCGTCGTCGTCGGGGTATGCGTAATGCATTTTCCCCCTCTTTAAAAAAAAAAATAAAAAAAGGTATGCACTGTATGAACGTAGAGGGCATTCAATTAAATAATGTACACGTATCGTCATATATTGATGCTGTATTTCGGAAAATACAAATAATGAAATAAACCATATACATGTAAATTTTGTATGTATATGTATTTAAGTAATAGTAATAGAGAGCCACTTTTGCGTCACAGAACATCCTTTTCCTGTATCCACGAGTTCTTGGACGAGTCGAATCCCAACCATTTCACGTACACCCGGTTTCCCTTGCGACGAAGAATCTTCTCGATCAGATAGACGTCCGGATTCGCGACCGAATGCAGTTCGTGCTCGTAGAATCCACCCGAGATCGACTCTCCCGCGGAATCGCGTAAAATGTACGTCACAGGTCGCGTTCGTTGTACCGCAGTGATTTCGAACACCTCGGTCGACCAGTTCGGCGTGTATCCCTTCTCGAAGATCGTCTTGAATTTGCTCACGCGTACTTTGTCGCCGACGTGGAATTTTGCGGGTCGTCGTCGTCGTTGCTCGACATCCGACGACGATACGATGAACGGTAAACGAGTGGCAGAGGTGACATCGACGGGTCGCGCGTTGATCGTACGATGTTTCCGATGATTGTAGGTGCGCACGAGCGTCGGTAGTAGATCCAACCAGCGATAGGAGGCGTTCAAGGACAATTGTTTCCACATCAGATTCTTCAGCGTACGATTGAAACGCTCGACGCTCGACGCTTTCATCACGCTGTACGTCGAGTAGTGGTTGATCCCGCGAGTCTTCGTCAATCGTTGAAACTCCGCGTTGTAGAACCCTTGTCGGTTTGTAGGTTTCGTGGACATCTGCCGCTTCGTCGCAACACGGTAGCGAACGCCTCGGTCACGTCGCGCCCGCTTTTCGTTTTCACGGGCACGGCCCACGCGTACTTGCTGAACGTATCGATGATCGTGAGTATCCGCCTGCCAAAGATCGTCGTAGCCTCGAGTAACTACGCGTCTCCGCGGGAAATTTCGTCTCGCGGGAGCGTGCAGTTCGTTGACCAATTGTATTCGCTCCTCACTCGTGCCCATAGCGGCGGTGATGGTGGCTACCAAGATAACGTTCCACGATCAGCAGCAGCAGATACTGTACCAGGCACTCGAAGCACGTACGGTGTTGCAGGGGTTTGTTATCATCGTCGTCGTCGTCGTCGTCGTAGTCGTTGTCGCTCATCGTCGCGCTTCCGTGCTTCCTTACACCTACGCGATCGGTGTCGCGAGGGCGTCGAGTCTATCCTTCAAGTGATCGAAGCGTCGTTGCAGCGTGATATTTAACTCGGTCTTCAGGTCACGGAAACGTTTATCCATTGCGGTATTTATCGCGGTCGTCGAAGCGTCCAGTCGTTTCGTCGTCACTGCATACATGTCTTCCTCCATAGCGTCGAGAGCACGTCCGACGGTACGTTCCACGTCGTCCACGTATCGTTTCGTCGCAGCTTCGGTATCCTCCTCCGGATATGCCACGCGACGCATCTTGCGTTCCATCGCGTCGAACGTCGACCGATCGGTGCCCAGACACAGCGTGTTCTCTCGCACGTAATTCGCGACGTACAGATTCAGCGAGCGAATCGTCTCCATGCGTTGATCGTTGTCGCCGGCAGCACCAGTAGTATCGGCGGTACTACCGTGCAAAGATGCGCCAAACTTGTTCACCGACATGTTGCGGGGGCGGTGATCGCGAACGAGACTGACGCGTCGTCGATTCGACCGATCAATTTACGATGAGACCGGCTTCGCGAAGTTCCTCCACGATCGAGGCAATCTAACGTAGTCGTCGTTCTCGCCGATGGTGAGCACGGAATCACCGATCATCAGCCGTTCGTTGTCGTCCAGGTACACGCCGTACACGTTGTCGATCAGTTTCTTGGTGTCGGTGAAGAACAAGCGCAGATATCGCGCGACAGCGGCCCGCTGACGTTTCGGGTGTACGCGCCGAGGTTTTCGACGGTGGTGGTGGTGGTGGGGGTTTGTGGATCGAGAACTTCTCGAATCGTTTCGTCCGCCTCGCCATGGTCGTGTTCCTCGGTTGTTTCGTAGTCGGCGCTGTCGTCGTCGTCGTCGTCGTTCGAATCCGGAAGTGAAGTCGTTTCGAGTCGTAACGTCGCTTCGGCTGTGGACGGAGTAAAGGATAATCGTTTCTTCTTCGAACGTTGCTGCTGCTGCTGCTGCTTGCCGAGCGATGGTATCGCTGGACGCGTTTTCAACGTCGCGGTGTTCTCGACCAAGTGTTTCAGCGGTTCGACGATCGGACGCGCGCTCTCCTTCGCAGCAGCTTTCGTTGCCATTTTACCGAGTTTCAGGCTCATGTACTTCCGTCGTATAGCGTCGCTGATTTTAGCAATCTTCTTCTTCGTCTCGCCGTCTCCGGACTGTTGTCTGCGACGCCGTTTTTGTTTCCTTTCTTGTTGTTGTTGTTGTTGCGTGCTCTCCATGTTGACGCCGCTAGTCGCTGCTCCGTTAGACATCCGTGTTGCTCGATGAAGGACTCGCGATCTACTGAGGTTCGCGAGGTACCACGAACTCGTTAAATCCTCGTCGATACCGACCATCGTACATGGCACGGTCCTTATCGATGACCACGAAATCGTAACGTCGTCTCCAACACCTCGCGCACAGGTCGTTGAACGCCTCGAACGTCATATCTGTGTTCACGTGATCGTTGTACACGCGACGTAAGTTCGTCCCGTCCTGTTTGAACAGCACGAGAAAATTCACGTTGTCTCTGATCAAGTGTTTCGGTATTCGCGCGTACGATTGGCACAGGTAGAAGCAATCCACGTTCGCGTGCCTGCCCATGGAGAAGTATTCGCGGATCGCGTTCTGTTCGTCGCACGCCACGTCGTCGAACACGAAGATCGAATCGGGCAGAGCGTCTCTCGGCGGGACGATCTCGGCGGTGTCCGAGTAGGGAAAGTACCCGAGTCCTCCGACGCGCGACAACACTCGCTCCAGATACCGATACTTTGGCTGTCGCAACGATTTCGAGTACACGTACACGTTCTCGAAGCGCAATCCGTTCGGACTCTCCAACAGGCTGAGAAGCACGTTCGTTTTTCCGCACCCGGACGGACCGCAGATCACGGCTCGTACGCTGTTCGGCAACAACGAACCGTGCCTGCGCGAACGACTCTCGTTCCACGTCGAATCCTCCAACGTCCTGTTCGCGGTCACGCGAATAGCGTTCGGTTGTTTCACGAATTGCATGCTCTCTCTTTCTCACGCACCGAAACCGTAACGTCACTGCTATTTATACCCGCGACACCTGTCGAGCGAATCAGAATCGTAGCGCTTCTCTAATCGATCGCTATCGAAGAACCGTTGACTTACGACTGTCCTTGCATCCCCGTATGTTCGCATTTTCGTGTGTATGGTTGCGGTAATGGGTAGATCAACGACAACGAAGAAGCAGAAGAAAAAGAAGAAGAAGTCAACGAAAACAGGATCGGGACTCGTGAACAGGATCATCAACCGTTTACCGATAGAGCTACACATTCCGGGATATCAGTTCTGCGGACCGGGAACGCGTTTGCCGAAGCGATTGGCTCGCGGCGACGAAGGTATAAATCCGCTGGACGTCGCTTGTCGGGAGCACGATATCGCGTACTCTCGTCGAAAGGATTTGGAGGGACGACACGAGGCGGATCGAGTGTTCGCGAACGACGCGACTTTTGGTGAAAAAGCAGCGGCGACCGGAGTGTGGGCCGCGATGAAAGCTAAGACTAAACTCGGTATGGGTATGAGAAGAAGAAGAAGAAGACAAACTACGAGACGAACGCGCAAGTCCAGAGGACAACGACGCCGTATCCTACCGGTAGCAAAACGCGGAGGCTTTCTTCCGCTTCTTCTGCCCGCTCTGTCGGCTATCGGGGCATTAGCCGGTGGAGCGGCGGGTATCGCCGAAACGGTCAACGACGCGAAGGCAGCGCGAAAACAGCTGGAAGAAACGATGCGTCACAATCGGGAGATGGAGGGGAAAGAAATGTATCTAGCACCGTACAAGCGCGGCGCCGGTATGAACCTCAGACGAGGTCGACGGTCGAGGAAAAAAAACTCCGGTCGATCAGGCTTGCGGCGGCGGCGGCGATAACGCGACAGCAGCGGCTACAACAACCTATGACTAACCTGCAATTAGAGCGCGAGTGCATCGACGTACCGTTCTTTCGGGGGGGGGTGTTTATGCGCGACACGCTCCCCGCGCGCGTACGACCGAACGAATGCGGTATCGCGAATCTGGACGAGAATCGCGGCGAAGGCACGCACTGGGTGGCGTACGCGAAACGCGGATCGCGCGTGCAGTATTTCGACAGTTTTGGAAATTTGCGACCACACGCTGAACTAATCGCGTATTTCGGACGGGGAACGACAATCGCGACCACGATCAAGTACAATTACGATCGCTTTCAACGTTTCGATCAGACCAATTGCGGTCACTTGTGCGTACAATTTCTGCGACAAAAAGCTCTGGAATTTTGACCTCGACATTACCCAAGATAAATTCACGCGCAATCCTACGTTCGAGTCATTTTCTCTTTCTCAGTGTCGCTAGCCTAACCTACAGCAGCGGTGGTAAAATGTCGCTCACGCTCACGTTAACGGGTCGGAGCAGCGTGCTCACGGTCAGTTATTTTCCACCGATAGATTTGAGCGACGGACAGTACGAACTCGGACTCGCCGACTTGGAGACGTTTCACAGGATACCGAACATCGACTCGAGCAACGATAAATTCTACTTCGTCCCGATCAAGAACACCGCACTCTCCAGCGTCGATGTCGCTCGCGAATACGTTACGATCCCCCACGGTTCCTACGAATTAGACGCTATCGCAAAGTACTTGAAGCACCGATTGCTCGAGCAATATCCTCGAAGACGCGGTAACAACGACGACGACTACGACGACGACGACGACGATAAGTATCCACTAGTGCTACGAGCTAACAACAACACCATGAAAAGCGAACTGTACTGCTCGTTCTTCGTAGACTTTACGAAACCGAACAACGTGGGCTCGTTGTTGGGATTCTCAGCGACGCATGTCTTAGTGCCGAGAATCTGGCACGAGTCCGACGAACCCGTGAACATTATGAACGTTAACGTGATCAGAGTAACGTGTAACGTCACTACCGGTGCGTACAGCAACGACAAACCGGTACACACGATTCACGAATTTTCACCTCGCGTACCCCCGGGATATAAGATATCGGAAACTCCGCGACACGTCATTTACCTGCCGATCGTTGCACGAGTGATACACGATCTAACGGTACGCATCGTCGATGAATACGATCGTCCTATAGATTTTCGCGGAGAGGAAATAACGATTCGCTTGCACGTGCAACGGCGTTCGCGCGATAAGATAACGTGAACGCATAGCATGTTAGTGTTCGATCACACGTACGACTCATCATCATCATCATCATCGTTTAAATAAAGACAGGGAGTGGAACTGGAACAAGAGGAAGAAGACGAAGAAGCGGAAAGCCGTTGACTCATCGAAACGCGCGTTTCCTGCGATCCCTGGGATTTATCGTAACGTACTAACATACCACTTACACACACACACACACACATGTCTACCACGATGTATACCATACTGGACGTGACAAGTACACCGACTTTCGACGATCGTATCACGAAGATCGAGGTGCACTCTTACAATCCGTACGCCGCCAACACGGCGTTCAACAATAACGACGAGATAAGGATACCCATTCAGCAACAAGATCTGTACACGCTCCCGTGCGAAAGTTATCTCTACGTCGAAGGACGCCTCTCCGTGATGGCACCCGCGACGACGACGGAGCACGAGGTGAAAGCGTGGTGCCGCAAAGCTTATAGGACGATTGAATACAACTGATAGCCCTATGGGTCCTCATAAACATACATTTTCCAGTGTTAAGATGCAACTTGTTGGCGATACACCACTGCTCGAAACTACTAAGATCAATCTGCAACATATCAACGTCGGAAGGCCCACTAATAGTACGGAAGATTTTCAGATCGTCAGCGTACATAAAGAACTTACTATGCAGGAATATATAGCATTGAGGTCGTTGATAAAAAGAAGGAACAGGAGGGGACCAAGATGAGACCCCTGAGGTACCCCTGACGTTACATTAATAAGATCGGATAGCTGTTCCTGCACCCTTATAACCTGCACACGGCCTTCCAGGTAGCTATCGATCCAAGCAAGGAGCGGCCCATTGATCCCAATTGCGACTAACTTATTATGCAGGATACAATAATCAACAGAATCGAATGCCTTCCGGAAATCTGTATATACGGTATCAACTTGCAAACCTGTATCCAAAGCAGATGAAACGAAGCTGTGGTATACCGCCAAATTAGTTGTCGTCGATCTCCCAGGAACAAATCCATGCTGTTCCTCGCAGATGACATTTGCGAGACAGGACGTTAAGTGCTCCGTTATAATCTCCTCGAAGGTCTTAGGCATGACAGATAATTTGCAAATCGGCCGATAATTTC
Source organism: Andrena chrysosceles (assembly GCA_963855975.1). Taxonomy (NCBI): domain Eukaryota; kingdom Metazoa; phylum Arthropoda; class Insecta; order Hymenoptera; family Andrenidae; genus Andrena; species Andrena chrysosceles. The sequence goes on along the minus strand of OY979768.1, from coordinate 26,748,784 downwards.
TTACATCAGAGCGATCGCCCGCCTTGAAAACTGGAGTGACCAAAGTAGTCTTCCAAGCAGCTGGGAAGGTGCCCCTTGATAGAGAGGAATTAAAAATATGCCAGAGGGGCCTGGAAAGAATAAAGCGACACTCCCTTAAAAACAGAGGCGGAATTCCATCATATCCCGGTCCTTTTGAGGAATCTAGCGCCTCAAGCTTAGAATATATTTGGCTTATTGAAATGGATATGGAGTGAATGTTTACTTCGCTGCCAGAGGACAGACCAGGATTCATGACGGACGCCGCTCCGGTCTGGGGATTGTAAACAGAGCCAAAGAATTCTGCAAAGAGATTAGCAGCTGCCGAATGCGTCGAGGCAAAATTACGGTCCAGGTGTACCCTAACAGGAATTCCCTGCTGACCACGCACGGAATTTACAAATTTCCAGAAGCAAGATACATTGTCTAACACAGCACATTCAACGCCATCGATGTATCTACGGTGATCACGCGATATGGCAGCCTTACATTTCGATCGAAGACTGGAAAAATGCAGATAGTCACAAAGTGCCCCCGAACGCTTAAAGGCTCTATGCGCTATCTTCTTGTTTCGGATCAGGGACCTCAAACCAGGGGAAAACCAGTGTGGAAACGTGGAACGCACCACGGGCCGGACAGGAATAAAAGCATCGATTACCCTATTGATATGACCATAAAGTCGCTCCAGGGCAACGTCAGGCTCAGTATCACCAGTCTCACCATCCCAATCGACCGAATTCAGATAACTCAATACACTATGGAAATCACCTCGTTTGAAGTCCCTATATACGCGGTTTCCACCCACAAGATCCGGACATGAGAACAAGTCGTCGAATACCATATACAGAGGTGGGTGATAAACATCAGGTACAATAAGGGAATCAATGACACGGTCAACAGTGACATTGGGGCAGCTGACAAACATGAGATCCAACATTGCGTCGTACTCCTTGAAAACCGTGTTCACTTGGGTAAAGTTGCAATACCCTGTGCAACCCAGGAGGAGATCGATTGCAGCCGACTCATTCGACGACACTCCTGACCTCCTGAAACACGCTTGATCCGAGTCGTTGAACCACACAGCATGAGGAAGATTGTAGTCCCCGAACAGAGAGAAGGTGTCTTCACTAAAGTTGTGGAATAACTCCATGACACAATCCACATGACTCGCAGAAAGTGAAGGCTGTGACGAAGGCGGAAGGTACACAGCGCCAAACAATAAGTGTTTATTATCGCGAAGGTGGACTCGGGCAAACACTTGCTCGACATTGGAACAGCTGACCGTAATAGGGCTGGACGGCAGCGAATTTTTAACAGCGATAAGAACGCCACCCCCTCTTGTAAAACAACTAGTTAGACGGGATCTATCACACCTGTACACTGTATAATTACCTAAACCAAGCTCAGTAGAAGAGATCGCAGAAGTGAGCCAAGTCTCAACTAAAATAATAATGTCGTATGTCACTGCAGAAGAAAGACCAGAGTAGAGTAAAGTGTTCAGCTTTGTACGCAGACCACGGACATTTTGAAAGTACACTAAAGGGCTCGCATTTAGTTTTTTTGCGAAGAGTTCCTATGGGGTCTTCCCGGCACAATCTTCGGAACACCATGAGTATACCGTATGGTCATGTGAGTCTCCCCCTGCTCGTGAAGGTCACGCAGCTTCGACCTGAGCTGCGCGAGGGTCTCTCGTTGTTGCCTTGTCTTATCGTCCGAAATCTTGACAGGGCCCTTGTAGCGGTGCCTATTCTGGAGAATCGTTTTAACGGTAAACCCCAGAGTCAAGACGCACACATAGGGGCCTGCAGGATGTCGTTCCCTTCTTACCAAGGCGATGAGTGGTCAGGGCCCGGGTACCAAGGGGACAGATGTCTGTCAAGACAGCACGTGCCCCTTCAGCATCCGCCGATTTCGCGATCTCCAGCGAAGAATCCACAGATTCAGGCATCCCAAAAATTAAAACGTTCCTGGACCTAAGCTCCCTGTCTTTCAACTCCTCAAAGATGTCATCAGCGTTGGATGATGTCAGCTGTTCAGAGGGGATGGCCGGTTTATCCTCAAGGGCCTTGACACGATCGGACAACGACTTAATCTTGGCTTTCATGCACGACAGGATATCCTCCCGAAAAGCTGCAAGCTGGATCGTAATTTGCTCCTTAACGATGTCTCTGATGTAATCGGCCGACGGTAAGGAGGAAAGCGACTGGAGCGTAGCCATTGGCAAGGTGGAGAGTGACTGTACCGGCGAAGCACTCGAATGGCTAACGCCAGTTAACGATCCCGAACGACAATTTAAAAGATTGCCATCGAACCACGGATGCCCCGATCGGCCCAAGCAAGAAGGTCCAGGGTGGCCTGTCGCACCACAACCAGGACAGGTGGCCGGATTGGTAACTTGGGTACTGCAGCCCTTACATGTTTTAGGTGCCACCGGCATAATACTCTATTATCGATATATTATATAAAAAATCCTGGAGATGGTCGAGATGGTGGAACATAGTTAAATAATTTAAAGAAGATCATTATATTATAAATATGAGGGGTTTTGTGACGAGAAAGAGTACTTGTCGCGAGCCTAAGCATGTGTCATTTAAATGCGAATGGACGAAACGATTGCGGTTCGTTTGGGAGATCGAAGTGTGAAGGTGAAGGTAGCTGTGGAACAACGCGTATGCGCTAAATACGAATATTTCCCGGATATTAACAAGGCCTATACTGGGGTTCCGGACACGAGTGTGAAAGGATTGTGTGTTTGGTGCTGCGAGTTAGGTGGAGGAAGAGTGAGTGAAGGAAAGGATAGGGAGTGAGTGTTGGAGGTGGGGTAGAGGTGAGGAAGTGAGGTGGATAAAAGGAGTGTAAAGGGAATAGGGAGTGTGGCGAAAAGGAAGCGAGAAAAGGGGCCGATTTGTAGGTTAGGTGGGTAGATCGGTGCTGCGTGGCGGGAAGAGAATGGAGGTGGAATAGGGAAGGAAACAGGAAAGCTGGCAAGGGAGGAAAGAAGAAGGATGGAGAGTATGAGTAGTGTGAGTAGTGTGGCTAGTAATAATAAACCTGGATAGCTACTGGGGGAAAAAGAGGAAGGAGAGGGAGGAGGAGGAAGGGAAGAAAATGGGAATTAAAAAGAGCGTGAAGACGATACGATTACCGGCGGAAAGGAGGAAGAGGGGGGAAGCCAGGAAAAAGATGAGATGGGAAAGATGGTGGAGATGATGAAGGAACTGATGGAGGAGGTAAGTGGTGGAGAAAGAGGAAATGTGGAAGGAGATGAGGGAGATGATAGGGGACATGAAGAAGGAAGGGGAGGATAGAAGAAAGGTGATGAAGGAGTGGAGGGAGGAAAGAAGGAGATGCGAGGCGGAGAGAAGAGAGGAGAAACGGAGGAGGGAAGAGATGGAAGAAAACTTGGAGAGGCTGGAGGAGAGGGATGGGAGGGTGGAGGAGATGATAAGGAAGGTGGAGAGGTGGGAAGAGGAAAAGGAAGGGAGGGTAGCAGTGAGAAGGAGGGTGGAGAAGATGTGGAAGAGTGTAAGTTAAGACTGAGGAGGATGGAACTAAAACAGGACAAAGAGGAGAGGGACGGGAGAAGGAATAATGTGGTGGTAAGGGGTGTGGGGGTAGGAGAAGAGGTGGAAAAAGAGGTGAAGAAGTTATGGGTGGGGATGGGAATGGAGGATGAAGGAATAAGGGAGGTGAGAAGGGTAGGGAGAACGGGAAAAGAAGGGAGCGGACTGGTTTTGGTGAAGCTGGCGGGGAGGGAGGAGAAGAGAAAGGTGATGGAGGCGAGAAAAAAACTGAAAGGCAGGAGGGAAAGGATAGACGATGATTTAACGGAGGAAGAAAGGAGGGCGAGGTGGAAGGTGGAAAGAGGGGCCGAGAAGGAAAGGGAGGGGGGAAGTAGGTACAGGTAGGTTATATTAAAATGTGGGTAAATGGGAAGATGAGAAGGTGGGATGAATTATGGGAAAGGTGGTGTGATGAACAGGGAAACGAATGTTAAGGGAAAGGGAGGAGGGGGTTGGGAGGAGGGGGGAAGTAAAAGGGGGTAAAGGGAGGTATAAGGTCGCGTTTTGGAACGTGGCGGGGTTGAGAAACAAAGACAAGGAATTTTGGAATGGTTTAGAGGAATGGGAGATGGTTGTGATGAGCGAAACGTGGGTGGAGGAGAGGGAATGGGAGTATATAAGGGGCAGATTGCCGAAAGATTATGCGTGGGAAAAACAGTGGGCCAGGAAGGAAAGCAAGAAAGGAAGAGCGATAGGGGGGATGATAATGGGGATGAGAAGGGAAATCGAAATAGGGCGGGGGAAGAAGGGGGAGGGGAAGGGATAATGGTGAGGAAAGTGAAATTGGGGGGGGGGAATGGTGGAGAGATATAGGGATATATGTAAATAAGGACTTGCAAAGGAAGCTGGAGGAGCTGGGGGAGTGGATAGAGGAGAGAGGAGAGGGAGTGAGAGTGGTAATTGGGGGAGACTTTAATGCGGGGACAGGGAGGGAAGGGGGAAGAGGGTGAAGAAGAGAGGGGAGGAGGGGGGAGTAGAAGGTCGAAGGATAAATTGGTAAATGGAGAGGGGAGGAGACTATGCAGATATCTGGGGGAGAGGGGGTGGGGAATTATGAATGGAAATGAAGAGGGGGACGAGGAAGGCGAATGGACATATACAGGGGGGAGGGGGAATTCGGTGATAGATTATGTAGTGGGGAATGAGGAAACAAGGGAGAAGGTAGAGAGGATGGAGGTAGCGGAGAGAGTAGATTCAGACCACCACCCGGTGGTGATCTGGCTGAGGGGGGAAGTGGGTAGGGAAGGGGGTGAAGGCGGCGTGCATGACGGTGGAGAGCGGACGAGCGAGGGTTAGGAGCGTGTAGGTTTAAGGATTAGATTTAAGGAGTAGATTAAGGAATAGGTTAAGGATTAGGTTAAGGAGAATGTAGTGAAAAGAGAAGGGGTGTACGAATTGTAATCCCCAAGGGGAAACAAAATAAACGATACCAATAAAATATTAAGCACATATATTTTTATACAAATCAATATTTTAATACGAATAAATATTTTATTCAAAATACTTGGCGCTGCTCTCCGAATCGGTGTTGCTAAACTGAATAAATATGCATAAATTGCATTAAAATCTTTTTCTTTCTTTCTTGTCCCCGTGGTGTCTTGTCTTGTTTTATTTATTAACCAAGCCAATTGAAATTTATTCTGAGAGCAGCGCCAAATATTTTAAATAAAATATTTATTCGTATTAAAATATTGATTTGTATAAAAATATATGTGCATAATATTATTGAATACATTTTTTCTTTGTATAAATAGCCATTGTGATAATTGGCGCAATTGTTGTATATCATTTATTTATTTATTTATTTAATATATATAAACGGGATAATGTCCCATTAGTGTACAAGAGAAAAACGGAGAAGAAGACAAAAAAGGAAAATAGAAAAAAGAAGTAGCAATATAAAATCGCATAACAAATGAGCATACAATACTTAAAGTAAACAGTTCACACACCATAAACTCATACACAGCGAGATTATATAAGTTTATCAAGGGCTATGCTAAAGGAATAGGTTGATCCTGTGAAAAAATCAAGAGAAACGCCGAAAGCGTTTGCAACATTGCAGATGCGATTTACCGGGTCAGAGAAATCAAGATTCGACCTGTATAGCGATGGATAAAAAGATTGCCCCAACCGCAGAGATTTAAGAGATTTCGTAGAGGCAGAAAAATTAATTAACTGTAGGAGTTGCGGACATTTCGTCATTCCATTAATCAACTTGAAAATAAAAAGAAGGTCAATACGTACGCTCCTACTTTCAAGCGATTTCAAGTTAAGTAACTTCATGACGAGCGTGTACTCGTGATCATTATACGCCATCTTATGTCCGGATTTGTACGCAGCGAATCTCAAGAATTTATGTTGTACCCTCTCTAACATTTGTATATATTTTACATAATGTGGTGACCAGATAACAGATGCGTACTCCAGGCGTGGTCTGACAAGTGTACAGAATAACAGTTTAAGAGTACGCGGATCCCTGAAATCTGCCGAACAGCGTTTAAAAAATCCAAGAATCTTAGTAGATTCCCTAGTAATGTACAGGCAATGTTTTGAGAAGTAGCGGTGTAATACAAACACCTAGATCGAAGATTTCAGAGACCTGAGTTAAGATCGTATCGCTAAGCTTATACTGAAATGACACAGGGCAGATTCGTCGAGATGATTTCATTAAATAACATTTTGAGAGATTTAGAGTCATGTAGTTATTCGCAAACTATCTCTCAAAATTCACAAAGTCCAACTGTAAACCGTGACAGTCCCCGTTGCTAGATATTCTTTTAAAGATCTTCAAATCATCTGCATATAGTAAAAATTGACTATGTTCGAAAATGCATGACAGATCATTTATAAATAGGTTAAGTAGTAAGGCTAGGCCGATTCCAACCCAGGTCCTCTGAGGGGAGCGCGGGGGGGGGGGGAGTGAGGGCGCGCGGGGGAGCTAGGCGGAGGGAAATATGGGCGCGGGGCCTGCGGGGAGAGGAAGACCGGTTGCGCGCGCACGAGCCGCGGAGTGGGGGAAGCTGCGATGATGGAGGGGATCACTCCAGGCCGAGCCGCCGTGGAGACCGGACCCACCGCTGAAAACTTTTTAGAGGGAGGGAATGACCCCCGAAAAACTTTTTCAAACCCCGATCCACCACCGGAAATTTTTTTTGAGCGAGAGAATGACCTTGGCCCACCCCCAAATATTTTTCCAAACCATTATGTGGCATGCGGCGCGAAGAACGAAATAGATTTATACAGTGTCTACAAATCTTAGAATTAGGAGGCGAGGAGGAAGACGAGTAAATAAAATGGAGACAGAATATGCGTTTAAGAAATTTATTTAAAAATAAAAGAATATAATTTAACATTTTTTCTTCCTACGAGCATCAACTAGAATATCACTGATGGCGCATGCTACCAGTTCGCAATCTACAAGATACTCCTCGTCGTAGTATTTGCTATCACGTATTATTTTAGCAGCACGACGAGCATCTAATGTTTCGCAGGCAACATCGCTCTGCCGTAGCACGTTAACAAAAGTTTCAAATTTTTCACTCGCATCTTCTGCAGTTTGATACAGCCGCGGATACAAATACTCTATACATGGCTGAAGACTAAATAAAAATATTGCTGTATCCAGTGTGAAATACACTGTATCATCACCATGTGTCATTGTTCAAGAAAAGGAGCATCCGTGCGCCATCTTACAGAGCCGTTAATAATTAGGCAATTCGTAGCTCAGCCCGTTGACTCATGTGGAGCAGCGATCAACATCCCTTCCCTCGATTTGCGATCGATGGAAGGGGAAGGCTCTTCCTTCCAGGAAATCGACCGCGATTTCCTGGATCTGGCTCTCTCAGTTCGCGGCTTCGCTACAGTATACACACTCTATCTCACGCTACGCTTTGCCCACTTGCACTTATCGCTACGCTACGTTATTACCTGCTTGTAACGGGCATCACTGCTTACGTGCTTATCGTGTTCGCTTGCATTAAACGCTTCTGTTAAATAATTGTGATTGTGATTGTAAATAGAATATCGTTTGTTTGACATTGTACAGAACTAAATATAAGAGTAATCGTGAACGTTTCTATAAAGTCCGTGTCCTAACAGATAAAGATTTCTCGTCGTGCTTTAATAATTCTCTTGCGGTCCTTTACGCCGATCCTCTAACAAGCTTTGTAACATTTTTGGTCCTTCGAGCCGGATCGGCGCTTGTGAAAACAGTTCGCGACCGTTAACTAGTGCCGGGTAACCGTCGCGCGTGACCTCCACCTGCAAAACAGTGAGTCATATCATAACGAGTCAGCACGACCTTAACGGCCGAATCTTGCACGCGTTTGAATATCTGAAGACAATGGATACGTTACTAGAAAGTCAAAACGAGCTGGTGCGCCGAATCTCTCGTGCTTTCGAGAATCTAAAGAAACTAGGCTCTGCCAAAATTACCTCCGGAGCCGTCGAGACGCGATTGAACCTGCTGCGGAAAAATTGGGCTAAATTCGATCAGCAACACGATGAGCTGCTTGGGCTAGTCGCTCCGGGGGAGAGAGAGATACCTTACTTTACAGAGGCATTCTACGAAGTGGCGGAGGAGCTGTTTCTTGTCCAGGAGACGTTGTTTGTCGACACGCTACAGTCGCTCAAGCCTGATCGCCACGAGGCTGAAAAGGCAGACACTCCCACGGCAGCAACCGTGCATTCGAAGGCTTCCTTACCCCGACTACCACTCCCAGAGTTCGACGGGAATTACGAGTCCTGGCCAGCATTCAGGGATCTCTTCCGATCCCTCGTCATCCGCGACGTCATCTCGTCATGTAGAGCGTCTACATTACCTTCGGGGCTGCATAAAGGGAGACGCTCTCCTTGCTCTCAGGAATCTCCCTGTGAGAGCCGCGACTTTCGCCCGCGCTTGGAACATGCTGCAGGATCATTATGAAAATGAGAGGCTGTTGGTACATGCGCAGATGGCAACAATTTTTGGATTGCCGACGCTCACTCAAGAGTCGGCCACGGAGCTCAAGACCTTCTACTTTACCGTTTGCGATTGCGTCGAGACCCTTGCAGCTATGGACCGCCCGTTTGATGCATCAGGAGACTGGTTGGTCTACTGGGTGGTCGAGAAGCTGGATCAACAGTCGCGCAGAGAATGGGAGACGCAGCTCGGCTCCCAGACTACTCCTCCCACTTTTGAGGAACTAAAAGGGTTTGTAAAGAGCCGTATTACCACCATCGGAGCGTTGGAAGCAGGCAAGACTAAAGGCCAACCGGAAGGAAGCACTACTAAATCTACCGGGGTTCAGAAGTCAGCCAAGGTGTTGCAGGTCACCAAGGCCAACCGCCCTCAAACACAGTGCGGGTTATGTGGAGGCAACCACTTTGTGCTTTTCTGCGGAAGCTATAAGTCCAAAACCGTGCGCGAACGTCGGGCAGCATTAACGGAGGCTAATCTGTGCTTCAATTGCCTCGGACGCCATCAAGTGAAGGAGTGTGGTTCGGAGAAGCGGTGTCAACTGTGCAACGGGAAGCACCATACCACCATTCATGAGGACGGCGCGAACGCTAACACCGTCGAAGAGGCTACTGCTAATGCCTCCAGCTGCACATCGAGTCCCATACCTGCCGTGCTCCTGGCTACTGCGCGCGTGAAAGTGATGCAGCCCGACGGAGAGTCGAAAATTGTGCGAGCACTCGTCGATCAGGGCAGCGAGGTGTCCCTTATCACCACTGCGTTGGCTCAGCAGCTGCGCCTACCGCGGAGAGCAGCTAACATACGTCTCATCGGCGTCGGGAAACAGCAACCTGAGCAGGTACGAGGAAAAGTGCAATTGCGATTCACCGCACACACCAACGCTACGGAACAGCATGTCGTAGAAGCTCTGGTACTGCCGCGAATTACTGCGTACCAACCACGCCTCGGCAACCGGGCGTCAACATGGACTCACCTCCAAGGCCTTACACTAGCGGATCCCAGCTATGATGGAGAAGGGCCTATTGACTTGTTACTAGGCGCCGATGCCTATGCTCTTATCCTGCGGGATGGTCTCATTAAGGGTGGCATTAATGAACCCATGGCCCAGAACACGACGCTGGGTTGGATCGTGTCGGGGCCAGCCACGAAGAGATCAAGAAACGACGACGTCGACGGCCATGCTCTCGCGACACTCCAGTGCACAGCGACTGAGGAGCTCGTGCCGCTAGTACGACGATTCTGGGAACAGGAGGAACTCGTAACGACAACGGCCTACACTGCCGAAGAACAGAGCTGCGAGGATCATTATCGGACCACTCACCGGCGGCTACCGTCCGGTCGCTACATGGCCCGACTCCCATTCCACAGCGATCGAGAGCTCGGCGAGTCCCATCATGGGGCCCAACGCATGCTGCTACGGATGGAGGCCAAATTCCGCAGGGACCCCGTCTTCGCGCAGGCCTACGGAGAATTTATGCGTGAGTACGTGCAACTCACACACATGACCAAAATTCGCGGGGGTATTACAGGACCACATTTCTATCTACCACATCACGGAGTGCTAAAGGAGAGCAGTACAACTACTAGACTGCGGGTGGTATTTAACGGTTCGTACGTCACCTCATCGGGTCAGTCCCTGAACGAGCGACTGATGATAGGTCCCAATCTGCTTCCCAGTCTGCACCAACTCGTGCTACGTAGGCGTATACATCGTGTCTGTCTCACCGCAGACATCGAGAAAATGTACAGACAGATACTCCTCCACCCGGACGACCGCCAATTTCAATTGATTCTATGGAGAGAAAGCGAAGACAAGGACATCGACACCTACACTCTCAACACGGTGACGTACGGCCTAGCCTGTGCGCCTTACCTTGCTATTCGGACGCTGAAACAACTGGCCAACGATGAACGAGCTCGACATCCAAGAGCGGCGGCCATTCTGGAACGGGACGTGTACGTGGATGACGTCGTGACCGGGGCCGACTCTGTGCAGGAGGCACTTGCACTGCAAGACGACTTACGTCAACTCTGCACGGTAGGCGGCTTTAACTTACGGAAATGGGCGTCCAACCAACCAGCACTGATGGAGCAGGTCCCAGCCGGCGACGCTATTCCGGAATGCAAGTGGCAGGCTGGCGAAATTCATCAAGCCCTGGGCGTCCACTGGAGCCCAGCCGATGACAGCTTCAGGGTCCGAGTGCAGCCAATCCAACCGGACTCCGAAGTGACGCGGCGAACGGTTCTATCTAAAATAGCGAAAATATTTGATCCATTGGGCTTGGTATCCCCTGTAACGGTCAACGCCAAAATATTTATGCAATCACTGTGGCTTATCAATTTAGATTGGGACACCCGTCTACCGTCGATGGAGACCGAATATTGGCATCGATTCCTTAGCCAACTGCCAGAGCTGAACCGCATCATCGTCCCTCGTTGGCTCGGTCTACATCGGTCACCTCAAAGCCTTGAACTTCATGGCTTCGCCGATGCTTCGGAGCGAGCCTATGCAGCGGTGATATATCTCCGAGTGGTGGACTGCGATGGCGCCATCCGAACCCAGCTGGTCACTGCTAAGACCAAGGTGGCTCCATTAAAGAAAATCTCACTACCACGGCTCGAACTCTGTGCTGCTACCTTGTTGACCCGGCTAGCAATGCTCACATATAAGAATCTGGAATTGGAGAACACGGCAGTTCACTTGTGGAGTGACTCTACGATCACTCTCGCATGGATTCAAGGTCACCCGTCACGCTGGAAAACTTACGTGGCCAATCGAGTGTCGGAAATCCAGCTCGCACTCCCTGATGCTCACTGGCACCATGTCTGCAGCCGGGACAATCCAGCAGACTGCGCCTCGAGAGGGCTCGCTCCCAACCAGCTACCAGACTTCGATCTTTGGTGGACCGGACCCTCCTGGCTGACTTCACCATCTGGACGGGACCACGAGGAGCAGCTTACTGTGCCGTCAACGGATCTCGAAAGCAGAACTACCGCCATCGTGTCGTCCTCGGGTGATCCTGCATATGGCGAGGAAATTTTAAACAGGCACTCATGTATATCCTCTCTCCTTAGAACCACCGCCTGGTGCTTGCGGTGGCTCCCACAACATGCAGCAGCTACAGGAGGCGAATACCTGAAGCCGGCAGAGATAGAGACAGCCCGAATCCGATGGCTCCGTCTTGTTCAGCATCAGACGTTCGCAGCTGACATCCAGCAGTTGGAAGGAGGACGTACTTTACCAGGTCGTAGCAAACTGCTAACACTGCATCCGTACCTGGACGATCAGGGCCTCCTGCGAGTTGGAGGTCGCCTGCGACACTCTGCGCTGCCTCTGGACGCCCAGCATCAAGTTATTCTCCCAAATGACCATAGACTGACGGAACTAGTGGTTGACGAGGCCCATCGACGCACGCTGCATGGAGGGACGCAGCTCACGTTGTCCACCTTGAGACAAAAATACTGGATACTGCAGGGCAGACAGCGAGTCAAGGCCCTGATTCACCGCTGCGTCACCTGTACACGATGGCGAGCAACCACGGGACGACAACTTATGGGAGACTTACCGGAATCCCGGGTGACTCCTGCCCGCCCCTTCTTACACGTGGGGCTCGACTACGCTGGACCCCTCACGCTTCTGGCCATACGGGGAAGAGGACACCGTACACATAAAGGCTACGTGGCTCTCTTTGTATGCTTATGTACTCGTGCGGTTCACTTAGAGCTGGTTTCAGATTGCAGCACTGAAGCCTTCCTCGCGGCTTTACGGCGTTTCACCTCTCGGCGAGGACTCTGCACCGTCCTCCAGAGTGACCGTGGCACCAACTTCATGGGAGCTGCCCGTGAACTACGGGAAATGTTGACTCACATGGACGACAATCATGAGAAGATCCGATCTACCTTGCTGAAGGACGGCATTGAATGGCGCTTCAATCCTCCTGCTGCTCCTCACTTCGGAGGGCTTTGGGAGGCCGCTGTGAAGTCCACTAAATATCACCTCCGTCGAGTGTTGGGCGATCAACATCTTACGTTCGAGGAGATGACAACGTTACTCACCCAAATTGAAGCTTGCCTGAACTCTCGGCCTCTGCAGGCGATTAGCGACGACCCTGGGGACCTGAACGCCCTGACACCAGGGCACTTTCTCATCGGAGAACCACTCCTCAGTCTGCCTGATCCACAGCTCGATGGCGTCTCACCATCTCGACTTTCTCGCTGGCACCTCCTGCAGCAAATGCGACTGCAGTTCTGGAAGCGGTGGAGCGCGGAATATTTGCAAGCAATGCAAGCTCGCAACAAATGGACACAACAACATCCGCAGCCCCAGATCGGCGATCTGTGTCTGATTAAATCCGAGCTGACATCGCCTGGACAGTGGCCACTGGCCAGGGTTACGCGGTTGCATGCTGGGTCCGATGGGTTAACTCGCGTAGTAACTGTTAAGACTGCATTGTCCGAATTTGTACGACCAATTACTAAGCTTGTTTTCTTACCTTGTGCACAGGTCTAGGATCACACACCACATCCACACATTTCACTGCGCCTTAGATCGCACTCACTGGTTCCACTTGCGTTGCCTGACGCCTCCACATGAGCTCAGCGGCGCTACTGCTATACATTCCGGACCACGCCCTATCGACCAGCGCATCGATCGCCAGCTAGCTTCACACTATTCATCGGGCGATGAATGCCGGGGAGTAAATGTTCAAGAAAAGGAGCATCCGTGCGCCATCTTACAGAGCCGTTAATAATTAGGCAATTCGTAGCTCAGCCCGTTGACTCATGTGGAGCAGCGATCAACATCCCTTCCCTCGATTTGCGATCGATGGAAGGGGAAGGCTCTTCCTTCCAGGAAATCGACCGCGATTTCCTGGATCTGGCTCTCTCAGTTCGCGGCTTCGCTACAGTATACACACTCTATCTCACGCTACGCTTTGCTCACTTGCACTTATCGCTACGCTACGTTATTACCTGCTTGTAACGGGCATCACTGCTTACGTGCTTATCGTGTTCGCTTGCATTAAACGCTTCTGTTAAATAATTGTGATTGTGATTGTAAATAGAATATCGTTTGTTTGACATTGTACAGAACTAAATATAAGAGTAATCGTGAACGTTTCTATAAAGTCCGTGTGCTAACAGATAAAGATTTCTCGTCGTGCTTTAATAATTCTCTTGCGGTCCTTTACGCCGATCCTCTAACAAGCTTTATAACAGTCATCTTTATAATTGGCGAATCAGAGATCCGAAAAAAGTCCAACAATAAATTATCAATCCCCATCGAAGATAATCCAGGTAATCGTGAACGTTCTTCGATAGCATCACGATTGTTGCATAGTAGACCCCATGCATTATATGGTAACGTGAGATACATCCCACGATTGTCGCCGAGAATAATTTCTACATCGATCGTAGGCCGTACTCTGATTCCAATTTCCAAATATTTGCTGCCCATAGATGTTAATGCGTATCTTCTGACCATGATCCGCGATGTTCGGCGCGGACTAAGAGAACAATCAAAGCTATGAAAGTGCTCACTCGTATTAGGAATAAACATAAAAAATTTTGAGAAGATGTGAAAATTAAGCCTTACCAAGCAACTGTATCCTCCCCGCATTGAGCTATGCCATCATCTTGCACGATCGGAACGTAATAATTCATGTGTCCGGCGTTTCCTTCGGCACTGGTACTACACATTTTTTCAGAGCACTATTTGTTTCGTCGAAAGTCACTGAGGCTACTTAGCGATTGATTGAATAGCGTTCGAGAGACTGGCTTAAATATGACCTAAAGTGCTTCCCCCACCACAGCATTTTATTTTAAAGCATCCAATTTTTCGATAATGTATTTCAATCTTAACGTCGCAGCATATCACATGTAATTTGAACCCATCCTCAAGGATAAAAGTCTCAACACGTGCTGAATGTAATATAATACTTTTGCGCGCCAATTCGCCATACGCGTGAATCATAGAAAGAATTTTGCTGTATCAGCAGAAACTGCATAGAACCATGTTGGGTTGGATCGTCAAAAGAGTAAGACAGAGATCACAAATCATGACACCAGTCATAAAAGCGCGCTCCAAACTGCACAAAGCTTCAAATCGTTGCAACGTGTTGCGAGGAAAAGACATTACATTTACATTCCATTTATGACCATGGGAGAATTCGCGCAAGTGTTGGATCAATCTGCGCGATTGATTTCACGGGAAGAATACCTCGCGTGGGAAGAACGGTGCAACGAGTGCATCGAATCGTTGGAAGAACAGAGCCGAGTGAAACGTCCTCGATTATCGATCGGTGTTCGGCAATCGTTGGTTGCTCGAATCGCGCAGCTCGAAGGGCTGAAACATTCGTTGCGCGGACGTTTCGTGAGCGAAGGTGCCGGACATTCGAGCACAGGACTTTTGTGGCGCGAAATAGACGCTGCGTTCGATACCCGCGAATAACCGGTGCCGTGCTAAATTCGAACTATATCGAGCCGCGCAACTTCCTCCAGGATGCAGGAACCATTGTGTTGGAACATGTGCGGGGTGCTTGAGGAAACAGCGGAACCTCAAAGTGAACACAGTGTTCAACGGCGAATTTGTGGCGGGCGATAAACGTGCAAGTAAGAGCATCAACACTCGGAACTGCGAACTCTTCCGCACATCCGATCTACAGGAGTGGTACCAACGATGCGTCGTCGAACCCACCCTGACATCATTGGAAGAGTTCCAGGAACGCGACAGCGGATGGGCATTGACGAGAATCCTCAACCTGACCGTCAATGTCAACAAGTACAATCCGCTGCACGCGTTGTGCCACTTCAAGTTGCCACAGGATTTATTGTTGAAAAATGCAACGATCAATGTGCAATCCCCGGACAATGCGTGTTTCGCGTGGGCAGTGGTCGCCGCTCTCCATCCTGCCGAACGACATCCCGATCGCCCAAGTTCATACCCGCACTATACGTCTGTGCTAAATCTCCAGGGCATTGAGTTCCCAATGTCCCTGGGGCAAATTGGATAATTTGAGCGGTTGAATGAAATCTCCATCAACATCTACACCTTCGAGGTGGAGAAGACGAAGACGGTCTTTCCGTTGCGCCTCACCAGCCAAAAGAGGGATCGACACATCGACCTGCTCTACACGCCGAATCAAGAGCACGGCGATGTAGGGCACTTTGTGTGGATCAAGAATTTGTCCCGGCTGGTGAGCGCACAGCTGAGCAGGCACCAAAAATAGAAATTCATCTGCGATCGGTACGTATATAAACTTATGAAATGTTGAAATGTCTCGCAAAACAAATTAAATAAAAAAAAATTTTTGGGTTTACAGATGCATGCACTACTTTGGATCCGCCACGAAGTTGGAGCTTCATTCGCTGGACTGTGGCAAGATGAACGACTGCGCCATCCTGCTGCCCAGCGAAGGCAAAAATCTCCTCAACTTTGACAACCACTGCCGGAAGGAGCGACTCCCCTTCGTGGTGTACGCAGATCTGGAATGCATCATCGAAAAAACGGAGGACAGTCACCGAATGGGTGATAAATTATGTGCGTATCAGCACCATAAAGTACATAGTATTTGCCTATTATATGCATTGTTCATACGATACATCGCTATCGACGTATCGATGTCGCCGCGACGCAGATTGCGTTTCATGGTTCGTAGACGAATTGAAAAATTTCGCGAATTTTGTCCAATGCTGGATTTAACTCCCGAACAGTTGTCGACATTTCACAATGCAACACACTGTCATATTTGCGAAGAACCATTCGAGGCTAGCGATGTACGAGTCCACGATCATTGCCATCTGTCCGGACGGTTTAGAGGCCCAGCACATACGGAGTGCAATTTAAATTATAAAAACGCGTTTTACATCCCCATAGTTTTCCACAATTTATCCGGCTATGATTCACATTTCATTATCGAGGAAATAGCTACCACTTTCGAAGGTCATGTTGACGTATTACCCATAACTAAAGAAAAGTATATTTCTTTCACAAAAAATGTCGAAGATACGGCTGATTCAGACTCGCGAAATTGTATTAAATTGCGGTTCATCGATTCGTACAAATTTCTCAACACCAGTCTCGACAAATTAGCATCCTTTCTTAGCACAGATCAATTAAATATTTTACAATCACAATTTGAAACATTATCCACCGAGGATTTCAATTTATTGACACGAAACGGTGTCATTCCGTACGAATACCTTGATTGCGAGGACAAACTGCAGGACCCATGCTTACCGCGGCGCGAGTCATTCTACAGTTCGTTAACGGGTGAGACTGTATCCGAGAGCGATTACGCGCACGCCGAAACTGTCTGGCAGCGTTTCGAGATTAGAACCTTGGGCGAATACAGCGACTTGTATTTGAAAACAGATGTCTTGTTATTGGCAGATATTTTTGAAAATTTTCGCGAAAGTTGTATCAAGAGTTACGGATTAGATTCAGCACATTATTATACTCTACCTGGTTTCACATGGGATGCAATGCTAAAACATACTAAAATTACATTCGAATTGCTCACAGACATCGATATGGTCATGTTTATCGAACGCGGTATACGTGGGGGTTTAAGTCAATGTTCCGGAAGATACGCACATGCCAATAACAAGTACATGTCATCTTACGACGCATCAGAAAAGTCATCATACTTTATGTACTTTGACATGAACAATTTGTATGGATGGGCAATGTGTCAGCCCCTACAATACGCTAAATTTCGATGGGTCGAAGATGTTGCGAATTTTGACGTGTCTTCAATCCCGATCGATTCGCCCACGGGATACATTCTTGAGGTAGATCTGGTATATCCGCAACGTCTGCACGACGCTCATGCCGATCTACCGTTCTGCCCGACGCGTGCCAAACCACCTGGTAGCAGGCAGGACAAATTACTCGCGACGGTATACGATAAGCAGCGTTACGTTATCCATTATCGCAACCTGCAACAGTGCACGCGACACGGTCTTCGTATTACAAAGATACACCGCGTGCTTCAATTCGCTCAATCTCCCTGGCTCCGCGATTATATCGAACTCAATACACGGTTTAGAACAAGCGCGACAAACGACTTTGAAAAAAATTTGTACAAATTGATGAACAACGCGGTATTCGGTAAAACTATGGAAAATGTACGAAATCACGTGGATGTAAAACTTTTGACACATTGGGAAGGGCGATATGGTGCGGAGGCAATGATCGCGAAACCGAATTTCCACAGCAGAAGTGTTTTTTCGGAAAATGTAATAGCTGTTGAATTGCGAAAACTCGAGGTGAAATTCAACAAGCCGATATATGTGGGTATGTGCATTCTGGACATATCAAAAATTTGTTTGTACGAATTTCACCACGAGTACATGTCGCCCAAGCATGGAAAAAATTGTAAAATTCTATATACCGACACAGATAGTCTCATTTATCACATTCAATGCGATGATATCTACGAGTCCATGAAACACAATATCGATAGATTGGACACGAGCGATTATCCTACCGACAATCCATATAATATGCCGCGCGTAAATAAGAAGGTTCCGGGGCTGATGAAGGATGAAAATAACGGTGCGATAATGACCGAATTCGTAGGTCTTAGAGCGAAAATGTATGCACTTCGCGTAGACGGCAAAAAAGATACGAAAAAGGCGAAAGGCGTCAAGACCAACGTCATAGCCAGAACGATAACTTTCGACGACTACGCGCAATGTTTGCATAGGGAGATCGAAATGGTTCGCAGACAATCATGCATACGGTCTAAATTTCATAAAGTGTACACCATTTCGGAATTTAAAATCGCTCTAAGCCCATACGACGACAAGCGGCATATCGTACCCAATTCGATCGACACTCTGCCCTGAGGTCATTATAATATCCCATTGTAAAAATAGAAATTGTATTTATTGTATAATATAAAATTATTTGAGAATGTATAAAAAAATTATTATTGTGTTTTTTCTATTTATTGTGTAAAATATATGTTGCGTACGCGAATGTTTGACTTATTTGCCAGACCGTAAGCGTAACTGTGCAAGTTATTAAGGATTTGTACCTGTGGATTTAAACAATAATGATAGTATATTTAACGTTAACAAAAAATACAGAGAGGTGGTCGCTAGCTGTTGCCAGCTTGAATGCTTGCTTCGATCTGCTATTCTTGCATTTTCTGAGGGCCTACGAAACCTTCAAACCCTTGCAGGTGTGTCTTAAAGGAGATGGTAACTATTATCCTATTGGTTGAAAGCCGATGTGTAACTGACGAAAGAAAAAAATAGGGAGGGAAGTATGATTCCCACGCAACCGTACCGAACGGCGCGACGCGTCTGTTTACTGTCGCCCAGAAACTCTTGACTCGGCTCAACGGTCCCTAATTTATTGACCCGATCGTAAATAACTGAGTCCCGATGCGTCAGTCACAGGTAGGCAAACCAAGTGCCGGCCAAGTGCTTAGTAAGAATGTTTGAAAGCTGGCAAAACTCTTCACGCTCAACAATATAAATGGTGGAATTAATGTATAAAAAATTGTTCACACATATATATGTATCATTGTATTTATTGAACCATGTATTATTATGCTACAATACATTATTTTTATTTATCCAAGAATTGTGTGATTTATCAAACCCCAACCACTTGACGTACACCTTATCCCCCTTTCTACGCAAAACTTTTTCCACTAGATACACATCAGGATCGGTGACGCGTTGCAGCTCGTGTTCATAGAATCCTCCGGCAATGGGTTTTCCACGAGAATCGAGGAGCAGATACGTTGCGGGAATAGTTGCTTGTACTTTGGCTATCTTAAACACCTCCGTTGTCTCCAATTCGGCGTATAGCCTTTATCGAATATGGTTTTGAATTTGTTCACGCGTACAAACTCGCCCAACTTGAATCTCGCTGGAGCAGCGATCTTTATGTTGCTGTACACGGTGGCCAGCAGCTTGTCGGCGATCGCAGGGGTAACATCGCAAGGACGCATTCCGATGGTTCTATGTTTTCGTGCGTTATACTCTGCGAGTAGACTTGGTAGCGCATCGGTCCATCTGTAGGTTCCATTGAGCGTAAACAGTTTCCACATATTGTTTTTCAAAGTTCGATTGAAACGTTCTACGACGGAGGCCTTCATCACAGAATACGTCGAATAATGATTAACGTTATGCTTTGCCAAGAGTTTCTGCACATCAGCGTTGTAAAATTCTTTTCCTTGATCGGTTTGCAAATTTTTCGGATATCGATCTCTAAATATCTTTGCAAACGCTTTAGTCACCTCAGCGCCACTTTTAGTCTTGAGCGGCAACGCCCATGCATACTTGCTCAACACATCGATGACGGTGAGTATGTAGTGGTGACCCTGGTTGAATCGTGAGTATGGACGCATTTCTACAATGTCAGCTTGCCACAGATCATCGTATCCATGCACTATGACGCGCCTCCGCGGAAAATGTCTTCGAGCTGGAGCATGCAATTCCTCAACGAGTTGTAGCTTCTTGTGGCCGTGGTTTTCTTTACTCTTGGATTTCGATAATGGCTGCATGTTTGATCGCAGAGGTGTCTTTGACACGAATGATGCGATAATTATCGGGCACGTTCATTAAGTGCTCCCAATCGGTCCAGGGGCAAGTTCATCCGCCTCGCATGATTCTCCTTCGCAGCGTTGCTGCGGGATAGAATTCGACGCCTGCGATATCTTTTGAACGCTGTTTTGCAGCGTCAGCATATCTCTTTGAAACGCGATCAGTTTCCTCTCTAATTCTTCCTGCCGCTCTCTCAAAAGTTTAATGTTCTTTTCCATGTATAGTTTATTGACGCCATCGGTGTCGGCCACCGGTTGAGCTACGCGTCGTATCTTGCGTGATTTTGTATCAAAGTCGGCACCAACCACGCAAAGAGCGTTATCTCGCATGTAATTTCGAAGCAAACCACTCCATTTGTAATAGTCCATACTAGCTGCTCCACTCTTCTCGAGCGATACCCCAAATTTGTTGATCGGCATCTCGATGCATACAGTGCACATCATTGGCGTGCGGCTTAATTTATATAATGAGGCCTACCTCGCGTAGTTCCTCGACAATCGATAGAATTTCGGGATCATGAGAGTTGTTACCCGCCTGACGTGACGCTTCCAGCAAACGCAATCGATCCACCAGCTCGTTGGGATCGTCCCAGTGTACGTAATCGATCTTGTTATCGTTTACCACCATGGCTCGTGGTGTCCTAAGACCTTTCCCTGCTTTATTGACTGATGCGCGTGGGATTAGCGGTGCAATTACATGTCTGTACTTGTATCCCTTGTTGCTCAATATGGGATTTTTAGCACCATGACCGCGTCTGTGGGCATTCGTCGCCAGCAGTATACTTTTGTATTTTTGTTTATCAGCATCGGTGTATATAGCATCATTGGGAATTCTCTTGAAAATCAGTTCGTAAAGACCGGATGTTCCTCCGTATCTTACACCATCTATGATTATATTATCATCCTTGTCTATATCGAAAGCCTTATCCCCAAGCATCATTCCACTATTGCCAAAGTATGCAACGTACACATAGTCCATTGTTGTATCCTTATCACCACTTAGGATCGCGCTCATGTATTTTTGCCCCAGCGGACCGAAATGACTGCGAAACGTTTCTTGTCCCGCGGATGTTTGAAGTTGCTGTCTGATAGATGTTACAAACGACTCATTGGGACTAGTTTCGAAAACGTCGTCATCAATAGTTGCGATCGATTGTACACTGGGAAATGTACTTATTGGTGTGTGGGGAACGGGAGACTCGTTTGATGTAGCATTCCGTCGTTTATGCTTCGATTGAACTGGTGTTGAGGTTATGGGTGAATATTCAGACGACATGTGCCGTTTCCTCTTTGTCTTGCGCGATGTGTTCCCTTTCGGATGGATTTTTTTAGGCGTTAATGTTTCATTCCCTTCAACGTCTATGCTCATCGGTGGTGATGTGCTAGCTTCTGTCGCTGAGGTATTTTCCACAATATGTTTTAAGGGTTCGACGATAGGTTTGAAGTATCTCTCCAACGCGACATCTTCCTCCATCTTGCCTGTCTTCAAAGCCTGATGTTTCTTGCGAATGGATTCGCTAGTTTTTGCAATTTCCTTCGCTATTCTCTCGCGATCCTTAATCTCCAGAGTATCGATATCAATCATCGTTGTACCGCTGACGTTGCTTTCCCACCGACGTGTTGACGACAATTGACCGTCTCACGGTATGGCAAACTCGTTAAATCCCTTTCTGTAACGTCCATTGGACATCGCGCTATCCTTGTCTTTTACTATGAAACCATACTCCCGTTGCCAACAATTACGACACAAAGCGCAGAAATCCTCGTAAGACATGTCAGTGTTTACGTGATCGTTGTACACATGTTTCAAGTTGGTACCATCCTGCTTAAACAGAATCAACAGATTGGCATTGTCGCGGATAAGATGTTTGGGTATCTTTGCATATGTCTGACAGAGATAGAAGCAGTCAACGTTCGAGTGGCGCCCCATTGCAAAGTATTCCCTTATCGTATCTTGCTTGTCGCATGCCACGTCATCAAAGATGAAAATAGAATTCGGAAGCGATTCGCACGGTGGGATGACGCCACTGTTATTCGAAAACGTAAAGTAGCCAATTTCATCTATCAGAGTCAATAAATTCTCCAAATACTGATATTTCGGCTGTTGCAACGACTTGGAGTACACGTACACGTTCTCGAAGCGGACGCCGTGAGGACTTTCCAACAAGCTCACCAACACGTTTGTCTTTCCGCAATTTGATGGGCCACAAACGACGCAGCGTATAGTGTTTGGTAGCATGCTACCATGTCTGCGTCTTGTTTTCGAAGACATCACTCGTGATTCATCGTCAAAATTTGTCACGCGTATCGTTACAGGTTGTCGCACGAATCGCATCCTCTCCGCAAACTGTGAAAAATGATATTGATACGTCGAAGCGCCCTATTTATTGGTCCGCATCGACTCAAAACAGCTCAGTATTCAAAATGCTTCTGATCCTGTCGGATAATTGCGATATTCGAGACCTAACCTCTGAGCAGTTGAAATATATACCAAAGATTATTCTACTCCGAGAGTTTGGGAGACACATTGATCAGTTGTGGGACAGACTCCCCGAGCACATAAAAGCCGATTCTGAGGTTCGGCAGTATCGTCGGTGTCTGGAGCATTATAATCGTCCTTGGCAGCGAACGCATATGGACGGTCCAGCACCATTGATTAAAAACTGTAGCGAATGTCGCCGACGATAGTAAAGAAAGGCTGTGGTTTGTTAAATCGAGCGATAAACGCGCTACCTATCGAATTACATATTCCGGGATACCAGTTTTGCAGTCCAGGAACACATCTGTCAAAACGATAGGCTAGAGGGGATCAAGGCATCAATCCGTTGGACGCGGCGTGTCGCGAACACGATATTGTGTATTCGCGCAGCAACGACCTCGGCGAAAGGCACGCGGCAAATAAAGTTCTCGCTGACAAAGCGCGAAAACGCATCGTTGCGCGAGACTCGACTCTGGGTGAAAGAGGTGCTGCTACAGCTGTTTGGGCAGCTATGAAAGCCAAGACGAAAATCGGAATGGGGATGAAAACAAAACCCCGCAAAAGTACTCCAAAGAGAGCGCCGAAAAAGCGGATTCTTCCGGTGGCAAAACGGTGTGGTATATTACCACTTCTCCCGCTGCTAGGTGTTCTCGGATCATTAGCTGGTGGAGCGGCGGGGATCGCCAAGGCGGTAAACGATAATAAGGCGGCGCAACATCAGCTGCAGGAAATGCAACGTCATAATCGCTCCATGGAAGGTCGCGGACTTTATCTCGCACCATACAAGCGTGGACAGGGAATATCGAAACGAAAAAAAAAACGTCGAAAAGAAAATAAAAATGCCCGCGGGTGTAACTACCGATGCACAATTGGAGGAGTTGGCAAAACGTATGCGTATTCCATTCTTTAGAGGTGTTTTTATGCGAAACGCGCTACCAGTCGGAGGAATACGTCGAAACGAGAGCGGTATTGTAAATTTGGACAATGTCGAGGGGTCGGGGACTCATTGGGTGGCATATGCGAAGAGAGGGTGTCGAGCTATATATTTCGACAGCTTTGGAAATCTTCGACCGCCCAAGGAATTGGTAAAATATCTGGATAAGGATGCTGTGAAAATTGAATACAATCGAACGTCTTATCAAAAGTACAATCAGAGCAATTGTGGACAACTATGTCTACGCTTTCTACAAACGATCGGTACCAAATTTAAGGATTGACTTCCCGCCACTCTGATTCAGTACTAATCGAGCCGTACAGTTCGGAATATGTCGTTAACATTCACTCTAACCGGCAAAAGTAGCACCCTCGCGGTGAGCTACTTTCCACCCATAGATTTGAGCGACGATGATTACGAGCTTGGTCTAACAACCTTTGAAACTTATCACACCATACCAAACATCGACTCGAGCAACGATAAATTCTACTTCACCGTAAACTATGACATCAGCAACAGCGTCGACACCACTCCTGAATACATTACGATTCCCCACGGCTCCTACGAACTAGACGCCATTGCCAAGTATTTGAAGCAGCGATTACTCGAGCGGTATCCTCAAAATCTCGACGGTACCGATGACAGTGACAACGATGCGTATCCAATAGTGTTGCGTCCCAACAAAAACACCATGAAAAAGGAACTGTAATGTCGGTTCGCCGTAGACTTTAAACAGCCCAATAACATTGGATCGCTATTGGGATTCTCGACAAATCGGGTATTAGAACCAGGACGGTGGCACGAATCGGACGATCCAATTAATATCATGAACGTGAACATTGTTCGTATAGAATGTAGCGTGACCGCTGGCGCGTACAACAGTGGGAGGCGTGTACACACGATACATGAATTTTCTCCGAGAATTCCACCAGGATATAAGATATCGGAAACGCCCGCGCAGATCATTTACCTTCCAATCACCGCACGGATCATTACGGATCTAACGATACGCGTTGTGGATCAAAACGGACGGTTGCTCGATTTTCGAGGTGAAGAGATTACCATCAGATTGCACGTACGACGGCGACGACGATAATACATGTGGTGCGAACGAAAGAGATGCTTCTCTTGAACGACTCTAGAAACCCGTTTCTTCCAAGTGAAATTGTTTACAACAACTGCAACAACAACTGCAACAGCTCCGATCACGCTAAAAAGAAGAGGCTCAGTGCTGCGAACATTGCATTTTTGAAATCATTGGGATTCATTGTGCGCATTTAGGTTGAAAAATGGCTGACATTCTAAGTATTGGAGGCAAGCCGACGTTTGATGACCGCATCGTCAAGCTTCAGACTCACACATACAACCCATACGTCAACACGACGTTTGGATACAGCGATGAGATAAGAATACCGATACAACAGCAGGATTTATACACATTGCCGTGTGAAAGTTTTCTCTATGTGGAGGGGAAATTGAAGATAAATAAGCCAAAAGATGCATTAACGGTGACGTTGGGAAATAATTGCATGGCGTTCTTATTCGATGAGATTCGATACGAGCTGAATGGCGTGGAGATTGATCGCAGCAGAAACGCTGGAATAACTGGCACGCTTAAAAACTATGTATCGCTGACATCTGGCGAAGACAAAAATATGGAGAATGTCGGATGGGGCTTGAAACGGCGCGATGGGCCAATAGTGAAAAGTCATTTCAATTTTTGCATCCCACTCAAATATTTGCTGGGATTTTGTGAGGACTACAAACGCATGATTATTAATGCGCGTCACGAATTGATTTTAATACGATCGCGCAACGACAACAATGCTCTGATAGGATCGCCGATGTTGGAACCAGAAATTGAATTGGTTAAACTACAACGGCGGATGCCCCATGTGACGTTAAATGACGTTAATAAGCTATCGTTGCTACATACTTTGGAACGTGGACAAAACCTGAGCATTTGTTTTCAATCGTGGGATCTGTATGAGTATCCTCTCTTACAGAGCACGACCAACCATTCGTGGGCCGTGAAGGCATCTGCACAGCTGGAGAAGCCGCGATGCGTGATCCTTGCTCTACAGACTGGTCGAAGAAATGTGATGAGTGAAGACGTTACTATGTTCAACAACTGCAAATTGGCCAATGTAAAACTTTTTCTCAACTCGGAATTTTACCCATATGATGACCTGAACTTGGACTTTGACAAGAATAAGCACGCCATCTTGTATCACATGTATACACAATTCCGTAAATCATATTATGGGTATAGTTGCAACGAGGCATTATTCACCGTGGCTGAATTTTTACAATTTGGCCCCCTCGTGGTAATTGATTGCTCGCGACAAAATGAGTATCGATAATGGTTGTACCAACGTTCGTTGACATGCAAGGGTTCATCGTTGATGGAAGATTTGTCGTCAAGGAAGTGGCTGTCCTACGAATGGGAACAATTCTCTCGCACTATATTTTTGGGAGTTCGATGCCGCATTATCTTCTTTCGAAATCTGACAAATCAAGCATCCGCTGGTTAACGGCGAAACATCATGGGTTACGCTGGGACGATGGAGAAGTT
Organism: Andrena chrysosceles; assembly: GCA_963855975.1. NCBI lineage: Eukaryota > Metazoa > Arthropoda > Insecta > Hymenoptera > Andrenidae > Andrena > Andrena chrysosceles. Next base: position 26,722,694 of record OY979768.1, on the reverse strand, counting down.
CCATACAGTATGGCTAAACGGCTAATTTCGAAAGTTGTAGCTGATGCGATCGATGAAGAAGAGGATGACACGTGCCATGTCGTATATGTTAAAGGGCTGCAGAAACGCGACTGGCTTGCGGATTTTCTCGATGAAAGTACGAGAGCAGACGCGGTCATCGAGACGCTGGACATTGACTACGAGGATATCAAATCTCTAAATAAGCTAAATGTAGTTAATACTCTGCGATGTGGTAGACACGCGAAACACTGTGCCATGCAAAATTTATTTAAAATATTGGTGGTTAAAAACTGGTGGTCTAAACACCAGGGAAATTCATAAATAAACTATAATCAATTTTTTAATGCGTATAATTTTCTTCACCCTCCCCCAACCCAACCTCATGCGTTTGATGTGCGCTAGATTAAGACGATACTTAGTCTTCCTCCTCGCCTCCTAATTCTAAGATTTGTAGACACTGCATAAATCTATTTCGTTCTTCGCGCCGCATGTCACATAATGGTTTGGAAAAATATTTGGGGGTGGGCCAAGGTCATTCACTCCCTCCGGTTAGGTCTGAAAAAGTTCTCGGGGGTCATTCCCTCCCTCTAAAAAGTTTTCGGCGGTGGGTCCGGTCTCCGCGGCGGCTCGGCCTGGAGTGATCCCCTCCATCATCGCAGCTTCCCCCACTCCGCGGCTCGTGCCCGCGCAACCGGTCTTCCTCTCCCCGCAGGCCCCGCGCCCATGTTTCCCTCCGCCGCGCTCCCCCGCGCGCCCTCACTTCCCCCCGCCCCCGCGCTCCCCTCAGAGGACCTGGGTTGGAATCGGCCTAGCCTTACTACTAGGTTAAACAGTAAAGGACCTACATGTGAACCCTGAGGAACACCTGACAATACTGAGATAGGTGATGAGCAGATGCCAGCGACACGAACAACCTGCCTCCGGCTCCGCAAGTAGCTTTCAAGCCATGAAAGCATAGTATTGCAGAAACTCATGGCAGCTGACTTCGATACCAGAATGCCGTATCAAACGCTTTTTTGAAATCCGTAAATATGGCATCAACTTGAAAGTTGCGCTCCAGTGAGGATGATACATAATTCAAGTAATAGGAAACATTTGTAACTATTGATAGTGAAGGCATGAAACCATGTTGTTGCTCACAAATAATATTAGTAATATAAGGCTTAAGCTTGTCCACAACTAAACTTTCAAATAATTTAGGGACGACATCAATAATACAAATCGGTCTACAGATTCGAACATCCACCGAATCGCCAGTCTTAAAAATAGGAGTTATTGCACTTGTTTTCCATGCTTCAGGAACTATTCCCGAGGATAAGGAGGTGTTAAAAATTATCCATAAAGCGCGCGATAATATAAAGCTGCACGATTTCAAAAATATGGGTGGTATACCATCAACTCCTGGGCCCTTATGCACATCAAGACTGTTTAGTGTTGAGAAGATGTCGCCGATATTTACATTTACACTAGCGATATGCACCGCGTTATTAACGGTTAGATTAGGTGTGGCCTCAGTATGCGATGTGTATACCGACCCGAAGTACGATGCAAAGAGGTTTGCAATTGATTGCGCAGTATTAGCCTCCTCGTCGCCATTCCGCATAGCTTTCGGAAGACACTGAGATTTGCGAGAGCGATTTACATAATTCCAGAATGACTTAATATTTTTGTCCACATGTATTTGTCTTTCAACATTTTGAACGATGTGACGTCCCACTATTTTTCGCGCGGTATTACCACAACTCTCCCCATAAACCTCAACACAACTCCATCAAAACCACTCAAACTCAACTATTACTCCTTTCCCCGATCCCTGACCACTTTGGCGATGTACCTTAGCTGTCCCCATCTCAAGACGGTCAACCACTAAATTTAAATCTAAACAAGTCCCTCGTCCCAAAAACCCCTCTTAAATTGAGACCACGTCTCACCCCCTCTCTATGACCAAAGAGGTCAAAGCCACAACCACCCCTTTCCCATCAGAACACCCAAACTCCATCAAATGGGTTGAGTATTCCCTTTGCAAAAGCCCAGAAATCATATTGCTGCGCATATTTCGTACAAGCGCCTATAAAAACCCCGGAAGCCCGAAATTCTATTGTCTACAAGTCTAATTGTAGACTCACTTTTGGTACCTATAAAAACCCCGGAAGTCTCGATGCATACCGCGCACACCCTTCATACCGACAAACTGAAAAGAGTATAAATACGAGGGCCCGCGAGACAGAGGTCCTCTTTCTATGGAAATACCTCAACGAAAGTTTACTTAAATCTTGACTCTAAAATAGAAACAGTGTTCAACGAAATATTCTACGGTAACTATTGTAAGATATTATAATTACCATTATTACTACGGCATATCACCATCATCCATATTTTGTACCATTATTCTTGTTGTTTTCATATTATTTTGAATTATTAACGCTTATTGCTTTATATATATTTTGTACTATTAACGCCTATTGCGTTCATACATTTTGTCCTATCAACGCTTGTAAGTCCCGTGACTTGTCCGAATCGTGACAACACGCACAATGATGTCTTCTCCTGGATGGATATCCAAAATTCGTCCAAGCTTCCATTGGAGTGGTGGAGTGTTGTCCTCCCTGATTACTACCAAAGTTCCTTTCTTGAATGATGTGCTGTCCCCGAGATGCCATTTCTTTCGAGTATGTAAAATCTGCAAATACTCTTTGTGCCAGCGTGACCAAAAATGTTGCTTCACCTTTTGAACATGTTGCTAAAAGGACAGCCTGTTAGTTTTTACATCCAGTAAATCACTCTCCGGTAAGCTGTACAGCGAATCGCCGATTAGGAAATGACATGGGGAAAGAGCAGTTAGATCATTGGGATCTGAGGACAGTGGAGTCAATGGACGTGAGTTTAATATGGCTTCGATCTCAATAATCAGGGTATTAAATTGTTCATAAGTGAACAGTTCCCCGCCAACAATTCTGTTAAAATGCGATTTAAAAGCCTTTACCGCTGCCTCCCAAAGCCCGCCAAAATACGGTGAACGGGGAGGCGAGAAGTGCCAATTGATATCCTCATTGCTTAGAAAATGCTGAAACTTCTTCTGATATTCATCGGAAGCTAAAAATGCCTGTAGCTGCATGATTTCATTCTTAACACCAACGAAGTTGGTACCGTTATCCGTATATATATTTTTCGACCTTCCTCGTCTAGCAAAAAAACGTCTGACTGCAGCTAAACATGCCTCCGTCGTGAGGTCTGTGACCAATTCCAAATGCACGGCCTTCGTCGCAAAACAGACGAATATCGAAACGTAAGCTTTGACCCTTGTACGATTACGAACCTTCTTTTCTTTTATGTAGAAAGGGCCGCAATACTCAATTCCCGTATTTTGAAAAGGTCGGGACTGCGTGACTCTATCCTTAGGTAAATCTCCCATAACGTATTTTAGTACCCTGGGACTATGCCTGCAGCAACGCACACATCGATGAATGATGCGCCTTGTCCCGTTTCTGCCGTCAATCGGCCAGTAACTTTGTCGCACGGCATTCAAAGTTGCCTGAATACCAGCATGCCAATGTCGTAGATGTTCGCGTCGAATTATCAATTCCGTAATAATATGATTACGAGGTAAAAGAATAGGGTGTTTTTGTGCATAATGCAACGGCGCGTGCTTCAATCCACCACCGACCCTAACTAAACCCTGTTCGTCTAGAAACGGCGTCAAGTTCAAAATTTTACTTCCCTTAGGAAGTGAAATTCCCTTCTTCAAGTTACCAATTTCCGCGGAAAAAACCTCTGCCTGCATTTCGCGTAGAACTATTCCGTGGGCTTTACGAATCTCTTCAGGCGTTAGTTCACCCTTGATCTTCGTTTGATGCCTAGCATTGTGATAGAAACGGAAAATATACGCAACGACTCTGTTCAAAAGACTGATTGACGAAAACCTAGTCAGTATGTCATTTGACCCCTTGTTCAAAGTCAGCGTGATTACATTCCGTTTTTCAGGAACCGTAGTCAGCGTGATAGCACTAACGGGCCAACAACTTTCTTCCTGTGCCAGCTACTGAGGACCCTCTAACCAGATCTTATTATCAAGAAATTGTGACGGTGATTGTCCTCTTGAAATGCAATCCGCTGGATTATCGTGCGTAGCAACATGAAACCACGCTTGCGGGTCAGTCTCATTTTGTAGTTTATTAACCCTATTCGCTACAAAAGTTTTCAACAAATGTGGTGCTGTTTTGATCCACTGTAAAACTACGCTTGAATCCGACCAAAACCTCACCATGTCAAACCCGATGATAGGCAAAGCCTTCATGACTTCTCGAAATAACTTAGACAATAGTCTAGCCGCACAAAGTTCGAGTCGTGGCAACGATACAGTTTTCACCGGAGCGACTCGTGACTTTGCACATAAAAGACTCACGCTGTGTTTACACTAACTTGTAGTGCTTCTAATATATATGCATGCGCCGTATGCGCTTTCGCTAGCATCGCAAAACTCGTGAAGCTGCAAATGCGTAGCTTGATCAACGACTACTTTTCGCGGAGCATAAAAACTATTTAAACAATGTAGTTCGCTTCTAAAGTCTACCCAAGATTGTTGTAGATTTTCTGGAACAGCTTCGTCCCATCCTACATTAGCTTTCCAAAGTTGTTGCATAAAGATTTTAGCTCTAATTACGACTGGCCCGATCAAACCGAATGGATCGAACAGCTGAGCAACTTGTGACAATATGACTCTTTTGGTGAACTGTTGTGATTCCGGAAAAGGTTTGATCACATAAAATACATCATCTGTAGATGATCTCCAGAAAACTCCTAATGTTTTCCTAACCATCGTATCATCTAAACACAAGGATTTCTGATTGTTATGATCATCCAAGTCTTCCACTAACTGAGATTCATTCGAAGCCCATTGTCTGAGATGGAGTCCTCCCAATTTAGACAGCGCGACCAAATCATCTCTTAACTTGAAGGCTTCCTCGATACTAGGAGCCCCCGTGAGCAAATCGTCGACATAAAAATCCCGTTCGAAAACATGCGACGCGCCTGGAAATTTACTCGACTCATCTACCGCGAGCTGTTTCAAGCATCGAACCGCGAGAAATGGAGCTGCCGAAGTACCGTACGTTACTGTATTTAATTGAAACGTCTTGACGTGTTCGTCTACTGAATCACGCCACAAAATCTTTTGGTAATTAGTGTCTTCGGGATGCACCAGGATCTGTCTGTACATCTTCTCGATGTCCGCCGTTAGAACAACAATATGAAAACGGAATCGTAATAAGATGGACCACAAGCTGTCCTGAATTGTCGGACCGGTCAACAAAGCGTCATTCAGAGAGACCCCGCTGGAGCTCTTAGCCGAGGCGTCGAAAACTACCCTAACCTTCGTGGTGGCGCTCGACTCTTTAACAACCGCGCGATGCGGCAGGTAAAATCCTGATCTAACCTCGTCTTGAATGACCTCACGCATGTGCCCTAACGCTGCGTACTCTCGCAGGAATTCCTTATACTGCTCCCGAAGAGCTGGGTTCTTTTGCAACCTACGCTCTAGAGCGTAAAATCGTTTGAGCGCAGCACTTCGCGACTCACCAATATGATCCTTCCGATCATTGAAAGGCAAGTTAACAATATAGCGACCCGATGAATCGCGCGAAGTGTGATTAACAAAGTGTCTCTCACATTCCAACTCTTCAGGTGATAAGAGTGGCTTCGATGCTATCTCTTCACATTCCCAAAATTGTCTTAAACATTTTTCTAAGGACGTAATTAAATGACAGGTTCGGATCGAATTTACGCGCGGAAAACGTCGCTGCCAATCATCAGATCCCGTCACTAACCAGCCTAAATGTGTTCCCTGTAAAATAATGGAACCCCCACATAACTCGATCTGTTCGGAGCGTAATAGTCTATAAAACAGATTGCTACCTAACAACGCATCAATGACTCCTGGTCTGTGAAATTCCGGATCAGCTAACCGCAGCCTTTTTGTCTAATTTTTTAGCAATCATATACACTAAAATAGTGTCCCAATGTTGCACTGGTTGCTCCAATGATTTGAGAGCGCCCACGTGCATCTGAGCCTGTTCTGCAAGTAATCGCAAATTCGCAGGGGAATCATGCGTAATCTCCGGTAATTCAAACAACTTCTTATAATGTGCGTTTATGATCTGACGCGGTTTGTTACATCGCTGCTGCAGTAAATCCCAGGCCACCAAATAATTTTGCTCAGTAGCGTTAAGTGGAGCAGTAATTGACGCGACATCGCCACGCAATGCGTTCCTCAACAAATGAAATTTTTGAACTGCTGGCAATTCGTCACTGTCATGAACTACTGACCTAAAAGTATCGCGAAATGTGTGCCACTCGAGAGGGTTGCCATCAAAGGGTTTTATCTCAATTTTCGGTAAGAGAGAACTGGTCTCCTTTACCAACACCGTGCTCGGTGAATCCACATTTCGCGTCACAGAAACAACTCTTTCTACATTTTTCAACGCCCTAATACGCGAGCTGATTAAATCGGAAGTCTGATAATATTGAATCTCAAACTGTTCACGTTCATTGGTATAATCAGATTCTAAATCCTCCGATTCAATCTCGAGTTGCACTTCCGAAAAACTTCGATATGCTTCCTCTAATTTAGCGGCGCGTGTTTCCAACGCGTCAATAGAAAGATCCGCGGTGTCGATCACCGCGTTGAATATTCGAGTCACTGAACCTTTAATGGTCCCACGATACTTCTTCTGCTTTTTCAACTCGGCAGACTCAGTTTCAGGCATGATTATTGAAATCGAAACGTAAGAAGGGAAACAAAACTAAAGGACAACTATTCGCTGAACTCACCCAAACAGTGACCCAAGATGCAAGCAAGACAGCTGTCGGTGTGGTCCAGACGATCTCTGATGCAAATCCAAATTCGTTGTCCAGGAAGCAGGCGATGCCAATGTTCCGTCGGAAGCTGTCCGCACGGCCGCGTTGTAGTCCCGCGAAGCCCTTCCGCGCCTGGCTCCTTGGAGGTCAATCCACTATGATCCGCAATAGGCCGCCCTCTAAGAACCGGAAACAGATGTCCGATGCAGGCGATGCGATCTGGAGTGTACCCTCCAATGTATCCAGAAGATGGAATCCGACAAAGTAGGATCCGTCGATGGAACAATCCGGAACGTGATCCGGTCCAAAATGTTCGAAAATGCAGTTCAAAGTGTAAATTCGAACTGCTGTCAGCACTGTGTAATCCACCACTTGTCACAATGTTCAATCTATCCGGCTCGAGCGCTCGTTTCGATCTAAAGCTTTTTGCCCTCCGCGGAACCTTCGCTCGCGACCGGAAAGTCTCTAAGATTCCTCGCAGGGGTGGCGTCTTAATGAAGCAGGGATAACAGAACTTACACTATTGGTGGAGGCGTGTCAAAGTCGAGGATGGTTGAGAAGCGTAAGAAAGGGAAAGTTCCAAATCTCGAAACTGCTCTGGACAATATCTCGAAGCATCTTATCTACTTTATGTGTCTAAATACATCGACGCGAGGCCACCCGAGTGGAACCCTTACCCTCTGGAAAACTCAGTTCCGTCTTAGGCCAACACTCGAACCTCGACGATTTATGGCTGGACAACAGCCCTACGCTTGAAGTGACGAAAAACAGACGCGCATCCTCAAACTTAAACACGACAATACGCCGATGTCCCCTTCTGGTCTCGTTGATTTAACGTCTAACGCTTTCTCTTCTCAACAAATGACATGTGCTAATGCTCAATGTCCAACGCATAATTATAAAACCAAACAACACCACAGTGCTTAGAATAGAATAAACAATTCTTATTTTAATTCACGCTTCGAGTTATTGTGTCAATCGTTCGGCTACGAAGATCCCTAAATCAAAACAGGCTGCTGAAACAGCTGATCTCGGTTCGCGAACGCAAGTGTTCTTACAGTGTTTACAAACGTTCTTTCGCATAGCCCGCGTATAGCCGTATGTCTAGACGGATTTCGCGGAATTATTACGGGTAACTCTTTACCTTAATGCAACTGTAAATCCAATTACCAAGACAAATCAAAACAAGTGCTGTAGCGGGTGTCTCCCCGGTGTGTATTCACTTCCTCCCAAAAACCCTCAGTGTGCTGGATTTAAGATTCGCGCCTGGCCTCCTTCAACCCTCAGTGTGCTGGATTAATGATTCGGGCCTGACTTCCTCCCAAAAACCCTCAGTGTGATGGATTAAAGATTCGCGCCTGGTCTCCTTCTACCCTCAGTGTGCTGGGTTTAAAGATTTGCGCCTGACCTCCCAAAAACCCTCAGTGTGATGTATTAAAGATTCACGCCTGAACGATTCCCCCGAAACACAGTGTTATTGTCCACCAAGACCTCCACCCGGGACGTGACAGAGCCATAGATGAAACATATGGAATCGATTGACACCGTTTTCGCAGAGATCCGATGAGAAATATGGAAACGGGACATTTCGCACATCTTAATAGGTACTCCAACCCCTTCGAGGATCGAATCCATAAATTCGGAGAGACACCACGGGAGGTTGACCTCGTCACGGTTGACCAGGCGGAAAATCTTAGATCAGGCGCACCGAGAAAATCACCCTGTACAGTGGCGTGCAAAAGTATTCGGCCACCCGTTAAAATCGCATAACTTTTTTAAAATTAATCCAAACGACTTGAATTTGTTTGAGAAGCTAGAGGGATTAGTTTGCTAAATGATATCATTCGTCATTTTGAAAAAAATGCACTTCGTCGAAGTAGCAAAAGAAATAGTAAAGGTCGTTTTTTAAACTTTTTTTATGAACCCTTAATTAAAATTCAAAAAACCCGTTTGTAGATTTAAGTAAGTTATATACGTGTCTAAAATTTCATCATTTTTATGTATATATATATATATATACATAAAAATGATAAATGATATATATATATATATATATATATGTATATCTATATACAGGGTCATCAGTTAAAACTGCAACCTACGCGCACGCGAACAGACGAAAATGGCAACACCGCCTCACGGACGCATTCCACTACAACCATGCACTGGCTCAGCGTTCGGAGGGTTACCAGCGACCGCTGGGTAACAGTGATGCCCGAGCTTCGGAAATTTTAGGTTGGTCTCTTTCAAGTTAACGCCGCAAAGAGCTGTGCGGAATATCCCGGCCCAAGTAAGCGAGCCGCGCGCTTCGCATTTATGTAATTCGCATTTAGTAATGCGGTTTGAAAACAATGTCAACTGGTCGCGTACCAGTCTTAATATCAAAAATTTTAGCTACGACAGGTTTGACCGCGGCGCTATACCCTCGTACGGTGAGATTGTTCGCCACCTGCGTGTAAAAGCCACAATAATGACGTATCGTTCCAAAAAATGACATTAACGGAAGCTGGTACGGGCGTGGCGTTGAGTAACTAATAGGTTAAACATTCAGACACAAAAATTCTAGAAAAAAAATTCAAACACCGCTAAAATCAAAGATACGTCCCATTAGTTACTCCTTACGTCCGATCTATGCATGCACTGCATATAAGGATAAAATTATAAAAAAAAACCAGAACAATAAATTCTGAGGTCTGCAGAACTAACACATAATTGAATAGAAATTTAATTTCTCAATTTATGAAAGTAATGCCACAGAAACAATTAGCCTATTGTTTATCAACATCATGAATTTTAAAACGAGCATTAAATACAGTATTAAGGGGGTATTCTGGTCTGACGAGGCGTTTTCGTCGCGTTATTTCGGAATTTTTTTTACAAAGAACCCATCGATTTTATTATTATTTAGTTTATTGCTACATGTTTATTGATGTTTGAACTATCTTTACAAATTTTGTCAATGGAAAAGAATTAAAATCAAACGCAGTTGACTGTTTTAAAGTAATGGTGAAAAAAAAACATGGTGTCACGTTGTCCATGATTGGGCTCGTTCTAGTGATCTATAACAAAAAATGAAAAGAGATTCTATATCTGTATGCCTGTGGCTTTCGTCCCTACCAGAATGATAAAAAAATATTGAAAATTAAGCAAATGGCGGCGGTTTGAAAATTAAGTTTCGATTTTCGCACAATTTTTCAACTTTAAAGGTCTGTGAAAGTTTAAAAACAAAATATTTTATCATAATTCTGGTAGGGACGATAGCCACATGTGTGCTGATAATATATGCAAAACTTGGACTAAGTTGATCCAGTCAATCTTGAAATATCATGGTCAGCGGTTCGAAAAACATGGTTTCGAGAAAAACGCGTTTAAAGTTTTTCGTACAATTTAGACCGAAAGGTTTACCTACCTATTCTGCACCCTGTAGCTTTGCAAATAATACGAATTGGAAAAAATCCTTTTGCACACGTATTACCCATATAATGTACCTGTAGAAAATGCAAAAAAAATCGATTTTTTTTGCCCGTCAGACCAGAATACCCCCTTAAATAAACTGTTTGCAAAAGCTTTTCACATTTATGGTTAAAAAAATTGATAAAAGAAAAATTAAGTAAATGTAAAATATTTTATATGATCCATCATCAAGAGGGAATAATTTTTCCTCATTTTGCGACGCAATTTGCATTCGGATATCTTTCATAGTTCAAAAGTTATACGAAAAAGCCCCCCCAATTCTTCAACACCGGCCGGGAAATTTCAAAAAGCTTCGTGTGACGTAAATTTGAAAGAGACCATCCTAAAATTTTCGAAGCTCGGGCATCACTGCTACCCAGCGGTCGCTGGTGACCCTCCGAACGCCGGGCCGGTGCATGGTTGTAGTGGAATCCGTCCGTGAGGCGGTATTGCCAATTCGTCTGTTCGCGCGCGCGTAGGTTGCAGTTTTAACGGATGACCCTGTATATAATAGAAATATGCGCGCCCGCATTCGCGTGCATTCTTGGCGGCGCAGGTCAGCCACATCAAACAGTAAAAAAATTTGGGATCGACGGTTAGGTTCAGCAGCCAAGGCGTGGGTTTATATTTCGCACTACCTGATGATGTTCCATCTTTTACGGGACAAAAGAGTGAATCCTAAATTCGTTCGTCATTTACAACCGATAATTGCTTGCTGTGGAAGTGTTCGTCGAAAACATTTTCTTCCTAGATTCTGAAAAGGCAATAAAGCCTGTGCAGCCTTTAAAGATTTTAACAGTTTTTGCTCGTCGTTAATTCTGATCAGTATGACAATACAATCATAATCTGCGACCCCGCCAAGGCCCTCTGGCCGGTCAACCGGGGTAGTTTTTAGGCGATGTTGTGCCAAGGCGCCTGGGGGTCGAGATTCTAGGTGCGAATCTCGGGGTGCTCCTGGGCGTCCTTCGCGTTCGTCGTCCACGGGCTCCGGAGGTTCGGGTGATTATGCCGGGACGGGAGGATTCGGTTAAGAACCCGGAGGTAGGAGATCGTTGCAGGTTAAAGAGTTGGAACTCACCGTAAGGTTAACAAGTTTATTCTGTCCCGATCTGGGTGACAAGGACACTATGCCTACTTTGGCATGAGTCTCGTAAGGTTCGGGTATGGATCCCGTAACAAAGCTTTATCCAGTCTCAGCTCCCGTTGTTCATACGTCGTTCTTATAATGTAATCGGGGCGAAGCGGGGACCATCGGGGTCTCCGCCTTTGCCTGCTTTTTAAAGGTTTCGCCATGTGCTGACGGGTCTCGGTGCGTTTCCGAGATCCCTTACGCTGCTGTGCCGAATTCCGGCCGCTCGATTGGGGCAATCGGAATGTACGCGGTGTCGACACGCTTGGGTGTCGGCCCGGGCACAACATTCCCCCCCCCCCCTTAAAGGAAGGGTGCTTAGGGGAAATTTTTACAATTATTATCGGAAATTTCCCTGCGCCCTAGCCCGTCACGATTTTCGCGTATTCGCATAGAACTGTCCCGATTCACACTTGTTATATTCGGACAGCTTACATCTCGATAATGCTGTGATACAATCTTTCTTAAATTATCTAGTCGTCTTACTTATTTTAATACTCTTTGTGATACAATGTGATACTAAATTTGTTGTATTTCCGACCGTTTTTTATTCGATAAAGTGTTTTATTCTATTCGCGTGTGCGCGTAGGATTTTTCTTCCCTTTTTTAACATTATATTCGCTTTCGAGTTCTTTTCTATTATTATGTAGGGACCTACCCATTTTTGATCTCGTCTGGATTCGTCGTAGAGCCAAACTTTATCACCTTTCTTAAATCCTATTTCGCATGCCTTTTTATCATACTCTTTCTTTTCTTTCTCACTCATGTGTTCGCGGTCTACCTGACCTACGACTCGAGTAATGCGCGTTGTCAGTGATTCCTTCGCGGTCAAGGCGCGAACAGCTGCGGCGCTATCGTTGCAGTGCATTATTTCGCGACCCGTTATTTTGCTTAATTGGATTCGCGGCGCGGTTATTTTCTTGGCCTCTTCTGTTATATTCCTAATGCCGGTTACGCGTTGTCCCCTTTCGGATCTCGGTAGCCCTTCCTCTAAATACACGCCGTCTACCAGCAGCTGGGTTCCTATTAATTTATCCCGTTTACTATCAGGCGGAATCATTGCTAATTTTGGTGTACGCGTGGGTATTGTTAGTTTCCTACTCGTATTTAGTGTTTTCCACGGTTCTCCGTCTACTAGTATGCTCTTCCTGGGATAACATATGGTTAATCTATTTTCCTTGAGGAAATCTACTCCTAGTATCCCGTCTGCGTTTGTTAGGGTGTTTCCCTCTACCACGTACAAGGGATGTATCACTTCTTTCCCGTTCATGTAAAACGTGGCATCTATTTTTCCTAGTGTTTCCGTTTTTCCTCCCGAGAATGAAATAAGTACGACATCGCTTTTTCCCATTATTATGTCTCCTGGAAGAGCTCTCTTGGCAATTACAGATACTTCTGCTCCGTTATCTATTAACATTATGTTATCCTCTTTCTTGCTTTCTTTTATTTCTACTTCTATTCTATCGGAGGTATGTCCGTCTTGGGAGAGGGTTCCTATTTTAAACGTGCGGTAGGTTCTCACAATTTTTTGGTTAGCTGAGTCGCGGTCCGGTGATTCGGAGCTGTCACGACTGCTTTGTGTGGAATGTGCGCTATCAGTGCTTCTTTGCCGCGACTGTCGTTTTTCCTCCGGGGCCGGTTACTGACCGTCTGATTCGCGCCCTGTCGATTTCTCACTCTTTTTCTTGACTGCTACCGTTTGCACTCGTCGGCTGTCTTCCGGAAAGAATTTTTTCCCATGTTGCTTATCTTTATCTCTGTTTTTCCAACACTCCTTAGTGTCGTGCCCTGATCGTTTACAGTTGTCGCAGTACCGTGGTGCTGCCTGGTGTGTGTCTGAAGAGGAGTTTGTCTCGCGCGTCGCTGGTCGTTTTACGATAGTCCGTTCTTCATCTATGGCTATCGTGATTGCTTCTTGTAGGTCGACGGGTCTCCGTGATTTTACTAAGATTTTTAGGTCGTCGCGGAGTCCGTCCTCGAATATACTCAGTGTCTGTCTTTTGTATATTTTCACGTTTGCTTTTTTCTCTAGCAGACTATCCTCATTGTGAATTCCGGTCGCTATCAGTTCTCTTAATAATTTTGCTACGCGATTTCCGTATTGATGCGCGCTTTCTTTGGGGCCCTGCCTACTACATAACAGATCCCTTTGTACAGTTGAGGCTGTACGGGGGGGTCGGTAAACTGACGTTAGTACATCCTCTAAGTCTTGTATGGAGACTACGTGGCGCGTCTGTACTTCGTCTAAGGCTTCGCCTCTGACCCGCATCGAGATTATTCCCCTTAGAATTTTGGCTTTCGCCTCCGCTGTTTGGTATCCGTAATACACATATTTGCAGGCGGTCAGGAAGCTGGGTAATTTCGTGGGATCCTTTCCGTTGAACGGGGGCAAGGTTTTTATGGCGTTGAGTACGTCGTGAGTACTTGTTAAGGTCGGTGCGTCGGATAGGTTGTTTAATTCGAGTTCCGGGGAAACAAATCGACTAGTGCGCCTCGGTTCCTCCTCTGGTTCGCGAAAATTGTCGAAATGGACCGTGGTCCTGCCTGAGGGGCCGGGGGTTGCGTGCATGGAATTCATTGTGTCCCTTAGTCTATCTATTTCCCGGTCTATCGAGTCCTGGGGTGGACCTTCCTTTGACTCTAGTGTTTCCAGCCTATCGTTCATGGTTAACATTCTATCGGTTAGGCTAGCTACAGAGGTGGTTAGCCCTGCGAGTAGTTGTTCTATGTTGGCTAGTCGGCTTCCGAGTTCTACTGAACTCTGTTCTGCCTCTCCGCTTGCGGATATCGTAGGAGTGGGCGGCATTTTGGTATTCGTCCCTAGGTCTTCGCTCGGGATTAAACTATAATCTAACTCGTCGTACGGATATAGTCTCCTGGCGGTTAGGTGTCCGGCGTGACTCGACGTAATTGGTAATATGGTCGGAACGCTACGTTCGTCGCTCGTTTCTACGTCTAGAGCAAGTCGCGTACGTTCTCCTATTTCACGAAAAACGTCGAATGTTGCGTTGAAGATAGCTTCGTCGGAGGGTTGTTTCGTACGGACTTTAAAGAATCTACGCGGGGCACTTCGGCGAATTGCTCTAGGCGAAAGAATTTCTTTTCGCTCGGCTAATTCTAAATTACGCTCGATATTTTTATCTAGTGATTTCGTTCGGCGCATGAGAATTGTGGCGTGCAGCCTGAATTCGCTGAGTGTGGTATTTCTCACTTACAGCACATGTACAGGTGTTGCATCGCTCGTCTCGGTGTGAGTAGCAGATTTTCCTGGCGGCGTCCTCTTGCTGACGTCCGTCAATACTGCGAAGTGGATTGCCCCACTGTTGAGTGGGTCGTTGTCTCCGCTAAGTCCTGTTGTCACCGTCGGTCAGTCTTGGTCCTTACGTTGGCAGGATCCCACCGCTGCCACCAATTGTTGTGCCAAGGCGCCTGGGGGTCGAGATTCTAGGTGCGAATCTCGGGGTGCTCCTGGGCGTCCTTCGCGTTCGTCGTCCACGGGCTCCGGAGGTTCGGGTGATTATGCCGGGACGGGAGGATTCGGTTAAGAACCCGGAGGCAGAAGATCGTTGCAGGTTAAAGAGTTGGAACTCACCGTAAGGTTAACAAGTTTATTCTGTCCCGATCTGGGTGACAAGGACACTATGCCTACTTTGGCATGAGTCTCGTAAGGTTCGGGTATGGATCCCGTAACAAAGCTTTATCCAGTCTCAGCTCCCGTTGTTCATACGTCGTTCTTATAATGTAATCGGGGCGAAGCGGGGACCATCGGGGTCTCCGCCTTTGCCAGCTTTTTAGAGGTTTCGCCATGTGCTGACGGGTCTCGGTGCGTTTCCGAGATCCCTTACGCTGCTGTGCCGAATTCCGGCCGCTCGATTGGGGCAATCGGAATGTACGCGGTGTCGACACGCTTGGGTGTCGGCCCGGGCACAACAAGGCGTCTAAGTTAGTCAACTTTACAAAACGGATGGAAAAAAACGTTTTACCCCTACCGCGGGGTAAAATGGGGTACCGAAAATGGGGTAAAATGGGGTACTGAAATGATTTCCCTAAGTATTTTCACACTCAATACATGTGTGATTTTCTTCGCAATTGTTTTCATTTCTTACTTTGTGAACTTTTTACACTTTCGAGTTCCATTTTATACGAAGTAGAAGTGAGAATTGCAGTTTTTCCCCGGCGGTAATTCTTTCTGTTCTCTGTCCGTTGAACTGCAGGAATTGGCAAAATGTCTTTGGGGGATGTATTTTCAAAGCTAGATGTTAGATCACGGTAAACAGCTCTAACAGGTGATGGAATTATAGGTGCACTATCGCAATTGTTGTCCGTCAAGCTGTGTGAACAACATGGTTCGGGATTGAAAACAGGAGGGGCATTTTCCTGACCTGAGACGGTATCAGACTTTGCAGGAATTGTTATGTCTGTTGTTTCTGTCGCAATCGGTATGTTTGTCGTTTCTGCAGCAATAAAGTCAAAATCTGTAAAATGATTCTCGTTGAATGGCCAAATTCCGCATTTTCTGAAACCATTTATAGCAGTTAACATAGTTGCTGCTTGAATATATGCTTGACCAAAAATTTCGCTTATCTGATACTTGGTAATTATTCGACCTGGGAGCGATCTTAACCAATTAGATGCAGCTCGGTCATAGTACACGCTTAAGGGTTTCATAAAGGACACATCCAAAGGCTGAAGCCTGTTGGTGCAGTGCGGAGGAAAGCAAAGCATTATCACTCCGTTTTTCTGAGCTAGTTCTATAAGTTCCAAATATTTTGTATGCGTTGCATGTCCATCAAGAAGAAGTAACACATGATCTCTAGATGTGGCTCCTGAAAATTGAATGAAGTGTTTAAGCCAACTCACAAATATTTCACTGGTCATCCAACCTCGACCATTTGGCAATAGTTCCTGGTGGAGCATGGTCTAATAGTTCGGGTTTCATTCTTTGCCTGGGGAATATCATCAGCGGAGGCATAAAAGAACCACATGCGTTAAAGCAAATTTCGACAGTTACAGTCTGCAGAAGACAATGCCCCTACCCGCTTCCTTCCTTTCTGTGCTATTATTTTACACTTCGTTTTCGAAACGTTCGATATTCCGGTCTCGTCACAGTTGCATATTTTGTCAGGAGTTAATTTATATTTGTCATATATGTCCCCTAACAATTGATAAAATTTGGACACAGAGACTTTATTGAATCCCATTGCCCGAACCACTGAAGTGGCTTCAGGTTTTCTAATAGACAAATCAGGGTGACGCTTTAAAAAACCCTTTAGCCAATCTACGCCTGCCATCTCCTTGTCGATGTTAAAATTAGGTTTTTTTCCATTGTTTACGGCCAGATGATAGGTTATTTTTCGTGCATCATTGGTACTTAAGCCAAACAGGTGTTTCTCTATATCTTTTAGATATTCTACAAATTCCTTGTCACGTCCCGGGTGGAGGGCTTTAAGGACGATGACATGTGGGGTACGGGATCACGCGAGAATGTAATAATTCAGCACGCTGAAGATTGACGGAACTCAGGCGAGAATGCAAGTTTTCAGCACACTGAGGTTTGAAGGAACTCAGGCGAGAATGCAAGTCTTCAGCACACTGAGGATTGACGGGATCAGGCGAGAATGTAATAATTCAACACGCTGAGGATTGACGGAATCAGGCGAGAATGTAATAATTCAGCACACTCTAATCGACCAGGGAAGATTTATATGGCGAATACACGGCTGGGGACACCCGTTAGAGCACTTTGTATTTGTTTTGACTAGGTAATTGCATTTACCGTTGCATTCACGTAAGAAGTTACTCGTAATACTTCTGCGAAATCCGTCTAGGTATATGGCTGCACGCGGCCTATGCGAAAGAACGTTAGTAAACACAGTAGGCTCTTTCGCGTTCGCGAACCGTGATCGGCTGTTGCTGCAGTTTGTTTTGGTTTTGGAATCCTCGCGATCGCAGAATAGACACAATAATTCGAAGCGTGATTTAAATGGGAATTGTTTATTCAATTCGAAGCCCTGTTTTACGCCATGCACTATTATCGTGATGGTGGTTAGGTTTTATAATTATGCGTTGGACATTAAGCATTAGCACATAACATTTATATAAATGGTAAGCAATAGCAATATATGTATGGACATGAAATACAATATATGATAATAAAGTAGATTGATATAAGCAATATGCGTTAATAAGACAAAAATATATAAAGCAATAAGCGTTGATAGGACAAAATGTATGAACGCAATAGGCGTTAATAATACAAAATAATATGAAACAATAAGAATGGTAAGACAAAATGTATGAACGCAATAGGCGTTAATAATACAAAATATATATAAAGCAATAAACGTTAATAATTCAAAATAATATGAAAACAACAAGAATAATGGTACAAAATATGGATGATGGTGATATGCAATGATGTAAATGGTAATAATAAAAGCTTACAATGATTAGCGGGGTGATAGTCGTTATACACTATTTAAGTAAATTTTGTAGCGTGGAATATGATCCTTTCGCTGATTGATGTCGTCGAAAGAGGACTTCTGCCTCGAACCCCTCGTATTTATAGGTTTGTCGCGGGGGTACACGCGGTATGGAACTTGAAACTTTTAGGGAAAAAGTCGCAGTATGATTTCCGGGGTTTTTATAACAGGTGCGTCTATTATTAGACGCATTTCTGTCACGTACACCAAATATTCTTCGCAGTTAGACTTCCGGGGTTTTTATGACTGTGAAATGGATATACTCAACCCATCGAATGGATTTCGGATGATTTAATAGGAAAGGGGTAATTGTGGTCTTGACTTGGAGGGTCGTAGAGAAGAGGTGAGACGTGGTCTCGATTTAAGAGGTTTTTGGGGCGAGGGACTTGTTTAGATTTAGCATGAGGGAAGAATTTGTGCCTCCTAGGGCGAATAGACGATGGAGGTTTCGTACCGGCCATCTCGAGATGGGGACCGCTAAGGTACATCGTCAAGGTGATCAGCGATTGGGAAAAGGGGGTAAGTGTTAAGTTTGAAGGACTTTGATGGAGTGATTTTGAGATTTATGGGGGAGTATTTAGGATAGTACCGCGCGAAAAATAGTGGGATATCACATCCTCTTCTTCTATCTGGGAAAATACAGTCTTTATTGGCCCTAAAGGTAAATCTATGGTCACTTCACCTTCTTCTCTTAATTTCTTAACGTAACGTTCCAATGTTGTCTGTGGGATCGAATATGCTTGAGCAGCTTTCTTATAGCCCATTTTCTTGCTCAAAGCTTTATTTACAGCGTCTTTCATCATTTCCATTGACCAGTCTCCCCTTCTGTTTTTTTCTTATATGTTCTGGCCATTTTATAAATTCGAACTAAAAATAACGAGATTTATTTGATTTAAATTATGATAGAGAACGATGACATTGCTTAACCTCACATGAACAACCATGATACGGGGAATGATGGGGTATCCCAACCTAACCCCATTCAGGGTACCCCATCATTCCCCGTATCAAGGACCCCATCTTGCCTCAAAGCATCGTTTTCCAAAGATTAATATATTTGTAAAACAAATAAAGAAATATTGAAATTTTGAATATGTCACATTAAAATAGATGAAACGGATATTATCATAGAAGAAAAATAATAAACTTATCCTTCTTAAATATATATTTATTTCAAATCTGTTTATGATGCGAAATAACATTGACACAGCACGCCAACGATTCACAGCTATAAACAAAAAACGCGTGCTCCCCCACTCACTTTTGCCAGCGACCACACTATTATAACACTGTAGCTTCCTAATGATGTATTTGTCACGTGCCTAGCATCTTTAAATTAGGGCTTAAGGCAATACCCCATCTTACCTCGCTACCCCGTCATACCCCTAGTTCCTTTATATGCATATGCCTGTTACGTCCGGAAGGGACTTTGGAATAAATCACTCAGAGCGGCTGGAATGACTTATCGGGTTCTTGCTCTATCAAAGGGCTTAGGCCCACCTTGATTATACTTACCGGGGAAAGGGAAGGAAGAAGGGATTGAATGAAATCTTACAATGGAATTTGGGGAATTACAATAAGATTATACATATATTCTGGTTAAAGATAATAGAAATTACATACCCCAGAGACGGCGCTCCGTCTCTGCTGACGCTAGTTTGTCGGACAACCTGTCGTAGGTCGTGGTCGCTCGCTGTGCTCTCGGGTAGCACTCGGAAGTCGGCGGATATCGGAGTCTGTCTTATCGCTCTAGCACGTTCCTTCACACGTCCTCGCGGGGTCGACGGCGTTTCGGATCGCATCGCGAGGGCTCTCCCGGCTAGGCCGTTCGCGGTGTATCGGAAGGAGTTACCCTTGTATTGATCCTAATCGACCGGACGCGCTTCGCGGAATCTACGCGGAGGTGAGATCGCGATATCTTGACGGCCCGCTGGCTCGTCGCAACTTCCTAGCACGAGCTCCCGAAAACGAATGCCTCCACGAAGTTGCGGTCCGTGCCTCGCGTTCTCGAAATCGATGGAGGGAAATCGCCCCATCGGCACTTGTCGATCGCTCCTTATTAGGAAATATCGTGACCCGGGACGTCAACGGTCGCGCTGTGCTGACAACGATCGCTTCGCGGTTCGGCGACTCGGCTGACACGCGCGAGGAGTAGTATGTCTAGGAGAGTTCCAACCCAGATCCTCTGAGGGTAGCGCGGGGGCGGGGGGAAGTGAGGGCGCGCGGGGGAGCGCGGCGGAGGGAACAATGGGCGCGGGGCCTGCGGGGAGAGGAAGACAGGTTGCGCGCGCACGTGCCGCGGAGTGGGGGAAGCCGCGATGATGGAGGGGATCAGTCCGGGCCAAGCCGCCGCGGAGGCCTATCCAGACCGGACCCACCGCCGAAAAGGTTTTAGACCTAACAGGAGGGAGGGAATGACCCCCCCCCCGAAAACTTTTTAGACCTAACCGGAGGGAGTGAATGACCCCCAGAAACTTTTTCAGACCCCGATCCACCACCGGAAATTTTTTCCGAGCGAGGGAATGACCTTGGCCTACCCCCAAAATTTTTTTGCAAACCAATATGCGGCATACAGACATTTCCAACGCAGAGAAATAATAATTTATTTTTATTGGGAATTGTTTCGGACGATCTCGGGAAAGATCGACGTTTTACAAACCACATATTCGGAGAGTGGGAAAGAGAGAGCATTACTTTTAAAGCTAAATTCGAGAGAGGGAAAGAGACGGCATTACATAGTGGTACAATCACATTTTATTCTAAAGCCAACAGTATTTCAAAGCGTTCCGATTTAACGCCGCAGCGTATCGCGCGATCGTGTGTAATATGAGTCCTCCCCGGGACACCTGCATGTGATGATGTCATTTTCACGGCGCGAAGAACGCTCGAACGAAATAAACGCCGAATCTTAAAAGTATGTGGCGAGACCCCCGAAAACTTTTTCAGACCCCGATCCACTAATTTTCCTTCTCCCTATTATCTCCCATAGAATAGCCAAGTTTTTCCCTTCTCCTCTAATTACCTCTGCCCAATTCCCGCCATTCTCTCCACTTACTTCATATGTTTCAATCGCCGATCATTAGGTCATCATCGGACCCCAAGTATACGCCGGACACGTTATCGATTCGTTTCTTGGTATCGGTGAAGAGCAGTCGTAGATATTCTCGCGACAACGGTCCCTTGGCTTTCCGTAGATACACTTCGATATCATCGATGGGTTTGCGCAGCGTATCCGAATCGTGAAACTTTGCTGGCGACTCATTATTCTGAATTTTTCACCGTCTTCATCGTCAACATCATCAACAACATCATCGACATCATGATCATCAACATCGTTGATGTCGTTGGCGTTGTCGTCGTTGTCGGTGTCGTTGTCGTTGTCGTTGTCGTCGTGGTGGTGGTCATTATAATCTGGAAGGTTATTCGAACGTTCCTTGGATGTATACAAAGTAACGGGTCGAAGTCTCTTCGATGATTGTTGTTGATCGTATTCGTGTTTCCTCTTCACTGGCCGCGATCGAGGTGTTGAGCGCGTTTTCAAAGCGGATGAATTTTCGAACAGTCGTTTCAGCGGTTCGACGATGGGCCGCGTGCTCGCCTCTACAGCTGCATCCGTAGTCATTTTACCAATTTTCAAGGCCAAGCACTTTTTACGTATAACGTCGCTGACTTTAGCGATTTCCACCTTTGTATGCACCTTTGCGTCCACACCTTGGCGCTTCGTTCCTTTTTGATGTTTCGTTCCTTTTTGATGTTTCGTCCCTTCTCATCGATGACGTCGGCGATGTTTTCGCGTATGCTTGGCGTCGACGTTGCTCGAGGTTATCGGAGTCGCCATCGTTGTCGTTGGTTCACTGGACATTTCGTGTTGCTCGATGAACGATTCCCGGTTTACTGATGTCAGCGAGCTACGACAAACTCGTTAAATCCTCTTTGATATCGACCTTCGTACATAGAACTATCCTTATCGATCACCACGAAATCGTATCGTCGACGCCAACATCTCGCGCACAAGTCGTTGAACGACTCGATCGTCATGTCTGTGTTCACGTGATCGTTGTACACGCGGCGCAAGTTCGTGCCGTCTTGTTTGTAACAGCATGAGAAAATTCGCGTTGTCCCTGATCAAATGTTTAGGGATTCTAGCGTACGACTGACACAAATAAAAGCAATCCACGTTCGCGTGGCGACCCATGGAGAAGTATTCGCGTATCGCATTCTGTTCGTCGCATGCCACGTCGTCGAATACGAAGATCGAAACGGGCCGAGCTTCTCTCGGTGGAACGATCTCAGCGTTATCCGAGTAGGGAAAGTATTCGATTCCGTCGCAGAGCGACAACACCTGCACGAGATATCGATACTTTGGCTGATGCAACGATTTCGAGTACACGTACACGTTCTCGAAACGCAAACCGTTCGGACTCTCTAGCATACTTAGAAGCACGTTCGTTTTTCCACATCCGGACGGGCCACAAATCACGCCTCGCACGCTGTTCGGGAACAACGGACCGTGTCTGTTCGATCGACTCGGATCCCTATCATCCTCGAGTATTCTGTTCGCGGTCACGCGAATAACGTCCGACTGTTCCGCGAATCGCATATTCGCGCGCACGTCTATGACGAGTGACGACTATTTACATTCGTGGCACGCGTCGCGCAGGTCACTATCACAGTGATCGGCTAAGCGCGCGAACGCGTTTATTATTGCAGTAGCTATTGTGACTATTATAACGTATATGGTAGCATCAACGACTGTGACGTCTCACGGATTAGGGAAGAATCAAAAGGGGAAGAGGAAGAAGAAGAAGAAGAAGAATCTTAAGAAGAATAAGAGAAAGACTGGATCGGGTCTCGTGAACAGTATCATAAACCGTCTACCGTTCGAACTACACGTTCCGAGTTATCAGTTCTGCGGACCGGGAACGCGTTTGCTAAAGCGATTGGCTCGTGGCGACGAAGGTGTGAATCCCTTGGACGCAGCGTGTCGCGACCACGATATCGCGTACTCTCGTCGAAAGGATTTAGAGGGGCGACAAGAGGCGGATCGTGCGTTAGCCGAACGAGCGCGAGATCGAGTTTTCGCGAACGACGCGACCTTTGGTGAAAAAGCAGCCGCGACTGGAGTGTGGGCAACGATGAAGGCTAAGACTAAATTCGGCATGGGTATGAGAAGGACGAAACGTAAACAGAGAAAGTCTGGAAGGAAACATCCTCCACGGCGACGACGACATCGTAATCTACGAGTGGCGAAACGCGGTGGACGACTATGAAGATTCCGACGTTCCTAACCTGAAGTCTATGTCTTCAACGAATGCCCTGCGATGCGCGTTTCACGACAACGGCGGTGTTTGCGCACTGGAGAATGTCCATAAAATATGGAATTATATACGTAGCGTCACCTAATGTAAGTCATACGCACATTACATTTACTTTACGCGACATATGCAAGGAACCGAATATGTAAGAATTATTTTTTTCTGTTTTCTGTAGCGATGAGATCAATGACAACGGCGGTGACTGCGATGAGATCAAAGACAACGGCGACTGATTCCTCTACCCACGAGCAAGAAGATCCCACCCATACAAACGTTATTTTTTTCGCAAATACTGAATTTATAATTTAAGAACGCGTGGATGTACATTAATAAACGCACACTGTTTTTGAGTAAAAAATAATATTTATTTTAAAAAATTTTAAATTTATAAAAAAATACTTTATTTTAAAAAAAAAATCTCGCGTGATGTTACGTCCTGCAACACACAGAAAAAAACACCAAATTATTATTATATAAAACGTTGGTAATAGCATGCGAAACATCAAACAATTCAAATTCACTTGTACTCACTCACTCCGTAAATAGTTGTGGGAGACCCCAAACCCCGTCTTCAGATGACGAAAACTCCGCTTCAACGGCATCTTTCCGCCACTTACACCGAGCCTCCCGGATTTTTTTTCGTAACTCGCGGCAGATCCGCCCGTCACGCCTCGCATGATATTATCACGCTCATGCTATAACAAATGTACAACTTCGTTAGAAGACCGCCCAATTGAATGCACGCACCAATTCAATTTACATAAACAAACCATACTTACGATTATTCGGAGCACCTCATTCCGCTCCTCCTGCCACGCACGTTCTATTTCACCATGCCGTTGCTATAACAAACGCACAAATTCAATATAATATCGTCGAATGAAATACGCGCGACAATTAAATTCACACAAAACTGCACTTACAATGTATCGCTGCATCTCAAATGCATTCATTCCATGTATCGCGTCCATAGTATTTTATCTTTAGAAAAATGCTTGTATTAACTGCACTGGCCCGTGCGGCGACGGTCGACGTCCTTATATGCATTTCGATTACCTAGGCTGGAGGGCTAGCCCTGCACGTTGCGGGGTAGGGGTAGTCGTGGAGTAGGTGTGGTGGGGGCGTCCGTATCACAGTTTCTTCTTCTTCTTCTTCGATGATTTGATACTAGTAGTAAGGCTATGACAGTTCCAACCCAAGTCCTCTGAGGGGAGCGCGAGGGCGGGGGGAAGTGGGGGCGCGCGGGGGAGCGCGGCGGAGGGAAACATGGGCGCGGGGCCTGCGGGGGGAGGAAGACCGGTTGCGCGCGCACGAGCCGCGGAGTGGGGAAGCCACAATCGTGGAGGGGATCAGTTCAGGCCGAGCCGCCGCGGAGACCTCTCCAGACCGAACCCACCACCGAAAACTTTTTAGACCTAACCGGAGGGAGGGAATGACCCAACCCCCCGAAAACTTTTCCAAACCAATATGCGACATACAGACATTTCCAACGCAGAGAAATAATAATTTATTTGTATTGGGAATTGTTTCGGACGATCTCAGGAAAGATCGGCGTTTTCGCACCGCGTCTTCGGAGGGTGGGAAAGAGATAGAGCATTACTTTAAAGCTAAAATCTGGGAGAGGGAAAGAGACAGCGCTACATAGTGATACAAACACATTTTATTCTAAAGCTAACAGTATTTCAAAGTGTTCCGATTTAACGTCGCGGCGTATCGTGTAACCTCCGGAACAGTCGCGCGTGATGACATCATTCAACGACGCGATGAACGCTCGAACGAAATAGAATTATGTGGCGAGGAGGAAGACGTGTAAATAAAATGGAGACAGAATATACGTTTAAGAAATTTATTTTAAAATGAAAGAATAGTAATATTAATATTAATAGTAATAATATAAAATATAAAATATAAAATATAAAATATAAAATATAAAATATAAAATATAAAATATAAAATATAAAATATAAAATATAAAATATAAAATATAAAATATAAAATATAAAATATAAAATATAAAATATAAAATATAAAATATAAAATATAAAATATAAAATATAAAATATAAAATATAAAATATAAAATATAAAATATAAAATATAAAATATAAAATATAAAATATAAAATATAAAATATAAAATATAAAATATAAAATATAAAATATAAAATATAAAATATAAAATATAAAATATAAAATATAAAATATAAAATATAAAATATAAAATATAAAATATAAAATATAAAATATAAAATATAAAATATAAAATATAAAATATAAAATATAAAATATAAAATATAAAATATAAAATATAAAATATAAAATATAAAATATAAAATATAAAATATAAAATATAAAATATAAAATATAAAATATAAAATATAAAATATAAAATATAAAATATAAAATATAAAATATAAAATATAAAATATAAAATATAAAATATAAAATATAAAATATAAAATATAAAATATAAAATATAAAATATAAAATATAAAATATAAAATATAAAATATAAAATATAAAATATAAAATATAAAATATAAAATATAAAATATAAAATATAAAATATAAAATATAAAATATAAAATATAAAATATAAAATATAAAATATAAAATATAAAATATAAAATATAAAATATAAAATATAAAATATAAAATATAAAATATAAAATATAAAATATAAAATATAAAATATAAAATATAAAATATAAAATATAAAATATAAAATATAAAATATAAAATATAAAATATAAAATATAAAATATAAAATATAAAATATAAAATATAAAATATAAAATATAAAATATAAAATATAAAATATAAAATATAAAATATAAAATATAAAATATAAAATATAAAATATAAAATATAAAATATAAAATATAAAATATAAAATATAAAATATAAAATATAAAATATAAAATATAAAATATAAAATATAAAATATAAAATATAAAATATAAAATATAAAATATAAAATATAAAATATAAAATATAAAATATAAAATATAAAATATAAAATATAAAATATAAAATATAAAATATAAAATATAAAATATAAAATATAAAATATAAAATATAAAATATAAAATATAAAATATAAAATATAAAATATAAAATATAAAATATAAAATATAAAATATAAAATATAAAATATAAAATATAAAATATAAAATATAAAATATAAAATATAAAATATAAAATATAAAATATAAAATATAAAATATAAAATATAAAATATAAAATATAAAATATAAAATATAAAATATAAAATATAAAATATAAAATATAAAATATAAAATATAAAATATAAAATATAAAATATAAAATATAAAATATAAAATATAAAATATAAAATATAAAATATAAAATATAAAATATAAAATATAAAATATAAAATATAAAATATAAAATATAAAATATAAAATATAAAATATAAAATATAAAATATAAAATATAAAATATAAAATATAAAATATAAAATATAAAATATAAAATATAAAATATAAAATATAAAATATAAAATATAAAATATAAAATATAAAATATAAAATATAAAATATAAAATATAAAATATAAAATATAAAATATAAAATATAAAATATAAAATATAAAATATAAAATATAAAATATAAAATATAAAATATAAAATATAAAATATAAAATATAAAATATAAAATATAAAATATAAAATATAAAATATAAAATATAAAATATAAAATATAAAATATAAAATATAAAATATAAAATATAAAATATAAAATATAAAATATAAAATATAAAATATAAAATATAAAATATAAAATATAAAATATAAAATATAAAATATAAAATATAAAATATAAAATATAAAATATAAAATATAAAATATAAAATATAAAATATAAAATATAAAATATAAAATATAAAATATAAAATATAAAATATAAAATATAAAATATAAAATATAAAATATAAAATATAAAATATAAAATATAAAATATAAAATATAAAATATAAAATATAAAATATAAAATATAAAATATAAAATATAAAATATAAAATATAAAATATAAAATATAAAATATAAAATATAAAATATAAAATATAAAATATAAAATATAAAATATAAAATATAAAATATAAAATATAAAATATAAAATATAAAATATAAAATATAAAATATAAAATATAAAATATAAAATATAAAATATAAAATATAAAATATAAAATATAAAATATAAAATATAAAATATAAAATATAAAATATAAAATATAAAATATAAAATATAAAATATAAAATATAAAATATAAAATATAAAATATAAAATATAAAATATAAAATATAAAATATAAAATATAAAATATAAAATATAAAATATAAAATATAAAATATAAAATATAAAATATAAAATATAAAATATAAAATATAAAATATAAAATATAAAATATAAAATATAAAATATAAAATATAAAATATAAAATATAAAATATAAAATATAAAATATAAAATATAAAATATAAAATATAAAATATAAAATATAAAATATAAAATATAAAATATAAAATATAAAATATAAAATATAAAATATAAAATATAAAATATAAAATATAAAATATAAAATATAAAATATAGAATATAGAATATAGAATATAGAATATAGAATATAGAATATAGAATATAGAATATAGAATATAGAATATAGAATATAGAATATAGAATATTGTTCAGAATCGAAACGTCGGAGCTCCAACGCTCGAGAGTTTATTTAAATTTAGCTTTAAATTAGATTATCAGCTAGTCTTTAGGTAAAGATGGTCGTTAAGTTACACGTAAGGTCACGGACACTTTGTATTTACAGGACGGTTGTACAATATATTGTATTACACTTAAATCTAAGCCACAAAGAACACTGAACTTAGCAAACAATAACGCGAAAGTACGCGAACAGTTAGATTTTTAGTCAAGCAGTTCGTAGTGGAGAAATCTGGTACGTTCCAGAAAAGGCGCAAGCACGTGAGCAGAGCAATACTTGTCGTCAAGTCGACGATTCGTGGAAGAGAGATCGCGGTGATGGATCGGGCCGTTTCGCCGAATTCTGTGACGTCAGCACCCCACCCAACAGTCGCTCGTCCTGAGCAGGACGAGGACCGCATCGGCGAACAAAGCCGTTCGCACGATGAACTGAGACAGCTGTCTAATTAGGTGAGGTGCGCGTCAACAGGTGGCCCGACCGATCGCATCACCGCGATCATTCCGCGATCAGGTCGCGTTTAGTGCGTTTAAAATGCGCGCGGCTTCGGTAGCGAATCCGCGCCGGCTTGGCCCGTGACCGTTTGGGCCAATCCCAAACAAATATAGAATATAGAATATAGAATATAGTATATAGAATATAGAATATAGAATATAGAATATAGAATATAGAATATAGAATATAGAATATAGAATATAGAATATAGAATATAGAATATAGAATATAGAATATAGAATATAGAATATAGAATATAGAATATAGAATATAGAATATAGAATATAGAATATAGAATATAGAATATAGAATATAGAATATAGAATATAGAATATAGAATATAGAATATAGAATATAGAATATAGAATATAGAATATAGAATATAGAATATAGAATATAGAATATAGAATATAGAATATAGAATATAGAATATAGAATATAGAATATAGAATATAGAATATAGAATATAGAATATAGAATATAGAATATAGAATATAGAATATAGAATATAGAATATAGAATATAGAATATAGAATATAGAATATAGAATATAGAATATAGAATATAGAATATAGAATATAGAATTTAGAATATAGAATATAGAATATAGAATATAGAATATAGAATATAGAATATAGAATATAGAATATAGAATATAGAATATAGAATATAGAATATAGAATATAGAATATAGAATATAGAATATAGAATATAGAATATAGAATATAGAATATAGAATATAGAATATAGAATATAGAATATAGAATATAGAATATACAGGGTGTCCGCGGGAACACTGGACAAGCGGGATTTCTCCTAAAGTATTGGACGTAAAAATATGAAAAAAATATGGAATGCATGGTTCGAGGGGGCCAACTTAATAGCCCAAACGAATTTTTTTTCGATTATTATTATAAAAGATACGATGGTCAAGTTCGGTTTTTCAAATGGAACTCTTTTTTTTGAAGACCTGAGTTGATAGTGCGTTCCAAGACAAATTCAATAAGCATCAATGTATACACTTTATTTTCACTGGTTTTTGAAATATTGCGCTTGCAAATTTACTGATTTTCACTGCAAGAAACTCCTCTGGAATAGCAAGGACCGGGGACGGTCTTATTGGCGCCACGGGTGGCACTGCCCGTTGAAATAGATACATACCTGCGAAAGGTCTACGCCAGGCCCAAAAGCTGGACAATTCTTTTCCGTCAGAAATGCTACTTAGGTAGGTACATCTGCGGTATCGAGAAGCGCATCGTTACTTTTATTTCGCACTTGCTTCTACGCTCGGATGGCCGGTTCTTTTGGGAGGGATGCAAGTTGAATTGGTTAGGTTAGGAGGTGTGAAAGTTGCTAGACAAAATTTCAATCATAGGGGGCAGATTGTATTAGAACCAATCGGATTTGCATCCCTCACAAACGGCTGCTAGAGAGCAAGAGGCCCTCTTCACAGCAATACCTCCTCCCCAATGCCCACCTTATCTCGCACGGATACGTCCACACATGCTTTTGTTTTGATGCCGAATCTTGTTTTTATACTCGGGAGGACCACGCATCGACAGCGGGCTACCCAGTTATTGAATTCAGGAGACGATAGAAACACTTTATTACAAAACACACATGTACTATAATTAAAGTAAATCGTATTCCTCTCGGGCAGGAGTCGCCCGACGTTCGTCAAGGAGATGCGGCCTGGTACCCTGTGGCGAGGGCTGCCCTTCGCAGTGCCTCACCCGATTTTTATGGCATATACCGGAAAAAGGTACGAATCCTGGGTCGAACGTAACGAATTGGGGTCGAGCCCCTGCAGTCGATGGTGGAATATCCATTACAGCGTATTAAGAAATTCTTTTCTACATCGTATCGAAAGGGAAGTGACGCCAATGGATTCCTTATGTTTTTCTGATGAAAATCATACTAAATATCATGCAAATCGGACTACTTTGACATATGCTATTTGTATTCCTTATGTAAAAGTAGTCCGATTTACACGACATTTGGCATGATTTTCATCGGAAAACCACAAGGAATCCATCGGCGACACTTCCATTTCCACATGATAAAGAATAAAGAATTAGTTTATTTCTTAAACAGAAACAGGGTAATTCTGGAGGTACGCCCGTCACCTCGTGGCGGGGACAACACCCCGCAGTGCCCATCGAATTTTATGGCTTTCGACCCTCGAAGGGGTTCGAGTGCCTATTATGAAGTGAGAAATCTTCGACTCGCGCATTTCTCATCAGACCTTTGTAAAAATAACAACCATTGATTCCTGATATTTCGCCGATGAAAATGACACCAAGAACGACGTAATTCGGAACATAATGAAGGAAATTCCATGGAAAATCGATTTATATCATTTCACAGCTGACTTGACTTGGTTACAAATAGTACGATTTATATGAAATTTTGGTATGATTTTAATCGACGGAACGGCAGGAATCCATTGGCATCACTTTGGCCTTCGATACGATGAAGAAAAAAAGCAAACATTTGAAATCCTAAACATTTCTCACTTCTTAATGATATTCCAAACCCTTCGAGGGTCGAAAGCCATAAAATTCGATGGGCACTGCGGGGTGTTGTCCCCGCCACGAGGTGACGGGCGTACCTCCAGAATTACCCTGTTTCTGTTTAAGAAATAAACTAATTCTTTATTCTTTATCATGTGGAAATGGAAGTGTCGCCGATGGATTCCTTGTGGTTTTCCGATGAAAATCATGCCAAATGTGTCGTGTAAATCGGACTACTTTTACATAAGGAATACAAATAGCTTATGTCAAAGTAGTCCGATTTGCATGATATTTGATATGATTTTCATCAGAAAAACATAAGGAATCCATTGGCGTCACTTCCCTTTCGATACGATGTAGAAAAGAATTTCTTAATACGCTGTAATGGATATTCCACCACCGACTGCAGGGGCTCGACCCCAATTCGTTACGTTCGACCCAGGATTCGTACCTTTTTCCGGTAAAAGCCATAAAAATCGGGTGAGGCATTGCGAAGGGCAGCCCTCGCCACAGGGTACCAGGCCGCATCTCCTTGACGAACGTCGGGCGGCTCATGCCCGAGAGGAATACGATTTACTTTAATTATAGTACATGTGTGTTTTGTAATAAAGTGTTTCTATCGTCTCCTGAATTCAATAACTGGGTAGCCCGCTGTCGATGCGTGGTCCTCCCGAGTATAAAAACGAGATTCGACATCAAAACAAAAACATGCATGGACGTATCCGTGCGAGAGAAGGTGGGCATTGGGAGGAGGTATTGCTGTGAAGAGGGCCTCTTGCTCTCTAGCAGCCGTTTTTGTGGGATGCAAATCCGATTGGTTCTAATACAATCTGCCCCCTATGGTTGAAATTTTGTCTAGCAACTTTCACACCTCCTAACCTAACCAATTCAACTTGCATCCCTCCCAAAAGAATCGGCCATCCGAGCGTAGAAGCAAGTGCGAAATAAAAGTAACGATGCGCTTCTCGATACCTACCAAAGATCCTCGATACCTACTCGCAAATGTACCTACCAAAGTAGCATTTCTGACGGAAAAGAATTGTCCAGCTTTTGGGCCTGGCGTAGACCTTTCGCAGGTATGTATCTATTTCAACGGGCAGTGCTACCCGTGGCGCCAATAAGACCGTCCCCGGTCCTTGCTATTCCAGAGGAGTTTCTTGCAGTGAAAATCAGTAAATTTGCAAGCGCAATATCTCAAAAACCAGTGAAAATAAAGTGTATACATTGATGCTTATTGAATTTGTCTTGGAACGCACTATCAACTCAGGTCTTCAAAAAAAAGAGTTCGATTTGAAAAACCGAACTTGACCATCGTATCTTTTATAATAATAATCGAAAAAAAAATTCGTTCGGGCTAATAAGTTGGCCCCCTCGAACCATGCATTCCATATTTTTTCATATTTTTACGTCCAATACTTCAGGAGAAATCCCGCTGTCCACTGTTCCCGCGGACACCCTGTAGAATATAGAATATAGAATATAGAATATAGAGTATAGAGTATAGAGTATAGAGTATAGAGTACAGAGTACAGAGTACAGAGTACAGAGTACAGAGTACAGAGTACAGAGTACAGAATACAGAATACAGAATACAGAATACAGAATACAGAATATAGAATATCGAATATAGAATATAGAATATAAAATATAAACTAACTTGCTAAAAAGAGGCTATCTACGCTTTGCGATCGCCGTGTCATTTCGGACTTACTGTTCCTCTACAAAGTCTTCCATGGACAGATTAACTGTCAGGAGCTAGTATCACGGATTTGTTTTAACGCTCTGCAACGGTCATTGCGTCCGAGACCCCTTTTTGTATCGGGTGTCCCGGAATATCAGTATTATTCTAATGATCCCGTAAATCGCGCTATGTGTATGTTAAACCAATGCCCTATGCTCCCTCGCTGCGTTTAGAACTCAGCTGCTTAGGTGTATACCATCTCCTTAGTTTACACTTTTAGCAATAAGTTGTCGTGTAGACTGTTATGTTTATCGTTACTTTTCTGTTATAGTTTATTTTATATCCGATTCTATTTGTTACTATTTTCTCTTTTTCATTTGTGCTATATAGTAATTTATCTTTGTTTTCTAAAGGGTTCCCCCGTTTATTATTAATAATAATAATAACAATAATATTAAAATATAAAATATAAAATATAAAAGAATATAAAAATACAATATAAAATATAAAAGAATATAAAAATACAATATAAAATATAAAATATAAAAGAATATAAAAATACAATATAAAATATTGTTGCGAGCACCGGGTATAGGCCCGTGCATAGCCTACTGGTGCTCGCAGTTGAAGACAGAAGAGGGTCCACCCCCTTCGAGAGGACAGTCTGATAGCATACGCCATTGCGACCGGACGTGTCGATCGGTCTCTCTTTATGCTGTAATTATCGGATGTATGGAAATATAGTTACATCGTGCAATGTGCCCTCGGGCGTGTCTATCATTCTATACTCCTTTGCGTCGGGGTGGTCGACGATGGAAACACCCCGGCGCAACATTGGTGTCAGAAGTGGGATCCGTGGCCACGGATCCCAAAGAAACGCAAGGAGCTGTTGCGTGCGATACGCGAGGAGCCGTTGCGTGGCAGACGGAATGCAGCTGTCGTGTACGAGACGCAAGGAGCTGTTGCAATTGCTCGAGGGCAATTTCAGGCTCAGAGTCACCTGTCTCCTTATTCCAATCAACGGAGTTAAGATAAAGCAACACACTCGCGTAGTCACCGCGCCTAAAGTCCCTGTAAACAGGGTTCTCGTTTATTGGGTCAGGATCGGAGGCAAGACCCTTAAACATTATATACAAGGGTGGATGATAGGCGTCCGGATCGATAAGGGCGTCAATGACTCGATCCATAGTGATATTAGTGGGGCTAACAAAGACGAGATCGAGCATAACGTCGAAATCATTAAAAACATTATTTACCTGGGTAAGGTGGCAGTACCCAGCACAACCAAGGAGGAGGTCAATGTCTGCAGATTCATTCGACGAGACGCCCGGTCTTCTAAAGCAATCTTGAACCGAGTCATTGAACCAAACCGCGTGAGCGAGGTTGAAATCACCGTACAAACAGAATGTATCATCACTATACCTATGACATAATTCCATGACAGAGTGCACATAATTTGCATAAAGTGAAGTTTGGGATGCTGGCGGAAAGTAAACTGCGCCCAGTAGCAAGTATTTATTACTGTGGAGGCGGACTCTAACAAACAATTGTTCGACTTCAGAACAGTTAACAGTAATTACGCACGATGACATCGAATTTTTTACAGCGATGAGAACACCGCCTCCTCTAGTGCAACAACTAGTTCGCTGGGATCTGTCGCATCTATACACGGTATAATTACGTAATCCGAGTTCCACAGACGATATAGCAGGGGTGAGCCAGGTCTCGACAAAGATAAAACCGTCATACGACACTGCAGATGCGAGTACTGAATTGCAGAGGGAGTCTAACTTAGTACGGAGACCACGAACATTTTGTAGATAAATTAAAGGGTTCAGTTCGAGTTTTTTTGAGACGAGTCCTTGTCCTGTCTACCCGCCACAATTTTAGGAGTACCGCGAATGTATCTTATTGTCATATGGGTTTCATCCCGCTCGTGAATTTCCCGGAGCTTCTCTCTGAGCTGCATAATGGTCCCACGTTGAATCATAGTCTTGTCATAGGAGATCTTATACGGGCCCCTGTACCGGTGTTTAGTCTGCAGTATCTTCTTCACCTCAGCTGCCGAGTCGAGGCGGACGCAGAGAGGCCTACAGGGTTTCCTACCCTGTTTACCGAGGCGGGAAGTGGTAAGAGCCTGGCCATTAAGGGGAGGTTCTGGTCTAGGGCCCCAAAAAATAGGTGATATTTAGGAATTAATTAAAGGAAAACTACTATATATAATTTAATGGGACTTGTTGCATTGTATTAAGGATGTCTTATGTTATAGAAATATATTTTTTGTTTTATAATTAATCAGTGCAAACAGCCCTGGGGAGTCGTTAAAGTTAAGGCGTCAAAAAATTGATCCAAATCGGTGGGACCTGTATCTCTAAAAGTTATTATCCGATTCGACTGAAACCTTTTTTATTTTGAAGATTATTCTTTTTTCTAGGGGGGAAACTAAAAAAAAATTACAAAAATTACATTTTTTTTAGAAAATAACGACACTTCACGTTTGAAATCACTTTTCCCTGTATTTTTCGTCCTTTCAACGCCTTTAAAAATTATAAATTTTCAACTTTTTGTAATTTTTTTTAGATCCCCCCCTAACCAGAAGTATATTCTTCAAAATAAAAAAAGTTTCAGTCGTATCGGATAATAACTTTTGAAGATACAGGTCCCACCGTTTTGAGAACACTGTCTCGAGAAAAACGCGTTTGAAGTTTTACGTGAGCGCCGAGTGACCGGTCGTGACCCATGCATTTGCCGCTACTCAAATGCCTATAACTTCGTGAATTTTACGAATTTCAACAAATCCTTTTAAACACGTATTCCTAAAAGATTGAACATTCGAAAAATGAAATAAAAAAAAAATCGATTTTTAAGGGGAGGTTTCGGTCAAAAATCGTTTTTTTTTATATTTCGTGTTTGGAATGTTCAACCTTTTAGGAATACGTGTTTAAAAGGATTTGTTGAAATTCGTAAAATTCACGAAGTTATAGGTATGTGAGTAGCGGCAAATGCATGGGAAAAACCCGGCCACTCGGCGCTCAGGTTGTCGTCGTTTTTCGGCGGGTTAGAATAGGTAAATTTTTATGATTGTCGAAGGTGACAATGGAAACTCGGTTATTAGGGGTCAGGTAAAATGTCTCATTTAATTGTGTGTCTTCAAAATCACTCAGTCCAGTTAGTTTTCCTTATGCTGTCTTGGCGAAAGGAACAGTCTTGTGCTACAATGTCTAAGTGCTTGAAAAAAGGTAATCGTAGTATCTGTGAACGTGCAGCTAATCCACGGAAAAGGAAATTTCACGGTAATCGGTATACGGAACAGCATACATTGCTCGCAAGTACGTCGAGTGAGAAGTTGAAGGATTCAATGTATGATGACATACTTGTTGATCCTTCCCATGGCTACGTGATCATAAATTTTATATCTGTATTTACATTCATATCTCAGCATTTGCAATGTAAAACTTGCAAAAGTGATGTACAATTTTTACGTAGTCATGACGGTGGATTAGGGTTCAGATTAAATATTGAATGTCATTGTGGTACAAAGAACATTGAGTCCAGTCCTCTCGTAAATAAAGCCTACGAAATAAATCGTCGTATTGTGTTCGTAATGAGGTTATTAGGAGTAGGGTTGCAAAGATTGAATTTATTTTGTTCCATGATGGACATTTGTCACGGTCTTTCGAACGCCGCGTATTATGCTGTGCTTCAGACTTTACATTGTGGTGCAAAAAGTGTGTTCGAACTAGTACGAGACGAAGCATGTAAAGAAGAAATTAGAAGAAACACAGAAGAAGGAAACGAGCCATTGCACTTGAGTGTGTCGGGAGATGGATCGTGGAAGAAGCGAGGGTTTTCTTCATTATTTGGAGTGGCATCATTAGTGGGAAAATACAGCAATAAAGTTGTGGACGTTGTTATAAAATCTGCGTTTTGCCAATCTTGTGCCAAC
Organism: Andrena chrysosceles; assembly: GCA_963855975.1. Taxonomy (NCBI): domain Eukaryota; kingdom Metazoa; phylum Arthropoda; class Insecta; order Hymenoptera; family Andrenidae; genus Andrena; species Andrena chrysosceles. The sequence continues at coordinate 26,686,097 of OY979768.1, read as the reverse complement.
TGGAAAAATACGGAAGATACACCCGAATATGATGAATGGAAAAAGTCCCACGCTGAAGACTGCACAGCTAACCACATAGGTAGTGCAGGTAAAATGGAAGTTGACGCTGTATTAGAAATGTTTCTTCGTTCTGAGGAACTGCACGGTGTCAAATATACTAATTATATCGGCGATGGAGACACAAAGACTTTCAAAGCCATTGTGGATAAAAACCCGTACGAAGATGTCATCGTTACCAAGAAGGAATGTGTGGGGCATGTACAAAAGAGGATGGGGACTCGACTACGAGCCGTCAAGAAAGCCCATGCAGGTATCGGAGGAAAAGGTATAGGCAAATTGACAAATATAATGATAAATAAATTGACCCAGTATTATGGCCTGGCTATTAGGAGAAATCCTAATTCTGCTGAAGACATGAAGCAAGCAGTGTGGGCAACATATTATCATATGTCTTCAACGGATGCCAATCCACATCATGAATATTGTCTAAAAGGTCAGAAAAGTTGGTGTAAGTGGCAACGTGCTGCAGCAGTGGGTGAACTGGACTCATTTCAACATCCCCCGCCCCTCAATGACATGGTTCTGAAAGCTATACGACCTGTTTACGAGGATCTATCTTCGAGCAATTTATTACAACGTTGCACTGGAGGCAATACGCAAAACAACAACGAAAGCTTCAACGCATGTGTGTGGACTTTGGCTCCGAAGCATCTCCATTGTGGAGCTCAAGCAGTGGAAATAGCAACATATTTGGCTGTTTGTACGTTCAATAATGGTTATGCACCATTATTGAAATTAATGAACGTGCTAGGACTACATGTAGGACCACGTGCTAAAATGTTTGCGGAGGACGCCGACCGTCGGCGCGTAGCCGCCGCTGAACACCAAGATTCACTTTTATATAAAAAGGCCAAAATTGCAAAAAAAGATACTACAGAATATCAACAGCAGCTTTTTGAAGAGACGGAAGGATTATTGTATGGTCCCGGAATAGCGGATTAGCGGTAAATAAAAAAATTGTATTATTTTCTTCACGTAAAACTTTAAACGCGTTTTTCCCGAAACTGTGTTCTCAAAATCGGTGGGACCTGTATCTCCAAAAGTTATTATCCGATTCGACTGAAACCTTTTTTATTTTGAAGATTATTCTTTTTTCTAGGGGGGGGAACTAAAAAAAATTACAAAAATTACATTTTTGAGAGAATAACAACACTTCAAGCTTGAAATCACTTTTCACTGTATTTTCCGTCCTTTCAACGCCTTTAAAAATTATAAATTTTCAACTTTTTGTAATTTTTTTTAGTTCCCCCCCTAGCCAGAAGTATATTCTTCAAAATAAAAAAAGTTTCAGTCAAATCGGATAATAACTTTTGAAGATACAGGTCCCACCGTTCTGAAAACACTGTTTCGAGAAAAACGCGTTTGAAGTTTTACGTGAGCGCCGAGTGGCCGGTCGTGACCCATGCATTTGCCGCTACTCAAATGCCTATAACTTCGTGAATTTTACGAATTTCAACAAATCCTTTTAAACACGTTTTCCTAAAAGGTTGAACATTCGAAAAATGAAATAAAAAAAAAATCGACATTTAGACCAGAACCTCCCCTTAAGGGGGCAAATCTCGGTCACGACCTCACGAGCAGCAATCCGATCGGTCGATTTATTCAGTTCTGGCGAGGATTCTTGAGGCTCCGGCATACCAAAAATAATTAAATTCCTGGACCTAAACTCCCTTTCGTTTAGTTCCTCAATGACGTCATCTGCCGATGAGGGCTGTGGATCCGACGCGATGACAGGCTTGTCCTCTATTGCTTGGACGCGAACTGACAGTGAGTTAATGTCGGACCTCATGGAACTGAGGTCAGACTTCATAGAACTCAGGTCCGCTCTTATACCTGTCAGAATATCTTCACGCAGAACGGAAAGCTTAGTGTCAATTATGTCGTTAACTATCTCCCTGATTGTATCGGCCGAGGGTAATGTAGAGAGCGACTGGAGTGTTGCCGTAGGTATTGTTGATACCGATTATGACGGCGACCCAACGGCCACGGCTTGAGACAAAGAGGTTTATGTACGACAGTTCAAAAGGCTCTTGTCAAACCATGGATGGCACGATCGAGCCAGACAAGAGGCTCCGGGATGACAGGTGATACCACAACCCGGGCATGTGACTGGATTTGCAACTGAGGAGGAACAGCCCCTGCATTTCTTGGAGGCACCAGGCATTATGATTCGATCTTGAAACATAGACAATCAAATAGCCCCACAATTGGCAATAACTGTGGACTCACACCTCAGGGAGCGTACTAATAAAGATCGTTAACTTAAAACGATTAAACGATGAGGGCTTGGAGCGTTTTTAAGCCGGCACACCACTAGAAATTCAAAACACAGCTCAAGATTTAACAGTTAGAGTCTCTCGGAGGGGCACCTGTAACCGAACTAGAACCAAAACAAACGACCTGTCACCTCGGCGGTTGATTACAGACTGAAATGCAAAATCCACGGGATTTTCAAACCTATACTTTGACACATTAGAAAATTATGCACGTTTATGTTGTCAAAATATAGTATTAAATTACTATTAAAAATTTTATACAGATGTTTTCCGATATAAGGTAATTTTTTTCAACATTAACATTTTTCATGCGAATGTATGTTGTCAAAGGCTGAAGGGGACGCGTGACCATCGCGAAATTATTGACTATCTCGCCCGTGTTTGCGGAGTGTGGGTTTGGACTAAACCTTTGCAGCTGTACTGAAAGACGACCGCGCGGAAAGTTTTAAATCTTTGACGGTGCATTTTACCCCTTTAAACCGAATATCCGCAGAAATGAAAAAACACGTGTCGCTTAGTTTTTTTAGTACTACAACATATATGAACTAGAAAAAAATCGGAGGGGGACACTTACCTAGTGTTCCTTGTCAGTCACTCCTTTGAAAGACAACTTAATTGCAATAAAACATTTCCCAACGCCAACAACACAGAAACAAGTCAGACAATTTATTGGAAAAATAAAATTCTATAATAAATACATTCCTAAATTTTCAATAACACTAGATCCCCTATATAATTTACTCAGGAAAGATCAAAAATTCATTTGGGACGAAAAATGTAAAAACACTTTTGAAAAAATGAAGAAATTATTGTGTTCAAAATCTATACTGGCGATTTTTTACCCAAATTTACCAATACACATATACACTGATGCAAGTATACAAGGTATTGGAGCTGTTCTCAAACAACCACAAGAAAACGGAGAAGAAAAACCAGTGGCATATTTTTCTAGAAAACTGAATGACAGCCAAAAGAAAAAAAGCCATCTACCTGGAATGCCTTGCAATCAGAGAGACGATAAGGTATTGGCATCATTGGTTAGTGGACAAATCATTCACGGTTTTTTCGGATCACAAACCGCTAGAAAAACTAAATATAAAAGCTAGGACAGACGCAGAATTAGGTGATTTGACGTACGATTTATCACAATATGAATTTAAAATTATATATGCACCTGGAAAACAAAATGTAGAAGCAGATGCACTAAGCAGAAATCCAGTGTTAGAACAAAGCAAATTTGAGGAAAATTACATTAAAACAGTGAATCTAATAAAATTAGAAGAAATTAAAATAGATCAATCTAATAATAAAAATATACAAAATAATAAGGTAAAATTATCGATGAAAAACAAAATATACTATAAAAAAATTAGGGAAAAAGATAAAATCTTACTGTCTGAATATCTTAGTATAAAACTCATCAAAGAAGTACATAACCAATACTGCCATTTGGGAATAAAACAGATGGAAAATAAAATAAAACCATATTACACATCAAAAAATTTAACATACAACATAAGAAGAATATGTAACAGTTGTGAAATCTGCATAAAAACAAATCAAGAAAAAAATTTAAAATCGGATTAATGTCACATCTGGGTCCAGCTACTCGTCTTTTGAAATTATATCAATAGACACAATTGGAGGTTTTGGAGGGGTACGTTCTACAAAAAAATACCTGCACCTACTTGTAGACCATTTCACAAGATACGCATATATTCTAACATCAAAAACCCAATCGGCAAACGATTTTATTAAATTGATTAAACAAATACCCCAAAATGAAAAAATAGGAATGATTTTATCAGACCAATACCCCGGAATAAACTCAAAAGACTTTAAACAATTTCTAAACCAAGAAGATATACCAATAGTATTCACAGCAGTTAATGCAGCTTTCTCAAACGGTCTAAACGAAAGACTTAATCAAACACTAGTGAATAAAATCCGGTGCAGAATAAATGAAGAAAAAAATAAAAGAGCGTGGACTAGCATAGCACACGAATGCACGAACATCTACAACGAAACTGAACACACAGTAACGACATTTTCACCAAAATATTTGCTGGAAGGAAAGGATACCAACATTTTACCGGAAGAACTACGACAAGAAAAACCAAAAGAAGATTTACAGAGATATAGACAAAGAGCTTTTCAAAATACATTAAAATCTCATAATTATAACAAAAAAATATTTGATAAAAATAGAGAAGAATATGATTTAAAGGTTAATGATCTAGTATACATAGAAAATGGCAATAAATTGAATAGGAGAAAATCAGATGAATTAAAAATAGGTCCATTTAAAATCTTAGATAAAATATCAAACGTCATTTTTAAAATAGATACAGGTTGGGATTTGATAAATCACACAATTCATGGATAAATAAAAATAATGTATTGTAAAAATAATAATATATGGTTCAATAAATACAGTGATACATATATGTAAATGTGCAAACAATTTTTTTTAATTTTAACACATTATTTCAAACATTTATAATCCAGTTAATATATACAATGATACATGTGCATGAGTGAACAATTTTATATTGCGCAATAATTCCCACTATTTATATGAATGCGTTAATAAATACAATAATAATAATTTTCTATACATGCGCGAAGAATTTTATATTATACAATAATTCCACTATTTATAAGAAAGGAGTTAATAAATACAATTACAATTTCTATTTTTACAATGGGATATTATAATGTCCCCAGGGCAGAGTGTCGATCGAATCGGGTACGATATGCCGCTTGTCGTCGTAAACCGTACATCTTTAAGACGTCTCTTGAACAGTTTGTAAGACGTCTTTTAACCGCCCTGTAGACGTCTTTTAAACGGTGTGTAGACGTCGCACAGATGTCTATTACAAACTTTCAAGATGTCTGCTAAAGTCTAAAAGACGTCTATAGGCGTTTTTGAACATCGTTATTCAGGAAACCGTACGCCTTTAAGACGTCTTTTAAACGCTTTGTAGACGTCTTATGAGACGTCTTATAGATATCTTTAAGAGGTCGTGAAGCGTTTTAAATACGTCCATTTCAGACTTTCACGACCTCTCAAAGACGTCTTCGCAAGGACTTGATTAGGTCTAACGCAGCTCTTTAAAAGACGAAGTTAACATGTCTGCAACTTAATAAAAATTAATGAAAAAAACTTAATAAAAATTCATTTCATTTATTTAATTACAATTAATTTTAATTATTGAAGAGCTATACTTAGGTATAATGTTAAATTATGTTAATGATATGCAGTCGGGGATAAAAGTAAGTAGACAGCTAGTGGAAATGGTTATCAATAAACTTTAGTCAAACTAGTACTATTATTATAAACTTACATTTATGTATTATATATTTATTGTACATACATTAATTTGTACATTTCTGTAGATGTAATTTTTTTTAATGAATAGGTCAGCAAATTGTAGAGAGACAAAAGTAAGTGAACACATAATAAAATACATAATAAAATTAATACTTGGAATTGCCGCTTTTTAATTGAATTACTGCTTACAAACGTCTTGGAATACTGTTTATTACATTTTCAATATAATCTTTACTAATATTTTCGATTGCTGACTGTACACTTTTGAAAAAATCGATCTTATTATTTCGCTTATCCAATGGAATTTTCGCGTGCAATAAACTCCATAAGTTCTCTATAGGATTCAAGTCGGCGCACTTTGTCGGCCATTCAAGCAATTTAATATTGGAATCCTCAAAAAATTTCTCACTTTTCATAACAGTGTGTTTGAGGTCATTGTCCTGTTGGAAACGAAATCCTTCATGGATACCCATTTTTAATACTGCTTCTTCTAAATTTTCATTGAATATATCAATAAACTTATCCGCATTCGTGATTCCGTCAATTTGTGTTAACGTACCAACCCATGCCAGGAATGATCCGTTGCCAATTTAAATCGTTAACTTTAGCTTTTGCTAAAAATATGTGAATGTGCCATTATCATTCTGAAAAAATATAATATGTAGGGATGAAAGTAAATTTGAGTTGCGCCAACTAAAAAGAAACCGCAAGTCCGAAGGAAAAAAATGAAACATATAAGAAATCGTTTATTATGCCAACAGTCCTTTTGGCGACGGATCATTGATGATGCGGGGGTGCTTTTCTTGCCATGGGATTGGTACGTCAGCACGAATTGACGGAATCACGAATGCAGATAAGCATACTCATATACTAAATGAAAATTTAGAAGGGACAGTATTAAAAATGGGTCTCGACGAAGGATTTGGTTGCCCACAGGACAATGGCCTGAAACACACTGTTACGAAAAATAAGAAATTTTTTTAGGATTCCAATATGAAATTGCTTGAATGGCCGACAGAGAGCCCCGACTTGAATCCTATAGAAAACTTATGGAGTTTACTGCACGCGACAGTTCCATTGTATCAGCGAAATAATAAGATCGATTTTCTCAAAGGTTTACAGCCAGCAATCGAAAATATTAGTAAAGATTATACTGAAAATGCAATAGACAGTATTCCAAAACGTTTGTACGCAGTAATTCAAGTAAGAAGCGGCAATACCAAGTATTAATTTTATTATGTATTTTATTTAGTATGTATTTTATTATGTGTCCACTTACTTTTGTTTCTCTGCAATTTGCTGACCTATTATTATCGTTATCGTCATCAACATTAAAACTTTTTAGAAATTGCTACCTTTCTGTCAGCAGCTCTTTGAGCCAGACCTGTATGTTCGACTCCGCCTCCTTTCGGGAAGTGTGAATTTTCGCCTTCTCTGCAGCAACGTAATAACAAGAATTTTGATAAAACATTATTATAGTGAATTCTCCAGTAATCAATATTAGCCACAGTAAAATAAGGGTAATACTTACCGATTATAAGCCTGGCCAGTTGTAAGATATTAAACGGTTGCTTCCCTTTCCTCCCAAGCCAACTACATTGTAAAGCAATATCATTACTCATTATTGCCGATAATGTTCGCTTCGTGAAGTCATATCCATTGGAGCCGCCAAATTTGGCTAATTCGTTAATCTGCAATATAAAAATTATTTAACAAATGAAGTACTGACAAATGAAGTATAATTTCGTTTCAGAAATATAGCGAAAGCGAATTTTGAAAAAATTTGAAACTTTGCATTATTTCTGCATACAAGATATATATAATTAAAAAGATGGTATTTTACTTACTCCATTGTCAAAATGGCGTTCATTTTTTTAATTTCCTCAATCTGATGAACATCTTTCAAACTGGTCAGCGGAAATGTAATCTTATACTTGCGGAAAAGTGATGTGTTTTCACCATTTATTTCCGCCCGTTCGCTCCGTAAGTCTGCGATACAATTTTTCATCTCCCCCGTAAACGTATCCATTTTCTCTGTCGTCCGTTTCACCTCTTCTAGCGAGTCCGCCACGTGCGCTCGAAGCATGTGCATCTGAGCCATGAGAGTCTCCACGTTTTTCCCCTGTACCGCGCACCCGCTGCACGAAGGGCGTGCGTGTACATCTTCTATAAATTATTAATAACATTTCATATTTGTAGGAATGAGAAATCCGAGGAGGCAATCTTCTAGGCTGGTCGGCGCGAGGACTGAATGTTTATGCGAAGAAGGAGATTAGCGTGATGAGTGAATGTTTAGGTTTGAGTGTCGATTGCGGCGAGGTACGATTCTGAGAATGCACGTGGAGATTTTGGACGGATGTGTGAAGTATGCATGATGACGCGTGGCATGGGTGTGTGATGTGTGTGTGTTCTGAAAGAGCGCAGGGTGATGGTTCATCGAAGGGCGATCACCAGAGTCGAACTAGAGACGCGAGCGAAGTAACATCGAGACGCATACAATACCTAATACTTATATAATAAACTTATTAATGTTACGTGAGTCTTCACACTCAACCTGTTTCTAATCCAGTCGCTTCCCAATCCCACAATCTTTTGGGGGCTCGTCCGGGATTGTTCGAGCAAAGTGATTAGACAGGGAAAGTGTCGTAGTGTGATCGTGCCGTTTGTGACGCTTGCGACGTTTGTGACGTTAAAGTGACCAGTTGTAGTGACCTGTAGTACTTTAAAAGCTTTGTTCTTTGCGTGTCGTGCAATGAATACAGTGGCGAGACCAGCAGAGGAATTTACGGTAGCACAGCTGAAAGAAAAATTGCAAGCACGAGGGCTGAAGTCGAGTGGCGCGAAACTCGAACTCATAGCCCGACTGATGGAGGCCGATCCGTCAGGTGAGTGGATGACGATGACGAATCAAGCGAATAGCTCTAGTGACGACAGTGGTAGTGGCGGTCTCGCGAATGAGGATACGAACGGGGCAGGACCTTTAGCAACATCTGCGGACAAGACCACTCTGAGCCAGAAAGACATTGAGCTGATATTGAAGGAAAAGGAATGGGCCCTGCGTGAAGCTGAATGGTTACGGCGAGAATTAGAGATGACGCGTGAAATACAGCGGTTGAGCGCAGCCAGTGCATCTACGTCTACAGCTACGGCGATGCCGACGCCGTCGAATCAAACGATGAGTGCAACACCGAAGGTGCATTCGTCAATACTGTTCTTACTTGGCTACTTTGAAGGAAAGGGAGCGACGTTTGAGACGTGGAAGAAGCAAGCTATGATAGTGAAGAATGCACACCAGTTGGACGAAGCAGCGACGAAAATATTGGTGGTGTCGCGGTTACAAGGAAAGGCTTTGGAATGGTTCCATTCGCGATCGGATTATCTTGAGATGCCTGTGGACAATTTAATTGACGAACTGGAGAACGCGTTTTATGATAGACCTACTATGATAGAGGGGCGTCGAAACTTTGAAGCGAGACTTTGGAAAAAAGAAGAATCTTTCGGCGAGTACGCTCATGAGAAAACTATTTTGGCAAATCGTATCTCGGTGGGCGAACAGGAGTTAATTGAATATTTGGTTGATGGGATACCTGACTATGAGTTACAAAGGAATGCGCGTCTACAGAAGTTCGAGACGAAAGCAGCGTTGCTGGATCGATTTCGTAGTATCTCTTTGCGCGGGGGTGTATTTCGTGGTTCAAGACCCGGTACGAGTAACAACGACACGAAGTGGCGAGCAGGGACTGGCAATATTCAGCGAGGCAGCGAAGGATCTCAGCGAGGCAACGAAGGGTCCCAGCGAGGCAGCGAAGGATCTCAGCGAGGCAACGAAGGGTCCCAGCGAGGCGGCGAGGAGTTCCAGCGACGCAGCGAGGGGTCTCAACGGCCTCAAGCGGAGCAAAATCAGAGACGCTGTTTTAATTGCGGAGAGCGCAATCACCTGAGCAGCAATTGTCCGATGAAGAGTCGAGGCGCCAAGTGCTTCGAGTGTCGTGAATTTGGACATATTTCTATACAGTGCCCGAAGAAACAGGATGCAGCTAAAGAGACTCATGCCGTTGCACAGACATTACGTAAGAAATATTTTAAGAATGTACTAATTAATGGATGCGAAATAAGCGCTCTAATAGATACGGGGAGTGATATATGTTTGATGCGTGTGGATGGGTATTCGAAGTTAGGAGCACCTCCGTTGCGTGAGAATGATGTTTGTTTTCGTGGTGTGGGTTCAGGTACGAATAGAGCGTTGGGCGAATTTTCAGCTGAGGTAACAATAGTGGGGCCTGTTACCCCATAACCGTGCAGGTAGTATCGAATTCTCTAATCTCTCATACTCTTTTGATTGGCACAGACTTTTTAGATACCGTGGAATTAAGTATTAAGCATGGAGAAATTTTAATTCGTAAAGTACAAAGAGAGCATGACACTCTAGACATTTTTGAATTGAGTTGTGAACGCGAAGTTAACGAGGTAGATGTATCACACATCGTTGATGCTCAGCAGAGAAGTGCCCTAGTTGGCATGATTAAAAATTATAAGCCTAACAAGGTGCGTGATGTCGGTATGGAAATGACGATAGTGGTGAAAAGTGACAAACCGATATATCAGCGCGCGAGGCGGTTGTCTCCATCGCAAAGAGATGTGGTGAATGCCCAGATTCAAGAATGGCTACGCGACGGTATAATACAGCCATCTCTATCAGAAAACGCTAGTCCGGTGGTGTTGGTTGCGAAACGAGATGGAACTAAAAGGGTTTGCATAGATTTTAGGTGGATGAACGAAAACATTGTCAAGGATCGGTATCCTTTGCCTCTCATAGAAGATCAGCTGGATCTCTTGCAGAGCGCAAAGGTATACAGTACGTTAGATTTAAAGAATGGATTCTTCCATGTTGCAGTGAGTAAAAATAGCCGAAAATATACTTCCTTTATAGTCCCCGATGGCCAGTACGAATTTTTGAAAGTGCCGTTTGGATTGTGTAATTCCCCAGCCGTTTTTCAGAAATTTATTGATGCAACTTTCCGGGAATTGATAGATGCGAAAATAGTAATAACTTATATGGATGACCTAATTGTGCCGGCGGTGGATATCGTAAGCGGTTTGAATGGTTTGAAAATTGTGTTGCGTACTGCGAGTGAGGCGGGTTTAATTATCAATTGGAAAAAGTGTAGCTTGTTGCAGTCTGAAGTAGAATTCCTAGGACATATTGTAAAGGATGGCACGGTTCGCCCGTCCGAGCGTAAAACAGCTGCGGTGGTGAGGTTTCCAAAGCCGACGAATTTGAAGCGAACTCAGAGTTTTTTAGGTCTTACCGGATATTTCCGTAAATATATAGCAAATTATTCCATGATAGCTCGACCTTTAACAAATCTGTTAAGGTCCGATGTTCCATTTCGATTCGGTGCTGAAGAAGAAGCCGCGTTTGAAGAGTTAAAGATTGCACTCGTGAATAAACCTGTATTAAGAATATTCAGAGTAGGCGCGGAAACCGAGCTACATACAGATGCGTCGAAACATGGGTATGGCGCGATATTATTACAAATAAGCGAAGTTGATGGTGCGTTACATCCCGTATATTTTGCGAGCGGAAAAACAACGCCAGCGGAAGAAAAATATACTAGTTATGAGTTGGAGGTGCTAGCGATAGTGAAGGCTTTGAAGAAATTCCGAGTCTATCTACTGGGAATTCCATTCAAAATAATAACTGACTGTAGAGCATTTACTTTGACGATGCGAAAGAAAGACTTGTGTGTTCGTGTGGCGCGGTGGGCATTATTGTTAGAGGAATATCAGTATGCGGTCGAGCACAGGCCGGGAAAGAATATGAGGCACGTGGATGCATTGAGCCGTAATCCGTTACCGATGTGTATGCTTGTGAGAGAGAGTGATAGCAGCATGTCGGCTCGATTGAAGAAAGCGCAGCGTGAAGATCAAGACCTTGAAAAGATAATGAAGTTACTAGAAACAAGGCCGGTTGAGGGTTACCTTGTGCGTGGCGGACTCTTATTTAAACTAGTGGATGATGACGTTAGGTTAGTGGTTCCCAAATCAATGCAGGCGCAGATAGCTCGCTTGGCGCATGAGAATGGCCACTTTTCCGTAGAAAAAACAGAGGCGCTCTTAAAAAAGGATTATTGGTTTCGGGAGATGCGTTCGAGAGTGGAAAAAGTTATTCGCAATTGCGTAAGTTGTATTCTTGCCGAAAGAAAGCAAGGGAAGCGCGAGGGTCTTCTACATTCAATAGACAAAGGCGAGGTTCCACTGGATACCTATCATATTGATCATTTGGGACCTCTTCCCTCTACAAAAAAGCAGTACCGGTACATTTTTGTTATTATCGATGCGTTTACAAAATTCGTGTGGCTTTATGCAACAAAGACGTGTAATGCCGCAGAGGTGCTGAACAGATTAAGCAAGCAAGCCGTCATTTTCGGGAATCCTCGGCGGATGATTTCAGATAGAGGGTCTGCGTTTACGTCGGCTGATTTCATGCGGTATTGCGAGGAAGAAAAAATCGAGCATATTTTGACTACGACTGGCATGCCAAGAGCCAATGGGCAGGTCGAGAGGGTGAATCGCACTCTTATACCGTTGTTGACGAAGTTATCTGCACCGAAACCGGCTGAGTGGCACAAGTATCTGGAGCGATGTCAGAAGTGCCTTAATGCTACTATGAGTCGCAGCACTAAAATGTCACCATTCAAGGTATTATTTGGAACGGATATGCGATTGGCAGACGATCCCAGAATCGTAGAGCTTCTGGAGAATGAGTGGGCTATCATATTTCAACAGAGTCGGGATGAACTGCGGGAGCGGGCAAATGAGAATATCCTGAAAATCCAGCAGGAGAACCGGAGGAGTTTTAATCGTAAGAGAAAGGAGGCGAGGCGATATATCGTGGGTGACTTAGTGGCAGTAAAGAGGACGCAGCAGGGGCCTGGACTGAAGTTTGCATCTAAATATTTCGGACCGTACAAGATTAAGAAAGTATTGAGGAATGACCGCTATGTAGTGGAAAAAAGTGGTGATCAGGAAGGACCGCAGTGTACCTCTACAGCGGCTGATTATATTAAGCCGTGGTTGGAGAATGATAGTGACGATTCGAGCGAAATCGAGGATTGACCGATATCCGAGGCCGTATATCCTGCAGGATGGCCGAGTGTAGGAATGAGAAATCCGAGGAGGCAATCTTCTAGGCTGGTCGGCGCGAGGACTGAATGTTTATGCGAAGAAGGAGATTAGCGTGATGAGTGAATGTTTAGGTTTGAGTATCGATTGCGGCGAGGTACGATTCTGAGAATGCACGTGGAGATTTTGGACGGATGTGTGAAGTGTGCATGATGACGCGTGGCATGGGTGTGTGATGTGTGTGTGTTCTGAAAGAGCGCAGGGTGATGGTTCATCGAAGGGCGATCACCAGAGTCGAACTAGAGACGCGAGCGAAGTAACATCGAGACGCATACAATACCTAATACTTATATAATAAACTTATTAATGTTACGTGAGTCTTCACACTCAACCTGTTTCTAATCCAGTCGCTTCCCAATCCCACATATTTGTTCAGTGTACCTATTCGTATTAAAGAATATTTTCGCGTATAATATCCTCATACAAATATATTAATTGAAGGGTCGGATGTAATCAGGATACTAGCGCTTGAAAATTGGAAAAAGTATTGTCCACAAGCTAAGAAAGATTGGAAAATTAAATGTTATTAAACTAAATTTTAAAAAATATAGTGTTGTAAAGCTCGCAACGACACACATTTCTTCTATTTACAGTTTGTTTATCCAATCGTTACTATTAGAGCTAAAAATTATAAACAAAAATTTTTTCGTCCAAAATCATTATTTCTTTAAACGTAAATTGCGAAACTTGAGTAAATATTAAGGGATCGTTATGAGACTTAAAACATAACTTCAGAAAACTCTAGCGAAGTCGTAAAATGAATGCACAAAACCCTTATGTTAAAAAAAGGTAATAATATTTAATTAAAAAGTAATACTGGATATAACCCATGTTTGTCAACATTCGCCATTAAAAAGTATCGAAGCAATTTTGAGGTACATATAACCTGCAGCGACAAAGTTTGTCCTTAACAGGTTGCGTGCGGCACCAAAAATAGTTGACCTTCACCTAAATACAAGAAACAGCTGCACCATGGTGAAAAACGTTGCAAATTTGTAACGACATGCACACATTGATGAACACGTTCGTACTGAATGCGTAAGCAGAAGGTAAATTCGGTATCTGAAAAATTCTTCACCTTCCACATTCATTGGGACCGGGCCCAAGAGTCCCATGACGTGACCGTTGTTACGAGCCGAGACTGAGGGCAATGAGAATGGCGGCTGCGAGGCCGAGAATTGGATTTGGTTATTTGAGTTTGTTAGTAACGGACGAACCGGGGTCTGGTATCCCCGGGAGCCGCTAAAAGGAGGTTGGATGTCGTGGACGAACCGGGGTCTGGTATTCCCGGGAGCCACTAGGAAGGTAAGCTTTCACGGACGAACCGGGGTCTGGTATCCCCGGGAGCCGCTAGGAAGGTGGAAATCGTGGACGAGCCGGGGTCTGGTATCCCCGGGAGCCACTAGGAATGTTAGTTTAGGCTCGTAACTTTATAATGTGGTACACCTTGAGCGGTAAAGGAGTACCGATGTGGGATTATCTCGAAGAGGAAATTCAGATAATGATTGATTCAAATTAAAGAACTCTGAATTAGAAATAACAAATTATATTCTATAAACTCAGTCTTTACACTTGTTACAATTTATGTTAGTCGCGGTACATAAGTCCACCTCTCGGTTTTCACGCACTGAGAAATGCGGAGGTCTCAAAGAGTTTAACGATTACTACACCTATCAGCAATAATTATACGTACTGTATGGCTTAAGTTGAATTTAAAACTTGGAGAAGAACGTTACGCGATCTCGCAAGCTCAGCGTGCGGACCAATTATGCTCAACAATGAAGGGGGAAAAACACCGACAGGAGGTAGTGGTAATGGTGCGTGAACTGAAGCCAGCGTTCAGTCCACGCACACATTACCACTACCCCCTGTCGGTGTTTTTTCCCCTTCATTGTTGAGCATAATTGGTCCGCACGCTGCGCAAGCTTCTTTCGTCTAAACGTACTAGAGTTCGAATGAGCCCACGAGTGTGGATTCGTGGCCCTTTTTATACGGTGAAATTCGGCTTAGAAAGTAGTGGGGACATGAGTGCCTTCTTTGAATATAAGGTTTTCGGGGAAAACTTGGTTGCATCACACCACCGCGGGAAACGGTGACCCCGTCGGGTCACACGCATTCCGGAAACTCGAAAGGGTTAGAAAGTCAAAGATAAATCAGGGTACGTAACACCTCCCCCTTTAGATAA
Organism: Andrena chrysosceles; assembly: GCA_963855975.1. NCBI lineage: Eukaryota > Metazoa > Arthropoda > Insecta > Hymenoptera > Andrenidae > Andrena > Andrena chrysosceles. The sequence continues at coordinate 26,671,057 of OY979768.1, read as the reverse complement.
AACATCGTTTATTACGATGCTTTTCCACCTTTCAGTGTCGGAAATGCACGTGACCAAACAAAATACTACTCACTCGTGCAGTGGTGTGATGGAACCAAACCTTCCGAGATCTATTGCGGTGTGTGGGCGATGATTGTCGGGTACTGTGGGGCGATGTGTGGGTGATGGGTGGCATCAGTCTTCGCTCCTCTGGAAGGGGTCCTCTCTGCAGTACCTCGAGTTGAATTGTACCTTCAGCGAGTCACCAGGCGTCCAGTCTTTAATGTTTTCGTCTGTCAAGTGGGCCAGCATCAGGTCGTTTTCCCAATAATATGGGACTATGGTCCGACTGCTTTTGTTGGTCGTTTTCGCCATCTGGTCCGTGAAGTCCGCTTCGGTTGTCTGACACCCGTGATCCGTGCCCCAAGTAATATTTGTTTGGCTGCCCCTTGCTCGAACTGCCCCTCCTTGAGCCGGAACGAATTTTCCGGTGGGGAAGATCACATGCCCGACTCGGGTTTCTTTGATCCAGACGCCTTGCTCCCCGGTCTGCACTAGAGCTGTTCAAGTACTTGAATATTCGGGTAGCTTGAAATCCGAACCAAAATGAAACCCGGTTTCCAAGCCGAGCTGAGTACCCGAATGAACCGAGCGGCTTGAAAGAACCGAGCGGCTTGGATAGAACCAAGTAGCTTGAATTTTTCAAGCGGCCCGAAGTAAGCGGGCGGCTCGAACAGAACCAAGCGGCTTGAATTATTTCAAGCGGGCCGAAAGAACCAAGGCGGCCCGAATGTATGTCTGTGCATTGTACATCGAGCAGATAGGTTGGAAATAGGTTATGTAAACCTAACACAATTATAATATAGACTGCGGAAGTATATGTAAATGCATGTTTTTATTGGACTGACTTAGACAAGCGGGATTTTGACAGAAGTATGTCTCGTCATTAAGAGGATGTTAAAAATATATTTTCGATTTTACACATTTTGAATATTCTGGATATACGTTGCACATTCTGCATATTTTTCATATTTTTTGCAGATACGGAATTTGTTTACAAATTAGCTTGGTGAACCTCGCTAGTAGAATTTAATAGTTTCATATGTTATAAAGTTTAATAGCGTAATAGTTACATATGTATTCAAAAGTTTAGTAATTCAATAGTAAGTACAACGGCTTGATACGTATAATATATAATTATTACAGTATAATTATTAGTATACTACAGTTTTATAAAAGAGGTTGAATATAACCCCCCCGTTACCTTTTGCAGCATATTTGCATATTCGCGGCATATCATACTTGGGTAAACTTCCGCAGTCTACGCATAAATAAATAAATAGACGAATAATTTTTAAACAACAAACACACAATTTAATTTTTTAATTTAATTCATGTAAGAACACGGTAGTAATCCGTTTGAATGAGGATGGGAAATATTTCTGAAAGAGCGTATGAAATTACAAGAAATGAAATAAATTTAGTTGCATTACACATATATTTCATACATAATGACGCATACTGCATAGTATGTACATACTATACACACAATATATTCATGCTATACATACATATTACTTATTATATACACGGATTACATAATATAGACAATAATAGACATACAATGAACTGTCGACCCTACACACATACTAGATACTATCGACGACTCTACATGCAGTTGTCCGTAAGAAAAAACTGAAACGTGCTACTCTTCGTAACGCGCGTCGCTATAAACAAATTCCGTATCTGTAAAAAATATGAAAAATATGCAGAATGTGCAACGTATATCCAGAATATTCAAAATGTGTAAAATCGAATATATTGTTGCGAACACCCCTTGGATGGGAATCCAAGGTTCACTGGTGCTCGCGAGCGGGACAAGAGACAGCGAGAAGAAGGCGATCGGATCGATCGCCTGTCAAGCTGTCATTCGATAGTCAGCCGCCTTTGCCAGCAGACGTCTCGATATCCCATTACGCTTACTGATTGTATTCGTTACCCGTTCCTGTATTGGCCTTGTTACCCCCCTAGTTAATGTTCTGTTATTGTTGTTGTTCAGTAAATGCGCGTTATGCCTTGCCCAAAACGTAACATTGGTGTCAGAGGTGGGATGCCCGCCCGGAGCGGCATGCCCACTCGCGCTTCCGCGGCCTCCGCGATGTCCGCGGCCCCTGCGGTTCCCCCTTCCGGAGCATCGGGCGACCCGTCCCTGCGGGAGCTCTTCACCACCCTTCAGCTCAGCATCGTCGGGCAGTTGCAGGAGCAGCGGAGGGATGATGCGGCCCGCCGGCTGAGGGGGGATCAACGCAGGGAGGCTGCCGACCGCCAGGCGCAGGCGGCTTTTGAGGCGCGGATGGCGGAGTTGGAGGAGCGGGTTCAGGTCGTAACCGCTTCATTACAGAATAGCCAGGGCTCAGGTGGTAGCGGCGCGGGCCCTCGGGGTGGGGAGGTTGTGCCAAGTGAAATCAGTGAGAATAGAGTTGCTAATAGTGTACCCCCAGCACATGTTCCCACGCCCGCTAGTGCGCCCGCCGCTGCCCCTTCGTCGGGATCGAGCGTCCTTAGCTTAGGGTACGCCGTGAAGCCGACGATATTTGACGGGAAAAATTCGTGGGAGGAGTACAAGGTGCAGTTCGAAACGATCGCGCGTGCGAATGGTTGGAACGACCAGAAGAAGGCCACGGCCCTGGTCGCTTCCATTGGGGGCGCGGCGAGGAGCGTCCTGACGACGCTCACTGCCGCACAATGTGAGAGTTTTTCGGAGTTGGTTTCCGCGCTCGAATTCCGCTACGGGGCGAAGAATCTTTCAAATCTGAACTACGTACTCTTCCAGAGCCATCGGCAGCGGAGGGATGAAAGCATCTCTTCGCTCGCCACCAAAATTGAGCGTTTAGCGCAGTCCGCGTTTGCCGATTGTCCGGTAGAGATCCGCGACAAACTCGCCGCGTCCCAGTTCATAACAGCGTTGTCGAGCTCTGTTATGCAGCGGGAACTGCGTCTCGGCGGGTTCACAACCCTAAGAGCCGCAGTGACCAGGGCGCTAGAAATTGAGGCCGTGGAGGCGATGTCTCGCGACCCCGCGTCCGAATCGCGAAGTAGGGACGTAGAAAAGCGGAAAGCTAAGCACTCGGAAAACTCGAAGTGTCCCGAGAAGAGGAGGAGGCCCGCCGAACCGGAAAGGCGAGCAGTCCCGCCGAGGACCTGCTGGCTTTGCGGCAAGACAGGGCACCTGCAGAGGGATTGCTTCCAGGCCCAGAACGGCCAGACAGGAGCTGCTCCACCGAAGGGGCCGCTCCAGGGAAACTCGAAGAGGACGGCGTAAGGGGGAGACGCCGGTCCGGGAAGAACAGTCCCCCGGTCGTCAAGAGTGTGGCGATGCGGGAGGCGACTGGGCGTCAATGGAATCCTACCGACGAGACATACGTATGTGGAAAAATCGGCGGAAAGCCTTGTAAAATTATCCTTGACACAGGTTCGCCTATCAACCTGCTGGACAAGGAGCTGTGTGCGACGAAGGGCTTCGTCCGAGCGAGGCTCGATATCCGCTCCACGACGGGAGAGAAAATGAAGGTGTTCGGCAAGAAGAGCCTGGAAGTCTGCGTTGGAGGATTGTCGAGCGTGGAAGACTTCTTTGTCGTCGACATGGTAGAGAAATGCATCCTGGGAGCGGCGTTCCTGAGGAAACACCGTTGCAGCATCGACCTTTCCCGGAACGTGCTGTGCCTTCCCGGCGGACCGGAGATACGCTTTGGTGAGCCGGCCGCCGAGGAGGGGGAACAGGAAGGAGAAAGCGAAACAGTCCTCCAGGAAGGGGAAACGGTCGTCCCACAGCACTTGGAGGAGCTGTACACGCGCTGCTCGGCAGGTTTGTCAGAAGGACAGAAGAAGCTTTTCGCTGAATTGCTTTGCGAGTTTCAGGACGTGTTCGCCTCGGACTCGGGCCAGATTGGAAACTGCGACCGGGTCAAGCACACTATTGACACCGGGGATTGCGAGCCCATTAAGCAGGCACCAAGGAGGCTGCCGCTGCACCGACGAGCGGAAGTGGAAGAGCTACTCAGGAAGATGTTGGCTCAGGGCGTGATCGAGGAGTCGCGGAGCCCGTGGTCCTCCCCGATTGTCCTCGTGAAGAAGAAGGACGGGACCATCCGGTTCTGCGTGGATTTCCGTCGCCTCAACGAAGTTACGAAGAAGGACTCGTATCCTCTGCCCCGTATAGAGGATACACTGGACGCTCTCACTGGATCTTCCTGGTTTTCAACCGTGGACCTGCAGAGCGGATACTGGCAGCTTTCCATGGACGAGAAGGGCCGAGAGGAGACTGCGTTTTCCGTGGGGTCGGGACTGTGGCAGTTCAAGGTCATGCCCTTTGGACTCTGCAACGCCTCTGCGACTTTCGAGCGACTGATGGAAGACGTACTTCAAGACCTGACGTGGAAGATCTGCTTGGTGTACTTGGACGACATCATCATCTACGGGAAGAGCTTCGAGCAGGAGCTCGAGCGCCTACGGACGGTGTTTTCGCGCTTACGTCGAGCTGGACTGCTGATGAGCCCCAAGAAGTGCTCTTTCTTCTGCCGAGAAATAAAGTATCTGGGCCACATTGTTACGGAGAGCGGAGTCAGGACAGACCCGGAGAAGATTAAGGCCATTTCGGAATGGCCACAGCCGAAGAACGTCACGGAATTAAGAAGCTTCCTTGGATTGTGCACGTACTACCGGAAATTTGTAAAGGATTTCTCCAGGATCGCCAAGCCCCTGCATTGCCTCACCGAGACCAAGCAAAACTTCGAATGGACCGAGGAATGCCAAGGAGTTTTCCAGGAATTGAAGGAGAAACTTACCGGAGCACCGATACTTGCCTACCCGGAGCCGGACAAGGACTTCATTCTGGATACGGACGCCTCTAATTTCGCTATTGGCGGCGTCCTCTCACAGGAGCACGAAGGACGGGAAAAGGTCGTAGCTTATTTTTCCAAAACCTTGGGAAAGGCAGAGAGGAACTCTCTGCGTCACCCGGAGAGAGCTGCTGGCAGTGGTGAAATCTGTGGAGCATTTCCACCACTACCTCTATGGTCGAAGGTTCCTGATAAGGACGGACCACGCAGCACTCCGCTGGCTGCTGACCTTCAAGTGCCCCGAAGGGCAGGTCGCCCGCTGGATCGAGCGACTCCAGGAGTACGACTTCGAGATTCGTCACCGCGCAGGAAGAGCCCATGGGAATGCCGACGGACTGTCGCGAAGACCGTGCATCGAGGAAGACTGCAGGAGCTGCGATCGACTGGAGAAGAAGGAAGCTGGAGTGGAAGTTTCCACGAAGAAAATTCACAGGATCTTCTGCGAAGACAACCGGAACGAGTGGAAACGAAGCCAGGAGAAGGATGAAGCGATTGGTTTCATCCTTAAAAAGAAGGGGGAAGGGGAGAAGCCGGGCTGGCAGGACATTGCTCGTTTCTCCCCGCAGTTGAAATATTACTGGACAATTTGGGATTCGCTGGAGGTTCACGAAGGTTTGCTTTTTAGGAAATGGGAGTCCCACAACGGCACAACGGCCTCGTGGCTTTTGGTGGTGCCGCGCGAGAGGGTTGCGGAGGTTCTGAAGGAGTTTCATGATGCGCCAGCAGCTGGACATTTCGGAGTGAACAAGACCTTGGCGAAGATCCGCCAACAGTTCTTCTGGTCGACGTGTCGACAAGACGTACAAGAGTGGTGCCGGCGGTGTGACACCTGTGCGGCAAAGAAGGGACCACGTCAACGGGGAGCAGGAAACCTGAGAGTATACAACGTGGGAGCTCCGTTCGAGAGGCTTGCCCTGGACGTTGTCGGTCCGCTCCCGAGGTCCCAGGCCGGGAACAGGTACATGTTGGTCGTGGCGGACTACTTTACCCGGTGGCCGGAAGTAATCGCGATGCCAGACCAGCGAGCTGTCACAGTGGCAAGAGCTCTTCTCCATCACGTAGTGTGTCGTCACGGTGTACCTTTGGAGATACACACCGACCAAGGAAGGAACTTTGAGTCCTCCGTTTTCAAGGAACTGCTGAAGCTGCTGGGAGTCAAGAAGACACGAACAACCCCCCTGCACCCTCAATCTGACGGGCTGGTAGAACGCTTGAACAGGACATTGCTCCAATATCTCGCGATGTTCGTTTCGGAGCACCAGCGGGACTGGGACGTGTGGATCCCCATGTTCCTTCTCGCCTACAGGTCAGCAGGGCATGAGGCTACACAACTGACCCCAGCGATGATCCTGTACGGCCAGGAACTACGTCTACCCCTGCAGTTATGGAGAGGACTGCCCCCGGAGGTTGAACAAGAAGAGGACGTCGAGCAAGGATCTTTCGAATGGATTCGAGAGAAGATGACGAAGATCCACGAATTCGTTCGACGCCGTCTGGACGTCTACAGTTCAAAGATGAAGTCGTGGTACGACAACCGGGTTCACGCGGTGGAGTTCCAGCCAGGAGAACGAGTGTGGTTGTTCCAACCACAAAGAGTGAAGGGGAAGTGACCGAAACTGCAAGCGGATTGGGAAGGCCCCTACACAGTGGTGGACAGGATTAACGACGTCGTCTACAGGATCCAACGATCACGCAGGAAGAAGTGCAAGGTGGTCCACGTGCGCCGCCTTGCGAAGTACGAAGGACAACTGCAAGAGTGAAGACGTCACAGGACAAGTCCAAGGACTCAAGAAAGAAGATTAGATTAAGCTAATCTGGCGGACTGGGTTGCGGATGCTGCCTCCGTGGCCCGGCCCCCTTTTCTTTTGAATCTGTTGCAGGTTCACGAGACCCCACGACGAGGGACCAGGTGTCGGGGGACTGCCGCCGCGACCTGGCCACGCGCTCCCGAATCCCCCGAATGTGCCATAATAGCGTGGCAGTCCGCAGCGGGGTGCGGACATACGTGAAAGCGCCCCGCTAGCCCCCTGGAGGAGACCCTGCGAGCCCCCGGCGCGGCCGGGATGGAGGCTCCCGCGCGGTACCCAGGAGAAAGCAGGAGAGGAGGGTGGACAGCAGGAGGGAAATGGCATTCCCAACCACCAGGCGGACAAGCGTTGCTTGGATCGGCTGGAGGGGGTGTCGCGGAGACGGGAGCGCTGGCAGGACGCACAGGACGGTCCCCTGGTTCGGCACCGGAGGACAAGAAGAGGAATGGGGCCATCGAGCAGGAAAAAAAGGAAGGCGGCCAGGGCTGACGAGATGGGTGGCTGGACTGGGGGCTGGGTCGCTTGCATGCTTGCGACTAGCTGCGATCCTCTGCTTGCGCGCTCGGCCCTCCTTTCTGGTCTTCCGGCTCGTGCAACCCCAACGGGTTGTCTGCGGTTCCTGACTAATGAGGACAACGTTTTCTTCGCAAGGGAACTTCGAGGAGCGAAGGGACGCGCTGGATGCAGTCGAGGACAGATCTGGATGCAGTCGAGGACGGATCTGGATGCAGTCGAGGGCGAGCCGGGATGCAGCGCGGGACGGCCGGACCGCTGAGGGGCGACGGACGGAGCGGAACCGCCCAGGGATGATCCGGAGCGTCGCGGGATTTCGCCGTTGGAGCCCCGGAGGAACCGCCTCGAGGGAACCTGGACTGCCGAGTCGTCGCACGAGACACGCCGTGCCTCCCGACGGCTAAAGGAACGAGGAGTCCCGGCCCCCGAAAGAACAGGAAGCCTCACCCGTCTCTGCCCACGAAGAAGATGCGCCGTCGGAGAAGAGGAAGACCGCGCAAGAAAGAAGTACGCAAGTTTGAAGACGCAAGTGGAGGGCGGAGGCGCGAAGACCCACGTACCCACGCCTTGCCCAGGGTTTTTGGAGTGGTTTTCCCCTGGGCGGGAAGGCGAATGCCGAGGCAGCGGACGGTAGGGGCCACACGGCGTCCTTTCCACCCTTCCGGACCAGGGTACGGCTGCAGGAGATGAAGGGACTGCAGCGGCCGGGACGACCGCTTCTCCAGAGGGGGGAGCAGTGTTGCGAACACCCCTTGGATGGGAATCCAAGGTTCACTGGTGCTCGCGAGCGGGACAAGAGACAGCGAGAAGAAGGCGATCGGATCGATCGCCTGTCAAGCTGTCATTCGATAGTCAGCCGCCTTTGCCAGCAGACGTCTCGATATCCCATTACGCTTACTGATTGTATTCGTTACCCGTTCCTGTATTGGCCTTGTTACCCCCCTAGTTAATGTTCTGTTATTGTTGTTGTTCAGTAAATGCGCGTTATGCCTTGTCCAAAACGTAACAATATATTTTTAACATCCTCTTAATGACGATACATACTTCTGTTAAAATCCCGCTTGTTTAAGTCAGTCCAATAAAAACATGCATTTACATATACTTCCGCAGTCTATATTATAATTGTGTTAGGTTTACATAACCTATTTCCAACCTATCTGCTCGATGTACAATGCACAGACATACATTCGGGCCGCCTTGGTTCTTTCGGCCCGCTCGGTTCTTTCGGCCCGCTTGAAATAATTCAAACCGCTTGGTTCTGTTCGAGCCGCCCGCTTACTTCGGGCCGCTTGAAAAATTCAAGCTACTTGGTTCTATCCAAGCCGCTCGGTTCTTTCAAGCCGCTCGGTTCATTCGGGTTCTCGGCTCGGCTCGATCGTTCAAGCCGAGTTAGGCTCGGCTTGCTTTTTCCGGGTACTTGAACAGCTCTAGTCTGCACGGAGATAGTGCGCGTACCTTCGTCGATTTCGGTTTAAGTACTTTTATCGAGACGCATTTCGATGTTCACCCTTTGAGCGATGCAGTGAAACTCTGAGGTTCTTTGGGGTGGCTGCGTCCTTTTATTCGAAAAAACGGCCTATTCCTATAGTGTTAGCCTATCTTAACTATTATTGCATTTTTCTTTCTTTATATGACAGTCAGAGCAGTTTTGGGGATGAGAGGCCTTCGCGGGACCGTGGTGGGTGTTGACGGCTTAGTATCCTTCATTTCAAGTACCTCCACCGACTCCTGCGAGATAACGCCGTCTTCGGTTACACTGGCCGTATTCATTGATCTCCTTATGCACAGCGATTTCAATTTGAGGGTTCCCAATACTGCACCAGCCACCATAAACAGTGTCATCACGCTTCCCCCGGTGTAGACTCCTGTGTTTAAATGGGTTTCGAAAGTGCTGCGTGCTTTTAGCTGTTGTGCTTGGTGTTCGATGTTCCTTAGAGAAATGACTGCCTCCGACCTCTTCCATTCTTTACCTTGCTGATTCTTAGTATTTATATGAGTTAATTCCTCCAAAATATTTAGATGGGGTTCACCAAACTCCGGTGAAAGTTGCGTCAGATTTATTGAGATTTCCGGTGCGTATAGATGTTCCTCGATAGTGGACAAGGTGTTCAATGATTGCACCTATTGTGGAATCTGTGATTGCTGCACATCCGGGTTTTATGTGAATTATTCCAGCATTGTGAATATAGTCCGTACCTACCGATCGTCCCTTACAGAAGAACTGAATCCGCCTTTGCGTAGTATAACCAGGCTTGTTTGGATTCTAGTGGTTCCCAGATCTCACCAGCACGTAGTGATACTTGTACGTCGCACTTTTTCCAAGTATCCTGATTTGGTTTGCGAAGTAATTCCACCTCACAAAT